>JAAWXA010000006.1:10340121-10361868 GCA_038090715.1 Florisuga fusca | reverse complement strand
CTTTTTTTTTTTTTTTTTTTTTTAATGTACAACTCTGTCCCACAATGTGTTCAACAAGAGCCTGGGATCCTTCACAAAAGACATTTAGTACACAGATACTAATTTTATTATCAGTTTACTACTAGGGAATTAACATTGTAGATGAATGCCTTCCACTTTTCTACCACTGCAGAGGACATCCAGCTTTAATTATTCTATTTTGTCCAAGATGTCTGACTTTAAGACATAGATTGGTGCAGGCAAGTCTATCAATCCCTTTACACAGATTCCTTTAGCCACACTTCTCAGCCTGGGTATTTTAAAACACCACCAACAAATTCACATAACTGTGACTCAGGATTTCTCCCCTTGCTGCTTTTATGTCATCCTCATGAAAATACCTAAGTAGAAAAACTTGTCACCAGGATCTCTCCCTTTTCTTCTCCCAGGATCAGGATGCTCTTGTCTTTGCTAACAGAAGGAAAGCTTCATGAGGATTAGAAAATCTGAGAACCCTAATGTTGGTGGACTGGTACTTGTCCTGCTCTGCACAGATATGATAGGGACACAAGCACACAGGGATGGAGAAAAGGTGCGGTTATTTGTGAAAGATTGACATGCATAGCCTCTAAGTTCTTAAGCTGCTAAACTTACTTACTTACCCAACCCATGGAAACAGAGAGAACCCCCAAATTGGTAATAAACCATCTCATCAGATTCAGCAAAAAGTATGTCTGAATTCCTCCTTCCTGGACTCGGAGATCTAAATTTTGTTTTACAAGGTGAATCAGACCCTTTTATTTATATGCCCAAATCAGTCCGGGTACAAGTGATTCTCTCACTTTCCTCTTTCAACACACAGCTAGAGGAGGCAGCCAGATTAAGGACATGAGAATATTGATATATTCAGAATATTGATATATTAAGAGTACAGCCCTGACTTTTTATAAACCTATAAAAAAGTGCTGTTTTCCCACATTTTCAGGAATCAGTCTATTTCTTATTTCTATAAAACGTACAATCACACCCAAACTCTCTTTAAAGGAAATTGGAATGTTTAGGAAATTATCTCCTGTCTTCTCTATAATTATACAACTACATTTGGAAACAGGAGGGATCTGACTGTTTGGAATTTATATCTTTGTTTTGAAAAACTTTCAGTCAAATTTCAGTATGTTTTCTGTTTTTAAGAAAATGTTATTCAAAATGTGGCAGCTCCAATAAGTTAATGCTATAAAAAAGCTCAAAAAAAATTACAAGATAGTCCTTAAAGAGGTTTATTAAACAGCTGCAGTACAAAACTCCAAGATAAACACAGGTGTGTGTGGGTTTTTTACTGTGTTAATATAGAACTCATTTAGGAGGTTTGTGATCTATTTCCATCTTGGTTTTAATTTGTGCAGTGTTGCATTTCTCCAGTCTACCTATTTAATCACTAATCTATACATCAGGAAAATTTCACTATGTAATTTTCAATGTACTCTTACCACTCATGGAAGCAAAATTCATGTTCCACAGTGGATTCTCTTCTTCCAGATGCTATATGTGATTTTGTTGACAAGCAACAAGCCCCAAAATCCCCTTGAGGAAAAAGAAGTTGTTTACTTACATCGCTGTCACACATACAGCTACTCAGTTGGGCCAAATCCTCAGCTCATGACACCACAAACTGAGGCAGGTAGCATGAAATCACTAAATTATGAGGGAGAGGGTGAAAGTCAAGGAGAAGAGAGGCTTCCATGCAAGGGAAGATCAGTCTCACTGGGCCCTTCAGGGGACCTGCCATGGAAATGTCTGTCTGTGAACTCCACATCTTCTCCAGAGTGAGGTATGTGCCAAGGTAGAGGTGGAGCTAAAACTGGCAGCACCTCTGTAGATAAGCAGAAGTCTTTGTAAAACCTTCGAAGACTAGGGATCATATGGCTAAAGTTGAATTTCTATGAATTACACAGTTGGTAACATATTGGATGCATTAAGTTTGCTTCTCAGAGGCTGCTTCTGCAAGTTCTTTGGTGCGAAGCTGCAAAGATCTGTCTGATCAGGACTCAGGAACAGATGTTAAGATTTCTATCTTTCTTCCTTCATCCTCATTCCTCTCTATGTTGTTTCCTGGATTGTGTTTCAAACAGGAAACTACAAAAGTAAGTATTCAAAAACACAGATTCATTTCTTCTCTATTTCTCACTGTTTTTCTCCTTGCAAATATAATTCACCTATTTTTAAGCAATTACAGATGGCAGTGATCGTATAACCCTGCTGTTTCAATGCAAAATCAGTGGAAGGGAAGGAAACAAAACCAATAGAATACAGCTAAACCTCTGAAAGACATACAGAAGAGAGATGGGGAAAAAAGGCAGCTAGTGCAAACAGGTCGCAAAAAAATGGATCATCTGTCAGGGAGAAAGTATTGAAAAAGACAGAATGTACCACTGTGAAGTTGCTAGCTATTTTAGGCAACCTCTTGGAAAAGCTGACACTTGCAAAATCATTATGTGCATTCTAATACAATAAATGTGTGCCTGATCTAAAATAATAGCCAAACCAAGAATATTGGGGTTGGGATTTTTTGCATACTGTTAACACTTCATCAGTAGCTTCCTTATGAATACATTAGCATAATAGGAAGTAGAACAATCAGTCAGAAAAGACACTAGTTTGGCCATTATTTTGTTAAATTTGTCATACAAACTAACATCGATCGATCCTACAGCTCACAGCAGCAGCTGTGCAGGAGACCTGTCATGGGAAGATAGGTTACGAAAACTCCACAATCCATAAATATTAGCCCACATTCCTTTCGTTCCTATAGTTCACAGATTAAGACTTCCAGCAGAATGTGGAAGAAATTCTATAGGTTTATACATAGAATTTCTCCTCACACATTATTCATACATGAATTCAAGACTCATGATCTGCACATTGGTCCTACTGAGACCAACACCACGATGTTAGTTCTTGATGCTAGCACAGAATACATTTGGTGTTCAAGCTACAGTTGATTTAACACAGTTATAGGATGTCCAGCCATAAATCCCCACAAATCTCTGTGAGGAACAACCAAAAGTCGGTCAGACCAACCACTCTTGTCTTAACATCCTGTCTTTTGAAGAGGCCAAATGTCGATGACAAACTGGATAGTGGGAAAAACAGGGCCAGCACAGAGGGACACTGTCTCACCTAAGCTTAGTGCTGACAGCTCACCTCAGCTTATGCTACCAAAAAAGCCCTTCTGACTCTTCTCCAGCACATCATATTACCAATTACTTATACATCTACCTGTTCTATGTTTTGTCTCTAGAAATAGTGTCTTGCCCAAAGTGGAAACAGAATATAGTTCCTACATAGTCTTCAGTACCCTCCAGGGAAGGCTGATGTGCCATTATCTGATTTTCACTCCTTTGGCACCATGAGCAACTTAAAGAACAGGTGATACACCTTAGTTAGGAGTTCAGTAACTTCAGATTTACGTTCCTGGTGAACCCTGGGGTCAATATGCCAGCTGGATCCTGGCAATCTTTTCTTCACCTCCTCCCTATAGCAGAGCAATACATCTGCAGATCTACTACAGACATGTCTCTTGTTCAGGAGCAGACTGCTCAGAAAGCTGGCTCAAAAGGCTTGTCAGCTATTCATGTTGTTTGAGAAGGGCATGGTCTCAAAAGACATAATTACCATTATCAGCGTAATCACTGTCAGTGAAGTTTTTATGTCACTTACATAAAACTTTTATAATTGGATGAGTTTCTATACCATAGGAATACAACAGCTGAGAAACTAAATTGGCTGTGACAAAGTATCTTTTCAAGATAACAGCTTCTTATCCACAGATGTTGATTTGTTCAAAAAGAAAAAATGCCACCAAATATCCAAAAAGAAAAAAAACGTACTGCAGTATTTTTTAGCTAATGGGGTAAAGTCATAGCAAAAAACACATCAGTTTCTAGCAGTATTTTGACTAGGTATTCCTGTTCAAAAAGCAGCAGGACACATAAATTGTTATTCCTTTCTCCACTGACTATCAGCAGTGCAACAAGGTCCACAGCAGAAGGACACTTCCTCTCTTTCCCCCAGGTACTCAGAACCTGAGGAGGAAGAGAGGCCTGGCTGATGACTAGAGCAGCTCAGTGAAACACCAGTGAGTGAAGAATCCCCAGACTGTTGGGCTGAAGGGATCCCCAAAGGTTAGCCAGGTCTTCTTAGGGGTGCTATCTCAATGTTGGATACATCAACCATTATTTTGCCTATCCTTTCTCAGCATGGCTGCTGCTCAGGACAATCACATCCCAGCCTGTACAGGCAAGAAAGGAATTAAAATCCACAGCCTGGCAAAGTGCTTTAACTTCTAAAATATATGAGTATACTCTATAGGAGAAATACCAGCTGCCATAATATACCCCTATTAAATGCCACTCCTTTCCCCTACTTGTAATATTGAGTAAATTCAGACCAAATTGGTGATTTCAAAGAAGAAGGCTGCATTTCATAGTCCTTCAGCTGGCCTGCTGCACCAGAAAGAATTATTCCTCATGCAATGAGCAAGGATCATTTTGGTATTACTCATCACTATTTCCCCTGTGTGGTGGGAAATCATTAAAACCTTCCTGGGAAAAGATATTCTTAGGCCATTTTATTCCTGACTTAGTAAGGAAAAATCATCACTGAATTTAAGTGCTGCTTTCCACACCCAGTGTTCTACAGAGAGCTCTCTTACTGCTATTCTTATTTTGTGTACTAATATCAATTTGAACAGAATATAGCAATTATAACCCACCATTAGGATCATCCATTGTCAAGGTTGTGTTACACAACTTACTACCAACACATTACCGATAGGATAAAAAAATTACACCATTATAGTCTCCACAGATAGTGAAAAACAGCTCTCTTGTAAATGTCTCAGTAGATGATTTTCTCCCATGGCTTCTGCACAAGTACAGTATGAAATTCTGCCCTCAGGAATGAAAATGAGAAGTTATGGTTTCTGAATGCAGCATTAATTGCCACACTTTCTCTCCCCAAAGAATAGCTACTGCTGCCCATTTTCAGTGCACTTTATAATCCAGAAACTTAATTCTGTGCACCACAACCTCAGTTTGGCAATCTGTTTGATTTTATTTTGTGAGCAATATCAGCAGAGAAAAAAAGGGCTTCTTGTACAGTTAAAGGTAGCATGGTCCAAATGCTTAGCATATTGCAGAAATTTGCAACTATTAAGCACATACACCATGAATTGTGTATACACATTAGGCCCTATACACATACACCATGAATTGTAGGAGAATATTACTCTCCACTCGAAGAGACCACACAAACAACTCAAAATCTGGCACTTCCCAGCCACCTCATCTAGAAATCCATGCTCTGAAGTCATTGACAGATTTTAGTTTCACTTCACTGTCAAAATTTTTATCAGCAAAACTTTTACAAGGCATGATCTCTTAATTATAGGGCATTAGACTTAGTATCCCATACAGCTCCACTGAAGAACTGCTAATGCATAAATTATTCACAAACTAATGCTACAGTCCATGACATTACAACAGAAAAATAAAGTTCTGTTATATATCTCTTATATATATCTTGATTCTACAGTTGTCTTTGTAGGGGATCTGCAGAAAAATATGTTGTATTTCTTTTTAATGTTTTATTTGTATATATACTTATTCATAAGTGCACATCAAAACATAGAAAACAGTAACGTCTATAAATTACTGGCTGAGTCATGTTCACTTTTTCAAAGACGCCGAGAAATACCTGACCTGATTGACATAAGCTGGGGAAATGAGCTACCAAGAGAGCAGGGAAAAGCAATTTGGACAAGCACAGGCCCATTCATGCCAAGAATCTGTGCTATAGTTGTAATGAAGTATAAACACATTGAATTATATTGAACAGAAGGTGGCAGTTCATTTTACCCAAAAAACTGGGTCACCCCGATAGGAGTATTTATAAAAGTGTATAAAATAATAAAAGTGATAAATAAATAATATTTAAAAATTATAAAAATATTCTCTAGAGAAAAGAAACTCAACAAACTTCCCCAGTTCAAGACTGCTGAAAGGTATTTGTTTGTATCACAGGAAAAGCTATTAAGAAAGCTGCAGAAAATGTGATGAGTAAAAGAATTGCAAGATAGGTAAGGTTGCAGAAAACCCTGAGGTCAGGAGTCATAGAAATGGGCTGAAATTCAAACAACAGAAAGTGCCATGCTGTGTATGTTACTACATTCTAGAAGCTCCTTAGCTGAATACAACAAGAAAAAAAAAATAAGATAACAGCTTAGGTCTCCTTCAGTAAAGTCAGAGAGGATCTGAAGTAAACCTTTTAAAGGTTTTGATGAAATTAAAGGGGTTATAGACAGTGACTTCCTTCAGTTGCAGGAGTCAGCTCTCCAACCCAGGAGTCCTTTCCAGAAATGACATTTCACTTCACATAACAAGTTAAAGTTTAAATGTTTGCCCCAAAGTAAATAAGAGACGCTGGGCTGGTGTGACCCCTAAAAAAATACATCTGTGTTTAAGTGTTTGTAATTGTTAACAGTTGTGGAACATAAAAAGACCATTTCTAGGCACACATAAACCATTGATTATTTCAGTTATGGCACTGCAAATACATTGGTATTCCTCCTTACACAATTCAGGCCTTAAGTCTTCAGATCCACATAACAGTATCAAAATAAGAAATTTTCACACATGCAGATCTTCTTGGGGAAATCTCACTTTTCCTCTTTAGACTTTTGTAGCGACATGGATCTAACCAGCTGTGCTACATTTAGCTGCCAGACACAGGTTAGAACCACTTTAAGGCTGTTTTAGACTTCATCTGTGTGCAATGACCCTGTGGAAATGTAAAGTCAAACTGGTGTCCTGGTTTTTCCAGTCAAGCTGGATGGTTTTAGTTATGCATTTAAGTATTTTGCTAAGTCAGGCTTCAATGGAGGCCAGGATTGCAAACACATAACCACAGGTGGATTGTGCTGGATCAAGCCACCAGATTAACCCCATGTCTCTGCAAATGGTCAACACTGGATGATGCCTTCAAGACCAGGGCAAGCACATATGATACCTCCTTCATCCATTCCCCCCTTCAGCTCTTAGACATTTCCAAAATACACAGAAGTAATTTTTTATTTATTAATCCTTGGAAGATCTCTCTTTCACTTATTTTTTTGGTGGCATGGTAAACTCATGTTACATGCTTCATAGAACAATACCTCCTTTTAAACATATATACCTAGAAAGCAAGGCACAGCCTGACACATTCTGTAATTTGCAGTCACAGAAACTGCCACATATCAGGTACACATTACTCAGAAAGCTTTCATTAGAAATAAAGCAAAGCTGTTTTAAATTCCTCAAGGCAGATAAAGTTGTATTTTCAAAATCAGTGTGAATCAGCACATCCCTGAATCTACAACAGGTCTCAGACAACAGCTTTGACAGCCTTTAAGGAAGTTTAGCAGTCAGCAAGGTAAAATTATCTTGCAGAGAGATCTGTTCTAGAGTGGGAGTTTGTGTACTCTCAAAGAAAAAGTGGCCTTGATAAACTACTTACATGCATCTCATCTAGGGTTTGGTTTTTTTTTACCCTGCAGAAACTCGTAATGCTGATTCTCAGATCCAAATTAGGACAATTTGATTTCAGGTGGACCTTAGGGAAGGACCCTCCTGAAAACTTAGCAGTAGGATGAGAAAGAACGTGAGATGTCATTTTGCTTCTGACAAGAACTGTAGGTAGTTTATTGAAGTATACTTCATTGCATTTGGCAATTAGAAAAAACGAGTTCAATGAATACATAAAAAATACTGAAAAGTGCCATTCCCCCTAAAAGTCTAATTCCTCTTGCTGCTTCCATTAGAGAGGTATATAAGTTTGCAGATACAGTTCTTCCTGAAAAAGGTTGAATTAAATACATTTGCACTAAATGGCATTTCACTTTATTTTTTAAAAATCCTTTGCCATTACAAGTAATAATGTTTTAAAAGGCATTCCTTTAACTGCTATTTTAATTTCAATCATGATATATGCAGAAATATTACAAAATTATTAAATAACGCTGACCATATTTAAAACACTATTATTTCAAAACACCACAAGCTAGCTCAGGAATACACATTTGTAAGATTTCAGAAGATAACTAAAAACATTGTGCACAGTTTCTGTTTTTCTCCAGAGTGGGATCTTCATCTCTGGATTTAGAACTACCCTTCCAGCCGAGGAGAATTCAGCTAGGACTTTTGTCCCATTTGGTGACACTGAGACAATGTCTGTGATTGCACAGGAACCTTCCTCTCTTTGCAGCCAGCTACCTCGGGGGGGCAGAAGCCATAGGATTAAAGACACAAGGCCATCTCTGAACTTGGGCAGAGAAGTGTCAAACTGACTGCACTTACATCAGCTCAGAAAAAAAAGTTACCCTGTTTCTACATGTCATAAAACAGGATTTTGTAGTTAATTATATTACCAGGCTGAGAAAATGAAAATATGATGCTAAAATAGAAACCTTACCTATGTTCAAATCAAATAAGAACTACTCCTTCATTTCTCATGCATGCCACTTACTTTGTTTTTTTCTTTGTTGCATAAGCTACTTGCTATAAATAGCAATGAAAATTTATGCAGGTCCCAGTAACTCAAGTATACTATGAACGAAGTAATTTCACTAGTACCCACAACAAATTATTTTTATTATCCTTGATGCTGTGACTGTATATGGATATAGAATATATACACTCTGCTTGGCAAGGCTTTGTAAGTGAGCTCTAGTGAAGACTAATTCTAGGAAAATTAAACAGCTGTAAGAGGGTCTATCTCATTTAAGATGGCTTGGTTTAATGATTGTCTGTGCTGCTGTTGACAGGCAGACTGCAGACATTTCTGTTTGAGATTAATACATATCACTGCAATGTGTACAGCATGAAATATTGCAATAGTCTCCATAAATTTCTATGTACACCAGAATACACATGATTGCCATTTACCTCCCTGTTGCTGGCAGTCATGTTGGGGAAGCATTTCATTCATAAATAACTTGCTAAATTCTTCACCTTAGTGCTGCACTTCATCTTTTCCCTTCAAAGGGAACTATTTCTCATTTCCATGTGAGCTCACTGAGCAAATCTGCAAGTGGTAAACACAGGCACTAAAGCCAAATCTGAAACAACACAAATGATGTTATGGGTGATGGTAAGAAGAGTAAATACTCACTCATTTTATTTTTCACTTAGAATTTTTTATCTAACAGTGGAACCTCTATCAAAAATTCAAAGTACATAATTGCAAAAAAATTTAAAAATCAAGTCAGTCACCAAAGGAGGAAGAAGAGCAGCAATAAGCACAGCAATGCCATTTGTTGAGCCACTGAGATGATCCACTTCTTCAAGACCACCTCCTTGTCCCTTAACAACAGTGACACAGATGGTCAGGCCCCTTAGTACAAGGCTGGTTGTGTCTCAGAAAAAATTATGAGATCTTGGTGATATGCTTCCAACCTCAGAACCATACATTGTTGGGCTGTAGTTAGGTGTAGCCAGTGCAACCAGCTGCTGAAGCATATACCCAGTCTCCCAATGTGTGTTTTACACTTGATGTTGCTGTAATTGTTAGCCCCCAAGCTTTAGTAATTTAGAGCTTGTTTAGAACTACTGTGGGTATTTCTATGGTAAAGTATCTTTGGACCTCATGACTGCAGCATGAAGTTATCGAAGTTAGCATTGCCAGACAGTTAGGTATTTTCCATCTGGATCCTTTCAGACACCAGAAAGTTTTCATTTAATAAAGTAAAATCTTGTGAAGAAGCCATAGATAAGGCACACATTTGTAAAAAAAAAAAAACAAATATCTGAGACTAACTACAGTAAGTTCTGAATGACTTAAAATTTCTTTCCAGAATTTGATTTTTGAAATGTTTCTCTTGTTGAAGTGGCATTTCTAAATAAGCAGGAAATCCAATTCCTACTAACTTCTCATCTGCATGCAAGCCAACTGGCAGGAAAATTGATGAGCAGACAAGCAAGAAAAGTTTGGAAGAAGTTTAGAAGGGATGAGATTAACTTTTCTGCTTTATTCTTAATCTCGTGAAACACAGCAACGAAGTGTACTGTTTTATTCACATGTCTGTGCTATCATTTTTTCCTGTCCAACACCTACATGCTGGTAACAGAAAAGATAATACACCTACTGTCACCATATACTTACCAGTTTTGAGAATATTTCAAACAGACAGATAGAACTGCTTTCCCCCAGAGTGAGAAAGCATGTAGCTGATCAGCACAGAACAAATGAAGGGTCTTGGCCACTGGTAGACAGGGTATGAACTGCCACCAAAACAAAGCAAGAAGTCCACACATTTAAACATATCCTGCTTTGATCCCATTCACATCAATAGCAACAGCTCTGCAACTGGGCAAATGGAGGGAAAAAACTACCCATCAGAACTGGATGGGAGATACTTTACCCAACCTGTAGACAAGTGCAGATTAAGAATGTGTGCAAATACACAAGAGGATCATGCATCATGCAAAGAAGGCAGACTATCCTCTTCAGTGGTCCCTTGCTGAAAGCACTGGAGAAGTATAAAAATCAACAAAACAGAGTGGTGGCAAGAAGCACTGCTGACATCTCCAAGGGATGCAAATGTGGCATGTTACACCTGTGCCATGCCACTACCTCCTTCACTCTTCAGGAAGTGTTGAACACGTATTAGGGAGAGTTAGGAATGAGATATCCAGTGAAGCAGCACTGCTCAGACCAGCTACTAGCTGCAGGTGAAACAGATATGCTGCCAGCTGTTTGGGTTCCTGACAAACCATTAGCCAGAAGAGTATATATCATGGTGCAATCATTTACTACTATTGAATTGAAAATAAAGTGGGGGGAAATTTCCAGAAAATTTGAATAACCTTTTGCCCATTGATATATTCCTATCATAAGAAGGACAAAAAACAGGGAAAAACTTCATCCCAGTGATGTCAGGGGGAGTCTTTTTGCCACGCATTTTTGCCTGACTACATATATAAATTGCACATTTCTGCACTGGGGCTGGAAGTGCAAAGAGGTATGAAGTTTCTACTGCTGTATTATTGAACACTAACTTGTATTTTAAGGTCTTGCATGAAGTTTTGAAATAAAATGCTGTTCTTCCTTCAATGATAAGAAGTGGTACACAAGAATTACAGAGTACTCCTTGGTAAGCACCTTAAAATTAATCACATTTATCTTCTTCATGTTCTGGTGTTCAGTTACAATGCTAGCTCTGATAAACATTCTTACAAGGTGTGTCCAAAATCAGAGTTAACCTGATCTCTCCCCTGAAAGTTTCTGATGTTCACAGAAGTTTATTGCTGCTACTATCCGTTTTACCACATCAGTAATGCAGACTGAAACACCTTGCTACTGTGAGCAGGTGGCCTCCATTTTCCTTCATTTTTTTCCAGTGAATCCAGTGAACTGGGGAACCCAGTTCCCCAATAAAACAAGCCTATGTTGAGAACGCTCTTTATTCTATTGCTGTTTAACATGCTGTATGCCAAAAACCATGTGTATCACAAAATACAGTTTGTAAACATACCTGTGTCTCAGACTTGTGTAAGTAGATTGAACAATGTATTGACATCAGAGAATAAGTGTGAGCATGGTAATAAAGGGTCTTCCTTTCACAGACAACCAGATGCACTAGTCATGCAGTAATCCAGTGCTCTCTGCTAAAGTTTGCATGTGAGATAGAAATACAGAGACCTTTTTAAAATTTTAAGCTATCTGCTGACTATTTGCAATGAAATGAAAAATAATAATAAAGTGAACATAAAAGGATGGCCTTGGAGTTTCTTTCATGCATTTCAAATCTAAGGCCAGGCCACAGCAGTCTATCTTCTCGTATCAGTCTGGTCAAGCCCATGAAAACAATTCTCTTCTTTGAAGAGAATTCATTACTGAATGCTTTGAACTGTATGGATGGTCCCTAAGCCACTTAAATGTCAGAGGGCCAAAAAAAATCTGTATGTCCATCGTCTGTTCTAGTTAACACTTGTCCACAAACAGACAACAAAGAACCTTCGGGCTGATAGGGCAGGGAACAAACAAGCAAATGTAAGACCAAAGTCTAAAACTGTTGAAATGTTTCAAAGAGAGTTCCTCACTACCTGGTAGTTTTCCTTCCTGATCTCTGTAAACATGTATTGGGACAAAATGGTAGGTATTACAACAGAACCCAGGAACACATTGAAATACAAGACTTTTTTCCACATAATTTTTTGAGTGCCCAAATGCCCCAGGAGCAGCATATGGATGCCATCCACTGCAGGATCTTACTACAAGTCATATAATATGCTCACACTTTCTGGGTAAGTGCAACATGGATCAGTCCCTCAGGTTTTCATGTTTTTGATGATTTTATGATGTTTCACTTTCTTAAACATCTGGCTTCACACCTGAAAGAAAAATCTGGTAGATTTCTCTACCAGAATGCGCATTTAAAGATACTATTTTTAAGACTTGCACAGGTCCTAACATTTGAGTTTCTAGTTATATCTATCAAACACACATTTTTCCATCTACTACTGGGGCAAGAAACAAACCAGTTCTATTACTCATCCCAAGACCACACGAAGGACCAAAGTAGCAAGAAGTAGCTGGGTCACACTGACATAAGCAAAAATGACACAATGCACCACAGAAACTGTTGCACCTAATAGAGTTACAACATTTATTCAAAGTATCTTTTGAAAGAAAAAAAAATCCATTAAAATTAAATTAATTTCCGTGCACTAGACCCACAGAGCTAATACACTGCTTGAGATCTCCTCCTGGCTATATCCTGTTTGAACCTGAAATATAGGAGTGCCTGCTGTCATGTCATGACATTGTATCAGAAATATCTCCATATAAGAGTAATTTTCATTTCTATCTGCTACTTCATGGTTTAAGGAATTTTTGTTGTTTTGTTTTGGTGGGGATGTTGAGGGGGGTTAGATCTTTGGGGTTTTTTTACTTTGGGGAGGTTTTCTTTTGCTCCCTTTTGTCAAAGGTCTCTTTAAGACACAAGAGCCCCCTGGCAAGCTCCCTTTGCTGTAGCAAAAGGACTGATTTAGCTACCACCATTCTTCCTCCAACTATCATGACTCCAGACAATGCTCCACACAAGGAGAAGAAATCTGTGAAGCTAGAATTCTTTTTCCCTTCATGACTGCAGACCTTTCACTGGCTAACAGAGTGCTCAGTAGACTTCAATTTGTCTAGACAAACATTAGATACTTATTTCTTGCTCTCAATATTAAATTGCATAGATTTAGAAGGAGTTCTTTACTGTTGTGATGTGGTAGGAAATAAAACCACAGCATAGCACCAACTATGAAGTGACCTTAGGCAGCAGTGGATACACTACTGCTACTATGTAACACTGACCACCACCTATACATTTCCTGTTCCAGGGAAACAGATTTAAGTTTTAATTGTCTTAGAAGCTCACCAATACCACAAAAATTAACTCCAGGCATAGAGTGCTACAATCAACAGATTTCTTATCACTGAGTTGTAGGCTACAATTTTGCTGTGTACCTATAAGATCTGGACAGAAATAAAAAGATTCAGATATCATATCTCAAGACTTCAAAGTGCCATAGGCATCCTATGCCACCAAGACAAGCCTTTTTTTTTTAATCCTAAAACATCTTCCTATCTGTGTGACTCCTCAGCCCCTCTCCCTGTGCCTTAGTTCTCTGTCCCAGCCTCTTTCAGCCTATACCAGATCCCCTTCTACAACCATCTCTGCTTAGGCTAGATCAATTACTTACTTTTCACTTGAACAATGATGTCTCACTCTCCTTAGCCCATCTCAGATCTTTACTTCATCCATCTCTTCTCTAATGATCCACTGCATCCTCATAGTACTCTAGCTGACCTTTTTAACATCTGCAGAAGCCCCCAGAACAAAGGCAGCCAGAGATTTCCACCAGCACATTGCAGCCACTACTCAGAGCTCCATGGGGATGGGAGCCCATTGTACTGTATCCAGAGCCCACTGCACCACACATCCATGAGAACAAAAGGAATCAAAACTTTTGAGATGTCTTACTATGCTGGCCTTCCTCACTTTGCAATCTGAGGTGAAGAGAAGCAGACTGAAAGGAGGCAGTGGCAGAGTTCAACATGACAATTACTCACCTCTTCCACAAGTGACAACACGACCATGACACAGCCCCAACCATTTAACACACATGAAAGGTTTTATTCTTAAGCAGAACACAACACCTTTTTCTGAAAGCTTGTGTTATGTCCCAGTATAATTAAATAGCTTTTTAGGAGGTGGCTTTTTGTGTGACAGGAGGAAGCAGTGACTCATCAGGACACGACTCTTTGGAACAGATGGATTTCAGGTAACCAGCCTTAGAGCCAACAGAAAGAGAATCCAAAATAGCCAATAGCCCAGGAGTCATGACAGTCACATGAAAGAATCCCTTCATACTCTTCCAAAACAGAGAACTGAAGTTGGGTGTCTCATCTTCTGAAAACATCCTAGCCACCAAGTTAGCACCTACCCTGGGGTCTCTGAGTTCCACAAGAAACGTGTTTGGCTTTGGAAATGAACACAAACAAAATTAAAGCCTCATATTCCTCCTCCATTTATAAAAGCTATTTCCTGGATTTCTGGCTAGCACAATGGCTCAATAAGTTTCATTTCATAAATGGACGTAATGATTATCAAATGTAACTGCAGAAGAATGATAATAATTGACAACATTCAAGTTCACAATGCCTTCAGTCTTCCAAATCTACAATGGGGTAAGAAGAAAGCTGCTTTTGCTATCCATATGGTGAAAATCCTGAACTAGAGCAGTAGGAAAATGGGTTGTTGGAAGAAGACTAGATTCAGAGACCTCATATCCATGCCACATTCAATTCATCTGATTTTTTGAAAAATAGCACTAAAATGTGTGCTGCTGGTAAATATACCACTATTTTGATTAAAACAAGTATAAAATGTAAGAGGAATCATAACCTGCCCCTCCAATTATAAACAAATAATTTGTAATTAAATCTAACAGGTTACAGTCTATATGCAAACAGGCTGTGAGCACATTTTGTCCTAGGCTTATAAACAGATGTTAAATAGTGTTTTTTCCAAGAGGTGCAGTGCTTCAAAGCCCCATTCTGCCCATTTCAGCTCACAGCCCTGCCTCACAGCAGACATTACTGACCCTGCTCAGGCAGAGTCTCTCAGCTAACTGTGTTTCTTTGGATTTCTTACTTGAACACAATTTCATAATACCTATGTGCATGCTTACACTTGGCCACTCGCTCTGTGAATTCTGTATGCTGGAGCCCAGACCCTTGGAATCCCTGCTTCACTCTTCCATGCTATGAAGCCAACTGATGTTGCTCCAGTTTTCTCATCCTTTTAGACAGAAAGCTGACTCTTCAGATGCAATATTAATCTGGGGCAAGAGGCTGATGTACTGTAAATCTACACTGAAATTTGTTCTGCATTTCAAAGTGAGCAACTCACATTATCAAAAGCTTAATATCGAGACTGATTCTAAAGCACCATTTGGCTGTGGGTCTTCTCAGCATAAATCTAAGCTCTACCCTTTTTGTATTAGAGATATGAAATATTTGGCACTGGATGCCCAAATCGCTGGATAGAGACATACAGGGATTTCTTTTAACAGCTCTCCAGAGTAACTGTCTGTTCACAGAGTCAAATAATCTAAAGGAACAGAATGTGTCTAATATGTTTTATTCTTTTATAGCTGACAATACAGGTGAAAAAGACATTTATAAATAACTGGATGCTGAAGGATGGGGCAGTGGTTGACATAAACAGTTGACCTGCAGGGAAAAATAAAGCTCAGGAGCAAATGGCCTAATGGTCCTCTCAAGTGAAAAAAGTTACCTGCACTAGGCACTACTTCCAGAGGGCTGTGCAGCATGTATCTCACTCAGCATTAATAATGCATCTCTGGACTGCCCTACCTCCTCACACAAAAGCGATAGTGACTCAAGCCAAAAGCATCAGTGTTTTGAAGGAGTCGTGCAAGCTGCTATAGAGTGAGCTCGTTGTACTTCATGTCCTGTGAGTGAGAATTGCCCCAAAGAAGATAGCCTCAGTGAAGCCTGGGGACAGTCAGCCGCTGCTGCCCTGCAAGACCAGTGACAAACTGGGCAAGAAATGTATCTCCTAAACTGGGACAGAGGGAGACAGAACTACACAAGAGATCACCAGATGGCAGTCATTACTATAAGCTCATGCCCTCAGTCTCACAATTATGTACTTAAAACACACATGCTGTGTTCCACGATGGTCCCTACATTTAATTTTACATTGGTAAATGTGACTGTTGGTTTTCTGAAGCCGTAACCCTGCTAACATTGACTTATTTTGAAGACTAGAAAATATTTGGCTTGGTTACCATGACAACACTCCCCCAAAAGACTTAAACTCTGCTACATCAGAAAACACCTCACATATTATTTCTTACCAAGCATGTACATACATATAGCCTTTCCTGATGATAATTTTTGAAAAGTTACTTGTACACTGAAGATAATTTTACAGATTTCACATACACCATGCATTTTTTGCTTTGATCTCCACTGATAATGTCTCTGAGACAGACCTGAATCTTTCAAAAAAATAGAAGTGACCATGAGATACAGGAAGGGAATGATCTACATGGAAAGTAAAGTACCCTGAGATCTGGCAGTAATGCAGGTGATGCAAGAGGAAAATTTAACCTGAAGTATGGTTTTTTTTCCTATCTCTGGTTCTTCTTCACAACACTACCTAAAATTTCACCAAATCTTACTCTCCTGGGCTCAAATTTTCAAGCAACAGCACATTTGAGGGAGTACACAGATAATTCAAGATGAGAACAAAATAGTCACACAAGTATCATGTATGCTTTGTACTATGAAGATTCTAACATAAAAACCCCCAAACAAAACACCTCCCACAGTCCCCCCCCTCCCAAAATAGAATCCCCAGTTTTGTTTCTTTTTTTGTATATAGAACTAAGGTTTACGAATGTCCCCAGCTATGGATGTATTAATCTGACACGTTTATCCATGAATGCATTGAATGCATTCCTTCCTCCCTGGAAAGGATCAGCACCAGGTTGGATGGGGCTTTGAGCAGCCTGGTCTAGTGGGACATGTCCAGGCACATGGCTGGGAGGCTGGAACTGGGTGATCTTTATGGTCCTTTCCAACCCAAACAATTCTATGATTCTATGAAATGTTCCAAAATAACTTATAACTGGAGGTCACAGTGGGCCTCTGGGGTTCTGAGACACCTGTTGACTTGCAATGCCAAAATGGTCGAGACTCAGTTTTCTCTTACAAGTTTCCAACACTTCTCTTTTCCTATGCAAACTAAGGGGGAAAGAAACATCTATCACCCAGAACACTTTTTGGAAGTCCAAAATGTTGTATGAATCAATACCAAGTAAGTTTAATCTATGAAGCTGCCTTGTTTTCTTTGCCAAGTGGTTTAATATTCTTTGAAAAAAATGTTTTCTCCATTCTGTAACACTTCCCCTGTCTAGCACTGCTGAAGAACACAACCACACTTCTTGCTCAAGTCTACCTGCACCCTTTGAAGGAGGAATGGAAAGGTCAGATACAGAGTGGAAAATCTTTACAAAGTCCTTTTAGTGCATTCATTTTTGAAGGATGGGCTTAGACTAAGGAAAGTATTTCTCTACTAGCAATTTAGTTGTTCAGGCCAGCACCTCTCAGAGAACAACTGGCCTAAATTAAAAAGTTCTGCACTATAAAACAGTTAAACACTTTGTGGCCTGCCTAAATTTTACTTTGTCAGCTTTTCAGCCCCATACTGTGTACAAGAGGACTCTGACTTCTTAGGTGTCTTGTTGCATTGTTAAAAAGACTTTTGTCACACCAAGTTATGGAGTCAGGTTTGCTTTCCAAGTTTACCCTGAATCTGGTGTGTTCCACCTTCTACAGAGAATAATAGCAGCCAGTTAAACAGTAGTACACTTCAAACAAAACAAGAAGTTCAGTGACTCCTCTTACACATGATACTGTTTTAAAGAGAACTGTATCTGAAATCAAAGCAACGCCAGGGTTGCATTTCTCCAGGACTCGTGGACCTGAGACAACTCTCTCAGTGTCTGGATTTCTCAATGCTCACACAGTGCAGTGTGTTTTTATTTGGCAGCTGCATCCTTTTCCTGATTACCCCATATTTTTAAAAAATTGCAAAGGCTAGGAGCTTGACATATTGGGGTGTGCATTCCCCTCGTCAGTGCTTCCACCTTGGAACTTAACACAGATCAACACTGGTAAGATACTGTCCCATTGTGGTTTTTTTCTTATTTCTGATCTTTGCTTCTAATAATTATTTTGCTATGGTTCCCCGTGTGACTGACTTTCTGTTCATAAACAGTTTTTCTCTTACACAGAGAACACAACATATGAAGAGCCAAACCATTACACCTGCTGTTCTTTTAATTTCAAGAAGAAAAACAGGACAAAGTAATCAATAGAAGACTACAGAGGGCTGTGGTTTTTTTCCCACTAGATTGTATGTTAGCAAAAAGAGCCTTTAAACTTATTTGTTCCTTTAGACTTTGTTTGGCTAATGTTCAAGTATCAAGAAGTTCAAGGAAAGCACATCCATGCATGCATTTTTCTTGTGTATTTGCAAGATATGCATTTTAAGGAGGTATTTGTAAACATGGGTAATCTTGTATCATGTTTTCAAATCCCCAAGGAAGTATTCAAGGAACATTTTTTTCTTGCTAAACAGCTGGTACCTTTGCACCTCCGAACTAGCAATAATTGAGCAATGGGTCAAACAGCCACTATACACCCAGCATCATTCCATGCACAGTGTTACGCTTCAGTAATGTAACCAAAATACCTTATTTCTTTATATAAAACTGATGTAGTGTTTGAAGTATCAATACTTTTTGCTGTCACTATACTATTTGGTTTTATTAAGCAGGGAACATTGCAAAGAATGTCTGGTTTTCACCCAAGGGTTTCTGCCCAAGTACCTTAGTGACACAACGTACTGCTGGCACCAGAAACTCTGGGAAACCAGAAACTCCAAGTAAGGGTGCAGACACAACTTACAGTGCTTGATCAGTCCATTTAAAATCTTTTTCAGGTAACCTGTAGATATTTTTACCATGCTTTTGAGAGCCACAAACAAATGGCTACGTTCTAGGACTGCTGAATGATTACTCAGTGTGAGCAGTGTGACCAACACATCCAAATGCTCTGAACAATTTAAAACTTTTTATTGAGGAGAAGAATAGAAAACAAAAATATTGTCTTTAAAGCACTGACCTCACTCCAATGAATACAGATTAGATGGCCTTAAAAACTAAAGTTCATGTAAGTATATTTTGAGCCACATGGGATCATTTCTGGTTTGTTTGGTTTTGTTTTTTTTTTTTATTATTTGAAATGCATCAGGTTGAAATCATTACAGATTGATTTCTTTTAATGCCTGTTCAATATTATAGCATGGAGTTTTATAACATTGTATAAAGGTTCCCCTGAATGTAAATAATGAAATACATGATCGTGTAAACAACTTAGGAGCAGTTTAGAACAGAAATCAAGATTAAAAAAGATGTATTAAGAGGGCTGAATATTACAACTTATTCTACCCATCAAGAATACTGTGTTAGTGAATAACAGTGCTAACAGCCATTTAACCTCTGTCTCTGTGTTGTCCCTCAAATACAGTTAGATGAGATTTCAACACAGATAATACCTGCAATCAAGCAGGTATTCAATCAAGCAATCAAGCAGCAATTAAAAACATACGGAATTATTGGATACTTTTTTCTCTACTGAAATACTTGATTTTTAAAATTTATTTTAGAATTTCTGTGGAAATAAATATTATTATCATTACTACTGGAGAACACTTTTCCCACACTTTTCCAATACCCATAGTCTGTCAGGTATGAAGTAGTATTTTACCTTTATCGTAGCTGTGGTAATATTCCAGCCTTGCTTTGGTTGGACAAATACTCCACTATGATACTAATCTGTAAGGAAATATGCCAGGAGTAGCAGAAAGAATGGAGGTTCTAAATCAGTTGAAAAATTACATGAAGTATTGTGCAGACCTTAATTTGTATATGAATGGAAACACTTCCACTATATCACTGAAGTAGTTAAACAAAAACACTCATCATTCCCCTTTTATTTGGGACTCAAAAATATTTAAAAGAAATGAAACTATCCAAAATAACATTACAGTGCCGATTATAAAGTTCCAAAACATCTGAAATACCTTCACTTTCAATAACCACAAAGTTGCCAAATGTGTTCATAAGATATAATAGCAACTAATAAATGATTCATAAGAACAGAAAACGCCATCACCATTTAAAAAAAAACTTTTCTTCAAATGTCATCTTAAATAATTTTGCAGGAACTTCTCTTTCACTCCCCTCAACATCAACAAAAATGTATTTAATCTTAAGTATTCGACTCTGAAAAGTGAAAAAAAATAATATCCCAAATATATAAATACGTGGGGTTTTATTCCAATCCTGCTTGGACTTTGTCCCTGTCACTGGTTGTGCAGGTTTTGCTTCTGAATGAGTAAAACAGTCAATGCAACTGTAGAAAATTCTGTAAGTTTCTCATCATTTGGGCAAACTGACTATGGGTTGTACTAATGGATGGTTTTGGTGGTTTTTTTTCTGTGAACCCTCTTACTTGAGTTTTTCTTAGATTATAATAAAAAAAAAAAAAAAGAATTACAGAAGATTATATAGCCTTTTAATTCCTTAAATATATTCTAACAAATTGCAAGGATCTATTTCAGCCCATAGAATTACTTTATGACAAGGTACCCTGCTTTATTAGTGCAGCAGAAAAGTAACTGTAGGTGCAGCTGGGATGACACCATTCACTTTGGTAATAAGCTTTGGAACGGGGCAACAAAGGAAAATTTAATTCTTAGAAAACTATCAGGGAAATGAAAGAAAACCCCTACTCTGATACTGAAAATAAATAAATAAATCCAGAGTAATCATCTCTTTTAATTGCTGAACTCCAGAAGAGGATGATCAGTGGGTCGCAGGGGTGCCGGCCGTAGCCATTAACGGGGCTTCAGACTGGGAGCAAGACGACCCCACAGACACAGCCCCTTCCAGCCCCTCCCGCGGTGACCCCCAGCCCCACAGCAAAGGGGCGTATCTGTGTGCGAATCCAAGCGCTTCCTTTCTGAGCTGGGCATCCACGCCGAGCAGCAACAGTTCATTTTAACCAGATACGGGAAGGGGAGCACGGCTGGGGACGGACGGACGCGGAGAAGAAGGGAGAGAGAAAACCCAACAACACCTACAGGTTCTTTTCTTTTTGCTGTTGAGAATTAACCAGACAACGATTTTATCCCGGCGTATTAACATCCATCCCATTCGCCTGCTCCCTGACATCAGCCACAAAGCTGGAAACAAACCCTTTCCCCCCTCGTTGCAACTTCAGGAGCGGTCTCAGCCCAGGAGCAGCCTGGGGCCACCCCAGGGCTGCGGGCGAGGGGTGGAGGGAGCCCGAGGGGCCCAGCAGCCTCAGCTCCTCCCGGTGGGGAGGTCCGGGAGAGCTGTACCCCGGCGCGGCCCCTCCGCAGCAGTGCCATCCCGGCCCGGTTCGGCCCGGTGGCCTCAGCTGCGGTGTCAGTGGGCACCAGGGCAACGGCTCCGGCAGCTGCCTCCCGCCCGCCGTAGCATCATCTCCCTCCCCGGCGGAGGCGGGGACCCGCTCGGGCTTCGTCCTGCCTCG
>JAAWXA010000006.1:10322661-10339900 GCA_038090715.1 Florisuga fusca | reverse complement strand
CGCTGCCCTGGCCGCTCCCGCCCCTGCGGCACCTCCCCAGCACCCCCGCCTATCTCCCCGCGCCGCCTCCGTAGATGCCAGACCGGTAGAAGCCCCTTCCCCTCATCGTCAGCGCCTTACGAAGCGCCCTGGCCACCGGGTCCTTCAGTCGAGGAGGAGGAAGAGAAGAAGCATCAGGAGCAGCAGCAACACGGGTAGTGTAGCCCCCTCCTGACCGTGTCAGAGGTTCTACTTGCAGGCCTTCTGGTCATACAACATGACAGTCCACCCAATTGTGCCAAAAAAAAAATAATTTTATATATATATATATATTTTTTTTTAAACAAACCTAAATCAATCAAAAAATTAAACCCACTTATTTTGACAGGGAAAAGCACACCTGTTCCTTGTCATGTGTGAGCAAATCTCAAGTTGTTCAGGGGACTGCAGGGAGGAATATGAACCCACAAAGTACCCACTGCAACTTAAAAAAAAAAGGCCAGGATTATTCCACAAGTTTTAATGAAGTTTCTCAATTAGGACAGTATTCAAAAAAACCAAGCCGCTATTTTAGCCCATGTGTCTGAGTTGCTAATTCCTGTTTCCAGTCCCTGGGGAGATGATCAGGTAAAATGTTTAACTCTGATGAGATTTATGCACCTTCCTAGCGTTCCACAGTGGATAGTTTCATTGACCCTCAGTTGAAACTTCCTACGAGGTGTAAAGCTAAACGTGGTTTTCAAGTCTTGGCAAGATTTTTGTTTAAAGCATTCTGTTTTCAATGGCACGTGATAAATACTTCAACAACGGGTAATGTCATCCAAGCAGTGTGTGCTACCTGTCTAATAAAGCATTTATCTGACACCAAATTAACAATGAACACTTGCACATACACATTTTTTTCTCCTTGGAGTCTGACTTGTTTCTCCATATAGTTTTTAGTGAGTGATATAAAAATACTAGTAATGTGAAGCACAGTTGCCACAAGGATTATGACAAAATGCTCTGTACCTGTTATTTTTGCTCCTAACACTGCTGATGTGCTTTCATGGATTAGAGACCAGTTTATGCAGAAGTGATGGGTTCACAAGTGAAACAGCTCAGCTTTGAGACTGGAGCCTTTAGTCTCAGAAAGAGATCAGAGAAACTGCTGATCCCATCCCAGGGTCACTAGTTATGGCAATATTAACATTCACTCATCCTGCAAGAACCTGGCCAAGATCACTAATTCATTTGAGAGATTAGAAATTTCCAGCTACTAGAGGGAATGTCTGTTGGCCCCAGTAATCAAATTTCTCTAGGTAATCTTTTTCCCCCAGTAGCTGTCAATGTTCACAAACCAAGCTGTGGCTCATATCTTGCATAAGTTTCCATGCCTCCACACTGCTCTGCTAGTGGCTGTTAAACGAAGCAGACTATGCTCCACCACTCAGCCATATCCAGTTCTGCATGAGAATTTCCAGTCTCCCAGATCATAATGAATTTACCTGCAGATGAATGTGTCCTAAAATGGCATTTCATAGCAAAAGAACAACAAGTTGCATCTATTCCTTGAAATATTTTGAAGTCCCTCTTAATTTCTGTACTCTTTGGGGAACTAAAATCAGAGATTTGAGTTTCCTGCCCTAGACCACACCTGAGATCTGCAGCAGAGACAGAAGCTCAGAAATTCCATCCAGAACTCATACATAAGTGTAAATGCTGTTGCCTCAAAAGACCTCTAAGAGTGGTTGACTATCTCCTTTGAGACTTTGTAGAGCAGTACCCAGCACAAATATCACTGGCATCTAAAATTTTAACACAGGGTGTGAATGTGAAATGTATTTTGATTTTGACTTTGCAGAGAGAGCTTGGTGAAAATGTCACATGACACTCTAAACTGTGTTACTTGCTATTCACATACACAGCCCATTTTTCTGAGTTGGTATCAGTGGTAAGTTATTTCATTATTCAGTCAATGCCCAGGTTTCCTTAACATCCCAGTACCCAGCTTTTTGCCCTGTTCCTACTGATTTCTTTGATGACTTTGCTATTGATTTCAGACAGCATCACAGGTATATGCCTATTCTCATGTGGGTTTCCCTTGCTTAGGTATAACATCTGAGTTAATGTCACAGAATAAGTTGTAGGAATACCAAGTCCCAGCTCTGGAGAACCTTTGCTAAATGCAGCTCTCCAGAAGCTCTCCTTGGCTGTTGATTTTGAAGTAACAGGAAAGGAGCACCAGTGGAGAGCATAAGCCTGCCTGTGCAAAGGGCTGGAGTGTTTGAGAGGAGTGAAGGCTGGAGGAGGTGGAACTAAGTGGTCAGCTGAAAAGCAACAGAAATGTGGGGAGAGTAGCATAAGGCTTTGCTGACAGCAGAATCACAGAATCATAGCAGGGTTGAGATTGGAAAGGACATCTGGCCCAACTCCCCTGCTCAAGAAGGGCCACCTACAGCTGGTTGCTCAGGATGGTTTTTTAGTATCTCCAGGGATGGAGAGTCCACCACCCCTGTGGGCAACCCATTCCTCAGTGACCCTCACAGTTCCCACCTAATAATCAGGAAGAATCCCTCATGTTTGTGCCCATTGCCTCTGGACCTGTCACTGGGCAACACTGGAAAGAGCCTGATTCTCTCCCCTTTGCACCCTCTCTTCAACTATTTTTGTAGATTGATGAGTTCCCCCTTGGGCCTTCTCTTCTCCAGGATGAGCAGTCACAGCCTCTCCTCAGAGAGAGGTGCTCAGAAGGGACAAACAGGAGCAGAAGATGGAGTGGGGCAGAGTGAGTGGGTGCAGCAGGGAGGGATGACTGCTGCTGAAAAAGGAAGTGAAGAAATGCAAAGTTGAAGATTATTTTTCTTAACATTGGTACTCTTCCTGCATGTTAGAAGACAAGCATGGATTTCCGTGACAGAGGAGAAGAGGGAGTATGTAAAACACTTGCATGCATACTTGCACAACCTCTTATGGCATGGTTAAGTCATGCTCCTGCAGTCATCTTGATCTCCTGTGCCCTGACTTACCAATTCAACCATGGACTTAGAGTAGGGACAGTTAATGTACTGAAGCAGACTCTGCCCTCAGAAATGGGTATTTAGTATGGCACCAGAATTAAGCCAGTGCATCTGACCACTGGAAGGTATGTGCACCAGTTTTTCCACTACCAAGGATCTGTCACTAGTTCGAGTCGCTGCTGTACAAGTTTTGTGCCCCCAGGAAACCAGTTTCTTACACATGACTAATTTCAGCACAATCAATTCAAACATAAGAGTTATTCTGGAAGCAGTCAGTGGAACCCTGACATGTCTCTCTTTTTTTTTTTTTTTTTCCCCAGTAAAAAGCGGTGGATAAAAATTCTCTGTGGTGTTTACACCTGCAAATCCTCCCACAATGAGGAAAATATACTCCTCCAAACTTTATATCCCTTCCAAAGCCTGTCATAGCCTTCACTGTGACCTCAATATTAAGACCATGCTACAAGTAAATAGGTAAGTTTACGCTGGCATTATTGGAAGTAGCATCTGTAAATCCCAGTTCATTGCAGTAAGAATATACTACTTCAGAGGTTGCATTTTACAGAGACTTAAAAATCTGGTACTTGACAACCTGCTAATGAAGACAGTTACCTCTATTCATGGTTCATTTACTGTAAAACCATTTTAAGAATGTATAAATAAGCCTGTACAAAAGAAAAACCCCCAAAACTTACTAGGCTTTTAGGAGGCTAGTCCCTCAGCATCGCCCCGCTGCTCCCTGACCCCTTCGGCCCCTTACCTTCCTTCCCGGTCCGTTCATCCTCCGAGGAGAGACAGAGTGGGACGGGCGCTCCGTCGCGGCTGCCTAGGTGAGCGGGGCGGGACCCTGGTGCCGGCCCGACCCCCCGGAACTCCCCCCCTCACCGGGCCGGGCCCCGGCCCCGCCGGGATGGAGCCGCTCCAGGGGAAGGAGTTTCGCCGACGGGGCCCCAGAGGGGATGGAGCGCGAACGGGGTCCCCCGGGTTGTCCCGGCCCCGCCCGGGCTCTCCCCCTGCCTTTGGCCCCTACAGATTATTTTCTTCCCTGATCGGGGACATTCGGTCACGGCGGAAAGCTCTCGGGGAAAGCAAGGTGAGCAAAGTGCTCTCAGCCTGGCTTGGTTCGGTGTGCTGATAGTTACACAGCCGGGGAAAAAGGCAAACCCTTATATCCGCCAAGAGAGAGAGGTAAATCCACCCATGGAGCTCTTAACTCCTCTGCTGGTGCTTTTCGGGACTCTAGGATTAAAGGAGAGGTGACGCAAACAGCCTCGGGCTGAGAGAGGGCAACATGATCCTGATCTGGAGCAAATCTCATCTTTCAGAACTGAGAGCAGAGACATATTTCAAACTCACCTTTGAGATCCTCTAGATTGCAGCAAGTACCAGGCAGGGGGAATGTCAACTTTGGGTTCAGTTAGACTTGACTCTCTCCCTTTGCTGCTCTGTCTTTCATGTGCTAAGAACATCTCGTTGCTGGTTTTTCGATTTGGAGTTTTTAAAGCCATATATCCTGTTTCCTGGGACTTCATGAATGGTGTCAATACTGTCATTGCTCTGTAATGGTATGCAAGGCCTCCATGAGGGAGCCATACAAGATACTCAGCAAATACAGTAGAAAACAATACCTACCCATAACAAGCCAAGGTCTTGCACAAAAAACACAGTGGAGAGCATGTGAATGTCACAGAAGTAGAGCAACAATAAAGATTACTGGAATTTGTTGAACAAGTAGTGGTCAAGTCACAGCAGCTGCCTAGCCAAAACCCCACAAAACTGTAGAGGGCAACACAGTATAAGCCCAAAGCTCTTAACCTGCACAGGATATCAGTTCCAGAGAGAAGCATCAGAACCAGCGTGGGTCAGCAAGTTATGTCAGATTGAGCTAGAGACTATGAAGAGCTGCCCTACTAGCAGGGAAGATGACACACAGTCAGCAAACACAATCCTCTGTGACCTCCCCAGAAACCCTAGACAGTGCACAAATTGAAATGTCCTCACTAGCAGATCAGAACATCCCCACTTTTCTGCCCATACATTTGCAAGAGCTGTTGTCTGGGAGCTCAGATCTTTGGCACTACCTCAGAGATCCTGGTGCTGCAAAGATGAGGTAGATAGGAAGTTTACTACAGCCTCAGTTGCATGGAGCCACGTTCTTGGATATCCAAGACTGCAGGCCTGGTATGGTCTCAGAAGAGGTGTAACATTTCCTCTTCAGCACCTTTGCAAGAGTACCAGGTTTCAACCAGCCGACTGCAAACCTCAGAACCAGCTTTGCTTAGTTATTTCAAAGCACTGCCAGACAAGAAAAACACCACAGCCTGCCATGGGACCCTGCTTTCCCCAGGCAGAAAGATTAGGGACCTATCAAATGCCTCATTCTGCTACCATTCTGTGCAGCCAAGCTACCTTTCCAGCAAAGACCCAGGAGAAGCAGGAAGGATCTCAGGCACCAGCATCTCAATCAGGGCAAAGTGCTCATCTGGACACAGTGGCCCAGGAGTGTCCACAGTACTAGATTTTGGATACATCCATGCAGAATTTTTGCAGTTCCCACACAGGCCCTTTCTTGTAGTCTCCTTGCACTATTCCCTTTGAGCTGACGTGGCTATTGAAGACTGACTAGAGGAATGCTGAGATCAGCCAGAGCATCAATACTTTCTAAGCTTTGAGAAGCTGACATGGGAAATGCAGAAAGCAGAGCCCCATTGCTAACAGCCACACTCAATATGTGGCAGACAAGTGGCATTTTGTGTGCAAGCTGAACGGATGCCATCCTACAGTGACTGCTTTGTCATCAAGGCTTTCCCTAAGGAAAGAGCACAGGCACACTCCACTCACTTCTTGTCACCTGGGACCAGGCTGCTGACACTAATCGCAGTGCTTTAGAAGATAAAAAGGAACTCAGTCTTTGTTTCCGGGCAACAGCCCAGATGTGGGGGGATTATTCTGCTTACTTTTATTTTAGGTGCAGAAGTAAATTAACTGCTTTTTAAAGTGTATTTTGTGTGCATGTCTATTTTAGCATGTGCTAGGGACCCTATTTCAGGCTCAGTACACTACTCCAACTGAGCTTGATGGGAATGTGGTTGTTTATATTTTAATAGGGATGTAATTAGGCCCTTCATTTGAACTTTGTGGTTATTCTTTTTAATTAATCTATTTCATCATTCTTTGTTTGCTTCTGCTGTGTTTTAAGAACATTATACATACACACCAGCATCCTAAGTATCAGCCTTAAGTTCTAGTATGCAAACACTGTGCTTCCTAATGGGTAATGTATACAGACTTCAGCTCTCCTTTATGCTCCATTTTCACTGTAATTTCTTAGGACTTTCTTCTGTTAGTACCAAGGAGGGAATTTTTAACATTTTTATCACTCTGGAAGTCCCTAATTTCTTTCTTAGGCTGTTCACTTTGGTCTTTCTTGTACACAGAGAGTTAGGTTCTGAACCTAACTTGGCATTTGTGATTTTATTTGCTATACATATATGTGCATAATCCGTCAAGAATAAACCCTCTCATCTACAAACTTACTTGTGAGGAGCCCATTCCCAAAATTTTACTGCAATCACACAAGTAGAAAGAATGTGGGTGTCTGCATATGCCCTAAAGTGACTTCCCTGAGTAGATCATCTGTGGCTGCATTACACTGTGACAGCAACAGAATTTATGTTTCTTATGCAAGTGAAATACCCACTCCCTGGCTTCTAGGACTTTTGAAAGAGGTATGCAAGATATGTCACACATAAGCCCAAGGATACTGCCTTTGTTGGGTGAATTCCCCAGTCTATAGAAGCAAATGACATACCCCAGCAACAGACCTGGAGGTCTAGATACTGCAAGGCCCATAACCCATTTCTGCTTACTTAGCAGGCTGCAGCCAGGCTGTAGTTTCAGCTCAGAGTATCCACATGTCATTATGAAGAGGTACCTCTTGAGGTGCCTGCCAGACACTCCTTCCTGGCCTTACTACAACGACCAGAGTTTGGTCATCCTATGTTCAGACAGACTCTAGAGCTCAGATTAAGCTTGCACTTGAAAATTGTTTTGGCATTAGCAAATCACACAGTAAGATATCCCTGGTCTTGCAGACAGACCCAGTCCCATGAATGGCATCCTCACTCATTCTCTGCCATCACATTCTCTTCCTTCACAGTAGGCTGGAGCAGGATGTCTTTGCCACTTGGACAAGAAGATTTTTCAATTGTTCATTTATATTTAGCCACCACTGAAAATACTTCTAGATCTTGATTTGAGGCCACACCTTTAGTACTGTGTCCAGCTCTGGGCCCCTCAGTTTAGGAAGGATATTGAGGTCCTGGAGCAGGTCCAAAAGAGGGCAACCAGGCTGGTGAAGGGACTCGAGCACAGGCCCTATGAAGAGAGGCTGAGAGAGCTGGGGCTGTTCAGCCTGAAGAAGAGGAGGCTCAGGGGAGACCTCATCACTCTCTACAACTACCTGAAAGGAGGGTGTACTGAGGTGGGAGTTGGTCTCTTTTCCCAGACAACTTTCAACAAGACAAGAGGACACAGTCTTAAGTTGTGCCAGGGGAGATTTAGGTTAGATATTAGAAAGAATTTCTTTATGGAGAGGGTGATCAGGCATTGGAATGGGCTGCCCGGTGAGGTGGTGGATTCTCCGTCCCTGGAGACATTTAAAAAGAGACTGGATGTGGCACTCAGTGCCATGGTCTGATAACCACAGCGGTGGGTCAAGGGTTGGACTTGATGATCTCTGAGGTCCCTTCCAATCCGGCTAATTCTATGATTCTATGATCTCTATAGATAAGACATAGTCTAAAATCATTAAATCTGTGCTTAAAATGAACAATTCCTACCTCTGAACATATATCATCTACATACATGTTAGCATATTAATCCTGAAAAGACATTGATTTGCCATGCTGCAAGCAAAACTGGAGCACAGAACAGCATTCCATAATGTTTTTTTTATCCAGACTTTATACACTAGCTTGGGTTTAATCTCTCCTCAGGTTTTCAGGTCATCACAAGGACAAACAGAAAAAAATCATTAACAGTTGATGTTAGAAGCTGAGGCAAATAGATATCTAACAATACTCTCTGGCAGAGCACAGCTGGCTGAATAAGACACTGAGTGATGGAGATGTGTCATGTGATGTGTAGTCAAAAAAGCATTGACTGGCTAAGAAAGAACCATTATTAAGAGAGTGTCATTCATTAATAATAATTATTATTGTAGTAAAATTTATGTTACATTTTATAATTATTATAGTTAAAATTATTGTTATAGAAAAAAATAGTAACAAAAGCAATAGATATGCATTACTGAACACTTAAGAGCCATATTATATATAACATGAAGCCAATAAAGCTGTGGACTTTATGCTGCATTTTAAGATGGCAGATTCTTGGACACACATAGTGTTTTGAAGCTATTCCCCTGCTTGATGCTGTCTCTAAAGCCTTCAGGGGAAATGAAGGGCTAATTCTGTCCCACACGGCCACACATCTCTGTGGAGTTTTTGACCAAAAAGAAAACCATCACGAAAGAGTTGAGTCACTCCCAGCCCCACTTCTTGAACTTGGTCTACAGAAACATGGGGATGGCAAAAAATCATCACTGGTCTCTTGAGAGTGAGAGGTCTCAGTTCAAAGAGTTTTTAGCAGGCTTCAGATAGTCCTGATAGCCTTTGACTTTGCTAGGACAGTGAGCATGAGCGCTAGCAGGATCCTTTATTAGTCCAGTTGTTATCTATAGGCTTCAGAGTGTATCAGTTATTTAATTTGTCCTATTTAATCTTTTACAATGTAATTTTTGTATGTAGCCAATGCCATAACTTTTAAAGTATATATCATATATATATATGCTATAAAATGCATCAGTTGATATGTACAGTGACTTTGTGTCTTGCCTTGGAGTGTTCATTTGGTTGGCAGACAATCAATTTATTGTTAAATGTGTCCTCAACTGATAGTATGATTGGACTCCTTTATGTTCTTATGAAATAAATAAAAAGCAATTAAGTACAAAAACAGTATTAAATAAGGATTGGAATGTAAACTACGAACCAGAAAGCTACAAACATTACACAAGTCAAACACCCATGAAGGCTGTAACTTGTCTCTAGACATATCAAATCAGAAGAAAGGACGATCCCATGCTGTGAGGAGATAAAGATACTGCAACACTCAAGGAAACAATCAAGGAGAATTAAGCTGCACTAAGCCCTTTGTAGCAAGAACACAGCATATACACCTCACCACATATTTCAGACGGGATTTTCTCTCCCTTGAGAATATTTAGGACATTTAGGGGCAGATCCTTTGGTCAGTGAAATTACCATGAAGACATTTTCTTTTTCTCTCTTCATTAGGCAACACAAGCCTTTGGGGGACCATATTGTCCTCTCCTGACTCTGGAATAAACTGTGCTAGTGATAAAATCAGATAAAGAAGGTATTTTCTAATTAGAAGATACTTCTAAGGAACACAGTAATTCCTGACTTGTATTGCTGTGTTTAAAAAAAAACACTAATTAAGGCATTGCAGAGCAAGCGCATATTAAAAGCAGTGTGAAATAAAAAACTTTATCTCAAGCAAAGTTCTCAACTCTTTTTACTGTCACAGACACTAATTGATAGCAACGGGGATTTGCTGTTGAGTATTCATTTACATAAATTTTGTTATAAAATAGTATTAGGAGTACTGCTCTACTCATTTTGGAAGGCTTTGTACTTACTGAATAAGTCTTCCTTCCTGGAAGACACAAGCACATCTTTCAAGATCTACAATACTTGGCAGAATCCTGTTACTTGGCTAGGGGACAAAAGAATGAAGCAACATGAATAGTTTTATTCCTTTAAACACTCAGGTGTGTAAGGCTTCAAAGACACAAACATGAATTCTACTATTTTAGAGCACTCTACAGCAGGGCTATGTTGCAAACAGTCCTTTGTCAAAGATTATAACATCACAGACTGTGTGCTTGTGTGACATCAGTGAATGAATGGACAGGCACAGGGCTGATGCCAAGGCAGCTACGATGAGTACAACTTGATGAGTTATTAACATCTGTTCAACCCACTGGGGTTATGGGACAAAGGACAATACGCCTGCTCAGAACACATATTAACATGATGTTTACAAATGGATGCTTCTGCACCCACTAGAATACAATTATTATAACAGGTGCATCTGAAATGTGTCCAGTGATACAGCTCTGAGAAACCACTGATTTTTTAATCGCTTTGCAATAATGCAATGAACCTGCACAAACACAATCAATCCTGAACAACTTAGGAGACAGACTCAGCAGAAGAATCCTTTACTTTGCATGATACAGAGTCTAATCCAGAGCCATTGCATCAAAATATGGTATTTAGAGCTGCAAGTCATATCTATCTACAGTCTCAGTTTAGAAAGTTTGACCCTCTCATCATCCCTTTTATTTTCTATAATACTCATGGATGAATTAGTGTAACAACATATAAGTAAGAGTAACATTATGCTACTCTAGGAACTCCTAGGAGTGATTTAACTTTAGAAAAATTGAATTTTGAAAGATTCATCTTATGATGAAGATCTGCTAGATCCAGCAGTTGACAGAATACAAATCAGTAAATTGTTCTACTTGGTGTCAGAATTAATTTGTATAACCTCTATTATTGTATCTGCACATGCCTCATGGTGTCTATGACTTCCATAAACTGCAGCTTATGGAAGGTTTGGAGAAAAACCATTTCCAGATCAGGAACAGAAAAGCAGCAACATGTTAAAAAATAAAATAATCACAATAAAGTGTAACAGTTTGTGAAGGGATATGGTAGCAGAACTACACATTTTTATCTGGGATGCACAGTCCTGTCTGAGGCACAACAGCCACAGTTTTCTAATTTCCTCAAGCAATGAAGACGACTTCTCTTGCCCTTCAAGAAGCATCTAAGAGTCTTCACTACAGTTTAGTCTTCCCAGCTGTGGTAGTAGCATTAAAAGCTGTACAAAGAGGAGAGATGTCTTTCACATAGGGCAAATGTGAGTATAAAAGGCTATGGGGGGTTCAAGACACAATGCTGAAAGCGCAGCCACTGCATGCACTGCACCATAGTTTCTTCATCCTGAACAGGCTGAAATCCATAAACCTGGGGGTGCAGATCAGTAAATACTTGGTGATCTCTTGAGGTCCCTTCCAAACCCTAACATTCTGTGACCCCCTGGGACTGTGTGAACAGTTTTACTCATAAAGCGGCAACATGACACCCACCAAGCCAAGTGGCAACCTGCAGTTCATCCAGCCTGCAGGGCTGAATCTCCTCCTCTGCTCTGCTCTTGTGAGACCCCACCCAGAGTACTGTGTCCACTTCTGGGGCCCTCAACATAAACAGGACATGGAGCTGTTGGTCCAAATCCAGAGGAGAGCCACAGAGATCATCGAAGAGCTGAAGCACAATTCTGAAGACAGGCTGAGAGAGTTGAGGTTGCTCATCTTGGAGGAAAGAAGGCTCTGTGGAAACCTTATAGTGGCCTTCCAGTACTTCAAGGGGGTCTACAGGAAGTATGGAGAGGTACTCTTTATCAGAGAATATAATGATAGGATGGGGGTGTCCAGGTTTCAAACTGAAAGAGGATAGGTTTAGATTAGATATTAGGAAGAAATTATTTACTGTGAGGCTGGTAAAACACTGGCACAGGTTGCCCAGGGTAAGTTGTGGGTGCTCCCACCCTGGACGTGTTCAAGGCCAGGATGGATGGGGTTTTGAGCAACCTGGTCTAGTGGGAGGTGTCCCTGCCCATGGCAGGCAGTTGGAACCAGATGATCTTGCAGGTTCCTTCCGATCCAAACCATTCTATGATTCTATGACCTGCTGGAGTGGTGGTAACTAGCTCCTCCCTACCTTCTGTGCCACTGTGCTTGGTTGCTATATGTTCTCTACATGGCAGCCAGAGAGTGAAATATAACTGCTTCCTTCTCGTGAAGACTGCAGAGCACCCTAGGCACGAAAACTACAACTCCTCTCCAACACTCTTTAGGTAGCAGAATGAGCACATGAAATTGTAAGTCAGAGGGCAGTCCTACAGACTTCTGGAAAACACCTTGTAGAAAATGAACTCCAAATGTGAAAAAATCAGGTTTTTAAATTCTCCATTGAAATCTAGAGTGCAAGGCCATTTGTAATAAAGTACAGCTACTTGCGACTAGTTTGCTGACACAGACCATTTTCATCCACAAGTCAGGTAGGTATAATATTCTTTACTTGCAGTCAGAAATCATTGCGTGCAATGTTTCCAGGCTCATATCAATAAACCAAGTTCAAATCCATTTAAAAATCTGACCTTTAAAATGACATAATGGGTTTCTCAGTACATTGTATCAGAGTGATTATTTTTCCATAGTGGGTAATTTCAGATAATAACAAATAACACAACTTCAGCTAAAGAAGGAAACAAATTCTAGTAAAAAATCACACTGCCTGAGACCTATGGCAGTACCAGTTAATTTTTATTAAAAAAGAGATGTGCTTTTGCAGGGGCTATGCTGCCTCAATTTCCCTTCAGTCTTCCAAATTCATCACATTACTTCTCCATCCCTTATATATTTTCTCTCTTTTCTCTTTAAGCCGTTTCTCTCTTGCAGTTTTTGCCCTTTCCCCCACCTGTCTATAGGGATAAAATTTGTCTTTCCAGTCCCAAAAAACCTTTTCCTCAGCAATATATGTTTTTCCAGCTACTGCCCTCTCTCACCATCCTTTTCTCACCTCCAAGATTATAGAATATGCTGTTTGCTTTCTCTACTTAATTTTCCTGTAACTCAATTGTGAGCCCTTAAATCAGGTCTCTGGCTTGTGCCTTTCCTTTTATTTCATTGAATTATTCTTTTAAAGGCTGATGATTTCTCCATCTGAGTCCCCCATAGTGCTGGAAGACCAAATAGCAACAGTGACCGTTCACTCACAGGGCAATCAGGATTGGTCAGCCACCTGAGCACAACCAGAAGTCTGATTCTATATACAGAAAATCAATTGGAATCAAGGCAATATTAAATAGAACCAAGGGAACAAAACTAGAACAAAGCAGTTCTGCCTCTTCCTATCTGTGACCATCATCCCATGCTCCTTCTATCTCATAGCCATGGGATAGAAGGTTAGGTTCTATCTCATAGCCATGAGTAGAAGGACAATCAAGCTGAAAGTAATCTAAAAGCATTCGTAAGATACTCCTTTCTGTTGTGAGAAGGTCATCATCTACAGCTACTGCTGCTCTTGTACTCACATGGCTCTGAAACCAGACTGGTAGGAAATACTGAAGGCGGGGTAGATTGATTGCCTTCTAAAAATCCTAGCTCACCTAAGAGGCTGGTTGCTAGCTACACATCTCTCCTGATTATGGAAAATTTCCTCTCCTTTTCTCTGGAAGCATGAATAGTCAGCATGAAAGTTTTTTAGAGTCACCACAATGGCTCCCAGCTGGTGGAGGCTTTTTAACACAAGATGGTGATACTACATAGCACAGTGAAAGGTACCTACTCAAAGAGCTGCAACACTCATTATGCATGAAGCTTATTTAAGTGCTGTGTATTTGCTTAGTTTTCTTAGTAAGGGTGACAAAACGAGTATTTTTAGGATGTGTGATGCCTCCTTCCATGGGAAATGGAAGTTGCTAAGTCTGGAGAAGACAAATGTGCTTTGTTTTTGGAGAAGGGAGTGAGCCAAGTACTACACATTCTCTTATCCTGAAATGGTCCTGGATTCCCAGATTCTACTAAGTCTATTTTAATCACTTGGGAGCTATTGTTTAGCTCTGGTTTCACATTTAAGGTGTGGCAAGTCTTTTTTGTCCATGAGGTAAGTAGCAATTCAGTGAGACTATTTGTACTATGCTGATGAATACCATTAAAATAGCATCAAGATGATGAACTACTAACACATTCAGCATGAGTCTCTTAGATTGCAGAAGCTTTAAATAAAGAGACAGAGGGAAAATAATGAGCAATAACAATAACAACAATAATTACAATAATAAGAACAACCCAAGCCATAATCAATGGCCAGAGGAAGTAGTAGGAAGATTAGAATTAAAGCCACAAGTAGCTGCACAAATCAAATGCTAATAAAGTAAAATAAAGTAAAATAAAATAAAATAAAATACCAGAAATGATGAACTGTAAATTCCCAGTAATACTGCTATTTGAGCACCCTCTAGTGGTACACGTTTAAGAATAAACAGCTCCAGAGATAAAAAAAGAAGACATAGTTAGTGTCTTGTTGACTTTTTTCAAACAATTTTTCACTGTGCTTCTATTTGGAAGAAAGGGAAGCAACACAATATGCAAAACCAATTTTGTTATTTATCTCTTGACATTGTATTCCCAGAATTTCCTTAATTTTCAAGTTATCTGATGGGTTAGGGGCTTCTGTTGATGTAAAAGATGTAATTTGTTTTAAATTCCTTTTCTTTGGAAGGGGATATTAGAGCAAAATTAAAAATAATAAGCCAGTATAACAATACAGAAGGAACAGGATACAATCCATCCGACTTCAAATCCCTGTGGCACCAAGGTACATTGTAACTTAACTGCAGGTACATAATGAACTTGTTCAGTTTGGAGACAAGGCTGTTTGCTATTCTGCCCTTGTATTTTACCTGGAAAAGGAGTGGAGACTTATTTAATCCTTCAGTGATCACTCATTCACTTGTTATGAGGAAAATTTGAACTGGTGGTCCTAGTCAATACTTCAGCTCAGGGGCTGTGGGTGACCTCCTCCACAGCAGCACTTGCTTACATAGAGGGGACAGCTTCAAGGAGACAGAAGACTCTAAGTATGGGGAGACTTAACACACTGGAGCATCAATTCTATAGCAGGACTGAGGCTCCTTGAAGAAAGACAGGACCATAGGTAAGAATACATGAAGCTGAAATATCTATCCTCAGTACCTGTCTTACACAGTGACTGGATTTGGCTAGCAGTAACAAAACGCAGTGGCTTCAGAAGTGGAAAGGAAGCTCTGTCAGATGGCATCCCCTTGGGCTCCTGGACTGTGTGAGGACATGTGAATGGAGACACATCTCTATTAAATCACATATCTGATGACATCCTTTCCCTCAACACGCCTTGTCCTCAGTGCCAGTACTCTCACTTCCATCCCCACCTTTCTCCCTCCACAGGGAGGGTAGAAAATACACTCCATCTCTACCACACCTTACCTGACTGAGCTTCCTACACTGGAGGAAAATTGTCAATGAGTATATTGCTGTTGATTCCTGTGGAAAAGAGCTGTGTTCACAGGCTTACGGCTTGAGAAGACAAAATGGAAAAGATCTTGTGTCCTAGATGAAAGGCATTGAGGGCAAATGCTCTCTTTTAATTAAAAAATCCAGGATAAAATATCACTCCAAAACTGACTCCAACCTGGAAGGTGGAGATCTAAATTGTGGAGTATTTCATACAGTTCACAAATCCTTGTGGCCTGACCATTTCTGAGAGTTCTGAATACAGCTATGATCTACTAAAAATGCACATTCCATCTTAACTAGTCATCTACTGAGGGAAAAATCAAAGTGAGGACCCCAGGAAATATGTCTAGTTTCCAATTATCTCTTACTTTTTCATCTTCTCCTTCCATACGTGAGAGAAATAATTTCTACCTTGATCATCAGATATGCACCCAGAGGGTTATTAAAAACCTTTGGTGGAGCATGTATTTGAGAAATAAAAGCAGAAAAAAAAATCATTACAGTTAATTACAGTTTAAATGGATTTGGAAGAGAAACTACTCATATTTTAAAGGCAGCTATGAAGAAAATGTAATGAGAGGCAGACCCTGATCCATATTTGCCCTGGTTTGCATTGGTGTAACACTGCTGCCTTCAGAAGAGTTTCTCTCCCTTTATACTCTTCCAAGTGAGATGAGAATGAGGCCCACAGTCTACCTTCCCACTCTTGCCATGATGATGATGATAACTATAATGAAAAAATTAATGGACCTGAAGTCAGTATTAAAAATTGCTTGTACCTAATACTAATTTTCCTCATGGCTGTGAAGTCCTTTTTTTGATGAGAAGAAAAACAGAACAGTTACCAGCTGTTCACATAATGAGGAACACTAATAAGGGAACACATGCATGTTAATGAGCTGGGGGAGGGGGATCAGAAGGGGCAGACATCAGTGTGCAGCTGGAAGTGCAAATCTTTCCTCTGAGTATTTTGGAATTCTGATGGCATGTCACGTGGGCAAATAGGACTGAAATCAGTCCTAGAGAAGGAAAACAGCATTTCCAGAGCATGCTTCCAGCCCTGGCCAGGTGAAGATCAGACTGTCTTTCACTGTGCTGCTACTGCTGCAGTCACAAATGAACAATCAAACCAAGATGACCTCATGGGTCCAGCGGAAAATAACAACTGAAGTAAGAAAGAGACATGTGGATCAGAACGGGAGGGGAACAACAATGTCCTTTGTACTCTCTGGTCTGTACATCACACAAACAAATGGAAGCTTAAAGGCTTGCCTGCACACAGAGTTCAAATCACACATTTGAAGTGTGATTTAAAACCTGATTTGGCTGATTTAGTGCAAAATCCAGAAAAAATCACCTTCCCTTTGTTTAAACCCAGATTATTTTCATTAGGTTTAGGTCAGACAAGCACAGCTCACACTGAAATACCATTCAGCCCAAAGTAAAATCTGTATATATGCTTACAGTCTAACTAACCCACCTCAATTATGTGCAGACAGGATATGCTCCCAGAACTTGTAGAGGCAAAAGGACTTCAGGCTACCAGAGCTGCAAACTCTCTGCTTGCACTTCACTTCCTCCCAGTTTTCTGTAAACAGTCCAGAGGGGCATTAGCTTCTTGGAGTATCTCAGAAACATGAGTCCTGGAAGCTTTACTATAATAAAAATTGCTAAATTTCGTAGAATCATAGAATCAGCCAGGTTGGAAAGGACCTCTGAGATCATCAAGTCCAACCCTTGATCCACTACCACTGTGGTTACCAGACCATGGCACTGAGTGCCACGTCAGCCTCTTCTTAAAAACCTCCAGGGACAGAGAATCCACCACCTCCCTGCACCCTCTCTGTAAAGAATTTCTTCCTAATATCTAGCCTAAACCTCTCCTGGCAGAATGCCCTCTCCCATGCCCTCGTCTTACGGGTAGCTACCTGGGAGAAGAGACCAACCCTCCCTGACTCCAACCTCCTTTCAGGGAGTTGTAGAGAGTGATGAGGTCTCCCCTGAGCCTCCTCTTCTCCATATTGAACACCCCCAGCTCCCTCAGCCT
>JAAWXA010000006.1:10288416-10316820 GCA_038090715.1 Florisuga fusca | reverse complement strand
CCCCCTTCACCACAAAGGGAAGATAAAAGGGGAATAAAGACTGGAGACTTTAAGTTGGAAACTCAAAACAACTGGATGCAGATTTTACTAACACAAGGGAAAGGCACTAACAAAGGGCAAAGTAACAAAAATATATACACACATATAGATGTATACAAATATATATCGACAGACAGCAGGCGGCGAGGGGGCAACAATGAAAGGCGGCACATCCAGCAGGAAGTGGGAGGAGCTGCTGACTTCCAGATCGGCTACGGAGTATGGTAGGAAATGGGAGGGCAATAGATCCCTCCCTTTGCGTTCCTCCCCTCTCAGAGTCCAAAAAGCCATCTTTCTTCAGTTTCTCCTGTTCGAAGGGTGACAGCCACTCTTACAGTGTAAAAGCTTTTCCTTATGTTTACGTGGAACCTACTATGCTCCAGCTTGCACCTGTTGTCCCCTGTCCTATCACTGGACATCACTAAAAGAGCCAGGCATCATCCTCCTGACACTCAACCTTATATATAAATACACATATTTATATACATTAATGAGGTCACCCCTCAGTCTCCTCTTTTCCAAGCTAGAGAGACACAGTCTTTCCCTCATAAGGGAGATGATCCACTCCCTTAATCATCTTGGTTACTCTGTGCTGGCCTTTCAAGCAGTTCCCAGTCCTTGAACTGAGGGACCCAGAACTGGACTCGGTACTCCAGACGTGGCCTCACCAGGGGCCAGAGTAGCAAGGGAGGCTTGTGGTCCACCAGGACCCCCAGTTACCTTTCCTCTATGCTGCTCTCTAGCAGCTCAGTCCCCAAGGTATAGTGGCACATAGGGTTGTTCTTTCCCAGATGCAAGACTCTACACTTGCTCTTCTTGTAATTCATTACATTTCTCCCTGCACAACTCTCCAGCCTGTCTAGGTCTTGCTGAATGGCAGCATAGCCTTCTGGGGTGTCAGTCAGTCCTCCCAGTTTTGTGTCATCAGCAAACGTACTGTGAGAGTGCACTCTCTTCCTCATCCAGGTAGTTGATAAATATATTGAACAGTACTGGTTCCAATACCAGTCCCTGAGGGACTCCACTAGATACTGTCCAATTAGACTCTGTCACATTGACCACAACTCTCTGACTTCTTTCCTTTAACCAGTTCACAATCCACCTTTCTACCCAGTCATTCAAACCACATTTCCTCAATTTATCTGTGAGGACGCTGTGGGAAATGGTGTCAAATCTTTTACTGAAATCACCTGTCAACAGATAGTCCTATCCCTACGTGCCAATGAGCAATGATTTGGACTTTAAACAATATAACAAAATGGATAATTGCTCTTTATAAACCATGTGACAATTTAAAAAAAAAAAAAAAACAAACAAAAAAAAACCAAAATGGCCCAGTGTTGTGCACAATACTTGTGCATTTTGTCTCTTTGTTATGCTGCACAGACCACTTCACTTGCCAGGCTGCAGGAGGGTGTTGGCCTATGGTGCTGGCCACCGTGGTGGCACCAACTGCTTCAGGCAAGGTTTGATGGAGTTGCATCATCATCTTGAGGGACAGCCACTTGTGTACTGTCCGAAACTCCTGTTTAATATTCACCATTCAGACTCACCACAAGCTTGCTGCTCTTCTTGCAGCTTAACCCCTTATGGGACACAAATCCTGACTTCAAGGATAGCTGGCGAAGTGCAGCCTGGACAGCGGATTGTTTCTTGCCATTATGTCTTAGAACTTCCCACTCTCCTTGGGCTTCTTGATGGTTTTATTGCTATTGTTAGTTCAAGAGTTTTTTCTGCCTGCCTAAGTATGTCTACATCCTCCAACCCTGTGGTATCCACCTGCCAATCCACTCTTCACCATGCTTTCTGTGGTAATCACAGAACTGCAGAGCAGTTGATGTGGGAAGGGACCTCTGCATATCATCTTGTCCAAGCCCCTGCTCGAACAGGGCCACCTACACTGGTTGCCCAGGACAGTGTCTAGACAGCTTTGATTATCTCTACACAGGGAGTGAAAACAAGTACGACTATTCCCATTGTGCAGACAAGAGGATCAAACAGGAAGATGAGGATTTTGCCAAGGAAATTAAGGAATTAAAACTATAATTTTTATTCACCCTAAGCCTTTCTCAACATCACTATGCACTTTAGAAACTTTTCCTCCCTGATAGTCGTACAGACTGAATGAAGAAGGTAAAAGGCTTAAAAAAAACCCAAATCCAGTGAACAGTGTGATGGTGGTAACTCAGGTAAATACGATGTTTATTTAATCAGCACTTTGGTTTTTTCCTTATGGGCAGTAAGTAGACAAATGAAAAAAACCTAAGCCTGATGATCAGGAAGAAAAAAACTAGCCAGGGAATACGAAAAAGAAATGAAGAACTGAAGGGGGAAAATGTTCAGAAAGAACAGATGCTAGTGGAAGGCTCAAGGTGCTACTAAACCTAGCCTGCCCACCTATGCAGACTTTGTAGCCTCACAAAGCCTCAAACCTCACAAAGTTGAGGTTTGGCACCAGCAAATTGTCTGCAGTACCAACCAAGCTTCACCTAAGACTTTTAAGCCCAGGCTAGTCCATCATCAACTCCTGGTTAGAAAAGGGAGGGAAGCTGAGGGAGAGCAGTGGAGGGGGGATGGGGAGTAAGGGCTGTAAAGCATTCACAGCAGCAAACACCAGATTCAGTCAGCTCTGGGCTGAGGGGCTCTGCAGGCCCCGCAGCTGCCAGCCCCCTGGTTGTGCTGCACTGCCTCCTCCTTCTCCCATTTCTTTCGCAGGGTGACTCCTCAAACTCCACTCATTTATTCTTAGGTTCATTTCTGATCCTGAATTTTCAAAAAAAATTATGGAGCTATTTTATCTTTACTGTGGCTGTGGCCTCTGGTGATGGCGTCCTCCTGCGAGGAAATCCTTCTGCTCCACCCGAGCTGCAGGTTTACTCAGCAGCTGCCTGCTCGGCAGAGCATCCTTTCTGCGCACTCTCAATGCCCGCGGCACTGCCGGGCAGCTCCCAACAAGTCACACTGGCGGCGCCCCTGCCCTGGCTGCAGGCAGCCGGGTACGCGGACGTTTCCATCTAACACGCGAGGCGCCGTTCCCTCCCCCTGGGCGGGCCCCGCTCCTCCCACCGCCGCCTCCGCCCGGTGCCGCGGCGGGGAGAACATCGCAGCAAAAGAAGATGGCGGCGGTTGTGGCCGGGGCTGGAGCCGGGGTCGGGGCCGGGGCCGGGGTAGTGGCAGGGGTAGGGGCCGGGGCAGGGGCCGGAAGGCCATAACGCTCGGTTTTCCCCTTCACTTCACGAAGGAAGTTGAGCAGCAGGAGAGGGAACGTGTCCACGGCTTGCAGTGCTAAGATGGCGGCGAGACGCTTCAGCACAAACAGATGAGGGAAGATGGTGTCCTGCAGCGCTGCAGGGCATACGAAGATGGCTGCTGGCTGTGCCACAGGCAGGTATGTTCGTGTACGGAGAGGTATTGCCAGATCAGAATAAGATGTAAATGAGTCATTTATAGGGCAGTACATGCATGAGAAATAAAAGCTCCACAACTAGGTGCTACAAAGATGTGCAGCGCTTATAAAAAGTCCATCTAGAACAAAACCTTCTGGTGTGCACATTTAAATACAGCTCATTCGTAACAGGATGCTATTTTTGACATCTCTTCCTGCTTCTGTGGATTTATTATGTATTGTCTGAAAGCCTCTGTCAGGTACTCTTCATCTAACCGGTTGCTGCAGAAAAGAGTCTGTTCTTGGCAGAACAGAACCACCATTCTCATTTCTGGTAGGTTTGGTAAGAATGTTTCATGTATATACAGTAGCTTAGAGACCCTGTTGGCATAGGTTTTTAGTCCGTGGATTTAATACAATGATGGATGTGTGCTGTTTTCATTTCCCAGGTGTTTTTTTCTGCACTGAAGATATGGCCATACCTACCCTTCTTATTTATTTCCAAATTCCAGGTTTTGGTTTGGTAAATCAGTGCTTTCCAAAATTCACAGTTACGACTACAGAATATATGTTTTTTTTATATAAACTGATGAGCTTAATATTACTTGTAATAAGCTTGAAGATGAAAAATATTTACTAGCAATATTTATACATACAGTAAACTGCTAAAACCTTGGATTTGGACATATAGAAATGCAACTTTGTCTTATGTAATAAATATTAAGTGCAATAAGTTGGAAAAGACAATAGGATGGTTGGAGGACTGAGAAGGTAACACAGTTAACTTCATGCTGTAGCTTACTGGTTTAAGCCTCCAAAATTGTAATTGTGCAACAGCAGCTCATGCTTCCTTCCTCCCATGAGGGAAAGCAGTACTGCAGTTGCACATAAAGAGTTACATGCCACTCGTGGCTTTCATTTAAGCGGTTTGTACTTAAAACTTAAGTCTCCAAGGAAGGGGATTGAAACCTCAATAAATGCACCCAGCTACTTAATAAGGCTTAGTCAGACCTTATTTTCAGTTGTTTTGTTAACAGTGCTGTATTACTGGCATGTCTTTTCCATTTTCCCCGACAGCATCAAGAGAATGGGATCTGTCACAGCAACAGGCACTTGGCCTCAGCCCTTTCCATGGAACTGTTGCAGTACTGAAGCAGTCAGTGCTTGACTGCATGAGAACATGCCTCTTGCAGAAGGTTAATGATGTCCTACTTAAAAAACTTCATGAGATGCAAGTTCATTCGGATCCTTTCAAGTTACCTCGTTTCATGGCAAAAATAAACCAGTGACTGACTTTTCTTAGAGCTGTTCATTGAAAAACTGGGGAGAGGAAAGCTAAGGTTCCAACTAAAATCTGTACAAGAAGTGCAAGTCAACTTAAAAAAAATAAATAATTTTTTTTTCCTCCTGGTAGCAGAAGTGCCTTTTTATATATATGATGAACTTAACATGTAATTGTTTCATAATAATTTTTTTCACAGCTAAAATTTGAAAATTTCAATATAAGAATGTAACAGCAAAGTAAGCCAATAATTTACAGCTATCACTAAAACAGTAAATAACTGCTTACAAACATGAACAATTAGTGAACTAATTGTAACTACATTAAGCACTACTGCTGTAAGCATTCATAATGCTCATAACTCTTACCTTCAGTTCCATACTGCCAAAGTAAGGTGTGCTTCAGGTTGTTCAATTTGTATTCTTTGAAGAGTTAACACGGATTGAATATGGTGGTTTGTATTGTAGGCATCTAAAGGTACACTGAAGAGAAATAGCTAGCAACTTGTCCTTTCTTTACCCAACATTGCTTGACAGTTAGTTGCCTGCGTGATCCAAGAGGATGGTGAGACTACCAGGTTTCCTTTACTCTCATTTTAGAAGAGCATTTCTATACAGCATAGGCACAACATAGTTACCAAGAAGCACACTGCTTAAATTTACAATGATTTATTGTATTTTGAACATTCCATAAATAACGAAGCTTTTAGCTTCAGTTTGGTAATCCTCCCCCACCCAAAATGAGTTGGTTGGAGTTTTTTTCTGGCATAAACTCCATTGCCAGCAATGGATGTATCCTAACAAGAGCTTAATAAATACACACACAGACAGCAGTTTTCTAAACATACCTGCTCATTTAAAGGCATGATATGCATTTACTAAACAAATCTCAGGTTCTTCACAGAAGAAAATTCTCCTGTAAGCTGCCTCTGAACATTTTCTGCAATGCTGGTGGTTTATTTCACAGAGTGTTTATTTTTGAACAGTGCTGATCAATCATTAAAAAAACAAAGATTTTTTTCCCCCCGTTTAAAGTAAGCTGAACTATATAACTAGTACTGAACAGTATACCTCTTGCTGGGCATTTCATGGCAAGCATGAATAAACATAAAAGAGAAAATAGCAACATGTTACTCAGTTAGTAGGGGATTTTTTTTCTGTTGGTTTCAGCTTGCTTTTATATCACCGTTCAAATATTAAAGGTATTACATTTCAACTTAACATGTATGTTTTGTATGTGACTTTCCACAAAGAATTGTGTTAAAAACACAAACTTGCACATTGTGAGAATGACTTTCAAGTACTTACATTTGAATATCCCTCTAAACTCCATTTCTTATAAAAAATGTGTTTTTAAAAAAGCATGAAGACTACAGAAAACCAATTAACAATAGAGTTAATCTCCTGTATTTTTACCACAACTGTATTTTACATAACACCAAACTCCTGCTTTAGCAAAAGAATAAAAATAAATTCTCTCCCAAGTTATTTACACATAGGAATTACCCTACTGTGGGACCAGATGCTTTACTCTACAGTGCCTTTAACCCAAGGTGTAATCTTAGGTGCGTCCCTTTGTGATTTAGGTTCTTGGAAGTTTTCTGCAAACCTTTCTCTTGCTTTATCCCAGTTCTTTTTGTTCTTGCTCTGGATGATCTGAACGTCTTCAAGTAAGGTTGGTCTACTCGTACCCAAACCTGCATGTGCCTTATGTAGCTGGAGATGGATCTGTCAAATACATCAAATATTGTAACTGTAAGTTGGATATTCTAAATAGTTAAAATCGTAGTTTAGAGCACTGCATCTAAAGTCTTATTAAAATGGTGCATTAAATCACCTCTAGAGCACTGAAGTGCCAAATGATGTCACCTGCCACTAGCATTGCTCTGAAGTACTCCTCGCTGAACAAGTAACATGATCCCTTTGCTGTGTAATTTGACAACAAAAAGTACGTATGGTTCTAAGCAATGCTACTGCCAAAACAAAAAAGCATCACTTGTGACAAAAATGGGGCTAACACAATTGCCACAGAGGTCCAGAACTCAGCTGGCTACAGTGACTTCAGCCAGCTTCTCCTCTCATTTAGCTTGATTTTTGTGCTCCATTGCTCTCAAAAAGAATTCCACCATAAACACAATGATTTTGCATAACTTAAAATGATTCCAGTCTTCCTCCAGATTTTGAATTTAAATACAAGATTGTTAATTCAGTGGCTAGAAGCTATGTCTTCCCTTTCTTAGTGTTCTAATACAGGCATTACTGGCATTTTCTACTGAACAGATTTAAGAATTTCAAACTACTCATTAAAGAAGTGAAAAAAAGATTTGAGATTAATCCTACTGTGGTAACTCCCTTCAACCCAGGATTTTAAATTGTTTAAAGTGCATAGTGGTTTAGACATTTTTCACTGCAAATATGTTTTCTATTCCTTTTTGTTCCAAGTAAAAACTGGGAAGACCTACCGGATCCTTCATACCACCACCATCCTTGCCCAGGCCTTCCCCTTTCTTCCATCCCATCTTCTCCAACATTTTATGTCCTTTGTTGCTGTTGCTAATTTCACTTTGAAGAAAAGTTTAAGATAACTGATAAACAAGAGTTAATACCAAGAGTATGCTCTCTACACAAATACCAAAGGGTACAAATTCACATGCATATGCTGCTGTTGAAACCAGGACTTGACTACTGTGCTCTTCCTGCTTCCATCAAGAGAAGACCCATCCATCCAGAAGACCCTAGTGCTACCTTTTGCAAGTTCTTTTATGAATACCATTGGTGATTAAAGCTATTCCAAGCCTCTGGTGAATACTGTCTTTCTTAAAACTCATTGTGAACTACTTGCTTACTTAAGTAAAAAAATACAGCACAGTTAGGCGAGAATTGACTGCACTAGGGAAAGGGCAGTATCGCTAACCACCAAAACATCCTAACATATTTTACTGCCTCAAACATCCTTTTACTAACTTAAAAGCACCTACAGAGTTCATGTTTCTTAAAAAAGCCAACTAACACTGCAGGAGCAAAGGAATAATTAGGAGGATCAAAGTACGTGCCATTTAAGAGGCATGTAAACGCACATTATATGGTAAGCTTGGTACAGACAGTGAAAAAAGAGGTGAAAAATTTGCACGTGTACTATTATTGGGAGTGGATAAGAAAAACAGAAATTGAGACACTTGAGAAACAGACACTGATGAAGGTGTCATTAATGCAACCGGGGAGTCTCTTGATTTTTTTTGAGTTGGTAGGGAAGTGATCTAAGCATCCTTACCGCCAAGCTGAATTCTGTATTGAAGGTGAGGAGTTAATAAAAAGAGCATGTGAACTGGGAAGCAAGAATAGCTTACTATTTGCTACTTCTTACACATTACATATAGCTAACTCATCATCTAACAACTATACTAGTCACTAACTGATACTTTATCATTAGTTTGTAAGATTCACTAAAGAAGAACAAGGAGGACAAACTCAACAAACTTACATATGAATAGAAGCTGGACTATCATCTCTCTGGAAGGTTCCTTCACTTCCAACGGTCTCTCTACGTTTTCCTGCTCTGTCTTTGTACTTTGGATTCTTCACTGCTTTGTTGTCTTCATACTCTGTGTTCTTTATAAGCACATTAAATTCCATCAGAATGGAATTTAGAAAGGGGCTTTAAATATTTTATTTTTTTAATAAATTCACTGCCTCCCTCCAGAAGTAAGGTACCCTCAGCCTATGTCATCAATCCTAAATCTTGGAAAAAACCCTACAGTTGTCACTGAGTAGTTCCTACCTTACAGCCATACCTTGTAAGGTATGTTATTGCCATCATCACATAATACTGTAATGCTACCAAACTAATTTCACAGAGGCTGTGAACAGATTCTATTGAATCTTCTCTTGCTATGAAGAATCAAATCTCTGTATTAAGCAGAAAACTACATGAACATGACACTGGTTTTTTGTGTAAACATTTAGCCTGTTCTGCAGGAAAAAATTTCTTCAGAATATTTGACAGAACTAAGCATGTGTATAGACTCCATATTGGTATTACTCTGGTAGCTGAAGAATTTGAGGGAAATAATGGCATTCTGCTTTCTACATTAATACTTACTACAACTGCAAGACGTAACCCCATAGTTTAAATAATCTCTACAACAGAAGTAACTTCAATACTTATATACAATATTGCATGTACATTCATGCAGACTTAGAAAGTTAAAAAACTTCCCCTTTCCATTTTTTCAGTTGCTCCTTATCTTTCCTTTACAAGATAGCCGTACATTTTAGTGTAAACTTAATTTGCAGAAATAAAAATAGAAATGCCTTAAGAAATCTTAGCCTCAAAAAAATATACACATTAGAACTGATCATCTTTTCTTAAACTTTCAGCAGAACTTTTATGCTCTGTTACCATCATCTACTTCTGTAGAGATCTGGAAATTATTTAGTGTACAAAAATCAAGCTTGAGCTAAACTACCAGGCTCAAGTTTGAGAGCATTTGAAAACTTTCCTTATCCGCTGAAGTCTATGCCTTAAAATAGGAACCACAAAGTAGATATAGACGTTAAAACACTTAATCAACTTCTAATGGAAACTCACCTGTAAACCGTATTTTACCCGTATTTGCTTTAATGCTTTTCTTCTGACTATTTCTCTCTCTTCCTTGCTAAGTGCTGGACAAACTAGAAGGAAGAAAACCAGACTGAATTTCTGTTGAACAATGTAACGATGTTTTGAGACAACTGACAATTTTTGTTTTAACAATATTACACATAGACAGACATACCAAGATGACAACAGCACATTAAGTGTTACAGAACAACTTCCAGTTGACAAGAAAATGGTAGGAAAACTGAAGTAATTATTATGTTACATTATAACTGTAGATGCATAATAAAATACATATCCCATGTGACTAACCAGAAGATTCATTTTTCCTGTCCAGGCGAAGATGTGCTCTGACTTGTCCTGGTTCACATCCATCGCAAGTATCACTGCCAGGATGTATATGAAAAGAGAGCACTGTTTCACCAATCTTCACTTCATCTCCATGCTCCAAGATGTAGGGATCACATTTTGTTTTAGGCTACAGAAAAATAAAAGTTTTGGCAGCCATGTTAATCAGTTACTAGTGAAAGGCATGAACTCCAGTCCATGAATATTACTCAATTTAGTAATTCAATTTGGTCTCACAGAAGCAGGCAGGTATTTAACTACACTGGAGGTATTTCACTTTAGGAACAGCAAATGTAGTGATTTTTTCCTCCTATAAACCAAACAAAGTACTGTAAGTGGCCGTAAAACCAGAGGGAACCAAGGAAGAGACTAATGTGTGAAAGAAGCCATACAATGACACTGCTAGTGATTTTTCCATAGTGCAGTTAAAATGACTACATGAATACAGTTTTCTGCAACATACAAAGCATAATGAAACAGGTACTCACCTGGAGAATCTGATTGCCATTAACCACTGTTCCATTCTGACTGCCTTGATCCACAAGAACATAATTTTGCAAATCGTGGTCAAAATACACTTCTGCATGGAACTGAAAAATAGAAGCCCAAGTGAAATGTTCTCATTCAATATTTATATGCAATTTTAAACTAAGATTTCAGAATATATTTAGAGGTCCCTTAAGTAAGTATTCCATACCTTATGATGTCATCCATGTAAATGAATGGGCCACAGCAGCATGAGCTAAAGCATACTATTAAAAATATAATAACTATTTTGACCATAAACTGATTCAGAACTGAAAAAGTATATGCTTTCAATCTGGCAACCAGGCTTTACTTAAGGGACTGCAAGACTCAGTAATATAGTAGTTAACTTTTCTTATAAATAAAAGGCTTTATAAAAGGCTTTTTCTTGTAAGATGTTGCAGCAATCTCAATTTTTTCTCTTTCAGCTAGAAAAAAATCTGATCTAGAAAAAAATCTGATCTTATTCTACAGCTTGAGATTACTTGGTCTTTTGTATCTGAAGTAGCTCCCTAAATACCATGGTTTTGTAAGTTTCATGTAATTCAACTTCACCTTCACCTTAGTGCCCAGAAACAATGACTAGATATCATCTGCTGTTCCTTCTATAACCTTTCTGATATTGAAACTAAATTTAATCTTTTTGTTTGTTCTGTTGCTGTAATTCTATATAACTTTTGCTCCCAAGCACACACAGAACAGAGATAATGTAACTCTTGGCCAAATTCAGAAAGATATGTATTACCTCCAAAAACGGCCACTGAACAACCCAAAGTATTAACTTCTGTAGCCTAATAAGACTTCCTGTAAAAAACCCTAAGTCCACAGAAGTGACAATTTCAAATTTGACACGCAAAGATCCTATCTGCTATAGTGGAAAAAAAGAGTCAATCTGGGAATAAAGCGATAATTTAAAACTAAACCTCTTCTTATCTTTCAGCAATAGCAGTTGCTACATTTGATTATAAAAGAAAACCATATTGATTTTTATTTATTGTAGTGTATTGTATTAATTTAATATTAATTACCATTTGTAGCATCTGCAACAGGAATACTCCCATAATAGCAGAGACTGACTTGCTCATTCAAACAGATACTTTAATTTTTACCTCTTTTATTACATAGAATGAACACAAACTACTTCTAAAGATGCTAATTTAGCAGAGGTGTAGCAAGGTGTACCATCGCTTTTTAAAATGTCACTTCATACATAAGAAAAGCAAATGCCAAAGTGGTCCACAGCTATTAGCTCTTAATAGTGAGGAAAACAAACTGGCAGTTAATGCTCTGTTTCTACAGACGTGTCACTTACCTTCCTGCCTTTGACTCCTTATCTGTAAAGCGAAATAACTTACAAAAACAGTCAGGTACCTGTGAAGTACTGAAATGGCAGCACTGCAGAAAAATAAAAGCCTTTTGGCTTCTTCCTGCACCTGATTACAAATACATGCCTGCAAAAGTCATTAATAGCAGGGGAAGATTTTGTCTGGAAATTTTCACTATGAAGTTAGGTAAACAGATGATTGATCAGAACTATAATCTGAAATAGACATGATAAGGTATATTTCAGATACTTGTATTTGTAGGTTTTTTTTTTTTTGATACCATGTCTTTGAAAATTTCACAATCAAGAATCAAGGTATAATTTTTTACTGTGCATTACACTGTGGATTAAAAAACTCCAAAAATATATTCAGCTTTTCTAGACTTTGCAATCACACTACTGCTCATATATGTATATCCCATTCCCATGTATAAAACTATTCCCAGTAAACTACTGTATGTTTGCCTTCTTATAACTTCATTTGTGGTTGAACCCAAACCTCATTCTTTAAGTTCTTTAGAGAATTAAAGTAAGATTCTGAAAAATTTAAAGCCATAAAATCTCAAGCTTCATTCATATGCTGATCTATCTTTCAGCAGTCAGAAAGAAGAGTTACCTTACTGACTCCAACTTCAGGAATCTGAAGTGTGTGTCCAACATCTTTTTCTCTGGAAAGACAAGTTGATACATAAATCGGTACAGAGTAGAAACAGGCCTAATAAACAGCTCACCAAACCTGTGTATCACTTGAAACTTAATACCATGTTTCTCCTCTGAGCTATTAGGGAGCTTTACAGATGTAAAAGCTGTTGCTATATCCAAAATTTAAAGACTTGTCTCAGGTCCCTTCTTCCAGCTATCACCTATACACAGCAGGCAATCAATATATATTAAAGCTGCTAATTTTTAATCTATAAACCTGACATTTCTATCTGAACTTCAATACTCAAAAAAGGCCTATAAATAATGGTCTGAACTCTGCATCCTTCAGGCACTTCAGTGCATCTTGACATCAGTCTTCAATGCTGAATTTTAATCCTTGTTAGCACTAAGCACGTAATACAAGCAACAAAAGAGTAATCTGTATAGTTGAAGGTTTATATGGCCGAGGGGATTTGTGTGTTACTTTCTTATACTGTAAGATGAAGAAGCAATCAGCTAACAAAGGACAGGCAAACTGCAAGCAAAATTGTCATTTGTTAATCTCCACATAAATGTTCCTAGAAAACTCCAGTTGTAAAAATAAATCAAAACTCATCTATCAGTATTATATAAAATCAGCTGAAAAGGGGTTATTTTCAGTAATCCTGGTAGAACTAATTAATCAATAATTAATTTTAATCAATAAATTCACCACCCACAATGAGCAAGCCATATTTTTTTATTTTTTAATACTAGAACTGGAAGAATGCATACAGGCTAGCACAAACCCCAACTTACTATTTAAAAATTGTGAATCAACCCTATTTGAAATTTGAATGTGTGAGGAAGTCTGGGATATGCTTCCTTGCAATCCTGAATTTTTGAAGTCTGTCCTTTCATTTCTGAGAAAGTCACCTTGGTAGCCTAGAAAGTTTACTTTCTGGAAAACAAGAGTTTTCAAGGGATTTGCAGCCATGCTGCCATTTTGACTCAGACACAAAATCAAATTGTCACTAACAAATTTGCTTGACAGCTGAGCAACATTAACTGCTTTCACTATTATCACAGCAAGGATGATTTTATGTGATTTGACAAAATTCTTACTGTGGGCTAACCTGACTCAGAGAACCTGACTACTGCTGCATGGGACAAGCAATCTTGAGTGGCTTCCACAGCTTTCAAAGTGAGGTACAGTTTCAGATATACATAACAAATTCAGTTTGGTTTTACCTTCCAATTGTAGCAGGTTTCACAGCTGTGATAATATAAAGTGATCCAGTCTGTAAAACTGGTGATCTTATCACAATTACTCTGATACAAGGAGGCCAGATCTTTTCTTCATCTATAAAGAAAAAAAAATACTGTTACTACCAACAGATTAGTTTTAGCCCTAAGGTCATTAGCTTTCAAACAACTATGACATGCATTCAGCCACTATCTGTCTGCATCTGATGTGTTTCTAGAGAAAGAAATGTATTAGCACATCTGAGAGAAAACCAGTAGAGAGACTACTGCTTCAAACACTTTCTGACTGCACATATTAAAATGTTTCCCTAAGTCAGGTTATTTATGTGCACATAACTCTTTAGCTAAAGTAATAAAACAAATACTTGCACAGAATTTGCTAGCGTATTACAAATTTGTGGACCAGTAGTCATGTCAAATTAGAATCCAATTTTACTTTGAGAAAAGGCATCGCTTTTTTGTTCATCTTATCACAAACCTAATGCATATACAGCTTTTTATTTGGTAACTTTCATGTCAAATGCATTTTTACTAGTTTTTACTTGTATTAGCACTATGCATCAACACAGATTAGAAAAAATGCACATGCTTTTTTGCTCAGCATCTGTTCAGTAACTATTCTAGCAGTTCTATGAATTCTGTTCTTGGATGTACATTTGCACAAGCAGTGTCCAATAATGTCAGGAATAAGTAGAATAAGATGGGAAAAGTGTATTCAAAAGGCACTAGGAGAAGAGAAACCATCTCCAGTTTTTATTACTCCAGCATTACTGCAGAACTGATTATTAGAAAACAGTAAGAGAAGTAAGTTTAATCTGAAAAGGCCTAATGGTACCAAGCACATTTTGACTGGCATTCAATCACTTAGAACCTGAGTAGCTGAGTAAGTAAAGTAATGAACACAGAAAAAACAAACTATTGTATATAAAGGCACAGGTTTTCTCTCTATACCCCCTTCTTATATGTTGCCACTGGAATAAACACAAAATAGGATTTCATGTAGTGCTGAGTACTCCAGTTTCATCCTTTTCACCACATCTCGAGACTTTGAGCAACCTGGTCTAGTGGGAGATGTTCCTGCACACGCAGGGGGTTTGGAACTACATGATCTTTAAGGTCCCTTCCAACTGAAACCATTCTATGATTTTATAATCATACATGACTGGTTATGATCAACTGAAGACATTTAATACACAGAATTAGTGTGAGTTCTGTACAAGAACTTCTGTTTTAGCAATAGACTTTTTTTCCTCCTGCCACTATCCTAATATAAACAAATCTTACTCTACCACTGAGATTTTTACACAAGCACAGGACATTGTAACACTAAACAACTTTTACAAAAACAACACTACCTGTCCACTGTTCCAAGAAAAGAGAGGGAAACCAATACAAGTAACATATAGCACTTTTAAATTCAAAGTACCTCACGTGACATGCTTTTTAATATAAATGTATATTTTAGAAAAAAAAAAAATTAAGTATCCAAACTGTTTTCCTGTAGTTTGTTCTTAATGGGCTCCAGGACAAATACAGAAGTATCATACATACAAGCCACAAAATTCACCTTCATTTTCTGAGTTTTCTGAATCAGTAGATTCTTGACTTGACACTTCATCCTCACTGCTGTAGTCTTCGCCCTCAGAATCTGTAATTTCACCTTCTTCTGGCTCACTCTCTGTATCTGCTGTTCTACTGTCATCTGTATATACTGCAGTTTCTGGTGTACTTCTGTGTGAATGTGAATTTATACTGTCTGTTGATTCTTTGGCTGTTAGACTGCTTCGTGGTTTTGTGTCCATTTTAGTCCTCTTTCTTAGATTTGGAGACTCTTCTTCTTCAGCTGAACTTACTTGCTCAGTAGTGGAAAAGCAATTCAGACTGCTAGATGATTTCTGTTCTTCTGTGTCCAAATCCTGGAGGGGAGTTACAGAATGTTACATTCTTTACAGACTGAGTTACTCTGAAGTCTGCTATCAGCCTGGAAGTAAATTCTTCACTAGGAAGAATTATTTTTACAACTATTAAGAAATGGTTAAATTTCCAGAAAATTTTGCACATGCAGTCAACAGAATATTTCAGAAGATACGTTTTCACATTATATTAAACATGACTGAGACCATCTTCTATTTGCCAAAGGGTGACTGTGCTCCTCTTCTAATTTTAACTTATTCCCTCCTCTTTTCTCACACAAACCTTAAGATCCTTTTCCTCCCTTTCAAACATGTTCAACAGCATCTTGAATATTTTCCAGTTTTGTTTTTATGACACTTACTTCTGTCCCTCTCTTACTCAATTCTTGCAATTTATTTAAAAGTTCTTCAGTTGATCTTCTTATCTTCTTCCTGGTTTTGTCTTCTCATTTTTTTCCACAACGGTCCAGAATATCTGGAATGCCCACACATGCTTGCCTAATGACCTGTTCTGCCTCCTTTCAGAACTGTAATTTTAACAAAACCTTTCATCAAAACTGAAGAGAACATAAGTGCCTGCTATGTGGGTAAGTTCTACTGTGATTCCATTTTGTATGAAACAAGTTTCTTCACTGAATGTTGGACAGATTAGATCACTGCAGGTACTTCCATTGTCTCTTGATTACAGCAGCATCAGTAGCCAAAAATAATACCATTAACATTTTTAAACTAAGATTTTTATATTAATTTTGTAAGCGTACATATATTTCTCAATCTAGTAGCTCTGATAACCATTGTAAAAAAAAAAGGAAGAAAAAAAATGTGAAAAACCCCCCCGACATAAATGGCTTTAAAAGATAAATAAATTTAAAAAATGAGGTTTTTTAAAAGTTATTCATCACCTTGGATTCAGAATGAATGAATTCAGTTCCCGAGTGGTACGAATACTGCAAGACAGTAGTAAAAAACATCCCTGACTTTTTTTAGTAAGTTTTCATAGACAGCATTTTACATTTGAAGATACATGAATTAACATGAATCATGCCAAGAAAACTAAAGCACTTTCACTTCTCAGAATTGTCAAAACTCAGCAGAGGCACACCTGTAAGACAATCACAAGAATTCCTCTCATCCCAGCAGTCAAGCTGTTGGATAGGACTTTACAGGGTACTTTTGAAACAGTTTCAATAAGAAAGCACATTCTCAGGAATAATCAGCAAATTTTATAAGACTTCATGCTTTAACTGAAGGACCATCAGTTTGTTTAGGCTTTCTCTATAATGCAGTACACCTCCTCCCTGAATTCTCTAAGCATCAGAACTAGGAAGGAACAGGATGGCAAGGTCATTACCCATTGTTTAATTTAAAGAAGAAATGTAGTAATCCTGCCATAAGTAAGACTACAAAATTCATACATATCAGATAGATTAATTCCATCAAAAATCTTGTTGGCAAATCGAATTTTTGCTTTTATGAAAGATCTTTTCCAGGATGTATTTATGTTCAATATGGATATTAGATCAATATCTGACATGCCAAGGTGCTCTGCAACCCTAAATGAACTCCTTCCCGTAATACTGAGGGCTACCAAAGTTTTTCTAATCTAATCTGAAAACACAGAAACTGCTCAAATCACAACTGAGGCAAAGCAACAGATGACTCTGATGCATTGACGCCTAAGTAATATGTTCCAGCCACTCAGCTCTTTCTCCACAGTGAATCCAGCAATCATTTTCAGCATGATTTATAATCAGAGATTATAAATTAGAGTATTAAAAGGTGCTATTTCAAAGTCTGGCTACTAAAAAGTATACTCTATTCTGGGTCGAAAACAGGAATTTTAAAAAACACTCTTATGGACAGACCAAAGATGCTGTGCTTACATTCTGCCAGTATGACCACTAGGCCTATTCTTAGCACTTTCTGTACTTTTCCCACTATTTCTACAATCAGCTTTCAAGAAAGCAAGTCACTAAATAGTTCTGTTAGGTACTGATAAAAATGCAGTATTTGCATTTAGAAATTCTTGTACAAAATTAAGGTTTTAAAAATTGTGCTCCTAAAGAATATGGATTTTGAGCACCTTATGATTTCACATTTGTATTAAAATACTCTTCTTGATAATGCCGAAACGCTAAGCCTGGGCACGCTAAATGTACTCTTAAGGCATTTGAGGGGGGCTTTAATTGTGCTGGAGAAATTATTTTCAATTATGTAGGAGTACTAGAACGAACACAGAACACATATAGCATGTATGAAAACACAAACAGCACCTAACATCTCACCTCCATATAGCACTGCTTGAAACACAGGAACTGTTGGTAAACAGAGTACTCAGCAAATACCACCCTGAATGAGCTAACAAATATTAGCAATGCACTTCATTTCTCAGTGGCAGGATATTTAACTCTTCATCCCCAAATAATGACACAACACACAAAGCAAACGAGTAGGTGTTCATTATAATAATGTTGTACCTGAACAAGTCCATAGACCAACCCCAGAAGTCCTCTGTTGGAGGTGGACTGGCACTGTGACTCAGCCCTGAAAAACTTTGTTTACTGGGGATCACCACAGGATCACCAATGGCTTACTACTGGTTTGCCTCTCACCACGCACGAGCAAAGAGGTGGGATGAATGTGATCCACAGTAACTGCTTCTTAACTACAGGGCTGAGTTGATTCCTGTCTCTACATTCTTGACAAAGGCAGCCAAAGGTGCAAACGACATCAGGATTTTTATCCTGATTTCTTGTGAGGAGAGATTGTTTTGCTTTATAAAGAGTAAGTCACAAACTAGTAATTACAATGACCTTCTGAAGTGCAGATTGGCCAACTTACAAAATATACATGGGTGATTACAGCCCCTGCTTTTAATGAAAAATTCAGTATCTTTTAAGCATTTAATTATACTTTTAGATTTTCTGTGTCAGAGCAAGACATCGTCTTCCAAAATTTCACATTTCTGTATAAGGCTTCATCCAGGTACACGTTCATGTGATTTTTCACACTACTGTAAGCATAATTAATTATGAAATGCACTGCTTAAACTGTACTGTTATCTTAATCAACTTTATACTAAACATACAAACATGTACAAATACATGTTTTTTTCAAAAACTTTCCGAAGTGTGCAGTCTGTTGCTTTTTGGTTTGCTACAAGTACACTAAGTGACTTAATAAGGACTCTTGGGTACTCAGTGACCTCATTTATCAGATCTTTAGCACTGACTCTCAATTTGAAAAAATCAGAAATTCAGTACTTTACTGAAGAAATGTTTTGACAGTTTAAAATGGCTCTTTCACTCAGATGTTTTCATTTGCTAGCATTGTTTCATAAGTACTTCAGTTACTGTCTTCCACTCTTACTTAAGTTTCCAATGCAAAATGTCTAATTAAAAGCCAGAAAAAGAGTAAAGCTTTTTGCTGTATCATAAGGAAGACATTTTGTACACAGGTGGACAGCTGTGAAATTCAGAGAACATAAATAGACCTTATAAACAGAATGGGTAGCTTGTTTAGTCAGTAATTACAGCAGTCTTATGTTGATACAAGTGACCCTAAATACATCTCTTCCTAAATAATCCATAATCTCTAAGTTTTTTTCATTTTTTTCATTTATACAGTGTTTCAGATATGTTTCAAAGTCACTTTGGAGATTGATTTTGATCAAATAGCTTCAAAAATGTGTTAATTCCTTTAGAATGATATATATCTAAACATTAACTGCTAGGTATTTCCCTTTTATGAGAGTATGAAGGCTAAAGGTTAAAATCCATGGACTAATGTGCTTGGTGTCTCCACTCTACCTTCACCAGAAGCTGCCAATCCAAAAGAAGGAATCTTCAGATTAGCCATGGCTTCTGTCAACTGACGTACCTAAAGATGGGATGAATACCAGCAAAAAGTAAACTGTATGTTGTAAAAAAAATAAAAATCACTGCTTCAAGAATTCTACGGGAAATAATACTACAAAAGCCTTGTCTTTCCTATAGAGGTAACTAGGATGCATGTATAATTGAATATATAATGGCAGAAGTTAATTTTGGGCACCATGCTGACATAAATTTTTTTAGGCAGTAGTTTAAGAATAATCTGTAAAAATATTTTCTGGAAAAAACCTGCATGTCACACCCTGTATCTAAAGTTTGCTAAGTATTTCTGATGTTCCCAATCCCAAACAATTCTGTCAAAGCTAAATGATCACTGTTGTACAGTCTGTTCTTCAACCTGTGTGGAGGTGCTGGATCTACATACTGGCCAAGTAACTTTTACAAATTTCCTTACTTATATTTTTTTCTTGTACAGGAGATAATAATGGTATTTCTTGTACTACTTTTTTTTTTTTTGCTTAGAACTGAAGTATATGCCTAAAGTTTCTAATTATTCCACTGATCCTTTTATTTGAGCTGCACAGAGGCTATCTAGTACTTCATATTGATAAATAAAATTCTTGATTATATATTAAAAGCAAACATAGGCAGCATGCTTCGTTTTATAAGTCAAATTACACAATTTGAAATATGGAACTTCAGAGAGTGAAAATAAGGAATCTCTTTAAAAGAATTTCTTGCATAAATTGGGAACATTCCCCAGGAGATGTTAACAACATGAGTTCCTCTCCATTGTTTTTTTGGTATTAGAAATACATTAATTTTACCAGACTTTCACTAGTATTTTCTTGTTTGGTAATTCAGCTTGTTAAAAATACAGCAATGTTTATTAGATTAATTTTATTTTTTAGATCCTTGCTTTTAAAAGAATGCTGCAACATTTCTAGAGATTACACTTGCTATTTCTGTAGCATTAAGCAGTCCATCTTACAAACAGATACTATATATAAGACAGCTGAGCATATAAAATTCTTCACAATAGCTACAAAACAGAAAGTTAACGAGTTGGTCCAGTTACAATAGTTTTTAGATTAAAAAAGATATTAACTTCAGTTTGAATAGAATAAGTAATTCCAAAAATCACACACAATTTGGGAAAACTATGCAACTGCCAGTATTGCCTGTGTAGAAATATTTGCTGTTAGAATCTAAATATGCAGGTGCCAAATTTCCTTATTTCTTATTTGGCAACTTTTAAGTAATACCAAATCCTATCAATACTTGTTATAAATTAATCCTTTAGCTGAAAAATAGAGAAAAGAAGCTGAATAAATGTTTTGTGTACTTGAGGTTCTGTAACTACTGCACACTGCCTCCTACTGCTTCACATGCATATTCTTACAAATGACCACATCTTCATCCAGAAATATTAATGTTCAGGGGGCATTTGACAAATTCCCAAAATTAGATGCTGGTATTGCTTTATTTACCACTACAGATCGGGCAATAAACCAAACCTTCTCCTACCAGTACTGGCTGTAGGAAAACACAGTCAAATAAAACCTGTTTTTATCAACAAATTAGGTAGCGCTTAGACGCATTTTCAGACCAGAAGCATAATTTTATAACCAATTCAGAAAAGCAGTAATGAAGAACTAACTTCAAAGTAATTGTTCCAACTTTAATAATTTAATCAGTATTCAGGGATAGGTTTTAACTTTTTTTTTTTGTCAAGAGTGGAAGAGGGAGTGGAACAAAAAGGGAGAAGGTGGGGCATAAGTGTGCAGGAAAGTATTTCAGTAGGCAACACTTTAACTACGAAGTTCTACTTAAAATCAGAAAATTTTGGTTTTGTTTTAGGATGTAAATAATAGAATATGAATTAACTATATGAATAATAGCATGAACTAACTAGTGCCTTTATCAACACCAGACTAAACTGGACAACAATAACATTGCTAAGAACTACCAGGCACCTATGAACTGGATTATGCAGTTTACAAAATATTTTTTTCATTTATTTAACAGAAAATTCTGTAATATTTTACTAGAATGTAATTTATTTTTCTTAAACTAATTAATTTCTTACATGATCGCCTATACTTACACAGTTACTCTATCACCCAGTGACCTCTCCCCACCTGAGAAGGGAAACTGGGGGAAAAAAGGAGACTGGCGAGTTGAAATTAAAACAGATTTACTAAAATATTAGTAAATAATTTCTATTACAATGCTGATATGAAATACAAAGTTATACTGAGCCCATACAGAGGTCACAATCTGCAGTAAATACCAAGTTGTCAAACACTCTGAGTACCACAGCTCCAGCAAGAGTGTGATGGTCACAGAACAGGCCTCAGGGGCAGAATGGTGGACAAGACCCTCCAGGGATGGTGGCCACTGAGGAAGAGCTCCATCCCCATCAAACCTCCCAATTTATGGTGAGAGTGACACTTATGGTATGGAACACTTCTGTCAGACACCTTGTATCAGCTGTTCTGGGTTTCGTTCCTCCTGGCCCTAGCATTTGGCTATCTCAAAACTCCTAAAGATCTTGATCACTGCAGGAACCTGCACACCATGGCTGGCCACAAACTAAAACAAAGCAACTTCTCCACCTTTTTCTCACAGAATTGGGTGCTAGTCTTCTCAAAATTGCAGATCCCCCTAACATAAAATTAATTCTATAATTCTATCCTGGTGAAACCAAGACAGTGACTAACAACTACCCAATGAGGATAAAGAATTATCAACTCAGCTATGTAAAAATGTGACACTAAGTTTTTTTTCTTTCTTAATCTAGCAGTGCATTTACATAGAAGTAGAGACAAAAATGCATTCTTTTCTTTTTGAAGTTTAGAGTGGAGAATAATTGCTTTCATTTTCATTTAGTTTGGGTTTTTGTTTGTTTTAAAACACATTTTCAAAGGCCTTCATGCTTAACGTGACACTGTGTCACGTTTGCTTACTGTTCACAGATGCAAACATCTGTCCACTAGAGAATATCCTTTAGACATTTTTCCTATTCTGTTGTTGGTCAAATTAATTCAAATACAAGTTGCTTGGTTCACTATTAATAAAATACACAAGAAAAAGTGGATGCTTACCCCCTACCTTGTGACATGAAAGCTTCACACAAAAGTTTTGTTAACAAGACCACCTACATAAAAACATTTGATCAATGTGAATTAAGCTGAAGACAAGTACCTATTTCTTGTATAATCTGATGACAGAAGCAGATCATGATGAGATCCAAAGAAGTAGTCAACATTATTTGTATATCACAGAACCTCCACAAAGACACTTGTTGATTTAGGCAGGTATGTAACAGTTCATCACAGAACTAAACTTAATATTTAATTGCAACATATGAAACTTTCTGTGATGCTTTCCTGACACGACTGATATTCTGTATTAAAAATGCCTTCTGAGATTGGCAGAATGCTAATTCAGCAGTTGCCCACAGCATGCCCTGAACTTGGATGTTGACAGAAGTCCTAGCTTTAGCTGCACTAGCTCCCTTCTCTTAAGTCTAAAGCATAATTTCTCTTAACTCTAAAGGACCATTATACCCAGTGTTGCTAAGTATCCACCCCAAGTTTTCAGAATGGAATGGTTCAAACTAAGTTTTCTGGGTAGAAATTCCCACATTAGGCACAATCTATTTATGAAATCTGTAACAGATCTACTGCCACTATCCATTTAGTCTACCTTCACTAGTTCTTAAACAGTTTTCACTTTCAGATTTTTCAGAAGACATCACTCCAAATTTTTCAGCACTGTAGCGATGTTACCTAACTATTATGTAGGAGCACCAGTACATTAACATGATTATTTCACAGAATTATTTCAACAGATCACCCTAATTGAGGCCTACATACTAAAATAATGTTATGGTTAACCCAATAGCTTTGAAAAAAGTGAACTAAGGAGTACTGCAAACTAAAGAAATCATTACTTTCAACTAAATCTTAAGTAATAAAACAAATTTGCAGACTGCAGAAATTTGGTTCAACATCAGTAATAGTGGTCGTTCATTAAGAAAATGGTTCTTGCAGTTTAACAGCTGTTTTACAGTTAACAGTGGTGTTTAGGAGTGAGTAATGTTTTTCAAGGCAGTCACTATGCACTATATGGTATTCTTGCTTAGCAATCAGAAAAAAAAAATCAGAAAAGAAATTATAAGTTAATTATAATGAGCACTTATTAAGATGTAGAGACTATCCACACACTATCAACAACAAAAAAGTGTTGACCAAATCAAGTATAACAAGTGGAGCATAACATGCAAAGAATTAGAACTTCAGACATCCCATTAGTCCCAAATGATGTTAGCAATGGAGTAAAATGTCAACAGAATAAACTTAGGAGTACAGTCACAGAGAATGGGGTGGTGTGTGTGCATTTTCAAAACTTCAGTCACTTCTCTTAATGCATCATGTGAATGAAAAAAGCAAACAACAGCCAGCAATAAAAAAAAAAAGCAGCCAAGCCCCTAAAACCAAGACACTGAGGTTACACAGTTTCTGACATAAACCTAGTCTACACATACCCTGAATTCATTCTATTGTGCTTCCTAATCAGAGCTTCACTGACACTCAGTTTTAGACAGCTATAAGTATTGTATATATAAGCATTGTAATAAAAACATTGAAAAAGGGAAATAAAGTTTAAAGTTTCGTTCTTCATCACTCACTGGGAAAATTATTGAAGACTTAACTACATGTTAGCAACCTGTGTTTGTAAAAATGTTTGAAACCAATAGAAAATAACTATACATCCCCCTCATAAGACCAAACTCCACAACCTATAAAATGCATCATGGAAAAAAACCCCCAAAACTGAACAAGTTTTGTATTTTCTGTCAGTTCTAAAATTACCTTATAGTCATTTGCAGTAATCCGCTCTGGTTCCTTTCTCTTCTTTTTCCCTTTTTTATCCTTTGTGTGCTGAGTACCAGAGGCATGGTAAGACTGCAAATCTACCCGTGAATGAAACTGGTATCGGCCACTTTCCACATCACAGTAGTAATAAATTCCAGTTGCTGGATCATAATAGAGTTGGTTTTCCTTTGTAAGAAACAATGAACAATGTTACCATTACTTCAATAAATACATTGTTCAAAGAAACACCCAGTTAATAAGCAACCACATACTAAGTTAACAAATAAATACTCAAACATATTATAGAACTGTAGTGTCTTGACCCAGGTGGCTGCCAGATGCCCACCCAGCTGCTCTCAGCACAGAAAACGAGATGAAAAGCTCATGGGTCAAGATACAGGCAAGGAGATCATCATTATGGGCAAGCTTGTTCATATTCAGCTTGGTGAAAGTAAATTCAATTTACTGCCAGTTGCAAGAGTATAGGAAGATGAGAAACAAAGAACACCTCTCCTTGACCCTTTTTTCCCCAAGCTCTGCTTCACTTCTTCATTACTGGCTCCTCTCTTTCCCCTGTCCAAGTGGCATCCCAAGAGATGAGGAGTGTGGGGTTGTGGTCAGTCCTTCACAGACTGCAGTGTGGGTATCTGCTCCAGCATGGTCCTCTTCCATGGACTGCAGGGAACTGCCTGCTCCAGTGCTTGGAGAACCTCCTCCTCCTGGTCCTTCTTGTTTGACCTTGGTGTATGGACTGTTCTTTCTCCCACTCCCTTGCTCTTCTCCTCCAACACATACAGCTCCACTGTGCAGTGCTTTTTGCCCTTTCTTAATCATTCTTTCAGAGAGATACCACTAGCTTCTCTGATGGGCTCAGCTGTGTCCTGCAGTTGAACTGGCCACATCCAGGCAACGCCCTGGCCACTTCTCACTGAGGCTGCAGCCCCTTGCCACACTACCAAAACCTCACCAGTAAACCCAGTCCAGTAACATTACCTTTAAATCAGAACAACTACTGAACAAGAAAATTTATGCTTTTGTGTAACTACAAAAGACTAACCTCTGGCCCTAAACATCTATGTATCTAAATACAGCAACAAAGTCTGTCCAAAGCAACATCAAAAGCAATTTAAGAATGATACCATAATACCAATTTTGGAGTCCAGAAGCATCCCTGAAAAAAAACCAAGTACACAGGCTTTTTTTTTTTCTGCATTGAGTTGAATGCAATGTTGCAAACAAAATCTTTTTTCATCCCAGGAATTTTACCAGGATTTGTGACATTATAAATATCTAAATAGGGATGCACACCTACACATACCTAGTAGGAGAAAAAGACTTCCCCAAAAGCTCTCTCATGAAAAAATGTATAGCAGAAACTAACCATTACAACATTTTGAAAATCTTTTTTTAAAGAAGCATTTTCTTTTCCTGTACCCAACTAGTTAACTTACCTGTAACAAACTTGTTCACAGCCATACTCAAAAACACCTACAAATATTTTGTGTATTTTGCCTCAACATGCTTTTCACTGTGAAGAAGCCACTGACTTAATTCAACAGTCTTTTTCTTAAAAAGTCATTTTAGGTCAAGCTTTTAATTTTCTAAGTTATAAACCGATTTTATATTCTAAAATTTCTACAGTACCAAGCAAGTCAAAGATCTCAAAACCATAAAAAAATATTGAATGAAAACCTTAACTTTTACCTTAGCCTACCTTCAACTTGAGCGAAATAATTCAGCAACTATTTAGCCAAGTTTCATTACTATTTGTCTTCAATAGCATGTTTTTCAAATCATAAAGTCAGACTGGATCTTAGTTCTTTGTTCACCTCAACTTTTACTATGAAAGTTTGCAATACAGAAAAAAACCCATGAATACTGAAAATGATCCTTACTGAATTATAGTAAAATCCAGTGCTATGGTCATAATACAATCCTGTATTTTCATCGTAAGTAAATCCGGTTTGTGAAACGGCAGCTTCAGCAGCAGCTCTCAAGCTCTCTGCCAAAGAACCCTCTGGTGCTGAGGTATCTTCCACTTCCTGGTACCAAAAAGTAAAAAAATAAAATTTTATTTACAAAAAAAGTTCTTTGTTCTTTATCATTTTTCAGTACTTTAAATAAAACAAATTGGTGCTCCATAGACCTGGACTGATTCAAGTGCTATAAAGCCAGGAGGCAATAACCTAGTTACAGTTTACTGAAAAAAACGATTTCAGAGGGACTAAGACTTCATCCTGTGCCTTTTTTTCTCCCCTAACTTCACTAAAAAGTGGTTCATGTCAAAAATATACACAGGGAGCATCTTACAGTATATTCTTGAAATAGATTTCTGGTCTCCATTCCATTTCAGTTACTAGATGTTAAGGCACAAAATCAGTTGACTGAGATGGATTGACCTAAGGAAGAATAGCAAAAAAAAACCCCAACCCAAACAACCCAATATAACAAAATAAATAACTTCCCCATCAGTTTTCTTATTTGCTGCCTACTTATATCAATGGAATATAATAATAGTAATAATAATAATGATGATGATAAAGTGGTCTTCAGGGCCATCAGCATGGCCATATTGAATATAGTCTGCATATAAAAAATGCCATGATTCTGGATTATGCAGGACATGTTTTGGAATGTGAATTTTTATTCTTTTAAAAACAAATCTACAAGTGTGTAACTCTTAGAAGACACTACAAGAACTAGTTTCAAAGCACTAGGATGTCTGTCTGCTCTCATCAGCACCATGCCATCACAAAGAAAATTTCATACAATGACACCAAGACCAAATGCACATATTTGAAATAAAATATTAACAAAGTGCTGACTTTAAAATTGGTAAAACTCCAAACAGTTCTATAACCTGTGAATTCTGGATATAATTTTCCTCTTCTCCACCTCCAGCGACTTCCGTGTTATCGATCCTTAAGGAAATACCAGCATCTGTCTGTGATTTCTCTGTGGAATTATGCTCAGCAGCTTCAGTCCCATGATCATACTGCACTGGCAGTTCAGATGCGCAGTCTCGAGTATCAGTGTGATTGTAATAATTTTCATAATAGTAATAGTCTGTAGGATAATAAAGTTGCATAAATTAGCAAAGCAATATTTTACATACCGCAGTTTAAAGATCCTAGATCTTAAATTGGAAATTTATGCATACAAATAGAATAATTAAAATCAGTTATTAGGTAGTGCTGCAGCTCTTCATTTATTCTACTCTTACCAACCAAATTGTATCTGTTTTAATGTACTTTGAAGATTGGTAAAAGGTGTATGTGTGTAATGTATGAGATTGCTACACAAGAGATGACTAAAGCATGAATTTTGATACAGTCCATCCTACACTTTATCCTGTTCTAAAAGGAATGGCTTGAATAGATAGGAAATGCTTCAACAGTGTCAGGTTACTGACCTTAAAGCAAATAACAATAAAAACTTTAAATGTATTTTTATTAAAAACTTTTCAAAACAAGAAAGAAACATTTCAAGATACTGGTTTAGATGCCTGTTTAAGCTACCACTGCCCTCTCTACCTGCTTGTGACCATCCAGCATAGTCCTCTGTCTGCACTTCTACACTTGATGTATCTCTCTTCTTCCTGTTCTGGATTTCCTTAGTAAGCTCTTCAACCTAAAACAAAAACAACGTTATTCAATGCAGTACTTCATCATCCTGTGTCAGAGAACAGTTTCAGCCTCATTTACACTCTAGAATTGAAACAAAAACGTTAACTGTATCACAGCCTTTCCTTGATCACTGTTTTGCAAGAGGCAGTTTTCTACTTCAATGTCTGGCATAATGAAAAACACAGTTTCTTCTTATGCAGAGTATTATAATCAAGGCACACACTTTGGAGGAAAAAGAAAAGCTTAACCAAGGTTACTTTTAAGATGCCCACCCTAAGAATCTGGATTTCAACCAACCACCACCGTTCTGTGCTGCCAAACTGCAGCATTTAAAACGTCCCTGTGTCGCCATAAGCATCCGTGGAGCAACTCTTCCAGTGTGCCTTCACCTCACCTTGTTAAGCTCCTTCCCTTCTGCTAAAGGTCCCTCCTCACCGCCACAACAGCTCCGTGGCTGAGACGACGTTACCTTTCTCCCCACCAACACCTGGCGGCCCTAATGCTGAACCCTGGAGGGCAAACTCCAGCCAGCGGCAGCAGCACTGTGGTGCCTCAGGTCCCGCGGGCGGGCTCCGGGAGGCCCAGGACCCGCTGACGGAGCTCAGCCGGGGCGGAGGGGCCGCTCCGCGGGTGTGACGGCAGCGGGGATGCCTGTGAGGTCCGGGAGCCGCGCGGCCCGGAGGGGAGGTGGGGTTCGGTTCCCGCGGCGGGGGCCTACCTGTCTCCCCAGTGCCTCGCCGTCCTCCCGCGCCTGGCGGTAGAG
>JAAWXA010000006.1:10171466-10288396 GCA_038090715.1 Florisuga fusca | reverse complement strand
GCTGGGGCAGGGGCTGGGGCTGGGGCTGGGGCTGCGGCTGCTCCTGGCAGGCGGTGTCGGACGGATGAGCAGAACCCGCCCAAGAAAACGGGGATGTTACGCTCGGGACCTGGACGGGGCGGTGTCGGGTCGAAAACTGTTCAGTGCCTGAACCGCCACTCGCGTTTGGTCGCGTACTCTCGGCGTACTCCCAAGGTTTTAACCTGTAACATAGGATGGGGTGGGAAGTAAGTCTAGGGCGTACCCGGGCTGGAAAGTACCGTGTCTGGAGAGGATCGGAACTGTATTTGTCTGAGCGGTGTCTTACCACATTAAATCTTTTTTTTTCTTTTTTCCTGTGGCTTCCTCTTGACTGCTGGTTCTTGCTAGGCTGAAAGGATTTTCAAAGTGGTGAGGGCTTTAGAGTTTGCACTGTACCACGATGCAGGGTAAAAAGTTGTAGCCATGATTCTGTGGCCTGCTTTTTGGCTGCTGAATACAAGGGAGTGGCTTATTGCCTGATGAACTTCTGTCTCAGCGTCAAATTAATTATTTTTTCCACAACAATCCCGGCATTTCTGAAATGTTTGTAGTTTGTCTTTATGCCATTACTTGCTAAGGCTTAGCAGCAACGTAGGACTGCAATAGATTTGGGTTAGACTTCACTCAACACAAGAAAGCTTGAACCTAGCACAGCTCTTGTGAAGAGCAGATAATGCAACACTTTCAGTCTACAAGTTAGAAGTTCAGGTATTATTCATTTCTTCCTGCTGCCACTGAAATGATGACCCATTTCCAATAGACCTGTGAGCTTGAAAATGAGAGTACATTGCAATATTATTTTAGCAAGAGCGCTACTACTTTTTACTGCAACAGCAATTGGGCCATGCACTCATGCACCTTCTGAGCAGAATTTGCCAGAACCAGATGTTTCACCTGCAGAGGGTGGCCTACATAAGAAGGCAAAAAGCAAATCAACATCTATTCCTACCCAAACTGAAATGAAGTAGGGAAAAAAATATATCTAGCTGTCTTCTTTAATGCGTTTTTAAAAAGAGGATAAAGCTCTAAGTGATGTTAAAAGACAGTTTCAGATCTTGTTTTTGCTCCTCCATAGTATCTAATCAGAAGAGTATCTTAAAGGCTGAAAATTAGTGTATTGCCTGTATCAAAAACATTTCAGGTAATGCTTTTTTTTGTATCAAGATGGTTTCACTTTGTATTGGTAAACAAGGACCTAAGCTGAAGGAAAATACTTGAAGAAAGAGCAGACATTTCATTGTCTTGTATGAAATGGAATTCAGTTCAGGGAATCACAGAATCTTCTTGTTCGAAGATTGGCCAAATCTTTGATTTGCGAGTTTGTTATTAGTCATAAAGTTTGTTATTATTTTAATAAGTGATTATAAAGGATTTTATAGATTTTATAAATATTATAAAGGTTAAGCAGTGACAAGAGGATGAACAATGATACCAGCACTTGAAACAGTGGGTGTTTCTAAAGTTTTGAGGCAGATGAAAATGGGTTATGGAGGAGATGTACATCCCTGCCAGCTGGGGGAAACATGCTGGGGTGCTTTGGCTGTCACCACTGCTCCACTATGCCTTGCTGTCTGGAATCAGGTGGAGGAAGTGGGTATAAAGAGTATGATTTGCATCCATGTGCATAGGTGTTAAGTTTGAAGAGGAGTGAGGAGGGAGCTGTCACCACAACCAGCCAACTTCTAGGTAGGCCTCTTGAGTGGTGAGTGCTTTGGACACAATTCTAAGGTCTCAGTTCTGGTCTTCCTTGATCAGTTGCTCTCCGTCCATCCCTGGAGGTTTTTAAGATGAGACTGATGTGGCACTCAGTGCCATGGTCTGGTAACCACAGTGGTAATGGATCAAGGGTTGGACTTGATGATCTCAGAGGTCCTTTCCAACCTGGATGGATTCTATGATTCCCACTTGTGTGGGTAGAGCCTGCCTTGCCTGCAGTAGCTGTCACTTTATGTGTAAAATCACATTAGCTGCCCTGACTGTGCCCCATGCTACTTGGGGATGATGAAACTCTGGAGAAATGCTTTATTATTTTGCTTGGTGTTTCAGTAAAGAGTCATATGTCTGATCAAAAGAGCCTCTTCTCTCTGAGACAATTTACTTGTCCCACCTCTGAGATATTAAAGGTTTCTGTAATTGTGATTTTATGTGTGTGGCAAATGTTTTATCTAATAAAAGTGAGCTTAAACACAGTGATTCCAATTTAATGCAATTTTTAGCTTGATGCTCATTTACCTGTGCATCTGTAATCTATATCTCCATGTGCATTGGTGGAACCAGCCCCACTGCACTACATTGCACTACATCCTGCACTGCATTGCAGGTTTGGAGGTCTCTGGATGCTCTCTTCTGATTTTGGGGTTCTTCATGTGGTAATGGTGGGCTTGACTAATACTTGTTTCTGGCCTTGCAGATGTTGTTCAGGTGGTGGTAACATGCCTTGAGCTGTGCAATTCCACAGGGAAATCTTTAGGAGTGTTCCTGAATTTGATTTTTTCCTGACCTTACTACATTTGATCAGGGAACAACACCTGACAAGCTCAGTGCCCTGAAAACCTATTTTAATAATAGTAACAGTGTTGCAGACACCATCATCTGTGCACATCTTACAGAGACCTGAACTACAGGTAGAAAAAAACTAAAGAGAAAACCAGCTGCACCAGTTCCTTTCAGCAGGGAATCCAGAGACTGGCTTGTTCTCCTCTCCCACCACCCTCCATTTCGTATGGATGTACATTGCTTCAAAAACAGACATCTTCAAAGCCCATCTTGGTTCTCTGGTGTTCTCCTAAGCTTTCTTAAGGGTGGGGGCATCAGCTAGGGTAGCACTGCACGGAGAACAAGTGCTTATCCTTAGTGCATCCACCGGGATCACATTGTCTGCCTCTTGCCATGGTGCTCCTTCCGAGGAGGTAGATTGCCTGGGAATGGGTTAAAGGCTACTCTGCTGTAATATGGAGTACTCTACTGTATGGGAGAGCAGTGTGCCAGAGGACTCCATCCAATTCCTCAAAGTCAAGGAACTAAAGAAGGAGTGTTTTCAGACTCTGAGAGGGGCACAACATAGAGGGTCAGTATTTTCTCCCCTTTTTCTGCTCATATTCTATAATAAAGGTCAGGCAGATCAGCAGCCCTGCACTCTTTTGCCTGGTCCTTCACTGCTGTTCCCCTGCCCATCGTCTTGTCACGTGCTCCTCAGAATCCAGAGTCCTGGAGCCATCTCCTGAGTTGACCTTGCTACAAGGGGCCCTTAGGCACCTGTCCCTGCCAGGGTCAAGATCAGGCTATATATATATATATATATATACATATATTTGTATATTTATTCGTGTCCCATGTGTTGCTGCCTTTGCCTTGCACTAGTAAATCTGTTTCAGTTTTAATTTCCAACTTTAGGTCTCGTCATTATTCTCCTTTTATCTTCCTTTGGGAGGGTGGAAAGGGGGTTGGTAATAGAGAACAATTCTGACAATTCTGTCCTCTGTTTTTTTGCCCACCCAGTGTCCTAAACTATGCATTTGGTTAGACCATTTCAACCCAGCCTTCATCTGTCTTGGGCTAGACAGGAGAACAAGGAACATCCTTTTATACTCATGAGTATTTCTACAGATACACACCTAAACACTGTGTCTGAACAGGCTGCAGCAGGTCAGTGACCTCACTTCTGGTATTTACTGAGGATGTTAGGGCACAGAGTTTTTGTCAAACAGGGTCAAGAATATTTTGCAGAATGTTGCACGGTACCACCAAGAGCTCAGCAATTTTAGTTGGAAATGATGCTATGTAGACTGTTTGAGCCAATGATGACAGCTGGTTTTGAGCCAGCAGAGGGTTATTAAATACAATCAGTGAACTACCTCTTGGTGCTTTGCATGGTACTGCTTGCTACAGTCTTGCTGCAGCATCTTTGAACTAGTTTTAAGATGCCCCTCCTCAGCATCCTGTGGCGTCTGGCTTGGAGACTTTGTGCATATAGGAGACCTATGTCTAGTCTGACTGCAAGCACAGGCTCCTCTTTTGCAGCTAAGGAACCTGCTTCCATGTTGAAGCACTGAGAAGTGAGACACCACAGTACCTGGCACTGCAGAGCTTAAGTCCTGTGAACATATTTCCAGTATTCCTTGTGATTCTCACCTTAGGCTTTCAAGGATAAGAATATGAAAGAAAGTCACAAAATTAAACAGGTGTGACCATGGCTTTGCACTGTGCTCCTTTTCCAGTTGCATATTTTGTAAAGCAGACATGTAAAAAAGAAACTAGCTTTTACCACTAGATGTCATTTAAGGACTGGGTTTTTTTACATGCCTAGAAACACAGTCCTGAAACTGCCTAGCTAGACAAAATGGTGTATTTCTAACCTAATCTTTTTCCTCACTGTGTGCAATTTGGGCTTGGGTACACAAGCAAGCTATCAATACAGAAGCACAAAACCAAGGCTATAAAGTTGACTTGAATGAGCTGCCTTACACTCCTTGGTCTCACCAAAATTTTCTTAAAGAGCTGGGCAAAAGCAATGCATGCAAAAAAGTAGCAAATCTTAGCTTTGTTGAATACAACAGCTGCAGGAGACAACCACCAAACCCGGCTTGTTGCTGTTTCTTGAGATTATCTGATCTAAGGACAGTGAGCACGGTAATAGAACAAGGCTTGCCTGTTGCCTCTATAGTAATTGCTACCCTAAAGAGAGAGTCATCTGTCTCAGAGGCAGTAAGCTTCTTTGAACTCTTCTCCTTAGGAATCGCTGATGCTGGGTGACATCAGTCTCTTTAGTGCTGTAGGGTTAACAGACACTTTAACACAGCTACCCAAGTTGGAGTGCTCTTCACTGAACTTGTTGATGTAAACTGAAGAAGAACAGATACAGGTGCACCTCTGGCTGTACAGGTGAGAGCATTGTCTGCATTTTCTCATTGCTCCTTGAGCAGCTCATCTCAAGCAGCACATGCACATACAGAATTGTTGTGAGTGACCGTCCACTTGCACACAGTGGCAGGTTACAGGGCAGCAACAACATCAAGTCCTTGGCTTTGGTGTGTCCTGGTTTGGGACAGAATAGAGCTGATTTTCTGTCTTGTAATTTTATTTTCTGTTAAGTCTTTTCTAAGTAGCTGTACCTGCTGAAATTAAGAGCACATTTCTCAGTCTCTGCTTCTAGGACTGATAAGACTCGATGTTTACAGTCACGGCTGGAGAATGGTGTGCAGAACCAAGGACACTACTTGGACCTGAGGAACATCTTATGCTCCAGAAAGAGAAAGGGAATGAAAGGGTCACACCTGCAACCCTCCTTCAGGGAGGGGTAGACAAATGACCAAAGTTGACCAAACATATGTGACCATCCCATATGTGTCATACTTGGTATAAATTTGAGATATCACGAGGGTCAAACCCCTTTTCACCTTCGCCTTCACACTTTGCTCTTCCCTTTGGCCCTTCCTCACCTGTTCCTGTTCACTTGGCATCCTTGGAGGATTCCATCCATTCATCTGCCTGTGGTCCTGATCCATGTCAGCCTGAGTGTGTTCCTGCCTGCAGCTCCCAACTGCTGCTGACTCCAGGAGTCCAGCCTGGACTTACCCGGGGCTGTCCTGCAGCCTTGGTGGTGATGTGAGCATTGTTGGGGGAAAAGCAGGAGGAATGTGGTATCATTTTTCTGTATATTTGTATATTTTTAATAATTTTTCCTTTTTATCATTACCATTTTATTAAAACTGTGTAGTTTAGTTTGCAGCCCCGTAAGTCTGTCTCCCTTATTCTCTCTCCTTTTGTCATCAGGGAGGGGAGGGGGATTAATAGAGAGCATCTGTCATTCAGTTAATTGCTGTCCCAGCACTGAACTGTTAAAAGATGCTAACTCTGGTTCAACGTTTTATAAAGGCAGCCAAAGGAACATGCCTTCCCACTCTGCTTTTTCCAGGTTCCCATGTATGATCCCATTTCCGTCCACTCCATCTGCACTTAAGCGTCAGCCCTGTTGATGCTCCTCCTGCTTCTCAGCCTGGCTTCTGGCAAACCATAAACTAACAGGTCATGGTACTGGCTGCACAATTTTTAACTTCTATTTTTAGTCAGTCAAAAGGAACACAGGAATACTGAATGATGTGCAAATGTGAATTCGTAACACATTGTAAATGAATTGGTGATGATTAAAAGGCTCTCTTTAAAGAAGTTTTTCTTGCAAATGCAATCTTTTTTTATCTGGGTCATTTTGAAAAAAAAAAAGGATAGTTTTATGAGGGAAGGTAGGAATCAACCTCATTACTCTGTTAATTAAGATGGCAGCTTTATGGCAGCCTTATTCATCTGACTCATATTTCATGAGCAATTCTGTAGGAGTATTAATAGTTAAAAAATAACTGGAGTAGTGATCACAAAACTACTGTAGTCATTTAAAGCCATAGAGAGATGCATGTAACTATTCATATTGCAATGCGTGAAGTTGAAACTCTAATTACAATCAAATCAGGTGTGACCTGCTTTAATAAGTATGCCATATAAATTGCCAGGTCTTCTATTGGAAGCCTTATTAATTAAAATTACCTCAGTAGCTTTATTATCTGAACAAGAGCCAAATTGGATTTAATGTGGTTAAAACAAAAAAAAGTATTTTTCAATTTTTTTCCTATTAATTATTAGATGATTAAATGAGATCCAAAAGAAACTCAATACCCAGACTATTGGTAGTTTTTATACAAAGCCAATTTTTAAAATTTTTTTTCTGGGGGGGCTGAGACACAGGCAATCCATCTGGTTTCTACCCAGCTTGTACTTTTTCCTGAAAAAGTTATTATATTTTCTATTTTGGAGTAAAGTAATATTTAGGATTGCAGGTTTTTAGCTCTTTCATTCTCAGCAGCCTCTTGAGTCTGATTCACTCCTCACACCCAGCACAGCCTCCATCTCTTTCGAACAGAACAAAAGTTGTGCGAAATAAGCAATGTTCAACATATCCTGTTCCCAATTATGCCCCTAATAGTTTCTCCTCTGTGGGCTGAAGTGTCCTCGAAGATAATGTTCAGGCTGATGTGTTTCCAGAGTTTTCCCTTTGAAACCAGGTCTTTCAGTTTAAACTTTTAAAAGGTATTTGTAGATATACTGGAGGAACTTGTTTCTGCATTTCACTTTAAAGTTGTATTTGCACATCAGAAACACACAAATCTCAGATGGTTCAATGGCTTTATCATGCATTATTTATTTTTAACCGTTCTGTTTAAAAGGACGTCTTATAGAATCATAGAAAGTTAGGGGTTGGAAGGGACCTCAAAAGATAATCTAGTCCAACCCCCCTGCCAGAGCAGGGCCACCTCCAGCAGGTCACACAAGAATGCATCCAGGTATGTTTTGAATGTGTCCAGGAAAGGAGACTCCATAGCCTCCCTGGGCAGCCTGTTTCAGTGCTCTGTCACCCTCACAGTGAAAAAATTCTTCCTTATATCTATATGGAAGTGCCTGTGTTCCAGTATGTAACTGTTGCCCCTTGTCCTATTGATAGTCATCCCTGAGAAAAGCTTTACTCTGTCCTCCTGGCACTCACCCCTTACACATTTATAAACATTGATGAGTTCACCCCTCAGTCTCCTCCAAGCTGAAGAGACCCAGCTCCCTCAGTCTTTCCTCATAAGGGAGATGTTCCACTCCCTTACTCATCTTGATCGCTCTATGCTGGACTCCTTCAAGCAGCTCCTGGTCCTTCTGGAACTGAGGGGCCCTGAACTGGACAGAATATTCCAGATGCAGCCTCACCAGGGCAGAGTAGAGGGAGAGGAGAACTTCTCTTAACCTACTACCCACCATTCTTCTAATGAACCCCAGGATTCCCTTGGCCTTCAATGCAATGTGCCACAAGGGCACATTGCTGGCTCATGGTCATCCTTCTGTTCACCAGCACCCCCAGGTCCCTTTCCCTTGTGCTGCTCTCCAACAGCTCAGTTCCCAACCTATACTGGTACCTGGGGTTCTTTTCCAGATGCAAGACTCCACACTTGCCCTTGTTCTAATTCATTACATTTCTCCCTGCCCAACTCTCCAGCCTGTCCAGGTCCCTCTGAATGGCAGTGCAGCCTTCTGGGGTGTCAGCCACTCCTCCCAGTTTTGTGTAATCAATAAACTTGCTGATAGTACACTCTATTACCTCATCCAGGTCATCAAAAAATATATTGAATAGTACTGGTCCCACTGAGGGACTTTACTAGAAACAGACTTCCAACTGGACTCCATCCCATTGACTACAACTCTCTGGCTTCTGTCCTTCAACCAGCTCCCGATCCACCTCGCTACCTGATCATCCAGATAGCTTCTGCAGTTTATCTCTGAGGATGCTGTGGGAGATGGTGTCATATGCCTTACTGAAATCCAGATAACTATGTCTACTGCTCTGCCATCATCCATCCACCTGGTTATATCCTCATAGAAGGCTATCAGGTTGGTCAGACATGACTTCCCCTGAGTAAAACCATGCTGACTGCTCCTGATAAGCCCCTTGTCCTTGATATGCATGAAGACAGCACCAAGAATGAGTTACCATTACCTTTCCAGGGATGGAGGTGAGGCTGACCAGTCTGTGGTTACCCAGATCCTCTTTCTTGCCTTTCTTGAAGACTACAACAACATCTGCTTTTCTCCAGTCCTCGGGCACCTCTCCTGTTCCCAAAAACTTACCAAAGATGATGGAGATCAGCCTAGCAATCACATCCACCAGTTCGCTCAGCACACATAGTGCATCCCATCAGGACCCGTGGATTTATGGATGTCCAGCCTCACTGACTGATCCTTAACTCATCCCTCATCAGCCAAGGCAAACTCAGCCTTTACCCTGACTTCCTCAGCAGCCTCAGGGGCCTGGGGGTCCTGAGGATCCTCCAGCTCTATACACAGAGGCAAAGAAGGTGCTCAGCAGTTCCACCTTCTTTGTATCCTCTGTCACCAGGGCACCCACCCCATTCAGCACGGGGCCTACACTGCCTCCAGTGAGTTTTATCTGCTATGTGTTTGAAGAAGCCCTTCCTGTTGTCCTTATGCTCTCTTGCAAGGTTAATTATTTCTCCACTGTCATCCTCATCAGAAATACTTACATCATCTTGGCAGGATCTTCCATCAGCTTCTAAAACTGATCAGGAAGAATACTAACAGCAAGGAGCCAAAATGTAACTTGGAAGGCTGTACTCTCAAAGGGACACACTGTATTTTGGGTCCACAGATGAGGTTCTGCTCACCTCTAAAACCACTACTGAAAGGCCAGATAAGAGGTGTAGCAGGGATCACTCTGCATTGTGCTGAAACTTGTGTTGTCTTCCTTTTCTCAGCACCATGATTAGTTGGCTTCCCAAATATCAATAAATCATGAAAATCAGCATGTCTTTAATATGAGCAGAGACCTGAAAAAGTTCTCTACTTGCTGTCAGGAAAACACAACAAGTAAGCAAGAATGCATCTGTTTTGAAAGCAGGAAGGTTAGAAGTGAGAATTTACCCAAGACCAGTTCTCAAGTCATCTGTTTTATCTTTTCCTCAGAGGCTGTTACAGTGGTTTCTTTCCACATGGAGATTTTTCTTGCAAACCAGTTGCTTCCAAATCTTTGGTTTGATCATGCCCTTCTCTTTAAATGGTATTTCCCAGCTGTCTTTTTCTCAGCCACTTTTCCTGTATTTTTTGTAGAATTGTGCAACAGCCCATGTTGGAAGGGGTGTCAAAAGAACATCTTGTCCAACCTTTCATGGGAAAGGAAGCCTGTCAAGCTGTCCAACCACATCTTGAAAACCTCTAGACTGGGGACTCTACCATGTCCCTGAGGAGGCTGTTCCAGTGATGGATTGTTCTCAATCCATACTTCATAATATAGGTGGCTTTTACCTTGCATATAGTGGGGTCACTCACACCAAATTATGTAATTCTTGTTAAATCTTCCTTTGTTATTTGCTCAAAAGAAGTCTATGTCCAATGCAAAAAAAGAAGCTGAATGCAAACTTTGTACAAATTTATTACTACAGGTAATAAGTTTGCTTTTTCTTTTTTTTTTTTTTTTTTTTTTTTTTTTTCAATTAAGACTTAACAAGATAAGACTTAAATAGGTCACAGTCCTTGTGCAGATGTGTAGAGTGCAGTAGCTCTCAGTGGAGATTTCATTGGCCTCCAGGCTCCTAGAGAAGGGGATATGTCAACTCAGGGTGAGTGTGAAGAGAAACAGGTAGGATGAAGTTTTTACCCAGATTGTAATGACCACTTTTCTCTCTCTCTCTCACTTTTTTTTTTTTTATTTTCCACAGAACTCTGTTAGAATTATCTTGATGATTAATAGCTTATACTTCTTGCTTTCTACTATATTCTTCTCTCAAGTCTACACTGCCATTTATGTATGCATATATACACATTACTCACCACAAAATTTCTAATAAATTCCCCACCAGCTGAAAAGAATTATGGTTGCCTCTTTTTACTAACCACACTGAAACTCACTTTTTGGACTCTTGTTTAAATTCCATTGTGCCTATTGACACACCCAGTTTTTGAAAGAGTGAGTCTGTCTATTGACACCAATAGAAAACCACACTTCCCACTGTTACTGTTATGTTTGATACCTGATGCAGATTCTGAATTAGTGATGATCAAACAACTTTGAAATACTACTTAACCTGAATTTAAGCCTCAATTATATATTACATACTAACTTTTTACTCCCCCTTTCTTTACTCTCCTGTACCTTGTGACTACTGTTGATTATGCCAAGTCTTTCAGCAGCCTTCTTTTTCACTGCAGATGGAGCACAAACACTTCCAAAAGTTGTGTTTCATGGCTGTAATGATGATCACAACCCAGTTACTCATACCAACAATGCTGTAGTATGAAAATGTAATGCCACTTGCTGTCATGTTTCTGTTCACTTTATCATTATTTAGTCCTAGCATCATAATTCTAGCACAAATGTCTATGTTTTCCGTTGCCTAATGGGAGGGCTTATGGGAGAATTCTGTTACTACACTGCTGATACAGAGTAATCACCTCTTCCCTGAGGAACATACTGATAGCTTTCAAAAATTCTGCCCTATGCTAGATCGATTTTTCAAGAGATTTTATAACAAATAATTTGTCTTTTACCAGAGACATCAAGAACATAGGAGGAAAAATACTGTTTTACTGTTTGGTTAATTGTGACTGTGACACAGGGTAAGAATTAGGAGTTTTTTCCAACAAACATAGGTACTGAGAAACAAATATACTCTCAAACCATTAAAACTCTGATAGGTCAGAGGTCTGCCAGTAGCAAAAGCCTGTGACTTTGATGCCTACACCCGTGTTTAATGGCTCTTCTATGAAATCTGGAAAATTTCACAACACAAAATTCTTCCTTATAATCAAGCCTCTCAGACCTGTTTGTGACAAGGGATGGTGAAGTTTTCTCCTGACCGCCTCGATTCTTTATCTGTCTTTGGTCTTTCTGATGCCCTGCAGGGATATGTGAAGGAGCTTGAGACAGACTGCCAAGCCTGTCCACAGGGGGTGACAGCTAATGGAAAAGACATTCTCTGAACAGCTCAGGACTGATGACTGGGCCCAGGGCCTAGCTCTTTCCAAAGTCATCAACAACACCTGGGAATCCAGGCTCTCAGACCTGGATTTGGTGAATGAAAACTGAGTCTGAAGTTGCCTGATGGGAAAAATGAAGGGGGCGGGTGGGTCATGGCATCTTTTGAGGTTAGGTCCTTGATGAAACAGATGCTACACAGAGGCAAGAAATGCTCTTTAGAGGAGGGAACTGGGGACTTGTTAAGATCTCAGATGTCACAGGGCTACTGTGACAAGTAAAGCAGATGTATCTGCAGTGCATATTAGTGTAGCGACTGACTGGAGTACCAAGGCAAGTTGCCACCTTCCCTGTAACTTCGTGGTTGATCACAGCACGAGCCTGCTCACTGAGGCTGGGATTCTCCTTCACTGGTTTGGCAGTAGTACCCAGAAAGGGGTCTGCAAGGAAAGGCAGTCCCTCTCACAGCAGTAATGAGGCAGCTGTAAGAGCAGGCAGAGGCCACAGCTGCAGCAGCAGCCACATCCTTCCCTGCCCAGCACAATCCTGTGGCTGCCTCTTGCACATGCAGAGATCAAATGGAGAAGTGCAACTCCTGGATTCTCCCCTACCCCTCACACTCCCACCTCTGCAGTGTCCAGAGGTGAGAAGCTCCAGCTCTTATGCCACTGCCCAACCTTCCTCACGGCAAGGGTGGCTAGCAGCATCTTGCTGTCCTTTGCAGGCGGAGGGGAGACACAGACATGGCTGGTGTGATGTGCAAGGGTGCTGTCATGGGGAATTGTGCTCAGGACTAGATGTCCTTGTCCTTGAATTTATTGGTGTTTATGCAGATGTTCTGTACCACGTTTCTTCTTCCCACAGCTTCTCCTCAGCCTCTGAACTTACACAACAAGGCTTCCTTCTTCCCTCCCTCTTCGTAGCTGTACGCAAACACTAGAGGTGTGTGAGGGGAGCCTTCAAGACTCTTGTGACTGTCTCTCCTTGAGAGCTGCTCTCTTGAGATGTTGCAGTAAAATTGACATTAATGACAATTTTTCAGGGATTTCAAAAAACATAGTTTGTCAGGGAGTACTTGAGGACTTCTATGGACTGCTGAGATACTCTGTCCCACACAGTAAAATACGTTGCTCCTCAAAGTTGCAATATCTTTCCAGCTGGGCAATGTCCAGAATCTAGGGGGTATGAAGGACACCAGCTAAGAGCAGAACAGTATGGTGGGAAGCGAGGCCATCCAGAGGGACCTCACTAGGGTTGAGAGATGTGCCCTTGCAAGCTGCATGAAGTTCAACAAGGCCAAATACAAGGTTCTGAACATGGTTTGGGGCAATCCCAAGCACAAATGTAGAGAGAATGGACTGAGAACAGCCCTGAAGAGAAGAACCGAGCAGTGGCCGTGGTTCTGCACATCATTCTCCAGCCATAACTGTGAACATGTAGTGTTATTAGTCCTAGAAGCAGAAATTGACTAGGAAATTTGCTGTTAATATCAGCAAGTACAGCTACTTACAAGGGACTTGTCAGAAAGTAAAATTACAAGACAGAAAATTAACTCTATCTGGGCCCAACCAGGACAAGACCTTAGAGTGGCCCTCCAGTACTTCAAGAGGGTCTACAGGAACGATGGAGAGTATAATGAGAGGACAGGGGTGTCATGATTTTAAACTGAAAGAAGGTAGATTTAGATTAAATATTAGGAAAAAAACCTTTGCTGTTTGGCTGCTGAGCCACTAGAATACGTTGTCCAGGGAAGCTGTGGATGCCTCACTCGTGGAAGTGTTCAAACCCAGGTTGGGTGATTCTTTGAGCAGCTTGTACTCAGGTGGTATGTGGTCTCCCTGCTTCATCTGTGATGAATCTCAGTTTTTAAGTGAAAAACTCTAGTTGTCTCTAATGTTTTCACCTTGAAACGTTACAGACATAACCAGTGGCTTTAATTAACAAAGTCTTGTACAAAGTCTGTATCCTCCAGATCTTATCCAGAGAAAATCTAAAATGCCTTTAGCTGAAATCCACATTCTTTAGTGACAGATTCAAGGTAGAACTAGACCTTGCTGCTGCCTGCAATGTGCCTGAACCTGGACCATGCAGCAAAATGTCATTTAACCCAAGCAGGTATCACACTAGCACAGCTGAAACACTCCTAAGGCTGGTAACAGACACCATGGGTGTTAGCATTGTGCTTTGTAAATAAACCTTCTTACTAGCAACCTCTATATAAATCACTAAGGTAGGCAAGGCACTGGTAGCTTCAGAGGCAGATCTTACACAGCATCCAAAACACACAAGCAACAGCTGTGATCCCCTTTAGCTTGCTTCTCTCACTGGATTAGAAAGCCCATGCTGAAGCATAGAAGACATAATAGACTGTTTCTGTCTTCTGCTTTTGTCTACTGGTTTAAGCATATTTTGAAAAGTTTTGAATTTTTCTCTTCCAAACATCAACGTAAACATAAAGTTATGTATATGGATATTAATATGCAAAGGTAATATTCACAAAGGACTGACATTCAAACTTGCCCTGTAAATGAAATTTTTTTAAAAAAAATTCTTCAGTGTGTGAGTACACAGTATTTCTTTAGTTACCTCTGAGATACCTGGCTACAGTGGTTGAAAATACAATCATTCTAGGCTACTCAAAAGACCCTCTGATCCTGTTAGGTGCTGGTAGGCTGCAATCCAAACATGTGTTGTTGACATAATCTTTTCCAACATGAGAAGGGGTTCGTCTCTTTGGGTGAACCCCAGCCTCTGCCCTCTGAGCCAATGCCCAACTGGAACAATTTTAATGGGGTCACAATAGAGAGGGAGAGTAAATTGATGGGCAGGCTCCTATTTTCTATACTAGCCAGCAAATCTGGTGATAGAAATGGGAAGAAGGCTGGGGCAGGAGCTGGAAGGAAAAAGAGGTTGCTAATGGCCTTTGAAGTGCGAACATATACCAAGTCACAAGAAATCAGAAGAATTAGTTCGCTTTAAATGCCCTACAGATTCAGGAGACTGGCAAAACCCCAGCACAGCAATATGGGGAAGAACACATCAAGGCTGAGCAAAGTTATCAGTAGTTGTGCCCTAAAAAGCATATGCAGGGCATGGCCAGTCACTGCATACCTGGCACAGGTCCACACCAGAAAACAAGTCTGTATGTTGGAAATTTCACAGAAAACATTTTCCTCCATGATGTAAGTTTCCTGCTCCATATTGTTTGGACGGGCTTGTGATTGTTTGGTTTAGCTTGTGTGTTTCTTCTTTTGTTTGTTTGTTTTCATATTTATTTTGTTACAGTTGTTCTTGTTTTGTTTTGTTTTGCAGGGCAAATGAAATGCAAGGCAGCTGGAAATCCAGCTTTCCTACAGGAAGCAGCAAATGGCTAATGTTCAGTGCTAATTGCAGACATTATCAGGGCCTTTAATTCACCTTTCACTCTTTTCAGCCATCATGGTAATGGCACATGGTGAAGTTGCTATACATTGTTTCTTGTGGCTAAGGAGGTGATTTCATTAAGTTTGCAAAATGATCCATGGACACCCTGGAAAATCCTGGTCAAGCAGTAATCTACAAAACCCTTTCGTCTAGTGATTTTTTTGTAAAATCCTTTGAAATAACAATTCAAGTTGAGTGCCTCAGAGGGTTCTTTAGATGATGTTTCCCCTTGGAATCCAGAAAGGCAGCATCTGCATTTTTCTGAGATTTTCAGGTGAAGTGAACCATAAGATTGCTCTCAAGTAAACATTCATCTTTACCTAGAAATGGCCTCATTGCTCAGCAGGTCATACATTCATTACTGGTTCTCGTTTGAGGTCTTGCAGAGTCACCTGGCGTCTAGTCTAAGTGTTTTAACACTAGCAAAGTGGGTATTAATGATTGGGCCTAATAGGGCCACATTCTAAGGTTTTATTTGAATGCCACAGAGTAACTGGGCCATCTAGAGTTGACCTGCCTGAAAATGTCAGCACAGCATGTGACTATTGAGAGAGTTAGGTGCTGCTGTTTCGATTAGTCATTTTATGACTCTGTCCCTAAATCCATCCATTCAACCTTTTTCTGGCTTAAACCCAACACCAGCTGCTCAGGCTGGGAACTGCCTTATCTTAGGAAGACCAAAGAAAATGTTGATTTGTGCTGTGTCTATTTGAACCAAAGATCAGCAGGGGAGACTTTCTTTCAAACACAAGTAATTCTATGCTGTGGGTGACAGGTAGGCCATTGCTGTAGATTATAATGATGCCAGTCAAATCCCCAGCTGCATACTTTTATCTGCAAGTTAAATTAAGTTATTGTACAAAGAGAGTTCCAAATGTAGGTGTCTTCCTTTCTTAAAATAAACCCCACAAAACAACCATATGCCTAAACCTCTGTGATGTGGTAAAACTTTTCTGTCATGCCATGACAGGTACTGATGGGCTATGCAGTATTTGGTTGCAAATCTGACTCCAGTTTGACATTAGGAAGATACTTTCTGTAGAAGTAGCCACTTCTGCAGTCATCAGTGTTATTCAGAAACGTAGAGATCACAATTAAATATAAAGTAAGGTGGTTACCAATTGTGGTGACTGATTTCAGAAAAACTTGTGTTGGTCTCCACTTTCCAACAACGTCCATATAGCCAGTCTCATTATAGAGTTGTAGGATAATACAAGTTGCAAGGGATGTTCAGAGGTTCCTAGTGCAACCTCCTTCTCAGAGCAGGGTCAGCTGTGAGAGTGATGCAGGTTACAAAGGATTTGTCAAATTACTTCCATTTGCATCCATCTCTGCAATAGTTTTGTGCAGCTCATCCTTAGTTTTGATCCTTTCCCTCACCTCCTTTCCTCCTGCCCTGTCTGGGGTATCACATACAGGTGTTACACTTATCAAGACTGTCTCCAAAGTTTGCATTAAATTGCTTAATTTATGTGTTAGCAAAATACTGAAAATCACAACTCAAAATTCCTCTGTGCTCATTTAAACCTAATTAAGTTCAGTTCATCCTTACTTTTGATTCTTGCCTTGCCACCTTTCTTCAGGCTTAGATAGGATCTCACACAATATCTTTTAATTTCTGCATTAAAATGTGTTTAGTAAAATGTGCTATGTTTCTTAGGATGTAGCTGTCACATTAATATGAACGTCTTGAAAGAAATATTTTTTTTTAATATACAGCACAATTATATTTCTGAGCTGCACACTCGCAGCAGGGCGGGAGCTTCTTGGCAGGTCTCTCACATATGCCTATTTGATGTCCTCAAAGGCAGACTTCCAGTTTATTTCTTATGTGATCAGAGGTGTCTGTGGTTGTTACCAGAGTCCAGGTTGGAAGCTGATAACAGAGTTGTATGAATTTGCTTCCCTATTTCTACCAGGACCTGCCACATCATTAATATTCCTTGGAAAGATCTTAAACAGATTATTTAATACTTTTAGGCACTTCAGAGAGATAACTCCATTCACTAAGCTGTGGATGGTACATCTTTAATGTAGTACTAGCAGAAATATTTCTAAATCAACACCAGTCTTTACTGTCTCTGCAGAAATTGATCTTTGAATGCACTAGGGAAGGAGCTCCACACTGAAGCAGTCTGGATTCCTTCCCTGCCTCCCTCAAAGAACTTGGCTCCTGGTTGCCTACATATTGCAGCTCTAATGCTGAAAGTCGTCGATGCCGAAAATCAGAGGAAAGCAATCAAACAACTTATTTTGCCTGTTCTTCTGTATACCAAACACACTTTTCTCTTGGGGTAAAAGTATGACTCAGTCCTATGTGAGGAAATATTTCAAGATCCTCATGAGTCTTAATCATTATCCTCCACCGGATGTCAGGGAGCTTTCAAAGGTTTTCAGAGGCAAAACTCCAATTCCCATCCATCCACTCAGGGCTAATAAAGTACAGTCTCGGCAAGACCAAAATATATCTAGAATGACAGGACAGGAAATAAAGCTGATAGCAAGACAGCTGTGAAACATTTACTCCTCTGCATACGACAAACATTCAGAGCTTATGATGCCAGCCTTTTGCACAGTAGCCATCCCAGTAGCAGATACTATTATGAAATGTAATTATGCTTTATAAAAAATATATTTCTTTGGAGAATTCATATTAAAGCGACATCTACGTCCTAAGAAATACAGTACATTTTTCTAAATGCTTTTCTAATGTGAAAATGGAAAGTTTTGCAAGATCATATCTAAACCTGAAGAAAACAGGCTTAATTTCCAGACTAGCTGATACATGTATGTAGCCATTTTCAAATTTGTTCTGTAGAACTGTAAAATTCTGCATAATCTGTCATAAAAGAGCAAAAATGAAAGATGTCTTCAGCAGCTCTTGGGAAAAGCTGTTGTGAGGGCCAAGAAAGTGAAATAAGGGGAAAATCCTGCAGTTCTGGTGTGAGCTCTGGCCTTTTTTCTTTGAACCGAACTGAACAAATTTCATACTTTCTACATGATCCTTCATCTAAAGGTATAAGCTGCCAAACCCAAAGGCTTCACAAGGCAACAGATGAGTAGCTTATACCTTCAGATGTTGAACTGACATGATATATTCAGTTGTGTGGTGTTATAGTCTTAGATAATTAGGTGACAAAAATACCCATTTTTAGGCTTTTCCTTGGGATTTTTTTATAGAATGAAAGATGTTTGTTTCTTTTTTCTTGAGCTGCCTAATAAGAAAAGCCTTCAGGAAATGTTCACCAAGAGAAAAATGATGATTTGGAATTTGCATTTTCCTTTTGAATGTATCTTTTCAAAGGAGACTCAAAAACATCCTACCAGAATCATTCCCATGATTTCTCTTGGGGGAAGCTTCACTGCTGCCTGTGCTTCCTGTACACATCTGTGTACACATATTTTTGTTTTGCTCTTTAGTGAAATGAAACTGAACATACCAATTTCAATGATACAAAGGTACCCTGATGATTGATAAAGCCTGAATTTCAATAAACACTCATGAGTCCTTGATGCTTCAGAGAAAGCGAAGACATCACTTGGGATCTGAGAGCTTTGCCATACATCCAGCTAAGTGACTAATTTGAATTTTGGAAGGCGTTTCCAGTAAGACCTTTGCTGCAGTGCCAGCATGAAGTATTTCCACCTTCCACATGCAACCATTCCCATCCCGTTGTGCACCACCTTGTCTGAGTTTGTCCCATCTTTTCTAACAACAGGTGGGGAAAGAAATCTTGGTTTTATCTTGCCCCATTTTCCTGTTCTGCTGTAAGTGCTGCCCCATGAAAATCTGTGTCAGTGCAGCTGGGTGGTGAGATGTAGCCAGATGAGATATCCAGTACTGCCATAGGTTTTTGTCAGGAATGATCAACTCTGTCAAATCCTCCCCCAGCAGAAAACAGTGATTTCAAAATAGCAGCTGCTGCTGCTGTGGTACAGCTGGGCAGGAGCTCAGATACATGGTTGAGCCATTTACCAGAGCCAATTGTTGCAGGAAACCCCAGAATATGCTTTTGTTCCCCAGGAAATGATTTGGATTTACATCTGTAGTCATGGGGGGGAGGGCAGGGGCAAGGGCAGCTGCTCTCAGTCCAGCAGGCTGTGGTGATCGTGGGGTGAATGGTTCCAGGAGTTGCTTTGCTTGCTGAAGGCAAGCAGGAACCTTCCAGGGATCTAGTGAATCTGGGAAGAAGGTGGCAAGAGCAGCGATTCTTAGCTTTCAGGAGTTATGTCCAAACATCATTTCTAATTTTGTAAGCCTTGTCTGTCACTTCAATAAACTCCATTTATTCAAATTTAAAGTATATCTAATATTACAATCTGTTTCAAGTGCAGAAGGTAGCATGTCCCTGAAGTTGCCTTACTTGGGGAGGCATGATTCTGAAGCAGGAAGACTTTCTTCTCCCCACTGATAAGCACCAAGTTTGGTTTGCAATTGTTACGGTTTAACGCTGGGCCGGCAATTAACTGAATGACAGGTGCTCTCTATTAATTCCCCTCCCTGATAAAGAAAAGAGACAGAATAAGGTAGAAAGACCTGTGGGTTGGAAACTAAAATGCACAGCTTTAATGAAACAGTAATGATAAAAAGGAAAATTATTACATATGTAGGCATATTAAAAATAATACGACATTCCTCCCCCCTCTCCCCCAGTACAGCTCATGTCCCCACTGAGGCTGCAGGGCAGACCCAGGAAAGTCCAGGCTGGACTCCTGGGGTCAGCAGCAGTCGGGAGCTGGAGGCAGGAACACACAGATTCAGGCACGGATCAGGACCACAGGCAGACAAATGGGCAGAATCCTCCCAGGATGCTGAAGCAAACAGGGACAGGTGAAGAAGGGCGAAAGTGAAGGGTGAAGAGGAAGGCTGAAGGAAGGGCCTTGACCCTCATGATGCCTCAGATTTATACCAAGTATGATATGTATGGGATGGAAAATACTCTGGTAAATTTTGGTCATTTGTCTTGTCTACTTCTCCCTGAAGGAGGGTTGCAGGTGCGACCCCTTTACTCCCTTTCTCTTTCTGGAGCATAAGATGTTCCCCAGAACGAAACAGTGGCCTTGGTTCAGCATATCATTCTCCAGCCATAACCATAAACACTAAGTGTTGTCAGTCCTTGAAGCATAGACTGAGAAACTTGCGGTTAATTTCAGCAAGTACAGCTACTTAGAGGAGACTTAGCAGAAAGTAAAATTAGAAGACGGAAAATTAGCTCTATCCAGGCCTGGACAGCAATCCAGCAAGATGAGGTGTTGCTTCAGAAAGAGGATAAAATGGATGGTTTCTCATTACTAATGGCAAGGCCATGTCTAACATTTCCCATTCCAGGCTTGTCAGTGTTCTGTTTCTTTTCTGTGTCTGCTCTCAAACTATTACATTCGTGATTTCTGGTACTCAATGAGTGACAGTGACTTCAAAATGGGGCTTCTGACTACAGTGATGTTATACTATAATCTAATTGAAAGCATTTTAATTCAGACCTGAATTGTGTTTGCTTTGTAATTCTACCTCTGGCTAAAATAATTACTACAATAAATGGGCACTGAAATATCAAGCACAGCCTATTTAGAAGTGAAGTATTTTAACATGAAAAAAATTAGAGCTAATTGAACATGAAATTCAGCTATTTGAAGTAATGGTTCAGATGCACTGAAAACCCACCCCCTTCCTTCTCATGAGGACAAAAAGTATTTTTTCTTTTAAAGATCAAAATGTCATGAATGTGCCTTTCAACCACATTTGTTAAGAAACTCACAGAGGGGTGGTTAGAAAGAACATGAGTTTAAAATGTTCTTCATTGTTTACACTGCTCATTGTAAGGGATTGGAGCTCATTCACCCCAATTCAGTAAAAGAAACAACAGTTATTTCCATGACTCACAAGCAGTCAAACAAATATGAAATGTTTAGGTACAAACCTGAGGTTTTCTTGCTCCTTAACACAAAACCATATTTCCATCTTGTTTAAAAAATACTTGGGTCATAGCTCTAATCATAATAGAGCAGTAATAATTGCATTCAGAAACTCAAAGTGTTGGTGCAGCAGTCAGCTGTCCCAGTTTCTCTTCTGTGTCTCAGGCTTTGCCTTTGTCAGGTGTGGGACAAGATACAATACGGTCTTTCAGTAAGACAAATTAGCCTGACATGATTGCCTTACTTGTTCAGTAAGGTTTAGGGGTTTGTGTAGAGACCTCTGCCAGCTTTATAATTTGAAAACAATTGCTCTTAATGAGCAGCTTTCTTATGAAAGACACAAAACACTTTGAATTTCCATTACCTAATCTGCCTATGCAATAAAAGGCATCTGAAATGTCAAGGATTGGTTTCATTTTATCAACATTGTAACTTACTAATCAGTTGAGAGATTTAGTAAAAATTGGTGTCTTGTTTGCCACTCTCTGGAGTGGTGACATGGATGATTCTGGGCATTTTTGAAGGAAAGATCAGGGAGGCAGCTGATGCCTCCTCTTAACTATGAAGCCCAAGACAGGAAAAACATGCAAAGACTGTGAGAGAAAAGAACAGCAAAGAGAGATGTCCCAGCTTTGTTTCTGGTGATGAGACTTTTACTCTCAGCTTCATTGCAAGCAAATGCAGTGTAAAAAACTTAACCCTTTGAGAATTCTGTGATCTCACAAGCTCACACAGAGCTTTTGAGGACACCTATCTTAAAGGCTTCTGAGTCACAGGCTCCCAGCTGACTGGCAAAAGATATAGACTAGGGCATGTTCATAAGGAAAAAAAATAGCAACATGATAAAGAAAAAGATCTATGAGGAGGAGGGTGAGTCAGATACACCACCCTGTTGAGCACACAGCTGTCTCTGCAAGAGCTGTCAGCATCCTGCTGACTGCAGTGGACAGTTCGGAGTGGTTTCATTTAGTCAGGTCCGGGTGCCCTCAGGATGAAGCAGGCCACCTAAGTCTCCAGACCCTGGGCCCCAGGGACTTCTGCAGAGCACACCAGATACACCCCCTCCACACCTAATTTTATATTCATGCCTCAGCATGTGACATCATCTGCTGCAGCATCCTCAGAAAAACTGATATAAAGGCGACAGCAGAGATGGGGCAGCATGGAAGTAGCATCTCTCACTGAACATAGCTCAGTGGGGTCTTTCAGCCACATGGCTGCTCTCTGTTTTACTACTGGGCATATTAATTTCGCTTGAAATCAGACTATGTGTTTTACAGCTACCAAAAGTGATGCCTGAGGGGACTTCTCAGGCTACATATCTTACTGGACACTGATTTTTGACATACTAATCTAGCCCAATGCAGGCTGGTCCATGCTGCCTGGGGAACAGGTTCCCAGAAGAAACTCTCCTCTGAAATATTCCTGGGTTTGGTACGTAAGGGATCTGATCCAGAACAGAGGCCTGGCAGCAGGTCAGCTATTGCCTAGTGTGGGTAGCAGGTGGTTCATCAACTCTATTCAGTCCCTGACACTTTGTTGAATGATATCAATCTTTTCACTGAATCCCAAGAGTTATCCAGGATAACAAATCTACACCATTCCATTCACGTATCCTCCTGCTTCACACACATCACTAAACTTCATAAAAAGGGAAAAGGGCTTGTCTATATTTTGCCCACCAAGGAACAGCTATATGTCAGCATACAGTTCCAGACCACAATTTTCCCCATCTTGTGATTACTTTAGTTGATATATATGAACTCAGGATTCGGATTAGGTCCTCTATATGAAACACTGTTGATATTAAATGGTCCTGTGCCATTGGACTGCAGTTCCTACATGCCTCTCAAAGTACTAGTTCCACTTCAACCAAACACCAGCAAAAATAAATGTACTGAAAGCTCTAATACCATTACAGCTACTAGATGATTACACTTTTTATCCCTGAGCTCATTCTGTTTAAGTCAGTGTGGAGGGGAGAAGGGTGGGAGAGTTTGAACTTGTTCCAGGGTCCCTATTAAAGACCAATTTATTTTTAATTATTTAACAGACAATGTTGAAAATACAAATACCAGTGGGATAAAATGGTTTATGTAAGTAGCAGTGGGAAAACTCTGTGGTAAACCCAAAGTGGGACTAATCCCTTAACAGAGAGGAGTGAGTAATAGCAGCTGAGTCAGACACATCAGAATCTCACTGGGTGCTGAGGACGTCCATGAGGAGCTGAACATTTCTACTCTCATGAGAGTAGTCACTACAGGCAGGCAAGACCTACACATTCAGTGAATCATTTGTGCAGTGGAATCTATGGGGATGCTATGGACTAAGAAAGGCACTTTGGAGAAGTTGAAAAAAGTAAAAGCACTGCTTGAATTTCCAGTGGAGAATGATGAAGTATCTATCTTACATGTAATTAGAAGTATCACTGAGCAATGCATTATTGCTGTAGTCCTGCAAAAAAAGAACAAACATTACTGTGTATTTGTTTTAAAAAGCCGGATAACCTATTCAAGAATGCTATTAATCCAGAAACAACCATAGCTATAACAAGCAACCTATTCCCAATGCTCAATTAAGATCATGTCACTTGATAGCTCTTGGTGTGCACATCAGGAGTATGGCCAGAGTTAGTATGTCATTTGTCAGTGGAGCCATTTGTCTTACGGTACTTGCAGCTTTAAAGTTGCTCCTTGTCTCTTCAGCTTTTCCTGAGAAGGCTGCATAAACAGAGAATGAGAGGGATGTTGATTATTTATCCTAGGTATTAATACCAAAGAAACTAAACTAGGTGGGTAGCCCAGACTGCACTCTGGGGTTATCCAAAGTATGATTCCTAATCACTGTGAGATCATTTATTAGCTGTTGTTCCCTGTTCTTCACAGCAAACCCAGAAGGCCCCAGGCTATTGCTGTGGCTTGCCACAGGCAGAAAGGGAGGTGGTGTATCAGCCCTCTATCCACCTCAGCAGCCTGCACCTGCCCCTGACTCAAGCTGAGCCATGTCCCTGGATTGGCAGAGGACCTGATATCACAGGTTAGCCAGGTGAGTGGCAGAGCAGGATCAGTCACATGCTGGAGAAAGAAGAAGGAAGAGGAGGCAAATGAGGAGAGGAGTGGTGTGTCCTCAGCTTCAGTCACTAGCACACTCTGGCAGAGTAGTCAAAACTTACCCTTTTTACTGACTTCTTTTATTTTTAGAGGAAAGGGGGGCAGGTCTGGAGCCTCCCTTCCTCTATGTGCTCTATGGGGCTTTAAGCCAAATTGTCTAGTGGGAAGTGTCCCTGCCTGAGGCAGAGGGGTTGGAACTACTTGATGTTTAAGGTTCCTTCCAACCCAAATCATTCTATGATTCTGTGATTCTGTGATTCTATGATGACGATAAGAGGAAAAAACCTCACTGCTGGCCTCAGTGTAGGCTTCCAGCACCTCACCTTGGTGGATTTGGAGTCTCTCTGCTCTCTGTCAGAGTCCCAGCACTTTCCTGCCTTCTTGCTGTTCCTCAGACTTACTTGATTTTGGGGGAAAAAACTAAAGAATGAAAATAAATCACACTACATATTCCAGTCAGATGTTCCCTTTTAAAAACAAACTTGTCAAGTAATGCTTTATCAGAATGAATGCACATCAATGACCACATTGTTCAGTGTTGCATTTGGAAGTGCTTTCCAATTAAAAGCAAATCACTGAAAGAGACTTTCAAATTGGTTTCATTGAAGAAGAAGAAATGAAGGGAAGCTACTTGAGATCTGACAATAGCTGAAGTGATTTGTAAGCACAAAGCACACAAGATAACATTTAATTAACAGCAGCAAAAATAGAACATCACTTTGAATTTACGTAAGTTCTCTTGTTCTATGTGTCTGCAATGACCTGTCTTTAAGTTTCACTTCTTAGAAATCTGTATTTATTGTCCACTCCTACAGATAATATAACAGTCACAGGCTGGGCAGCATTTCCTATCTGTTTTTCAGAGATTTCAATACTCACTTGTAGATTTTGTCCCAGGCACTATTTTTCAAAAAATCTCCATCTGGAATAATTTTCCTTAGTGAAAATGACTGTACAGGAGAAATTACAAATAAATGTTTATATTTCTTATGGTTGTGCAGGACATTACTTATGAACTGCTGCATGGATCTGAAATACCTCCCTGGCTTAGTCAAGTAACACCTCCAGAGCACATGGAGAAACCAGTATGCATGCAACTCTGGCTTTTGCACTTGACACCATCACAGTAAATGTAGGGGCTCTCCCTTCTCTTCAGATCCAGGATTTGTCTGTGGCTCTGATTTGCTCTTTCTTTGCTCCATCATGAGCTGTCCCATCACTCTTCCCTGCTGATGTTCTACTGGAATTTGAAAACCAGTTTGGAGTCAGCTCTGAGCTTTTGCTGTGCCCACTGCATCAGGCTGCTGCTCTCTTGTTTTTATGGGAAACATACACTGGTTTAACCATGGTGTGCACATTTGCTTTTTTGGGAAGGTACCTTGTTTTTAGCTGAACTCCAGTTTTAAGTTTTTCAAGCTTACTGCACACTATACTATACCTCTATGTATTAGAAAGCTGATGCTTATATTTCAACATGAAAAAAAAAACATAATTAGTAGTAATAAGTTGTATAGGAGTTAGTGATTAATCCCTTAGTAATCAACAACTAATTATGCATATCCATTTATCAACTGGACAAGAAGCAGGGGCATACGTATGATCTCCTTGTGTGATCATATTATCCAGAGTTCAGCAGTTCTCCAGGTTTTGTGACAGTTCTTATGAAGTCAGTGAAGCTGTTGGCTTCTCAACAAATGAGACAGGATCTCATGCATCTATGTAGTAATATAATCGCTCCCTTGGGTTATGATGAGCCAGCCTGGCCTTTTTGAATTGATTTTCCTTTTGCATTTGATGCAATGCAGGCTCCAAAGTCTACCTGACTTTGATGATGTCCTCTGTAAACTATGCATAAACACACTTGCCAGAACTTTTCCCTCCTGCTTCACTCTTCCTTCCTAAGGTGGTAAGAACAACTGCCCCAAAATGTCAAGAGATGGAAGCAAATGCTGATGGATCACGGTCCTGAATGAAACAATCTAAAACCATGGGGGGAAATCCCCCAGGATGTATTCTAGCCCATTCTCCATTTTAGATGGGATCATCTAAACAGCATTTCCACTGCATCGCAGCTCCCCAGAAAATTGTACCATTCACTGAAAGTAGAGATTGACAGCTCAGATGGGTAGAGAATTAGTAGGTTTCCTATTTTTGTAATTCCATTATCTGTGTTCAAACCAACCAAATTATGATAGTAAACACACAGCAATTTCCATGTTTCCTGAATAATGTATTTCTACCATTAAATGTGTCACATTTGTACAGGTAGGGCTGATACTGCTATAGTGACAAATGGATCAGCCAAAACCAATCTCCTTCCAAAGAGAGTTACATGTTTTGATGTAATGAGATGGTAAATGTGTGCGTCCAATGTATTAAGAATGGACTTTTATCACACAACAATGGCTCTGTAAGGCTTCCTGGATTCACTTTTTCTTTGCCTCCTATTTTGAGGATCCAACTCTTCCTGCCTCTAAGTTGGTCTTTTCTGGTTTTCATCATCTTCCCTACATATAGGACCCAGTGTATTTTAACAGGAATAATTTTTCACTACTAAAGCTAGTAATTTTTTTTTATTTTTAAAGCTTCAGCTCAAAGCAGGAGCTTGCAGCAGCACAAAGACACAGGATCTTTTGTACTTAAGAAACTGCCCACACATTCTCAAAATGTGGCTGTGCCTTTACTAATTGAAAAAAGAGAGATTCTGTTTGGTTAACTTCTAATTTGGGATACTTCATTTTGACTTCCAATTGTTGTATCTCGCAAGTCTGAAGGAGGATTTACTGTAACTCCAATAAAATTATGTCAGCATTAGAAACATGCATCAGCCTCTTTTTTGCCATGCAAAAGCGACAGATTTCCAAACCAAAATATTTTTAAGAGAAACCAGAAATCTGGGGTTCTGATCAGACCTCCTTCAAGAGGTGCTCAGTGTAAAGCTCAGTTTACTACTGGACTTAAATCAGAGGGGGACTGAAACTAAGAGCTATTTAAAGTTGTTGTTCATGCTGAATGCCATTAGTCACTGTTCTCCATTTGGATATCAAGCCTTTGTCCACTATGCTTTGAATGGGACCATCCAGCCAATTTCTTATCCACTGAGTGGTGCATCCATTGCATCTATATCTTTCCAACTTAGAGATGAGGATGTCAGGTGGAGCAGTGTCAAACGCTTTGCACAAGTCCAGGTAGATGAGATCAGTTGCTCTCCCCTTGTCCACCAGTGCTGTGATCCCATTGTAAAAAGTCCCCAGATCTGTCAGGCATGGTTTTCCTTTGGTGAATCTTGTTGGTTGCCACCAACCATTTCCACATTTCCATGAACCTTAGGAGAGCCTTCAGGAGGATCTGCTCCATGATCTTGCCAGGCACAGAGGTAAGACTGAGTGCCCTGTATCTCTCTTGGTCTACCTTTTTTCCTTTTTTTGAAAATGGGGGTTTATGTTTTCCCTTTTCCAGTCAGTAGAAATTTCACTGGATTGCCATGAATTTTCAAACATTTGCAAAGTGCCTTTGCAACTTCATCTCACAGTTTCCTCAGAAGCTGTGGATGGATGTCATCAGGTCCCAGACTTGTGCTCTTTCAGATTTTTCAGATGTCCTCAAACCTCCTCTTTTCCTATAGTGGGTGGATCTGCCTTCTCACAGTCCCTGCCTTTGCCTTCTACAACTTGGGGAGTGTGAGCAGAGCCCCTGCCAGTGGAGACTGAGGCAAAAAAGTCATAGAATCATAGAATGCCAGGTTGACTGGGACCTCAAGAATCATCTGTTCCATCCTTTCTAAGTAATAATATAGTTAACATGAGATGGCCCAGAACCCTGTCAAGCTGAGTCTTAAAACTGTCCAATGTAGGGGAATCCACCACTTCCCTTGAGAAATTACTCCAACGTCTGACTGTTATCGTGATGAAATTTTTTCTTCTGCAGTCTGGTAGGAATCTCCTCAGGAGTAACTTGTACTCCCTTGTCTTTTCCATGTGATTCCTTGTGAAAAGGGAGTCTACATCTTCTTGGTAAGCCACCCCTTATGTACTGGTACATGGTACTAAGGTCTCCCTTTTCTTCTCAAGGTTGAATGAAACCAGTTCTCTCAGTTTTTCTTCATAGGGCAGGCCTTCCAGTCCTCTAATCATCCTCGTGGCCCTTCTCTGGACCATTTTTAGCCTGTCTACCTATTTTTTTTGTATAGTAGGGACCAAAACTGAAGGCACTCTCTAGGGGTGGTCTGGCAAGTGCTATGTAGAGTGTGCTGATGTCTTCTTTATCTCTGCTGGTGATCCCTTGTTGATACAATTCGGCATCCTCTTGGCTTTCTTTGCCACTACAATACAGTGTTCACTCATGTTGAGCCTCTTGTCCACCAGGGCCCACAAAGCAAAAGAGTCATTGAGTAGCTCAGGCTTCTCCACATCCTGCATGACCAGGTCTCCTGTTTCTTTCTGGAGAGGGCCCACATTATCCTTAGTCTTCCTTTTATCACTGACAGACCTCTGCAAGTTTTTCTTGTTACCTTTGATGTCCCTGGTCAGATTTAATTCTACCCGGTGCTTTAGCTTTCCTAACCTGATCCCTGGCTGTTTGGGCAGCTTCTTTGTACTCCTCCCATGTTACTTACTCTGTAGACTTACTTTTCATTTGCCACTATCTGTCAGTTAGTTAAAGCTGAGTTTTCCAAAGGTGCTACAATTGTTCTTCAGACAAATCATGATCTTTTATCACCTACCATTGTGATGATTCTGTAATTTTAATTTTTGTTGTGTGATACTCACTCATATCCTTTACTATTGCCTTAGATTGTTTTAGTAACTGAGCTTTACACAATGTTTTATATAGATACATGCTAGCTGCATGCATGTAGCTGCACTTGTCGAAGGTATGTGCAGTGGCTGATGGCCAAGCTGGATGCTAGGGCAGATTCTGCAGCCCTTATCCACAAAGGAGAGCCTTCCCAAAGCACTTCCTCACCAACAGCAGTGGGAAATGTCCCAGGGCAGAGGGAGGCTCAGCCTGAACATTTCTCGTGAGAGAGGGGCCAAGAACACCTCCACTTGACAGTTTGCTCAGACTCACCAGAAGCACTCGGGAGCAGGAGGCTGTGATGCTGTAGTCTCCTGCCATGGGGTGACAGGATCCTGGGTAAGCCAGAGCCAGGGATATGACAGCAGGGAAGTAGGAGAGCTATGGGGCTGTGCTGGTGGTGCCTGTGAGCTTCAAGGCGAGAAGATGTCTCCCCTTCTCTGGGGGGCTGCAGCTCCTGGCATGAGATGGTGATGACAAGCACATTCGTGTTTTGGGAAGCCTCCAACCACCAGCCCCAGGTGATGTCCATGAGCAACATGTCCTGCATGAAACAAATATGGTGTGCTTGACCTGAAGGACATACTCAGGTCCTTCAAAATACTATGTGAGACCCCATGAGGGGCATTGTGTACCAGTGTATAGACAAAAGGCAAATTTTGGTTAAAAAATTGCTTACTTTACAGCTATGGGGCAAAGTTATTAAAAAAAGCTATTAGTCAACACTGTAATTGATGGTTTGATGGTAATTTTCAGCAGCACGGTACCACGAATATCAATTTTATTCAAAAGAACAGATAATGAAAACTTTTCATTTTGTAGTGACTCACGTGCAATACACTGCATTTCCTTTAGTAGGAAATGATGTGTGTACAAAATCCATAGCTGCTATGATTAGTTGTTGCTGATCTTTAAAGATAAGAAGAAAAGTGGGGAAAAAAGTTGAAAACTGTGTCAATTTAACAACAAGAAAGTTACTCAGATACCATAAGTAATGAGGCTCTGAATAAAAATTACTATAATGAATCACTTCCTTGAAGTATAATTTAGCTTGTGTTGAGAACTGAATAAGTACGGTTCTTGGGTCCTAACAAGTGTCTGTGTCATGAAGGCAAATGAAATTTTTTTAAGCTCTTAAAAATTCATTTGGTCCCTGTTACATAATTGGTGCTGCATATATTTCAGTGCGGGATAATGGAGTTCAGAGCCTTTTACACCCTATCTGCACAAAACAGTGTTGTGCCTGTAGGTAAAATCCACTTTGCATGTGAAGCTGAAGTGTGATGGCCGTGGAGATGTATTTTAAGTTTGCAGGAGTAGATGTTCAGTGGGAAGTAGTTTATGTGATGAAGTACCTAATGTATTCTGCAAATCTGTTTTCTTTAATATTCAGCCTCCAGGCAACTCCTTCCTAACTGTTAACCAAAACTCCATCATGAAGAAAATGTTGATTTTGTAGAATCAATGTTAGCAGAACAGATATTTAGAAGGTATTTTAAAAGTAATTTAGACTGCTATTCAGAAAGACCACACTTGTTTCAGTCTGAGTGCTTGTTTTCATTGTTGGTCATGAAAGATAAAAATCAACATCAGTTTAGCAGAACAATTCAAACTTAAAAATCAACACATATTATTACAGGGATTTGCATACTACTGCCAGCAAATCTGTGATTTTTTTGTCATGGATTTAAGAACAAAGAATATAATTTTGGGAACAGACAGCCACCTCTCAAAGCAAGAAATCCTTATAACTTCTCATTATTTTCAGTCTTTCTAAATTACAATTGTTTTGCTGAGTCTCTACCTCCAAAAGAGGCAATTTTAACTTTAATAAAACATTTCTACTGCACTTTTAGTAGTATTTAATTCCTGAACAGTTTGTTCACTCTTAAAAACCCTGAAGAGGTTTTTTCTCACTTATGATGTTTCTGATGCTGTGTGGCCATGCCAGCTCTGCCAGCACCATGATAGAGGCCCAGAAAGCCCATGGATGGTGAGCGAAGACCTCCCCAGCTTCTGAGCCAGGGCTTCTCCATGCCTTGAGGTAGCCAGCAGCATATTTGTTCAAGGGTTTTTGGAATAAAGCCAAACATTCCCACAACCCCCATCTTTTCCATAAACACAGCCCTGCAGGATGGACACACTCACCCAAGTCCAACCAGGCTGCCAAACACATCTCTTTGTTCATAAGTCAGTCATCAAAACAGGGTTCCTAAAACCCTACAGAGGGAGTGTCTGAGGCATCCTGTAGTTTTCTCTCAATTCAACTGTGGAGGATAAACTTCACAGCTGCTGAATACGCAAGACACTGTATCTTTTTTGACTGAGATTAAGAGCCAAAAATCAGCACTGAAGATCTCCAGCATGCAGCTGGATTAATCAGTGTTGACCACTAATTATACATCAGAAGAGGAACAGTTTGTTGTTGTTATTGTCATGTAGCCCTCCCAGAAAACATATGAATCACTCCATGTGCCTGCTTCTGAGCTAGGACACAACCCTGACCCACTGCTGCACTATGCTTCCCAGGGCTCTCCAGCTTTATACTCCTCTTCTGGGTCATCAAAAGCCCAGAAAAAAAGAATCTGTATTTGTCTATCTTTGCCTCCATGGGTGAGCAGACACCTGACCAAAAACCTTACACTGGCAAGTTGACAGTAAGTGTACAGCTGGAGGGTACTCCACATGATGGTATATGCAACTTTGGCCATCCTAATTTCTTCCCATAATCTTACTTTAATAGTCTACAGTTTTACAGCAAGATATATTCAAAGTGGTAATTTCCTGAAAATTGCACAAGACTTAGGAAGTTTAATGAGAATGTTAGAAGAGCTCTTCAGAAAAATACGACATAATAACATTTTCCCAACTCTTTGAATGCATTTATTCATGTTTGGATTTGTATAAGTTTCCATGCTTAAATTTTTATTAAAAACATGTCTTTAGAAATAAATACTACATTAATAATCATAAACAAAAGTTTTTACACACTAATGTTAGGTTTCTTTTTACAAAACTGGAAGTGTATGCCACCATCCAATTTTTTTTGTTGTTTATAACTGATATAAAAGAATAAAGTTACTAATGAAGTTTATACTTATTATGGGTTTCTGATGTTCTCACACTAGATACACTAGGTTTGTGCCTATTTTTCTAATAATATTTATATTGGAAACATAGCTTTTTGTTCCTGCAATTGATTGTAGATGTAGTAAATGAGCTTAAATACTGCAGAAAAAATACCATGATAATAATGAGGATTAATACATTGGTTGTTTTTCCTGCTAGCTCATGTGAATGACTGATTTGTGTGAAAAAAAGAAGTATGCTTTTATTGTAGAAAAGCTTGATAATACCAGCTGGCTAAAGGTAAAATACATTTTCTTTTTAATTCACCAGAACCTTATTTTCATTAGCTGTGTGAACATGTGTGGCCTCTTTCTTCAGACACTAGGAAAGCAGAATTCCTCAATGCTGTTTTCCTTTCTGTTCTCTGTTTCCTGCAGATCAAGTTGACGATACTCAAATGTCACACGGTTGACGTGTTTGCCACTGGACACCATTCGCAGCACAGTATTGTCACAGCCAATCTTCATTTGGGCTAATTAGAGAAAAAGATGAAGAGAAGGTATAAAGATACATTTACATGAGAGAGAGAGGGGAATAAAAGATATAGATAATTTCAGGAACCACAGAGCACTGATTGGTACATTTTGGAAACAAAACAAATTTTTCTGTAACAATGACTGGCCAGTGGTGTTACTGCTAACTAAATACCTTCTTCTGTACTTAGCTTTACTTTACTACAGCTTATATATTTAATCAGCTGTTGTGTTGTAGCCTTCACTCATGCAAACGCCACTCACTGTCCATCCACCCATAGTCTCATCTCTGTATAGATAGACATCATGTGGAGGTCTGTGTGTGTTTGCACTTGGGAAGGTTTGCTACTGTTAGGTATCACAAGCAAGGGTAGGGGAAATGGCACCCTGTCCTGAAGATAGCCACAGTTAACAACACTGAAATGTTTCCTTTAAAGGGTTGCATGATTTTGTGCATAAGAAGGCTCTCTGCAGTAATAAAGGTGTATGAGAGTCCCACCAAGACAAACTCAAATGGCAGTGCCTTGCACTGGGGAAAATCAGGTGTATCACTAACCACTGCTATAGAAGAGAATTTGCAGGGGTTTGGCAAAACCTTTTCCATTTGGGGAACCTGTACCACCTTTCTTTCCAGAGGAAAAATCCAGTGAGTGATTGGGAGACTGTGGTCTACTGAGATGGGATGTCACTTCCTTCATACAACCAGGAAAGCACATTTTAATGTCATCAATGTGCTTGGTATTTGCTCAGCACCAGTGTGTACTGGTTAAAGCTTTGAACAGGGCCCTAGACCAATAAGTCGTGGTGTGATGAAAGGCAAGGGAGACATCAGCAGTGAAATGCCAGGCATGTTCCTGTTACCTAATCCTGCAGAAAAGTGCACTCATTCTGAAGTCCAAGGAACAAGCCACATGCCACAGAGGCTGGTCCATTGCATCACTGCAACACATCATACTTGGATGTACTGAATACTAGGGAAACTGGCAATTCTTATTTTTATGTGATGCAGCATGACTGTGGAACAGATTCAGAGCTCCCCTGGGGTTCAAAGCAGAGGTTCAAAGGTCAAAGGTTCAAAGGTCCAGGGTTCAAAGCAGGGACTGGGAGCTCTGAGGTTTTTTTGGAGTATGTGTTTGGGTTACACAGCAGAAAAGTAGGCTTTGGAAATGATAAATAAGTAAGAAAAAACTCCTCATTGGACAATGTAGCCGCTCTATCTTCATTTGTTATTAATTTACAGGCTCATCTGGTTAATCCAATGATGTCCAATCCAAAGCACAGGACAAGTGCTTTAAAAAAAGAAATTAATGTTGTTATAACGATTAGTGGAGGGGCAAGTGGAGACAGTTGTGAGTGTGCTCTGTCATACATGCCAGCCACACAGACAAATAGCTTCAGCTCTCATATTCTGCTACATTTAAAATTCACTCATCTAGCAAGAAATCTGCATTGTGGCCAGGGGGCAGAGGAGTGTGTGGTGTGTGGTGGTTGTTGCTTTGCAGGAATTCACAGAATCAGCCAGGCTGGAAAGGACTTCTGAGATCATCAAGTCCAACCCCTTAATCTACTACCACTGTGGTTACCAGCCCATGGCACTGAGTGCCACATCAGCCTCTTGTTAAAAACCTCCAGGGACAGAGAATCCACCACCTCCCTGGGCAGCCCATTCCAATGCCTGATCACCATGTCTGTAAAGAATCTCTTCCTAATATCTAACCTAAACTTCCCCCGGCAGAGCCCTCAGACCATGCCCTCTTGACAATTTCTCTGGTTAATTATTTTATCATGTAGAATAAGAAGAGAAAGGAGGAGTTCTTACCAGACCCATGAAAGGAATGGCAGAGATCAGCCAATGGAAACATCTTAGATGGGTCTAAGCCAGCTCCTCCCAACAGCTCTACAAAATCTCCCACTCCTGCACAGCCTGCAGTTGGTTTCTAAAAAGACAGAAATTAAAAGTTATTATCTTCAACGTGTAGCAATTTCCTAGACATGACTGCAGTCAACAGTGGGTTTTATAAGTCCTCTCTGCTCAAACTGTGTGAAATCAGGCTGTCTTCATCCTGATCAATACTATTTCAATTTTATATTAATCACTTAATTTTCTTTAGGGATTCCAAAGAAAGACTTAAAGGTGCCCTGATAATTTCTGTCAAGTGGTTAAGGTGTTCATGCAACTGCTTTTAGTGCAGATAAGCAACTTGATTCCAGATGCTTAGATATGTAATCAAACAAATACAGTCAGAAACTACGTGTGATCACACTTAGCTAGCAGACAGGAATTTACACTCCACTTTGTGTGCTTGTTTCTAAGTGTTGTTAAAACACACTGTTCTGGTAAAGTTTAATTAAAGTAGGAACTAACCAAAAGAGTAGGTCTGTGTTATGATAAGGACTCACTGTGTATTAGACTCACAATCACCCCTTTCCTGAAAGTTAGTGCTGTTTGCCAAAAGCATCGTGCATGTGCATCTTGTGCACCTTTGAGCTGTGACTCCTATGCTCCTGTCTAAGTGCCTGAATTCTTTATTTGTTTTTCTGCTCTCATCCCTTGTTTGTCCATTGGTGAATAAGTCAACTCACTTGGCCAATCTCTCATGGTCTCATTTGGGAGACATTTAGTTTCTAGCCATCCTGAGCCAGCACTCCTGCTGATACTGGTTCACAGATGTCAAGAAGGGAGGAGATCACAAGCACCTTGTTGTGCAGAACTGGACATAGAGTTATTTTGAGCTTATTTGTAAGGGAGGAAGGTAGGTACCTCCTGAATATAAAAAGCTTAGCATTTGATTACAATTGTATTTGCCTTGTTTTGCCTTTGTTTCTTGTGTAAGCAAAATGGACATAGAGGAGTGGGAGTCCCTGTGAGTATAGCATGGAAGACAAGGGTATAAATGTGAGCTGACTTGAGCCAAATCACCCAATATTTAAAGTTCACGCCTTCTGTGGTGCTTTGGCCACCTCAAATATGATGCTGTAAGCTAAATTTCCTGTCCGGCCAATAGCTGGTCCCTTTCTCAGCACTGCAAGGCTGATCCTTGCTCCTGAGCACTTCCTATCTGCACTCAGCCCTTTCTTTGCTCAGTGCCTGCACAATTGTTCTTCCTCTTCAGCTCTTCAGTGACTGCATTGAAAACATCCTTAAATATTCCATACATCCCATCACTGACCTCCTCAGATCTTGTCTGTTCACCATAAAGCACTAAATGCTGTGGCCAAACCTCAGCCCTGTGCTATCAGAGCAAAGCAGAGGATGCTCCACACACCAAGCAGGGAGTCAGTTATGGGGACATTTGTATTTATTCCATGCTGATACCTCACAATCCAACCCATGAATCCTTTCTCTGCTCGAAGTGCTTGCTGCTTTCATTGGGTTAAATACAGACAGGTCTCCAGCAGAGCACTCCTAATTAAATTCTTACCCCTTGTTATGCAAGCAGTATTTACATGTTTTAATAGTACTTTGCATAATCTGTTTGCTTCTGCAACATTACAGAGACTATAGTAAAAGAGGCAGACACACCTCTTATCTCTGGCAGGAAACCAGAGCCTGCATTATGTACACATGTGATGTGGAACACAACTGCCTTAGCAGCCAGTGTCACAGGCCACCCTCACTTCAGCCCCTCCCTCTCCTCTGTTGGGAAAACTGCACATGGTAGTAATGTCTTAGAAAACAAAAAACTCACCTTTAAAAAGAGGCCATTTAAATGTCCCAGAATAAGATCCGATATTTTTATCACTACTGGGTAGATTATAGAGAAGCTGCAGTTTCTGTGCTGATGAGGAATGACCATGGTAAACCTTCCAGAGGGAGTCTGAGAGATGACATTGCAAGCTGGCGCATGGGAGAAGGAATAGGAGTTACTGATGCCATCATTGCTGCATGTAGCAACATCATGTACTTCAAGTACTAACAAAACCCAGATGATTTAACTGCTGAGAGTTACAAGCAAATGCTGAAAAAATATGCATATGGCATTTTCCAAAGCTTTTGAATGGTATTTGTTTCCTAAAAATCCCCAGCCTATTCTCACCACGTAGCATAAGGTCTGGCAGAACTTGAGCGTGAAGAGTCAGTGGGAGAGCTCACACACCAAAACACATCAGGGGCTTGTGTTGTTGGGGGTTCATATTATTTGCTAGTTTTAAAGAGGCTAAATATGGGTGTATAACTTTTGTTTAGCCTTGGCTGGTTATTGCCTGATACTGCCAGCAAACCTCTACATCCTGTTCTCTTAAATGAGATTGCTTATCTTGTAAAATATCCCATTGATAGCTGAGGGGGCACACAATGATTTTATCTTAAAGTTCAAACTTAACAGTTCAGGTAAGGGAGTAGCTTATCATATGCGTATGCAACCCAAGGGATCCTCCACACAGACCATGCCTGCAGGTGTTTCAGCAGGCAGGTGACTGTCACAAGCCAGCTCCAAATTCCACAGTCACAGGCCTGCAGCCACACCAGCATGAAGACCCAGATTGCAGGGTTATGTCTGAACAACTTGTAGCAAGGACAGGACAGGTATCTTCATTCTTTGCACAGAGAAAAAGGTAACAGATATTGTTCAGGCCAGTCTGATTTAAATATTCTGCACCCTTTTGGGAAAGCGGTGCAAGTGACCATTACATGTGCCTTGACATCTCAGAGGCTTAGGGAAATAACTTGCAATCAGATCCTTGGGATCATATGTCAGTCATAACTAACACACAACTATTCAATGCACTGGCTTTGATGTTGATTTTTTTCAAATATTTTTCCTTCTCGTTCATCCATTAGAAATTGCTGAGGTTGAACTCAATACTTTGATATAGCCCATTGTACTGGATCATGACAATATTAGATTGGAAGCGATCTCTGAAAGAAAGATCCTTCTGATTCTGAACTTTGAATAATAAGATCTCCATATTTTCATAAGTCTGGAAGTGCTGTGTCCTGACAAGGCAAATACAGAATATATGCAAACACAGTTCAGCCAGCTCTTCTTTGCAACAGCACCAATTAATTAGCAGTTACACCACACAATGGGTGATGTGGTGTGGCAATACCTGTGGCTGTGATGGAAGCATTCTTTTATTCTTTCTTTTTCCTTGAGACACACCGAGCCTGAGTCAAATCCTCAGGCATGCAGGTGTATGTGACTCCACTGGCATTACTGGAACTGTGCCAGCACAGATAACACCGGAGAGAGAATTCAATGCAAACCAAAATATTCATTTTCCTTATCACCCCAAATGCAAGCCTATTTGACAATAAAAAAATGCAGACTTACGGAAGAGGTTGGTGTTTTTCTTGACTGTGATGGTAAATCCATTGCCTGGATGATGAATCCTGAAGAAGATCATTGCCACGTTCTGTGATGACCTGATGCTCCTCTGAATATTTCCACTTTCACAAAAGTCTACATATCTTTGTGAAGTGGGGAGGGGATGGTCCAAAGAACTAGGAAATTTCTCTCCTTTGAGTATCCAGCCATCAAATACCTACAGGGGTTCAAGAATTGAAAACAAGGATCTTGGTTATGGATCTGTTAGCACAGAAAAAAAACAAAGTATTTTTCAGGCTTCAGTCTGCATTTCGGAAAGGGTTAAATGTAAATTTTACTGTCTTTATTTCCTTCAGGTGACATTTTTGGTGGCTTTTTCTTGAAGGAAGCAGTTTTTTCTGCACCAGCATCATCACATCTGCATAAGTTTGTTTTTTTAAAATTTTATTTATTTATTACTATTGCAACTGCACTGTTACTAGGATAAGTTTTTGACCAGCTTGATTTGGAAGCCACATGAAAGGTAAAAGTCACCCTCTCAAACTCTGGGCATTCAGTCCACTGATGAGCTCAAAGGGCTTCCAGAGGTATTGGAACACAATAAAGATTTAGGGGAAAGTTATTAGCAGAGGTATTGCTCTCTCCTGCATACGGTCTTTCAGCTCATACTAACCACTAGAAAGCAGAAAAAACACTGCCTATTTGGCTGGACCTTAAGCAGCAGCCTCAACAAATCTTTCCATTACAATAAATATATCAACTATTTGTCCTCACTGTCTTCAGGGAAATCTGTCAGAACTAGAAATCATTAATTCTGGGATAGTTGTGCAGTTCTCTGCCTTGCAGTTTCAGTTCTTTCTTAGCCACTTGCACCCAGTAATTCCTTCTATGCTTGACTTTGAAAATCCAAGGACTGGATCTTGCCATTGCTTTGGTGAGTAATCCTGATGTGAATATGTGTGGGACTTCCTCATGGAAAAGCTGTAGGATCAGTCTCTGGATTTGCCAGAACTGTAAATTTTCTGAAGTAATGAGATATGGGTGCACAAATTACACAGGGAAAAACCTATTTAAACACAACACTATAACACAGAAATTAGGGATCCCATATTCAAAGGTAGGAAACCTCTATAAAGCCTTACAGATCTCTTGGAATTTTTCCTAAGTGGTTGTAACTCTTCATGCAAAATCCTTGGACAGTCAAGAGGCTGAAATTTTACCCCCTGTAGCAACATGTGGAGACACAGGCATGGAGGCACAGGATTCCCCAGGGTAAAGCAAGCAGAGGCACAGCATCTTTCCAAGAGTGGGACACAACAGCTGAAGGGAAGCTTTCCTCCTGCCCAGAGCTCAGCTCTTCACCAGGTTAGACAGGGTCTGTGCTGTGTGTGGCCACTGTGGTGCAAAGGGCAGGGCACAAGGTGAGGGGAGCAGCCACAGCCCCTTCTGCCCAGATCTTGACCACCACTTCTGCCTGCCAGCAAAAATCTGCTAGTAAAAGTTCTCACTACTGGCATACAAATAACTCTGAGTCATTAACCTCTTCCTGTTCATAGCCAGTGTCCTGAAATGCTCCAGTAGGGCCATTTGAAAGTAACTCTGCAACAATCCACTCATTAATAAGCTGATGTTAAGTGACCTGCAACGGGTGGTCCTGGAGCAGAAACATTTGTTCAGAGAGCTGTATATATCTGCAGGGTTTGTGTGATTCATGCTGCAATAAGAAAACCCTCCTAATGGGGCTGGCCTCATACTCATTAAACTTTTTAATTGGTCCCCCAGGTATGCACACACAGTAGAGGTGTTCCTGGGAAAGAAAAGCCTCACAGAAGACCCAGTGTTGCAATTTGGAGAGGGACCCTTAGCCTATATCTGACTGTGTTTTTGGGTGGTGGTTATGGGGGTGAGGGGGAACAGCTTGTTCCCAAAGTCCCTCAGGGAGGAGGAACAGCCCTCCTAGAGACAGTTGCTTTGTGAATGTCTGTTCAGAACATACAAACACACACAGACACCCACACATTTGCCTGCCCCTTCCACATGCAGTAAATGTCTCACATGTCAGACGACAGAAGAAAAGGGGAAGAGCAGCAGGACTTGCCACTTTCTTACCTTCAGCAAATCACCCCCTTGGCAGTCAATGTTTACAAAGTTGTAGTCTATTGTGATGAGCTCCTCGGGCTCTCCGATGAAGAAAGTCGCACAGTGCAGCTGTGGCTGCTCTGCAGTGAATGTGAACTGTCCTTCTATACTCAGCATGTCAATGCATCCTGGAGAAACAGAGACACAAGACTGCTGCCTCAGCCTGCTCCAGCACCAGCTCCTGCAGCACAGGGCAGTGGGGAGAGTAGAGAGAACCCCACACTGAGACCTGTCTGGCAGGGAGAAGAAGGAGACCCAGATGAAGCAATTAGGAACCTGCTGATCATTCCAAAATGAATAGGAACTCACAGGTGTGAGCACAAGTGTGTGATGGGAGGAGGGGGGTGCAGGAGGCACTGACATGTCAATGCATCTCTGAGCAGAAAGCTTGGTGTGTGTATATGTGTACAAGTGCAAGAACACTTACACATCCTATTCCATCAAAGTTCTCTCTAACCACAGCTTTCCCACCTGCCCAGTCCTCTGGCAATCTGACCATCCCCAGGGATATAGGTGGATGATCTCCATCCTCCTCCCTTTATCAGGGGCCATCAACTCTGAGCTCCAACTTCTTTTCAGAGCCTTGTTTTAGTCCCTTTCCCCACACTACATTTTCTCTGAGATTTTAAATTTTTTTCATTCTTCTCCATTCCCTGCAAAAAAACCAATAAAAAACAAAACAAAACAACAACAAAAAACAAAACAAAAAAACCCAACCCAACAAAACACCAGCAGCTCTGTCACCCCCAAATAGTGCCTTTCCCCCTCCTTGAGCCCTGGGGCTCTCCCACCTGCTGGCAGTCCCCACCAACAGCACCAAAGAAACTCACGGAGTGACCGCCGGTAAATCTGCCCTGCAGACAGCTCTCGCTTCAAATCCTCGCTGAGAAGTAGGAAGGGCTCATCATCACCAGCATCCCTCATCTGGTGAAGGAAAGAGGGCAAGAAGAGGCTGGGTCACAGTGAAATGCAGCCCCCTCCCTGCACCTCTCCAGATAAGGCACCAGCAGATTAAATGCCTCCTCCAGAAATAGTGCAGCTTTGGAAGAGCTCAGTCAGAATGCTGCCAGCCCACAGCAGAAGGGAACAAACCCGGCACCTAAGAGGTGAGCTCAGCAGCTCACTGCAGAGCAAGTCTCTTAAACACTGAGCAAAGATGTAAGTTTGAGAAAAGGAAGGGTAAACAAATGGAGAGGGGACAACATCTATTGCATAAATGTTACCTGGCTGTCGGTTTAATTCAGGAGGAGTGGGAATAGGAGAGAGAGGAAAAAGCACAATGCTCAAAACCCGGGAGTGCAAATTAAAAGACAGCTGCTCAAAGCACAGTGAGGTGTGCTAGTTGCCAGCCCAGTTGCTCACCTCTAGGTATCTGGTGTCCCCTTTGGAGGCTGCCAGGAAGATGAGAATGAAGTGGCATTGAAACTGGAAAGCAGACAGCATGCTGACACCTCCTCTGGAAGCCCTCTCTCCCTCTCTCCCTGTGGCCAAGTTTCTGCCGGTCTGCGCTGGTAGGCAGGAGCTGCTGGGGTATCTTGGAGAGACTCTTTTTATAGAGCTGTTGGGAGGGGAGGCACCGTGGGTCCCCGTACGATAGGGTAACCCATGGTAACTGAATTCCTCTTGCAGTGACACAGTATGTGGGCATGACAAGGGTCCAAATCACAGCCACAAATTTCTAAGCCACTCGAACTCCCCTCACTGGCAGATGTCTTTTCTACTTATCTGTCTGGCAGAGCTGAAAAGCTCTGAGGAAGAGAACCCATCCTTGTACGGCCAGGACACTCACACGGTGGATTTATTTCCAGCTACTCCAGTGAGGAATGAGGAGCATCCCTTCCTCCTCCTCCTCTTCTGCAGTCTGGGGCACTTTGGACCTGCACGGCTCCCTGCCTCCCTCCTGCTGCTCCATGATACGCAGCTCTCCGCAGCCCCCACCAGCCAGATCTGAGTTGCCACCCCTGCATCCCATCCAGGCTTACAGCCTGGGGCTACCATCTCCCCAGGGATGAGGGACCCACTGACTTCCAGGTCTTGCACCAGCACCCGTAGTACAGGGGCTCTGCAGGATGTACGCAGGCAAAACCACAAAGCTCTCCCAGCCAGTCATGGCTTTCATGAAGAAATCAGGAGTTTTAGGGTATACTCTTGTTTTCCCCTGACCTGGGATGAGCCATCAATACTCTGCAGACATTAACTGCCCTTTCCCCATCTCAGGCTTCTTGCTATTGTCTCCTTCTCTTTTATGCTTCCCTGTTAAATTGTCACTTTGATTCAGCAAAACTTAAACCTTTGCAAGTCCAGATCATATTATTTCTAACCTTTGCTGCTCCCAATGTCATTGATAGCGCTTGTGGAGGGAAATATTTACTTGCTTTTTCACCCAACTTGTTGGCCAAACAGCAAATAAATAAATCTGTCTTTTCACCTGTGGTTCAGACGTTATGCTAGAATTTTTAGGGCTTAACACTGCTCCACATTTAAATGGAACTTCTCTGAATTTGCCATATTTGTGCCACTTTCAAGAGCATAAAAATACTAAGGAAATGGAAAACAAATTTTTTTAATTTTGATATCAAGTTGTATTCAAAATTTGTTAAAACTGCTTTGGGGAACTAACTAGTTAACTATTCTATATACCAAGAGTGAATTAATTAATTTTCCTGTTCTTGCTTCGAGTTGTTTAAATACTATGATTTTAGGCAAAGTTTACCAGAAGCACCAAGGGAGTTTGGAAGCTGAAATCCATTGAAGTTCTTTGGGAATTACAAGTTTTATTGAAAAACTGCAGGGTTTAGCCCTCATTGGCATTAAAGGACAGCTGGTAGTTTTATCAGGGTGGTGGGACATGCCCTGGAGACCACTGTGATCCTGCAGGACCAGGAGGGGCTGCAGGAAAAATCAGCCTCATTCATTTTTCTCAGAAAACCCTTACAGAAGGGCTTGAGGGAGGATAGGAGCCACCTCCATATCTATGCAATTGCTTATTCACATGGGTTGCTTTGTTTCCTATGCAGCACCTGCAGGAGTTAGTGTTGAGCTATACAAATATTCTGTATAACATCAGCACAAAAGCTAAAATCAGATCCTTGATGTGGATGTCTTGCTAGGTTGTAACAGAGGTGCTAAGGCAACTTGTCATCTAGTCTAGTCATCTAGTCACCTTCAGCTTTGCATTTTGGCTCTGGGCTCAGCAGAAACATGATGTCCTACCCAATCTCATTGCAAATGATAATTCTCTGTGGTAATTCTCTGTGTTCTCAAAAACAGGGCTGCCCTCAGCCCCTTAACTCTTATACCTTTCTCTTTGTGAGGCAATAATATCCGTAGAAGGCAAGTATTCAGGATGAGGATAGAGCACCACACACAGAGGTGCAGCAGCTACTGGCAAGGGCTGTGCCCTGCGCTGCCTCCATACCTGACTGAGGTGGAGCCTGGGCAAATAGTGGCCCAAGGAGAACCAGTCCCAGAGGGAGGAGGAGGAGGCTTACACCCTGCCCTGACATCCCAGCTGTCAGAGGATGAGAGATGATGGGGTACCACCTCCTTACTTGACACTAGTGCCTCCTCACAGGATATCACAGGTCTTCTTCTGCTCTGCACCTCCTTTTGCCAGCTCCAGCACTGCTTTTGTTTAAGGCCACTGGCAGAGACTGAATGCTCTATGAGGTGAAATTTCAACTAACAAAGCAAGTAAATTCAGCAGTTTAAACAGGGTTCAAAACATCACTGCAGAATGTAAAAAGGGAAAAGCATCTTCAATGAAATACAAACCTTTGGGCAAATGAGGAGCGTGAAATTTTCCTTTCTTGGGGTTGAGTCATGTTGACACTTTGCAGGACAACTCGTTTTCACTGATGTTAAATTACATAACATGGCAAAACCGTTCCCAAGTGTTCATTTTCCTGTATATACACAAACCCATACCATCTCCAACTCCACACCACAACGCTGCAAGCCACATGGCTGCTGCTGCTACAGATCCCTCTGCTTGTCTGTGTCCAGAGGTTCAGTGAACTGACGGGAGCAGCTGCAAGTCTGCAGTGCCATACCACCAACTGCTCAAGTGAAAAGGATTTCTCCTGCCTTGGGTACTCCATCCTCAGCTACTGATGCTGATTGCTCACTGCTGGCTGAAGAGATGCAGTGTGGGGTGATACACAGCATGAGACATCTGGCTGGACTTCAAACTTCCTGTCTTGTCAGCTGTGCTAAGCTACATGTATGTCCCTTACGCTCAACTCCTCTGTAACTCAGAATTAATTCAGGGACAGGCTGTTCCTTTCCCCTGGGAGAAGCAGTACTAGCCATCCCTTGCTGTTTATCATGTGGCTGCAGATGTCACACCAATGTCCAGGTCTTTGAAGACTAGTGAATTGCTGCACACCACTTGTGTTTTATTATACACCCACACTATTCAACTCTTAGAAAATGCTTCAGTATATTAGTAAGAAATTCTTTCCTGTGAGGGTGAGAGGACATTGGAGTAGGTCACACAGAGAAGCTATGGATGCCCCTTCCCTGCAAATGCTGAAGGCCAGGTTGGATGGGGCTTTGAGAAAGCTGGTCTAGTGGAAGGTGTCCCTGCCCATGGCAGGGGGGCTGTAACTAGATGACCCCTCTACTTTGCTCTTGTGAGACCTCACCTGTAGTATTGTGCCCAGTTCTGGAGTTCTCAACATAAGAAGGACATAGAGCTCCTTGAGTGTGTCCAGAGAAGAGCCACAAAAAGCATCAGAGGGCTGGGGCACCTCCCCTGTGAAGACAGGCTGAGGAAGTTGGGGTTGTTCAGCCTAGAGAGCTGAACAGTGAGGTAAGGAGGCTCTGAGGTGACCTTCCAGTGGCTTTTCAATACATGAAAGGGACCTGCAAGAAGGCTGGGGTGGGGCTTTTTACACAGGTGTGTAGCAAGAGGACAAGGGTTTAAAACATGAAGAGGAGAGATCTATGTTAGACTTTAGGAAAAAATTATTTTCTGTTAGGGTGGTAAGGCACTGGAAGAGGCTGCCCAGAGGAGCTGTGGATGCCCCCTCCCTGCAAGTGTTCAATCTGAGCAACCTGATCTAGTGCTCCTAATCCACAATCTTTAACATCCCTAGCCATTCTATGACTGTTCCTGAACAAGAGAATCAGCCTAGATTAAAGTGAAAAAGAAATCTAGTGGCTATGAACTGTCACAAATTCTACAATGAGAGCTAAATTTTTGGTCCAATCCTTGCTAAATTTCATGCTAGCAATCAGTTTTTGCTCCAGAATAACCCCACAGAAAAGGAAACAAAGGGCAGTCTGTACAACAAATTGGAGCCCTGGAGATCATTAGGAAACTGTATTCTCAATACAGACTCACACAAGACTTTACCTCCAAAAATGTCTGAGAAGATAGAGTCAAATGTACATGGAGCTCCTGCTACTGGTTCAGTTCCCTCATCCCACAAGTCACCACAAAAGAAAAAAAAAAAAAGTGCTTGCAAGCCACTACCAAATATGTCACATCAGTCCAGTCAGTAACCTACAGGTCCCTTCTGCACTAAGAGATCATGCAGTGCGTCATGTTCTTATCACTGATATGGACAAACTAATTATGAAGAGACTCTTACTGTGACTGTAATCACAAATACATTTGTGAACTCTTTGTGGCGTATAAGAAATCAGTTTTATTGTTGCCATGGCAGCTACCAATGGGTAACCACTCATTCTACAAAATGCATCTGCTAACTACTAAACACAAAGTTTAAGCAGATAGGCTATGGGCATATAAGAGGAAGGATAGAGTTCAACACAACTAAAGTAACTTAAATTGCCCCTGTAAATAGTTCAATATGGTCCTTTTATAGGAATCCAATAAAAGTAGCAATGACAGCTGAAGGAAAGTGTTCCCAGCAGCAGAAACACCAAGTCTTGTGCATTTTTTCCTTCATTTCTTTAGACTTACATTGGCTTCAGTGTCAGGCAGGTTTCCAAACTGTCCACTACCCACCCAGATCTCAGAACTCCTTCCTCTGCAGCCAGCAGGAATCTCTGTCACTGACTTCCCTCCCTACTCCTCTGCCCACACTCTGTGCCTGGGTATGACAAGCTTCCTCCCAGCTTTGCTATACATTGCTCTGTAATGACCATTCCATTACTTCTTTGTATATGTCTAAATTGGCTTTAAATAGAGCTGAAGTTTCCATAAGGTGAAGTAGCTTAAGCTACTTAAGCGTAGTTTGCTAACTCTGGGTAGTTTGACACTAGAGGTGTGTGATTTGTCATGTTGAGTGGTTTAGAGGAATGACAAATACATGTGATTTATGAACTGAAAGCCTATCAGCATCATGCAGGCTTGATGATAAGTGTTGCATTAGCTCTATTTATGGAATTGAATAAGAACAAGGACTTTGAAACGTGCAGTTTTGCAGGTTACAAATAATCAAGCAAACAGTACATTCAGACGCTGAGATTACCCTGAGGGCGGTTATCTCTACCAGCTCTGCCTGTGACTCAACCCAGCATCTAGACAAAACAGTCAGGGCCAAGAATTGGGAGCAGAGAAAAGTTTTCTCCCAGGAAGGAGAGAAAAGATGTGGGAGGGGACAACTGGCGAAGGCCTGTGTTATTGCTCCAGTGTTAGGAGATGCACCAGACACTTGCCAAGCTGTTTAATTTTAGCCTGGGTCTGCCATGTCTGTGATGCCCCGTGAGACCTCCCTCTTGAGGGCTGGTGCAGGAAGTCTTCTGCACCAGAGCCACATACAGGTGTGAGTGAGGCTCCAAGGCAAAGGACTTGGTATGTGCCTTCTTTGCTCCATGTCTATGGATCAAAGTCAGGGTTGTGTCAGCCTTCACCTGATGCAGTGGCTGCTCTGATGAGTGCTGGTGCCCTTGAAGAGCAGCAATTTATCTTCCAAAACAAGGCACAGTTATCACAGTTGGACTTTGCTTAGAGGTATACTCTTCATGGCCCAAGTCAGGTTGCATGCTGTATCTGCAGAGAACACAGTGCCACTGCCTCTCCTACTAATCCTGACCCATGTTAACAGCTTCTGCTTGACCTCTCCTAAATTTCCTGTGCAACTCTGGGTTAAAACAGAACTTTTGTCACTTTATTTTCAATGCTTTATTATATAAAACATAAGTTTCATATGTATTGAGAAATCCTAGCAGTTACACTGTTCCAAAACTCATTAGATCTGGGTCACTACAAAGAACAAACTTCATCTTTGAAAAAGTATCACTTGATAAGTAGCATTTTATGATATTTTACCCATCCAAGGACAAGTATTTCTCAGCTAAAGTGACTATCTCCTTGACTGAGTCTTTCTCATCCAGAAAAAAGCTGTGATTCAACATGATGATCTCTGGAAATGTTAGGCATTACAACAATAGGCCCATTTCTGAAACACCTTGGTGTGTTTCACAACAAAACTAGCCAATATGAGTCAGATGAGAGATGCCAACATATCCAGCATAATGGTATATTTATCCTTTCAACCGCTCCTAGCATTCAGTCCCTCATTTTTCACATGCACTTGATTCCTTACAGCCTATTCCTTAGTTCTGCAGTGCCAAAAATTTGGATCAGTTAGACTCCTCCAAACACTTTAAGGAAAAAAATGGTGGAATATTTTGCATCAGTATAAAAATCATAAACATTGAAGGACTTTATGAACACGTGGTCAGTACTTTTCAACCCTCCTGAAGGTGACAGCAATGTCACAGGCCATTTTCACCTCCAGTGTGCCACCAATTTTTTTTTTTTCAATCAGAAAACATACTTGGCTTTCAAAGAGTGACAATTCTCACTCACATAATATATTTGTATATTTGGTAGGCAACAAAACCAAAAAATACCCTGAGTGAAAACAGCAGAAGTAGGTCATTAATTTCAAGGTCAAAAAGACCATGGGTTTCTCCTAGCCAAGATATTAATGTTTTAATATGACAGAGAACTCCCGCATCCGCATCTTCTCCTACCACCCTTCGTTCAGCCACAGAGACTTTCTTGCTGCTGCCATTCAAAGTCCCCAGCTGGAGCTGAGAATCTTCACCTTTCTGCAGCATTCTCAATTTCTTGCAATTTTTCAGCTCCCAAAATACAGCATTTGCTAATGCCTTATGGTGATTCTGTCACTTTTCTGCTCTTTGCAATGCCTTCTAGCCACAATTTTTTTCCGCTGGAGCTTTATTCTGTGTTTCTGCATAGTTTTTTTCCTGGGTTTGTGCAAATGATGGAAATAGGGAGTCAGAGCAAGGGTGGAGTTTTAAGGCAGACTCCACAAACAGGTACTTGAGAGTTACACTGTGTGAAGAAGATATATCACAGGAACATTTTCCACCAATTTCTCCCCAAATACATGTGTTCTGAGCAAGGACTCTTCCTGTCTTCATCCTGTCTGCCTTGTTGCAACGTTTGCAATGCATCCTTGTTTAGCCAACCAGATAGCAGAAGCACAACTTTCCATTGAAGGCTAATTTAAAGTCTCAAGCACATGTCTTCAGCTGTTGCAAAATTACTCCACTAAGTGCAATAGGCTCTGTAGTTTTACATCATCTGAGAAACTACTTGCCAGGGCAAAGCAAGTGGATGCAGCTGCAGTTCTCTTCCTTGGGAGATGTACTCTCACACAACTGATTGCAGGTGGCTGAGAGTTGGTATTTAAAAAGACAAGTTTTTTTTTTCTTTTCCATTTTTTTTTTTTTCTTTTTGGTGAATCTGGTGAAGTTAACTCATGTGCTCTGTCTGATGTAGTCCCACTGTACCCTACATCAGAGAAAAGGACATGGACGGAGCTAGTTTAAAAAACATATTACCAGATCATAAGTGAAATGTTATCTGTCATGCAGTTATCAAGCAACAGAAAAAGGATAAAATTCAAAATGCGACCCCTTCTTTTCTTAACGTAATACAGTGTCATTCAACTGACTCTATTATTCCAAAAGACACATCTATTAATTGCTGGCTTGTCTATCAAAACCCTTACTAGTCACGCACATGACGCCACTTCAAAGTCTTAACAAATGCTTCTACCAGTCAAAAACCTTCATAAAGATTAATCTGATTTCAGAGACAAGTTTTGTTTGAGCCTTTACCCAGCTTCTTCAAGGCTGAAATTAGAGAGGAGCTGAAGGTTTTCTGTGTGGTGCTGAGCTGGAACTGTAGGCTCTGGGCTGTCTCTAAGTTTCTTGGTCACGCTCTACTTTTTTTGTTGAAGCATGAAACCTGCAACTCTTGTCCTGGAAAGGGGCTCTTCCTTGGATGGGGAAGTCACCTGGAGAGGATCTACGGTACTCTAGGAGAACAGTTCTCCTTCTGGCCTGTATGTACAGCAGCCTTAATTCCCTGGCTGCACGGAATGTCTTGAAGCCCTGAGACAGCCTCACAGTATGCACTGAGATACCTGCATACAATCAAAAGTACAGTGCATACCCTCAACTGCATTGTTGTGGCTATTCACCTGCAGCAGCAATTTTTGTGTTGTTGGAGACCCAGGAGCATTTGCCCAAGGAGGAAATACCCTCTCTGCTGCTGAAAATGTGTGCATGCTTCAGAAGAGTAGGCACCAAACTGACAGCCCAGGGAGCTTGCCAGCCTGTGTGTTGGTGTGATAGGTGAGAAGTAAATGCACTAATAATCACTAGTGTTTGAAAGGTAGCCCTGTCCATATTTCCCACACCAAACAGGAAGGCACATGAAACTGCCCTGCTGTTGTCCCACATTAAGGAGCTCTGGGGTGTGTCACGCTTTCTGGATGCACTGCTTTCCTTATGCCCAGCAGTTGTGACAGGCTTTGGAGATGCTGGATTTCCTTTTTTGGCACGTGCACGTTTATGCAGATACTCCATGTGTTCAAGATGCCCCTGTAAGTGCAGCACCAGATTCTATTAATAAATATAAAATCATCACTGGCAACAACCAATGTCACCTGTCCTGTTGGGGTTCTAGTGTGACTGCTCCCTCCTTTCCCACAAACCTAGGCAACTCCGTTTCTGACAAGGAACTGCTGCAGGATGATAACAATCATCCACCCCATTGGGCTCGGTAACTTTTATGCTGCTGTAGAACAAAAAAGGTTGGGCCTTCCCAGTAGACCTGGCTGGGGGGTCAGAACCTAGGGGTACTGTTTCATTTCAAAGCACTTTTGACCACAATGGTGTCACACACAGCTCTTTGAGATCTACAGTTGGGCACTGAACCTGAGGAAGGTATACATTTATTTACCAAGAGTGCATATCATGGTTTCAGTGGACCAGGCTAATTTTTGGTACCAGTACAAGGACCTAAGGAGAGGGTTCTGATGACCCTGAGGGAGAGAGAGGCAGAACACAGAGGGATCAATATTCCCTCCCGTTTCCTGCCCATACTCTATGATAACGTCAGGCAGACTGCAAGACTGCCCTCTCTGTCGGACACTCCTTGCTTCTGTGCTGCTTCTCTGCACTCCTTTACCCTCAGCTCCCTACATGCTCCTCAGAATCCACATCCATCAGGTGCTGGGAAGAGCCATGGAGCCCTCTCCCGATTCGGCCCTGCCACAACAGGCATTCAAGCACCTCTCCCTGCCAGCATCAAGATCTTATTTGTATATTTGTTCCTTATCCAATGTATTACTGCCCTTCTCCTGTTCCAGTACACCTGTTTCAGTCTTAATTTCCAACTTTCAAGTCTCTCGTCCTTACTCCTTATCTTCCCTTGGGAGGGTCAAGGGGAGTAATAGAGAACAATACTGTCCTGTGGTTTTTGGGCCACCCAGACTGCTAAACCGTGACAGTGCATCAAGTTTTATTGACTCAGTTACACTCGCACTTCAAGTGTTTTTTGAACTGAAATAAAAGCAAATGAAAAAGGCTGAGGCTTTAAAGATAATGTCATTAATCTTCACAAAATCTGCTTTTTAGATGTCAGTCAAAATGATTTCACAATAGCTGGAAAAGATCTTTTCTGGCATCACTGTATTTTTATTGGTCTTTAACTTGAAAATATTAGGCCATATTGTGGTGTTCACTTTTTATTGATTTTTTCAGACAGTCTGATAGCACAGATGAAAAAAATGCCTGTAGACAGTTTTCCTAAAGATGGGGGGCTTTGGAGAAAGCCACACAGCAGGCTTCCTCTGTATGTAAAACTTCAAAGCGGTTCCTAGAATCATGAACTACTGGCAAAATCAAAGTCAGCAGGAAAAGTATCATTAAACAATGAGAAAAAAATGCTGCCTTCATCTTTGAAGAAGACATTTTTCCCCTCTGAGAGAAGCTAAAAGAAAAATGTTCTCATCTGCAGGACAAATAAGTCACAGCAAGACTGGCCATGCACCATCTTGTACTGCCCATGGAAGTGGCTGCAACACAGTTCTCTTTCCTGAGGTTTACTAACAGAAAAACAGTTTTTCTGGTTCAGAGGCTATTTCAAAACTTCCAGGTGATCTTGAGGTGTCTTCCCTGGAAGTAATGTACTAATGCAGCACTAGAGGTCTTCTATTCCAGAGGAATGTGATTCTATAAATCAGAGTTTTCACTGACTGATACACAGAAGTCTGGGGAGGAGAGACAACTGAAATGTGTTCCTCAAATGTTGCCTAGCAGGGTGTGTCTTTATTGGGGGATGTTTTTTTAACCTCTAGCACAAACACGAAATAGTAATTTAGTTCAGGTATGTTTTATTATAGTTTATTTATCACCAACAAAACCAAGGAGGAACATAGAGCCTTCCATACAAGGAAAGCCACAACAGCCTGCCACCAAGGATTTGCAGGGATTTGGAAGTATGCTGAGTTCAAACAGGAGTGTAGAAGTATTTTTAATTCACCCAAGGGCAGGTTGTTCTCTGAAAGTGGTTGTTCTGCTTTCTCCATATCTAGCCATGGGGTCCCACTGCTCCTTCTGCACTGCTTCCATGCAGTGGGCTGGATCAATATGAGATGAAATCATTGTTCCATAAGATGACACACATTGCAAAGCTGCACCTGGGCTCCTATAATTAAATCCCCCAGAAGCAGTCCTCTATGAGCCCTTCTCTTAAAGGTGCCAGTATAGTGAAAGCAGAAGGCATTTATATTTCCTGTGAAGATCCAGTTCTTACATGATCTCTCAGAGCAGTTTGCTGACTAAATCCTCCAGGTATCTGAATACCTTATTATATGGATGAATTAATTTATGCCAAATGAAGAGGTGGACTACTGGGATGCAGTACTGCCAACACAACAAAATTGAAGCTGGGGTGGTGGTGGAAATGAACCTGTAACAATGGCAAATGGTACTGTCTGCTCTGTTGGCAGGAGACAGCTGTGACCACATGTGAAATACAAGAGTGTGGACAGGTATGGAGCAGCATCTAAAAAGAACTTTAGAATAAGAAGCTGAGCAAAACCACAAGCTGCTCTTCTTGAGCTACAAAAATACAGAATCTGTTTGATACAGAATGACTGAAAACTAAATTGCAAGTTTTATGTCTCCTTCCAAATTTTCCAGTTCAGGAAGTATAAAAGTAACCTTTATGTATCTTTTACTTCCCACTGACATTTAAAAAATAGAAATCTCAACTCCTGCCAAAAGATCTGTCACTCCAAGCCCTTGACCTAGGCAACTGATGAATTGGTGTTAGAGATGCATGCAGCACAAAGATTGAAAATACTAAAAGCCAGATCATAAGCAGTGAAAACTGGCTTTGGTCCAGCCTACACCAGCTGCTGATATGGTCTGGTCTTACATTAGTAACAGCTGAACAGATGATAGGTTGAATTCACTAAATGCTGATGAAGTCTACCTAACCAGGCATGCGTGGCTTTCATTCATGGCCAGGAGGTTGATTGCGTCAGGCGTTTTCAAAATCCCTCTTTCTTTAGCTGTTCTTCAAAGAAATCATTACATGCTACTGTCAAAGCAGCAACCAGAGTGACAAATTCATGAAAATCCACTTCGTTGTCTTGATTGGAGTCCAGGTCTTTCATAATCTTCTCAACCAGAAGAGGATCCTTTTGTCCCTGAAGAGAAAGAAAAGTGACTTAGCTGTGTAGATGTTGAATGTGTAATTCTGACACACCTGACAGTATGACCCACTGGTGTCTGATAAGCCCCAGTGCCATTATATAAAACTCTGCATTAAATACACACCCACATACTGATACACCCTTACTGATATACCATACATAGGACTCCCAAAAGTGTACAGCACAGCTAAAGACAGTGCAGGCCTTAGAAGTAAAATAGTTACTAAATAGGCACAAAAATGAATCAAATAGATTTTAGGAGCTGCTTCATACTGATTTCTTTTGACAAGATGGATTTATAATATGCATTTATCTGTATCATTCCGTAAAAAATACTGTTTAGACTACAGTCTATTTATAAGTGGTCATATTATACTTCTATTCATTGCGTCCAAAAATCTCTACTTAGAAAACAACACACCCTGTTCAATGGCAGTAAGAACAGTGAGTCTCATAATAATAAATTAATATCCAACATTAAAAGAAAATCCAATTCAAGGCAAATGTTTCAATGTAAAATAGTCCCGCTGATGGTGATAGGGTCCACAACAATTCTTACAATTAAGAGGTTACAGAAAAACAATGATGAATCTGGTCATTATTCCATAGAAAGCATCCATGCTGTGGAATGTGAAACATGACAAATGTGCAAAGAGATGTTTAGATCAGGAGCTTACTGCTGAAAGGAGTACACAAGCATCTGTACTGTCTCTGGCACTGTGTGCAGTATCTTGTCTCATGAGAACTGGCTGATGGATTTAATTGTTTGAAAGACTTACCTGTGCCCTATTGTTCAAAATTAATAAATTAATAAATAAGTGACTAAAGCCTGGTTTAGCATTGATGTTGCTACTGATTCTAGGCTGTCCTTACCCTCCTGTTCAAAAGCGTGTAGTAGTTAATGGAGCGTAGGATGCCAGCTCTGCCATAGGAAGCACATGGCAGGGCACCCAGGCCTGCCCACACTCTGAAAACACACTTGTCAAATGAGACATCTTATCTCATCTCCTCCTGTCCAGCTTGATGAAGACAACTGTTATCTGAGAGGCTGTGGAAGAATGTGCCTTGCATAAGGAGATGTTAATCCTGCTCAATAGCTGTTTATCCCACCCATGAAACAGTAAGTTAAAAGTTTTGGGAGCTGTGTCTTACTGAAAGGAAGTCAGTGAGCTCACTGGTGAGGAGCTCCTTGAGTTCTCCTTTACTGAGCTTGTGTCTGTCTCCTTCTTTGCCAGAGTAGTGATGGAAAATCCTGATCAGGGTGTCCATTGCATCCTCCAGTGGTGTGGACATAGCAGCAAGCAGGAAAGCTGTAAGGCAAAGATTCAGTCAGAGACGTTGCGCAGAAGCCAAACCAAAGACAGGCCTCATGGAAGGGACAGAGGGCTTGCTTAAGAGAGAAAGTATTATCAGTACTGAAAAAATGGGTTTTCAGTTATTCATCCTGTTTGAGAAAGGCTAGACTGCTATAAAATAAACTGAACTCACTAGCAATTGCTTTGAAAAGGTAAACGGAGAGAAAGTAACGTACTGTGCATCCATTTTGCAAAGATACTGCAATAGGAAATCTCATACCTATAGCTGAAAACACAGGGAAAATGAAGGCACACCCTATCCTACCTTGTTCACTCAAAAATTTTCTCAAGAAAATGAGCTCAACAAATAACAGCATCCCAAGTGGATGCACATTTATACAAAAGGCTCCACACCACTTTCTTAGGTGGTTAGAGAAAAATCACCAGTAATAAGGATATAAACATCAGCTTTCTATTTATGTGTCTGTGTTTGGTTAGGATGACTCTTTTTCCTGTAAACTACTTGAAACAAGCAAATGTGAGCAAGGCTGAGGGATTGCTTCATTGAGCATGCAGTAAGAAGGTACACAAGGAAGCACCACAAAGAAAAAAGTTTTAAGTGCAATTAAGTGATGAATAGTTGATTCAAAAAAATAACTAAAAATAGAAAACAGATGAAAGGGAGACATTATATTGATTAAACCCAAGGAGAGAGATTAAAAGGCCAAAACAAAATTCAAGGTAAGACCGGAGTCCTAAACAATATCACTGTGCAAAAGCTAAGACTTACCTCCTTTACAGGCTAGCTGAGGTGTATGCAAGAGAATACTCAGATCACAGAAGGTGATGGTCACCTTCCTTACAAACCCCATGCACAGGCACTTGTTTATCAGGCCGAGGGGGTGGATTACACAGAGACAGATGTATAACTGTCACAAGGATGATGGGGCTTCTGTTTCCCTCTCCCTTTGCCTACTCTTCCACAAAAGCTTCTTGCTGTAAATGGGTCACTAAAATATTCACTAGGCAGAGCAGAGGGCTGTGTGGAACATAGGAGATAGTTTTTGTCATCTAAACTTTTACAAATATGCCCATCTAGGGGACTGAAGGTCAAACTTAGAAAATGCTAACAACTGTCAAGTCCGTATAAAACAGCATTCCCCTGTTTTCAAAGGAACCCTTTCCAATTCATCTCTCCGCACTCCTACATCTGAGAATCTAAATGCCTCAGTGCTTGCAGCCAATGCTGAAAGATACTTGGGTACCCAGGGGTTGGTAGGTGGGTTTGCCACAAATCTCTTGAGACAACTACATTTATTGTAAGATGACTCCATAGGCCTAAAACATTGGCCCTTGCTGAATGAAATTTTTGCTGCAATACATGCAGCTCAGGAGAAAAAACAGATTCAGATGATGATGTACCTGAAATTACCGTGTGCACTCATCAACAGGCTTAACTTCATTTTTATCAGTCCTGCACAACTGCTATTCAGCATGTCTCTTTCACTAAGTGATCTTCCTCCAGGAGAACTTCCTTTACCCTGACCCCAGGAACACATTAACCTTGGGAGCAATGGCTGTGGGATGGAAGAAACAGCAGCTTCACCATGGTAGAGACTGTACCACCCAAAATACCAAATGGCCACAGTTTTCACAACCACAGCCACTTGAAACAGTAAGCTGCTTGCTTTGGGTTTGCTTCCCTTTAATAAATCCTTCCACCCTCTGCATGTCCAGTGAGCTTAACTGTGCAGATAAATAGCAAGAGGGCACACAGCCACAGGTCTTTCTTTTACTCCATCTGCAGGAGGGAAAAAAGAAATGGCCATCATTTTAGCTCTGAAAGTGTCAAGGCACTTGCAGTTTTAAGTGCCGTAATAGATCTCAGCCCACACCTCTGCCTGCACCCTTTGCTTCCAGACACGATGCTTCCCCAGCAGTGTCATTTTGACAAGACTTCACAACCCAAGAGGGTCTCACCTGTGGCTCTGGGAAAAGGGGAAGGGAAGGGGTACCAGGCAAAAATGGCAGATCCCAGCAGCCTGCTGGGTGATAATATGTAAAGTGTTGTTTCCAAAACAATAGGCAGGCTCTTGGTTGGTTAGTGATCACTGTGGACATGCACAATACTGCAGGCAGGGATTCTGCCTTCACCTCCCATCATTGAGGTCCTGAAGTAAATTGAGGAAAAGTTTGGGTAAAAAATAGCCTGGAAATGTTGATACACCACAAGAGGAACCAAATTCCTCCTGGAGTCACAGGAGAGTTTGGAAGGACAGTTGTTCTACATAGTTCTTCTTTATTTAGGGTTACCTTAAGGGTGCACAGTTTTGTACAGAGGGAGCAGAGATCTAGCTGGACCACATACAGCTTGTGGGAAAAGAACATGAGTGATATTAGGCTCAGCAGAGCTCTCCCACTCAGATCCTGGGCATATTCCGTGTCTTTGCAGATGCAAAGAAAAAGCCTCTTATGGAGTCTCTTATTACAGCCATGCAGGGCTACACTAATTCATGTAACTGTTGCTCAGAAATATTAACCAGATAAAGTTTTAAACACTGGTTGGTTTTTTTTTGTTGTTCTTTTGGTTTTTTGTTTTTTTGTTTTGTTATTCAACAACAGTTTCACCCACAACAACAACAAAAAAATGCAGCTGAGTCAATACATAAGTATAAAATCCTTCTGTTTGCCTATATATTACATCTGTCCTCTGGCTGGTGAATATTGCAAATTAATTACCTGAGCAAAGTCTACAGGAGGTATAACTTCCAGGAAGCAGGTATAAACTTTCAGAGCTGCCACCCACAGTTCAGAATAAAAGAAGGTTTTCTCTGTTGTCTCCAGGACATCATCTCAATAATTTATACAGTGATATGATCCATGCAATCTCTTTCAACAGCTACTTTCACTCCGGCTAATTGTGTAAGGAACTCTCTACTCCACTCTGGTGGATTATGTGTACACTGGAACTGCTGCACAGATCTTGTTTGTTAAGTGGTCTCTCCAATTTGCTGTGTCCATTCCCTTCCCTCCCTAGTAAAATCCTTCCAGGAACTCCAACGATAGCACAACTGTCTTAACTCCTCTAGAGGCAGATCACAGAGGCAAGTCAAAATTCATTATTATCAGTCAACTGTTTCATCCTTTTATCCAAAATTCAATCACAATCTGTTTTCATATAATATTTCATAGGCTTTCAAGATAGCTAAGTCTGTGAGCACTTCTGCATAAGGCCAAAACCCAACTCTGTATCAGCAGCAACCATTCCCTCTTTGATCCTCCCCTGCATTCTGATTTCCACCAGGGTAAATATGGGAACAGCAGTAGACGTGATTGACAGGGGGAGAAGGACCGCCACATGACTGGAGATGTGAAGATTGATGCCTTCCTCATTTATGGCTAAACCTTCTCCATTGCAACCTGCCAAGTCACAGTAGTGTTGGTGGAAAGACATATCTAGTGGTGCCTAGGCCCAAACACGCTTCAAAGTGGGATGATCACCAATGCCAGGCCAGATTAACCATGGTTTCATGGCTTTAGCTGAATCTTGAAAAACTCCAGTGATGGAGATTTCACAAGTTATTGGGTAACATACTCTAGTGCTGCACTGTCTACTCAGAGAAGATGTTTGTCCTGATACCCAGACTGAGCATCTGTTACAGTTTAGACCCATCTGGTATCAACCAGGACCCCACTCACTCTCCTCTCTATCCCACAGTGGGGGTGGAGGTTCGTTAACGGAGACAAGGGCAGGGAGATATTCAGTGTCCAGATATAGTAATGGGAAAAAACCAGACAGACTCAATTTGGGAAGGAAAAAAACAAAACTAATTTAATCTACAAGGAGAAAGGCAAAATGTGACCAGATCTTAATACCTTCACCCCCTGCCCCTGCTTTCATCCCAGTCTTGGATCACTTTCCCTGCTACCTCCCCCTCAGGGCACAGGGAGGGGCAGGGGGGGTTCAGGGTCAGATCCCCACACGGTGTTTCTGCCGCTCCTTCCTCCTCAGGGGGAGGACTCCTCACACTCTTCTCCCTCTCCAACACGGGGTCCCTCTCATGGCAGAGAGTCCTTCAGGAACCCCTCCGCCATGAGTCCCTCCCACAGGTGCAGTCCCTCAGGCACAGACTGCTCCAGCCTGGGCTGCACACAGGGTCACGGCTGCTGCAGGAGCAGTCACCTCCTCTGGCACGGGGTCCTCCATGGCTGCAGGTCCACATCTGCCCCTTTCCATGATCCTGCACAGGCTGCTTCTTCACATCTCCCCACCTGTGACACTTCAGGGGCTACAAATCCACATTTACCCCACCATAATCCTTCAGAAACTGCTACACCATTCTCCATGGGTTGCAGGGGACAGCTGATATATCACCCCAGGCTGCAAGGAAATCTCTGCTTGGGCACCTTTCCCCCTCCTTTTTCTTTTTTGTCTGGCATTGCTCTCTCACCTACTTGTCTCCTGCACTCTGCAGGTTGGTTTTTTTTCATATCTTTGCAGTTTTGTTTTCCTCTTTTTGAATATGTTACTCACAGAAGTGCATGCAGCTTCCTTGTCCTTGAGCAGAAGTGGGGCCAGGATTGAAACTAGGGAAACTTCCAAGAGCTTCTCCCAGTAGCCAGCCTTGTGCCTGCCACCCCTCAAAACACCTCCATACTAACCCAAGACAGTATTCTAAGATGCAGTCATGGCCACTGGCCCTTATTGTACCGCCTACTGTCCCCTGACTTGGCTAATCTAGTTCCATGTTTTAGCATCCTCTTCATGTTACGTGCTTGTCCCTTGCAGACTGCTCCAGGTGTGCCCTTCTCCTAAGGTGTCATTACTAAAATGACTACTTTACAGTACTAAAAAAATCAATGGCTGTCAGAAGAAGGCCAGATTGTTAGCTTACATGGCACAAAGACTAAATAGGGGCAAATTTTACCATCTTTGGTTAAGCAGTAATAGAAGATAGCCTTAGAGAACGAGTCAGCCATATGATTTCACCAGAGGCTGCTGACAGAGGTGGAAGTTGTTCCTTGCCCTGTGTCATGGCTTAACCCCAGCCAGCAACTAAGCCTCACCAGTGGTGTCCCCCAGGGATCAGTGTTGGGCCCAGTTCTGTTTAATATCTTCATTGATAATTTAGATGAGGGGATTGAGTCCATCATCAGCAAATTTGCAGATGACACTAAGTTGGGGGGGAGTGTGGATCAGCTGGAAGGCAGGAGGGCTCTGCAGAGGGACCTGGACAGACTGGAGAGTTGGGCTGATTCCAATGGGATGAGGTTCAACACGGCCAAGTGCCGGGTCCTGCACTTTGGCCACAACAACCCCATGGGGAGCTCCAGGCTGGGGACAGAGTGGCTGGAGAGCAGCCAGGCAGAGAGGGACCTGGGAGTCTGGATCAACAAGAAGCTGAACATGAGCCAGCAGTGTGCCCAGGTAGCCAAGAAGGCCAATGGCATCCTGGCCTGTATCAGGAACAGCGTGGCCAGCAGGTCCAAGGAAGTGATTCTTCCCCTGTACTCAGCGCTGGTGAGGCCACACCTCGAGTACTGTGTCCAGTTCTGGGCCCCTCAGTTCAGGAAGGAGATTGAGGTCCTGGAGCAGGTCCAAAGGAGGGCAACCAGGCTGGTGAAGGGACTCGAGCACAGATCCTATGAGGAGAGGCTGAGGGAGCTGGGGCTGTTCAGCCTGGAGAAGAGGCAGCTCAGGGAAGACCTCATCACTCTCTACTACAACTCCCTGAAAGGAGGGTGTAGCCAGGTGGGGGTTGGTCTCTTTTCCCAGGCAACTACCAGCAAGACAAGAGGGCATGGTCTTAAGTTGTGCTGGGGGAGGTTTAGGTTGGATATTAGAAAGAATTTCTTTACAGAGAGGGTGATCAGACATTGGAATGGGCTGCCCAGGGAAGTAGTGGATTCTCCGTCCCTGCAGATATTTAAAAAGAGACTGGATGTGGCACTCAGTGCCATGGTCTGGTAACCACAGCGGTAGTGGATCAAGGGTTGGACTTGATGATCCCTGAGGTCCCTTCCAACCCAGCCGATTCTATGATTGGATTAGATCTTGGATTAGACTGAAAAGCTTATTTATATAGACTAAAGAGCTTATATGATACTTACATTTGAACCAGTAATATGCTCACAGAGCCAGATGGCTTTGTCAGCTCACGGTGCAAATAGCATTTGGCGATACATCACATTGTCAACAAAGCCAATATAGTAATTTCCTGTGTGATATATTTGTCACTGATCAGTATGGCAAACCCACCCTTTTCAGACACACTGGTTCTGAACAATTCATATTCATTCCTAATTCAAACTCATATCAACATGCAACAGACTTGATCCTAATTGACTTCAGTGTCCAGTTCCTCACACAGAATTTTTGCAGCTAGATTCAGTTTGTTTCATAACTATTGGGACCCCTCCTTGCAGGGGCTGATAAACTGCAGGGGCACTGAGCTCCACTGAGCAGCAAAAACCCCCAGTATATGCTTTTATAGTATATGCTTGTATATGTGCTTGACCACACCATGATGTATGGACCCACCAAGGCAAAGCTTACTGCATTTTTTCTACCCTCTCTGGTCTGTGAGCTCAAATGGGCTTGTCTTGAGATAACTGGCAAATAAATTCACCTTCCATATCACAAATGCATTGGCAGAAATAAATGCCTACAAAACAATGCAAGGGGAAAAAAAATAATAGACTGAATTCATTCAATATGCCTGACTACTGTTGATGTTAAATCAATATAGAATAATGGAGTGAATAAAGTTTTCTTATCATGTGTATAAAAAAAATGAGGACAACTTTTGGTCTGGGGCTGCCCCTTAGTGTCCTGCTGAAGAACTGCTCCAAATCTCATGCTAGCAATGCTGACAAAAAATGATTCAAGCTTCAGGGCCCGAGTGGGTCAGACTCCCACCTGACTGCTCCAGGCCACACAGAGATGTTTCACCACTGCATTGCTACAGCCAGCTCTGCATATTGGTCTGCATTATCAAGAAAAAGCCAACCAAGAAGTAATACTATTAAAAAATGTAGAGAAAAATGCCCATTGCCTATGGCCTGTTAGCTAGAGCTATGGACCCTGCACACAATTTAAGTGCTTAACACAAGTCAATAGTAAAATAATGGGATTTTTGTTTTGTTGAATTCAGGCTGTGTAATCCATTAATGAAAGGCAGGGTAACAGCAGCAGGCAGCAGCAGCAGGCATCTGCCAGGAAAATTTCTGGCCCTTAATAATTAACTCAAAATTTCACACCTGCTGTGGATAAAAAAGATAGTCCAGAAGCTCTTAATGGCAGTGTTTGGGAGGGTAAAGAGAAGAAAAGACCAGAGTAATCTTCTCCAGAGCTGTTACATGAACAGTCTTCAAAAAATATGAGTTCCTGTCCAAATACAACGGGACCAAGAAGACTTGAGGAGAGCTTTGAGGGCCACTAGATGGTCAGGGTGTAGAGAGAGTGCTTAAAGAAAATAAGGCAGTAGCAGAGAACTTAAATGCATGGGGTAAAGAGGTAGAGCCCAGCCTGAAAAACAGAAGGGTAGGGACATTAACTATACACAGTGTGCTGGGGAAACATTAAGAGGAGTTGTAACTCAAACGTACTGGCATTCCAAGGAGTCCATGGTGTGTGATCTCCCAGATTACTATCCACTGTACTGCCAGAAAGTATTGTTTACACTTAAAGTAGGCTTCCATGGGATACAAGGAAAAACCTCACGTAGTAAAATACTAAGTGGATGACAGGAAATAAAGACTATATTAGTAGGTTTTACAAATGAACTTGACACCATCAGTGGAGTTCCACAGGAATCTCTCCTGGAGCAGTACCATTGAAAATACTTGTCAATGATCTAGGAATGGGAATGAATAATGAAGAAATAAAGTCAATATCTGACTGATCTGAGATGATACAAAGCTATATGTAAGTCCAGTTGTGAAGAATGAAGGAGGACTTCATGAAACTGAGTGATACAGCATAAGATAAATTCTGCATCACAAAGTGATGTGGTGAAATACAGTTTTTCATACATAACTATGAGCTTTGAGTTTACTATTGGGACTAATGAACGAGATCTTAGGGTTACTGCAAGTGAAAATGGTAAGGATCTGAAGACAAACAGTATTAGGAAAGAATTAGAAAAGGAAAAAAAGAAGTGTAATTATTCCACTAAACAAGTCCAAGAGAAGCCAAATTCTTCAGTATCATGATAGTTTTCCAACCGTCATCTTACAGACAGTAGAGCAAGATTAGGAGATAAAGAAAGCAGCAAAAAAGCAGCTTCTGTATTTGAACAGGTAAATACACAAAGCATCGCAGTGTGCAAGACATAACTGAGCAGGGAAGTGAAAGAAATTCACAGAATTGCAAGTGTGTTTTGGGCTAGTGTGGTATGGTTTTGGTAGGGGTGACAGAAGGGATGGGGTGTTCACAGGGGTAGCTCCTGTGAGAAGCTGCTGGAAGCTCCACTGGCTTCAGTTCCACTCCTGCCTCTTGAGTAAGGCCAAGCAGAGACGGGAAACTGGATGTGCCTCTGAAATTAAGATGTTCAAGAAAGGGAAATCAAAACAGAAAAAAAGACCTGCAGAGCAGAGGAGGAGGTGAGAGTGGATTTGGAGGAGAGACAGCAGGGTTGGAGAGGAAGGAGGGGGGGCAGGTGCCTGAGCAGAGATTTGCCAGGCAGCTGTCCTGCTGCAGCCCATGAAGTACAGTCCCTGAAGGAGCAGAGTGGGGCAGACATGGAGCTGCAGCCTGTGTGGGATCATGGAGAGGGGCAGATGTGGATCTGCAGCCATGGAGGTCCCTGTGCTGGGGGAGGTGACTGTTCCCAAAACAGCCGTGACCCTGTGTGCAGCCCGGGCTGGAGCAGTTCCTGCGGGACTGTACCTGAGAGGGACTCATGTTGGAGGGGTGCAGGAAGGATTCTTTCCCACAAGAGGGACCTTGCATTGGAGCGGGGGAAGAATGTGAGGAGTCCAAATTAAAATTTAATTTTTTTTTCCTTCCTAAGTTGAGTCTGTCTGTTTTTCTGGTTTTTGCCCATGACTGCGATTGAGGAGTGAAAACCTCCCTGTCTTTGTCTCGATTAAGGAACCTTTAGGTGGATTTACTCCTCCCTGTCCCACAGTGGGGGTGGGGGATGAATGAGTAGTAAAGGTGAGTAGTAGAGTGAGTAGAGGTCTGGATGATACCAGATGGGCCTAAGGCATGACAAAATGGCATGGAGAAAGTAAGAATTAATCATTCATAGAATTTTCCAATTCAAAAATAAGGAGAAATTAAAAAAAAAATAATCATAGAATCATAGAATAATAGTTCAAAACAAAGCGAAAAACATGTAAAGTTGTGAAATAGCTTGATAGGACAAAGTTCAATAAAATATTTATTTAGACCTGCTACAAAGAAAAGCTTGTTGTCACCTCCAAAACACAAATCACCATATACTGAGCAAGTGTTCTGGGGAAGTACCAGCCTTGCCCCAGCATCAGCCACTGTTCCTAGCAGGTTACTAGATGAGAACTAGCTTATGCCTGACATGAAAGGCCAGTTATATTTTTATGTTATCTGGAAAAAAAATATCTCCCAACACTAAAACAAGACCAGTGCTTGAGCTTATAGTCTCTGCTCTCCTGGTGGGCAGCATGGTTTAAATGGCTGTTCTAGTAATATTGGAATAGGAAGAATATTAATTAAAATCCAAGGCAGATAAACCACTGATTTACAGAACCAAGTTATAGCAAAGTAGAACACTGAAAGCAGCAAGTGCTTCAGATTGTCCCTGGCTGTTTTCGTGGTTAATACAGCTACAGATGCTCTGAGGTATCTGCTCAAGAAAGGTGAATTTTTAATGGTACTAGGAATGGAACGGGATTAACACTACAGGAGCCATGCATATCTCATCAGGAGGCAGGCTTCATGCTAAAGGCTGATGCAAATTGAGAGCCAACAGCACATGTTTGTAAGGTACAGTTGTTTTAGTTATGTTTAAATGGGAAGGAAATTAGATGGTTGTTCCAAGTTTAATAAACACTGTAAGTTATGGCCCAGAGATGGGTTGCATGCATGTGCAAACTAAGAACAGCTGAGGTGGTGGGAAGAACAGAGAAAGCCAACAGGCATCTTTCCCTTTTCGTACATTAAGAGTTTACTTAGAATTTGGGTCTTCATGTTTTCTCTCTGTTTGAAGGAGAAACTAAGATTATACAGTGCTGTGCAGACACACTCGAGTTTACCAGCAAGCTACATCACCCTGTTGTGGAGCCTCCATCCCTATCTTTGCAGGCCAGCAGGAGGAGCTCCTGCCCCCACCAGTCTTGGAAAGTACTTTGTCGAAGTCGCTGGACAGTGATGAAGTTCCTTTGTGTCCTTCAACGTGTTGGCACCATGGGCTTCAAGTTGGTGTTCTGAGTCACTCCCCAGTCACACACTGTCCTGTCTCATATCACAGTGCTGTATCCCCTGGCATGTCAGAGACTGAGAGGCTGGATGTAAGCCTGACACCGTGACAGAAAATAGACCTGCACATATGTGTCCCCAGACACAGCCAAAACAACAGCAAAACCTATCCTCCAGCTTCTGACAGTGGTGCAGAATGTTGTTTCACTTCTCCTTGCTCCTTTTCTCCTTGCTTCTGTACATCCCTCCCAGGTGTTAACATGCATGTAGCCTTTCAGATGCTGCATTTGCAGGGTGGGAGTCCCTCACCTCTTAAAGTTCAGCTCCAGTGAATCTCATGGCCTCTCACTCTGCAGCACAAGTTTCTCATAGGAGGCTGTGAACCGTTTCCCACAATCTTCCCACTCAAAGCCTTTTTTAATTTTTTTTTTTTATTTTATTTTATTTTTTCATTAGTTAGCTCACTTTCAAGTCCTCTGTATTAGATGCACAGAAACTCTCAGAATGGAACTGGTTTCAGCAAACATTTCTAGTGTATAAAAACAGAGACATTAAGTAGAAATTGGCAGAGAAGTAGATGCAAGTGCCTGCAGGACTATTCATCACATCATGGTTAAAATATAAACATTTGGAAATAAATTGGAATAAAATCACCAAATTTATTTAAAATGGGTGAGTAAAAGTTATGACAGATAGCAATCCCACAGAGTAATTATCTGCTTGTCATCATGTCTGCTGTGAAAAGCATAGCCATCGTGCACAAACCCACTAAGAAATTTACTGCTCTGTTGACTTCTGAAAGGATAACATTTTATTGCTCTTGCTCCATTTTCCAAGTATGCCTGTAGCAGAGGCTTGAAAGAGCTGGTATTACATTGATAGAGTTTCCTTCTCATCTCCTCCATCCCATGCTGAACAACATTCCCACTTTGATCAGCGAGTCTTTTTTTTACTTCAGAGCCACAGAACATTGTTTCAACACTTCCTTAGTCACAGAATATCGCAGTTTGCATTCAAACCAACTTTCTATATTTGCTATCTATAAGAGCTTAGTAACATTATATTGTACTTTCTAAGGTGTGTATATCTCTCAAAAAATAAACTATTTCATAATCAGAGCTATATAAAATTCCGTTATTTGCTTTTTGGGTATTTGCCCAAACATCCTGAGCTATGAACATGAGAATGTCAGTGACCAATATAAACTGCAGCATTTTAAAATTTGAGCTTCTATCTTATCTGCAAGTATTTTTCTGCCTTTTGCAGTTAAATCAGATTTTACCTTTACAGAAAGTCTTTCCCAATGGCTAACTCCCTTGCCATTGTTTAAAAGCTCTTTAAAAGGTCATTGTCCTACTGGTATTTCTAGAGAAAGCAGGACAATACACTGACACACATGCTGAGACTGGTATTAAATGCAATTTCATATATACTTGTGATAATAAAAAGCTCTGCCGTCCCATGATCATATCACCATCCTTACTTGCCCTCTTTTCCTAGATAATTGATGTTTCTTGGGGTGATTGGCAGAGACAAAAGACTGGCAGGTTCTCAGGAGTGAGTACGTGCTACCATCTTCTTTCTATTGTACTGAGTCAGGTCTTTGAATAAGTCCATTTTGATACAAAAGTATAAATACTCCTATTTTCAGATAGACAGAAGCCTTCTCAAACACTTAATAAGACTCCTTGGAGTCACTGTGTGGCAGAAGTATTGTAGAAACCAGTATCATGTCACTAGTGATTTCTGCCTTAACAGTACCTTAACTGTACTCTAATTATGGTACCTATATTAGTTACATACACCTGTTCTGTCTTCCAGTGGTCATTGAAACAAGTAAAAGAGGCACAGATACATTTTATTGTAAGGGTGGTCTAAGTAAAATTATGTCAGTCATAGAGCAAATCACCAGTAACTTTCCGACAACCAAAATTACCCATGGAAAGCTCCTAAATGATGATATTACTAAGCATCCAGACTATATTTTTGTCAGGGTACTGAGTCGAGGCATTGACCATTCTTCACTCACCAGTTCACTGTCAAGAGACATTTGCTGTAAAACAAAAAGCAGATGTTCTCACTGTCTCCTCTAATGGTGCAGCCCCACTGATTAGGTCTATCAGTCTCACTGAACAGAAGTGTACTTGCAGCATCTTGCAAGAGTAGTACAGTTCCTCACTGAGGAAGATTAAAGGCTGTTAAAAAACAGTAAAAATGGGGCTCTGCCCTTGCTCAAAGGGTGGAGGAGATTAATTCTGTACTTAAGAAATAACTTATTTCTTGAGTCCGCTCTTGTAAAATGTCCAAAGCTGCAATGGCTATGGTAAACATTCATTAAGTTAAAGTGAGACATTTGCATTTGAACCAACATTGCCGTTCCACCATGGCAAACTTCATATGGGCTCAGACATGGTGGAAATAATGAAAAAAAAAAAAAAATCATCTGTTACTGACAATAAGCTTCTGCATTTCATACTGTTCCAGAAACCTGAGTATTACAGGAAATAAATGACAACACTGCTTCTAGTTCAGATAAGATTATGCTTGGAAGATTTAATTTTAACAATGTTTTAGATCCAAGAAAAATTACAAAGACTGGAAGATACTGTGAGAATATCCTGCTTCAAGGAGATAACCTCCATGAGCTCCATATATCTCCTTTGCAATTTTCTTGCCTGATAACAAGCTTAGTAGGGATAATTAATATAATCTCTTAAGTCCTTCTTCTTTTCTAAAATCAGATATATATGTATGTGTGGTTTGAAATGGAAAATTAAAACACTTTACACACAGCACGGGGGAACCTGGATTAAGCCTTTCACATTTGTCTGTTAAAGAAAATGTGCAACAGCAGCTAGAAACGGAAGAGGGAGCTTTGAGGGAGCCTCACAGCATGAGGTCTTTTTGCAGTTTTTCAGAAAATGTAATGAAGCATGATGCTGTGTTTAAAATTGTTTCCTTAGCTGACAACTGGAGTCCTCAGGCAGCTCCCAATACCATTGATGTCCCTGGGCTTGGGCAGACCACTTGGTATGTGACAAATACCTCTGAGTATTTGTCTCAGAGGCAGTACTCAGAGAGTACCTCTCTCATGGCTGAGAAGCCATACTCCTGCATACTCCTGCTCTGTGCTGTTTGTTTCTTAAAATGGTACCAATCATCTTTCCTATCACTTTCCCATCCTGGATATCTCCTGGAGCCAGAAGGTTAATATGCAAAAGTGAGGATGTGAATTCACAGTGGACACTCTACTCCATGGAAACACTGAGAGCCGAGGAGATGCTGGCGCCTCTGACTTCAACACAGCAGCTTTGGCTTCTTGTATGAAAGGTGGAGAAGTGGATGCTCTGAAAGGATGGAGAATGATAGATTAAACATGATGAACTACCCTGCACAGCCATCTGTATATCCATATAAGATACCAGGGCAGAGATGTGTGTCTTGTGTCCTCCCCTGAATGCAAACTAGCAGTGGGGAAGGGAGCTCACTCTCCTTTGAAAAGAGAACTACCCAATGCAAATGCACCGTGAGTTCATGCTAGAGGAAACCACTATCTGGCATCAGTGCACGCTGAAGTGATGCTGCTAACAAGCTCACTGAATGGTTCTCAGGCCACAGTGCCCTGTGGAGCCTTTGTTCTTCCCAATCATCTCTGATAGATCTTGTTCAGCATCTTTGGGTGCCTGCAACCAGCAGTGACTCTATGGCTGGTATTCATACCAAATGTTATTTAGACTTAAAGCCCACATGAAAGAGAAGAGGATCTTGAAACAACAGGGCTGTGGACATCTCTCTTATCTAAAGCCCTGCTACCTTGATTTGAGGTGAAGGTAATGGAAGCCATGACCTCAGTAGTAGGGCTGGTCACTGCCATTTCTCCATTTGTGGCAGCTACCCATGTCCTAGAACCAGGATCTGTATTAACTGCCTTCCTATGTTCTGCCATAGAACAGTTAACAAAGTGAAGGTAGCTGTGGGAGTACTTTCTCTTGTCATCCTGCCTTCCTCAGCCCCTTCTTGGCTTCTGCTGAAGAATTTAACTCTGCAGAGCTCACTCTGAGTTTTGTTGATGCTGTAGTCAGCTCTACATCCTTCAACAGCAAACACCAACAAAGCCCTCTGCACTCTTCAGAGACATCAGACCAAACAACCCCTTGATGAAGAACTTACCAGCCATCACATTTACCAGCATCATGTGCTCTTCACCGCTGACCCTGCTAACCAAAAATCCACACTCTGGGAATTCAGTGAGGGTCCTGCTTGCTGACAGCCTGGCAGCAAAATTGGCATTTACTGAGGATTTTCTTAGCAGATGCTATTGTAGTATTCACATCTCTCCAAATTTAACCATATGTACTCACATGAGGAGCTTCCAGGCAACCAGCCCAACACATAATAAATTGTGGCAGAGCAGTTCCATAATTTCCTTTTAGCACTGTATTTTACATCACCATTCACAGTAGCAGCACCCTCCACTCCAGCTCACAAATAGTATCACCACAACACAGCTACCTACAGTGTTTCCAGTTGTACTCTTCAAGTTAATTGAAAGACATGAGTAATTTTGAACAAAAAAAGAAAAGCAAGTTCATTTGAACATGTTACAACACCATTTGCCTCCAACACATTCTGAATTAGTACTGAGGGTTCACCCTGTGTTTTTACATTGTGAAACATGTTGCTCAGTTCAGCTGCTCAGAGAAAACCAGATGGGTTTGCCTCCCTGGGATTTGAAGATAAAATATCAAGAGGTCATGATGTGTCAAACTAGAAATATGCAGTAGTCCTGATTAACCTCCAGACAAATCCAGTGAGCACCAGAACATAATGTCTTCTTTCCATCTGACTCTGCCATCCTGACTCATTGACTGCTGTTTGTATTTTCTTAATATCTCCCCCCTTAGCTTTTGTAAGTGCGTAACACAGGAGACTCTTCAGGACTTTCAGGAAACTCCCTCTGTCCAATGCATACTAGTTTTAAAATTTATGCTCTACAAGCATTTTCTTCATTTCCTCTTATTCAGGGGGTCAGCTTCTCCAGTGAGGCAGCATATCCTTTGTTTTCCCGTGTTAAATGACTGCTTTTCCAAGTGCTCAGAAATACAGGCACAGTCCATATTTGAAAAGGAATCAACCTCCCTTCATCCTGTGGTGGATTTTGTGACTACACAGTCCCCATTGCAGACTTTCAGCAAGGGGAAGCACAGCCCCAGCTGCTAAAGCACAGCACAAAGAATACATGCTTCTCTGTATTCACTCACTGTGGAAAAAGGAGGAACACTGGTGGCATTCACCACTGCATCACATCTATGCACTTTCCTTCCTCCATACACCCTGCGGCTGAGAGCTGGCAAGTGCTATAATAGGGGGAAATGAAATAAATAAGACTAAAAGTTCAGTTTCAAACATACGGAACATTCAGTTCCCAGCAATTTGCTTCTTGCAGGTGAGGCACAAAGCTGGAGTGCAGCTGCTGACTCAGTGTAGCTGTTAACTGCAGTAGAGAGACATCCATCCACTCATGTGCCAGCTCATGCTTGTTCTCAACCAGAGCACTTGCTACTTGGTGCATACAAGGTTTGGCAATGAAAAACCTGCTGACCTTAAAAGTTACTCCATGCTGATTTTTTAGAGCTGCCAAAAAATACAGACAATATCTCTCTTGTCAAGTGTTAACACAGAGCTGTCTGTGTTAACTTACATGCCATGAGGGCTGCAGTACCTGGAGGTGACTCACTGATAGAGCTGAGAGTTGTTACTGGGGCATTTCTCTTAACTCCCAAGTGTAGACTGGTCAAACATGGCTTTTCTTCTCCTCCCACACTTTGTTCTCTTTCTTCATTACACAAGTGCTCATTAATGCTCATTACCAAATATTATTTACACCTTCAAAATAAACAAAACAGCAAGGCTTAGTCCATGTGATGATCATGCTGACAGCAGACTGCCCTAGTGAAGCACTTCAAACATAGGTAATTTTAACAGCAGGACTGTGCTTCACAATCAGTATAATAATTCCACAGAGAACAGACCATGGAGTTTCTGGGTTACAACTACATGAGGGCTCTTGCTGACATGGCTCTGGCAATCAGAAGTCACACTGGTTCTCTCCTGTGGATGCTCTGTGCTGCAGCAACACACAATATCCATGGGGAGTGTTAAGCCCAGCATTCAACAGCTGGCAACATATGTAAGTGGGAAACAGGGTACCCATAAAGACTGAAGTGGACACATCTGTCCCAGAGACACAATCAGATTTTAATTATCTTTTCATTTGGGAATGCAACCTCCGTACTGAAGTGTAGATACTGGAGGCTGGCTACCATCTCATCTCTTAGCTCAGTTATGGCAGGTGTAGACCAAACAGACCTTGGCAGCCCCGAGCTCACTCTTTTCCAGTTTTTGCACCATACAAGCAATCCCAGCACAGCTATGAACCCACTTACCTCCATTACTCACTTACGTGCATGGAATAGATGTGTCTTCCCCCCCTTCCTCTGGCCACCCTAGAGCAGGAACACCAGCAAAGCTGGCTGCAGCTACACTTTAATGACTGTAAAGCCCAAGTCACACCAGCTAGCACTGGAGAAGTGAGTCCTGATGGATCCAAAGTAGTAATCACAGTGTCTCTGCACAGCACTCAGTGAATCCTTCATTATCACCTTCATGATTTTTTTGCATTATCTGAAGCATCTTTACCTCCTTTGGCCTAGATGACAAGGAGCTGACTATGTAGTCAGCCTGTTGTACTGGTCCTGCCAGCATACAATGCTCAGAGCCTATGGAAGCCTATGGAAGGTTATCACTCCCAAGAAAAAATGCAGGTAACACATACTGTCCTGTCTGTTTTTGAATCAAAATGACCATGACTACCATGTTCTTGATGAATTTAACGTTGCTGCTTATTAATTATGTTCAAAGCGCCTGTGACAGATCAAACACATCCATAACAAAGCATGAACCTGAAAGAGCTGTTATGGGAGGCAGGCATCACACTGCTTGAATCCTAGGACTACTATATGTCTTCAGTCATCACACCACAGTTGGTCAGAAAAAATGAATGCTAAATTTGGTGGGCCTGGTATTCATGGAGGAGTTCTGAGAAAATTCAGGGACAAAACAGCTGAATTTGTGGCAGAATTGTATTAGCTCTTGCCAAATCATACTTGTATTCAGGAGAGACAATGCTGTAATCAGTAATTAAAAGAAGATCCTGAGAAATCCAGTGAAATTTGGCCCTGTGAGCCCAGTTTCTGCAATAAGCAACACATGAAGAGTCTAAGAAGGGACATCACTTAGGAACCTCTGGACATTTCTGGGAAAACCCATCACAGGTTTTGTGGTGAAGAGAAGTTTGGGCTTAATAGCCTTGTAGAGTTCTTGGAAAAAGCCAGATGCACATGGAGATAAATGCAATCCAGAAGATCCAGTTCCCCAAAGGCTTTTGGACAAATTTATGGTCAAAGGCTTATAAAAAAACAACAAACCTAGGCAACCATCAAATAAGAGAGGAATTCCTCTTGTGGAGAAATAACTGGTGACAAAAAACACAGGGCAGCAGGTCAGTTTTCACAATGCTAGTTACTCACCAGTGCGGTGTTGGACCTGTACTGTTTGGCATACTCATAAATGGTTGGGAGTGGGTTGAGCAGTGAGGAACAAGACTTTGCTGGTAACACAAAGTCAAAGTCAATCAAAAGAGTAAGGGCTTAGGCAAGCTACAAAGAATTGCACAAGAGCCTTGTAAGACTGACAATGAATGAATGGAGTATAAATAACTGTAAACTGAGGTGCATGAGGGAAAAGCATCCTAGCTTAACATACAGAACTATGGTTTGCAAAATAAGCGTAACCACTCGGGACAGAGATGGAGTTAAAAGCAGCTGCCAGAAAACATCAACTCAGTGCTCAGAACATGAAAGAAAAGAATTTTGAATGTTAGGAGATACTGGGAAAGCAAGAAGAAGCAAAACATAAGTTGTCACTCCGTGGCATGACTACTGTGTATAGCTTGGTGACTGTGTATGGGAATTGGAAAGGCTCAGAGAAATAGGATTATGACTGAATTGGCTAGGATTGCTCAACATGGAAAGCAGCTGAGAAAGAGGGAAAATAATACTAGCCTACAAAATTCCAAGTGGACAAACAAGACAGTTAGAGACTTGTTCATATCCTCTTCTCCTTTAGGAACCGGGGCTCATCAAATAAGGAGAGAGGGTCCTTGTCCAAAACAAATAAAATGAGGTTGATTTTGTTACCCAACAGGTATTACTGATGGGACCATCTAAATCAGACTAAAGGAAACCCTCCCTCATGCTGAAAAAAATGGATGTTGGGAAGAGTACTATGGAAGATACAGATACATGCCTGCACTATTTTTACTCCCCCCTAGGTACTTGCTTGTAAAGCAGTGGCTTTCCTCCCAGATGCCAATGAGCTTAGCTCCCCATCTTCCTATGCCTCCTTTTCCTTAACTTCAGAGCACATTTTATCAGTCACATAGCACAGCATTCATATGGTGCAAAGCAGTCAACTTCCCTGTCCACATGGTATGCTGGGCAGGTGCCTGGTGCAGGACTCCTGCTTTCTGACATGTCTTGTTTGCCTCCAAAGGCATGGATGAACACTTCATCCTGGGTGAGCTTGATGGACCCTCTGTCTGAGCCAGTGGACTCATTCCCACAGTCACAGGTGGTTTGCTCCTTGTTGCTTAGGGGTTAGGCAGAGGCTCTGCAGCTCCTGTCCAACTTGCCTTGTAGTTGCAGCATCAGCCAGTGCTGGTGAAAGACACAGTCTGACCCTTTCTTTTCTATTATCCTGAGCCAAGAGCTCATCCAGCAAACCAGTCAAATGCTGTTCCAAGTCAAAAGTGAACTTTCCTCCCTCCTCTTGGTTTAACTTTAACCCAGGACTGTTCCAGCCCACCCCAAGGTCACACATGCATGTGACAGTACGAGGAAAAAGTGTAACCAAGCAGTAGTTGTAGGGGAAAGACTACTGTCTCAGCTGCAGGACATGCTTAAGCTGTTTGTGAAACCATGACACTATGGACATGAAGTACACTGATTCCAAATCCTCAGTGCTTTCATGGATATTGCACTGATTATTTTTGTAGCATCCAAACCTTAAGTCAGCCACAGGTGATGAGTTTCTTCTATCTTTTGATACAAGATGTCTTATTTGAATTACAAAGTTGGCACTGTGCAGGAATATATTTGTTGTTAGCTGAATGACCACTGTCAAACCAATCAATCCAGCCTGGGGGTACAGTCCCATAAAAGGTTAAGCATCCGCCCTCCCAGGCTACATGTTCTGCCCCATCACTAACCAACTGCACAGGCACAGAGCTGCAAATTCAAGGAATTGACACAAACCAAGTGAACAACCAACTTGTTAATGGTGAAAAAATTAAACCTTCATTGTAAATTCTGAATGAGGATTTGCAATGCAGCTACAGATGGGAAAATTTTCTCACAATTTGTTCTTGTTTCAATGATAAGCAAAGGAATTTGCTGAAGCTCCTCCTATCTGTAGATCAGTACACTCCTCATTGCACTTGGGTTGCAGCAGACACACTTGCAGCACTGTGAATCTAGAAGATACAGATTCTAAAAGCAATTGGATGCTTGATGAAATTCTTAGTACGAGTTCTCTCCTTTCTTGCCGAACCACACAACAGATGCAAAATAAGATATCCTTGCCAAGGACACAAACCCAGACAATGCCACTAAAATAACAAATAGCAAAAAGGATGTTGTTAATCTGTATCAAAAAAAGAAACTAGACTAGAAGGACCTTTTAGCTCCCAGTGAACGTAATTTGATGCAGTAAGCTTTATTACCATTTTTGAAATGGCAAGTATTTCCTGTCTATATACCAGCTGTCTTGGAGTACTTTTGGGACTGAGGGTTTTTGCATTTGTTTGTGTTTGTACAGACCCACCTATGTCCTAGTCTCAGGTCACTTGGCTGCAAGTTCAGTGTAAAACTTTGTGAAACCTCTGAGGACTAACTGTTTTTAAAAGGCATTTAAATCCTATGACCAAATGTATTCCTATCAACTATTCAGATGAGAATCACTTATGATTTCTTATTCATAAGTTGTCACAAATATTCTGATTAATGGAAGAGGATTTAGGATATTCTAGAAATCCACTGGGGCTGAAGTTTGCTATCTTGTTAATGTGTTCATAGTTTGTTATTCCCCACTAGTTTTGAACTGTTTGGTTTTAGGTATCTGCTAATAAGGAAATGGAACAGTTTGAGTATAATGAAATGTGTCATTAGGTAAATTTTACTTAAAGGTACAGTTGTCAGACTTCTAACTCACTATTAGGAACAATAATATCTTTGTTACCTGAAACCAGGAGAGTTTAACTACTCATCATTCTGAAGAGCATGTAGAAGGATAAAAGGAAGCACCCAACTCAAAATGTGTTGTAAAAAAAAAAAATCTTGTTTAAGTATCTCAAAAAAATACAAGGCACATTATATAAAAATCAAATAGCTATTAATCAAAACTTTGTTAAATATATCCCCAGTTAAGATCATGTATAGGCAAGTGTTAAGTAACAGTGTATAATCTCAACTAACATCTCAGTGCTAACTGATAGCAAATGCAGACTGTCAGCTCAAAAGGGTAACTTTACAGGCTTCTGCTATGAGAATTTACAACATGGAACAACTTGGAAAATAATATAAAACTACATTATATTACAGCCAATAAGCAGTCACGTTGCTGGGACAACGGCAAGATGGCAAAATGGATTCTCCTTTCTTTCTCTTGATGGTTTCAAATAATGCTCAATGGAAGCAGGTACAGAGAGCAAGCTCCTACATATACAATCTGCTAACATATACAATTTGTTAACATACACAATCTGTTAACATACACAATCTATTCAGCTGTTAATACACTATGGCTAAAGCCAAACAAGATTTCTCTGCTTAATTAGCAGAGAATACACTAGCAACACTATATAACATTACAGTGACATACAGCTTTTTTACAGCTTCAATATTGAATGAAAATGTCTTTAACGATGACTCAAAGTAGCAGTATTTTTCCAGAGCATCAGAAATGTCAAATTTTTTCCAGTATAGTGGGAAGATTTATCTTTTTACCATTTGTATACAGGGCAAACAGCTGACAGTTCTGAAATCCAGGCTTAAAAATAATTAAAAAGCAGATTATTTCTTCATTCTTTGTACTGTTATACAATATGACTCTCCTGTCACACCCTTTCAGGAGTAGTCATGAAAGTTCACCTTTCTTGTTGAATTAAATTCAGTAGGTTGATTTAGTGGTCCCATTTGAGCTTGAAGAGTAAGAATTTGACTTCTTGGGGTACCTGTTCGATGACAGAGACACTTGCATTCTCCTCGTAGTTCGCACACTCCGGCAAAGAAGAGCATTTTTAAGATTGTCTCTGAAGTCTTTTGAAATATAGTAATAGATGAATGGATCAATACAACTGTTCAAAGTAGAAAGACACAGTGCAGTTATGTATGACACATACAGATAGCTCTGGCTGTAGGCTTTGAGGAGTAAATAGTGCACAACAAGGAGCACATTGCTAGGTGTAAAACAGATGAGATACATAGACAGGACAGCAATAATGAGTTTAATTGCTCTTTTTCGTTTCTTCCCAGTGCTTATATCTGAGATGGAAGCATTCAGAGTCTTAATCATTAGTATATAAGCAACAGCAGTGAGGACAGCCGGGATTAAGAAGAGTCCAATTGCAAGTGAGAGGAAATAACTGAACATGTCATGAGCCAAGACATTTTCAGGCAACACATCATGGCAGGTAGTGATGTTAAGGTTTGAAATGTATACTGTCTGATTAACAAGATACAATGGAATGGTGCCCAGCAAAATCACTATCCAGATAGCAAGGGAGATGCCCAAAGCAATTTCAGATTTCTTTCTTGAATGCACTATGGGGTTTACTACAACCCAGTATCGTTGTACACTAAGACATGTTATAAACAGAATGGAACAGTACATATTTCCATAGAAAAATCCAACAAATACTTTGCAGAGACCTTCACCAAATAGCCAATTATTGCCATTTACATGGTATGCAATCTTCAGTGGGAACCAGACAACAAAAAGAAGGTCTGCCAATGCCAAGTTAACCATATAAATCACAGCTGGATGTTTCTTCTTTGTTCGGAAAAAAAAGACCCAGAGGGCCAAAGCGTTGCTTGGTAAACCAATGATAAAGACAATGATATAAACAATGGGGAGAAAAACTGTAGTCAGCTTTCCTGTGAGGACATTTGCTGCAAATTCATCCACTTCGTAGAACTCTTCTGAGGCATTATTTTCATTTGGAACTTTCCGGCCAGCAAAGCTTCTTCCTTTTGAACTGCTAGTTCCACTACTCTCTACCAAAGAAAAAAAAAATTAAGAAGTTGCTGTTACTGAAATACAGATTTTTTTGTCCTTTTGTAAACTACATATCACAATTTATTCTGAAAAATTAAAGTGGGCATAGTCAACAGAAAAAAATATGACTTATTTTCAAACACTTTGCAGGTTTTTCATCCCTTTAAATTTTTTTCCTCCAAAAGACAAGCTATATATTTAAGGATTGTATCATGAATCAAAATGCCTTTCCACACCACCAGTGGTATTAAAAATACCTTGTGAAAGTGGCTGTTGCATGCTCCTACCATCTAGACAGTTACAACCGAAACTGCTCTAAGTACCTCAGGGCACCATTATCCTTTCTCATGTCAGTGCCAGACTGCCCAAGAGCTGGGACTCATAAAACTTAGCAGCAGGCTGGCAAAGCTGCAGTAGAAGTTTCCTCAGTTTTAAATGGCATGAAAATCAGGTATGCACTAAAATAGAACACGCCAGCCCCAGATGAGTTAGACCTGACATCAGAATGCAATACCAAAACCTATGCACTTGTTTTTTATCTCTAGGGAAAGAAAGATGCAGGGTATGTTGCATCCAAGTTGAAACCTGAACTGACTAACTTGGTGCACAAAGATGCAACACACTGGTATCTCCTTCCAGTTCACACTCAAGGTGTTTTGATCTTCCTCTTTGAATGCCACAGGGACTTAGAGGTTGTGTGGGCAAGCCAGACATTCCTGACTGCTCTGTCTTGTAGGACAGCCTTCAGATACCTCAGACCAGAAGACCCCAAAACTCCCTCAAGACCCAACGCAATCCTCTTGTGCTATAAAGTGAAAGTAGACCAGCAGATACTGTGCATGAACTCCCTTTTTTCAAAAAAGTCAGACATCTGCCAAGCTAAACTGTAGAGACACAGAACTTGACTGTGGGATAACTATTCTTAACCTTATCTCAATTTCTACCAATATTTGTGGATTATTTAACCAAAGAAAATCCCAATTGGAGTACAAAGGAATCTTCTTGAGCACACAATTCATGAACAGTACCAGAGGATGGCCCATTTGCTCCTCAAAAATTAGTAGTTATGATACTGTTCATTTTGTTACATTTGATACAATGAAAAATGCTTAGATTTTTAAATATAAGAATTACCCCATATTAGATATGTAAATACACAAGTATGCTTGTTTTCCACTAGATTCTAAATATTAGCACAACTGTTCTTTGCAAGTTATCAGAGCAAAAGCCAGATGTACAGCATCAGTGTGCAGTCCAGACCCCATGACCTTCCAAAGAGGTGTACAGAAATGCAGCACTTATTGATGTTCTTTGGAGTTTGAATTAAGTTACCCTATCTATTTAACAAGGATTTGACAAGTTCTAGTAACAGACACCTTTCACTGGAAATCTGAGGTATGTAAGAAAACCTTCTGCCAGTACAATGACATGTACAAACCTTTGAAATAGACTGCATGAAGACTGAAGTCTGTATTATAACAACAAAACAACTCCTAAACAAAATGAATGACAAACAGTAATTTTGGCCTCTATGTGGTGTAATTACAACACGGCAGAATGATACAAAACTTGCTCTCAGATCTTCAAGCCACATGATTATGTTAGCAGCACTGTTAAAAACTGCAGGGTTTTCCCATATAATACAGAATTCCTAGGTCCCTAGCATAAGCTGTGAATATCAGAGTACATAAAACCAGCTTGAAGAACAGCTTACTCATACATCAGATAATGTAAATGACATTTAGTTAAGCAGTTTTATAGCTTAGCTGAGAGAGATCCTGGAAATGCTTGGAAGCTGACCTTTTATTGTAAGCTAACAGCAGGTATCAGAACACCTTAATAAAGCACAGTGTACAGTGCTATGTTAAGAAACTGTCCATAACTAAGTACTTAGTTCTATCAAATCATAGCCATACTATTTGTATTCTGTTCCAAAGACTCAAATCATTGTAGAAAACTAGTAAAGCAAATACTACCACTCTGTTCTTATTAATGTTCAGATCAAATATCAAGCAATGACTGGCAATTCATGTTTATAGGTTGGTTAAAAACAAACAAACAAACAAAAACACACCAAAAAACCCACACCAAACAAAACCTAACAAAACAAACAAAAAACTAACGTTCACCAAGAAGCCTCCAAGTGTAAGTGTGACACATAGGGTAACAGCTATAAAAAAGTGGATTGACAAACATGTGTCCCACAGACAGGACTCAGTATTTCAAAAGTGACAAAAAGTTTGTTTTATTCTATTTTTTGAAGGACATAATAAATCTAAATCGGTAATTTCAAAGACAAGTCTTGCTTTTACGATAACTTAAAAGTACTTCCAGTCCCAAAAGTTCTGCAGATACTGGGCAGCTTTTGTCAGCCCAGCTGGCACCAGCATAGAGCATCCCGCTTTCTCTCTGCAGTTAACACTTCTTCATGGAGCAGCCAATCCTTTGTTAGGTATGTGCATTTTCTACATCCTTTTATTACTCTTTCTGTGCTTACAGCTTTCCATTACAATAGAGTGCTTTTCCAAGCTGAGTTTCACCCTGCCTGACTCACAGACAGAGAATGCAGTTGACATGCTGATCTGCCCACGGGAAAAGCTCCCTTGGCATCGTGAGGAAAATGTACTCTCCACCCACCAGAGAAGACTGTGTTTCAAAGGTGTTTAAACACCTTGTCCAGAAGATAAAAGCCAATGCATACCAAACGGAGGATTATGCCTACCCTGCAGACACGAACGAGACAGCAACCACATTAGCTAACTTTGGCCATGGTAATTATATCAGAACAAAAGTAAGGTTAAGGTTACTCTGGTTACTTAGATCGGGAGCCCACATTCACCACATCCCCATAATGATGTCTGTTTGAAAACATCCGTACTCATGTCTCCCGACTTACAGCGCATCTCTCTTGGTTGGGATGGCATCACACTCACAGTTCACTTCAACTCCCTGCTCCAGGTGCCCCGGCAACGAGCTAGAAGTTTTAGACAAATTATTTCCTCAGCCTAGGTGATTCCAAACTATGCCCTGTCCCTCCGAGTCAGATAACTAGGATATTCGGGGCAGCCTAATACCGGAAACTCAGCTCTGAACAACAAACTTTGCACCTATTTAGTATCTTTTCGAGAAAATGGAACTTGCTGAAAGCTTGGCTTAAATCTTTGCACATATACTTTTACTATGCAAATAATCTCAGGATGAACAAATACAGAAGTACACAGTACAAAGGCATGCGTACATATGACAAAGAGGTTTACTATATAAGGCAGTGAAACAAGAAACTTAAGGCAGGAAAATATTAATATGAAAAACTGAGTTGTTTCGGCTTTTTGTTTGTTTATTTTGGGTTATTTCCTCCAAACAGCAGAAAAGTTTAATGAGCAATAATATGAGCTATCAAAGACAAAAAATAAAATCAAATCCTAGCTTTTCAAAGTTTAAAAAAAAACAAAACAAAAAAGAACCAAACAGAAACAAAAAAAACAAAACAACGCGCGAGCAAGGTCTTTAAGGCTTTTTGTGTTTATATGCAGCTTTTATGCGGCTGGCTGGCCGAGGACCCGGCCAGGTACAGCACCAGTGCGGGTGAAGCCGGGCTGCTCGGTGCGCAGGGCCGTCCCGCAGCCCTCTCCGCCCGCTCCCCGCGTCCCACGGGCTCCGAGGCGGGCTGGAAGCCGAGCACCGGCTGCTTGCCCGTCGAGCTGCCCTGCCCGCGGGTCCCAGCAGCTCCACAACCGCCGGTCCGAGTTTTCCGAACTCGTTCGCCTATCTCGCTCCGGGCTTCGCGCACCCCAGCCTTGGTTCGGAAACCTGGTCTCCAGCACGGCTCCGTCCCGCGCCTCGCCCGCCGAGAGCCCAACCCGTGCTCCCGCACCGCTCCCCGCCGAGGTACCACCGCCCCCAGATGAGGGGTACCCGCGGAGCCTTGGGAGGCCTCGGCCGTGCCCAGCTCATTCCAGCCAACCCAGGACCCCTCGGCAGCAGCTCGCACTCCTCCTCTCACCTGGGAGCCAGGCCAAGCCACCTCCCCCACCGCCGACGGGCTGTGGGGTTGCCCCTAAAATGGCGGGGTGAGCTGCCCCGACGGGTCCGCTGCAGTCGACTCAAAATGGCCGAGGCGTCCCCTCCCCTCTAGAGGGGGCGGTTGGACTCGCGTCCCGACTCCGCAGTTGATGGGGCCGAGCAGGTGCAGCGCGTTTCGCGTCTCGTCCTTTCTCCCCCCCAATCCTTTCTCCCCCAGTCTTCTCCTCCCGAAACTTCTCCCCCCTAATCTTCTTCCCCCATAATCTTCTTCCACCCTAGTCTTCCCCCCCTCACCTCCTCCCCCTTCACCTTCTCTTTCCCTCTCTCCCTTCTCCCCCTTTCTTCTCCCTGATCTCCCCGTCGCAGGGCAGGGGCCACTCGTGGCCGTGTTTCCCGGTCGGAGCTGGTAAAGCCGAGGCGTAGGGATGGAGCCGGTCGTGTTCGTGGGACAGCATTGCTCTTCCTGATTCATCTTGTGTTGCTTTGTGTGTGCCGGATTTTTTATTCTTCATTATACTATTATTTTGACAGACTTGAAGGAAAATGTGTAGTGCTTACTTAACTTAGTGCTTAAGAGAGGGGCATTTTACTTCCCAGCTTTTTTTAAACTGGAATTACACTGGCTTCGGTTTGTTTGGGCTTTTTTGCAAATAGGTACGTCAGGAACAAAATTAAACACAACGTGATGACAGGAACGATTTCCATTTATCCTACAAATATTAATTGGTTTCGTGTTTGTAAAATCAAGAAAGCAACTTACTAACTTAAAAACTGGAACCGTGTTCAATTCTGGTTCGCACTTGGTACTTATATGGGTAATGCTCCCTCTGCTACAGGTAGTCTGAAAAATGCTCTTTGTTCAGTTGGTGGCAAAATTGTTGGGTTTTGTTTTCCTTCTTTGAATGAATATTGCTCTGAAAAGAAAAAAAATGTTCTTTTTGTGGGCATGAAATATAACTGTGAGTTGAAGAGGTCAGTCTGCATTGTTCCCATTTTACAGATGGAAAATGGAGAACAGAGAAAGTGTAAATGCCTTGGGTGTCTGAGTTGACATCAAAGCCTCTCTTTTTTAATTTCTTTGTTGTACTCAAACCATGGCTTCTGTGTGTCATCCACCCAGCTAAGACTGTTTACAGATTTCTCATCTTAGTCTCAGTCTCCTTGCTAAACACTAGGAAAGTCATAGCCAATCCCTCTAGACACCTCCCAGTCTCTGTCTCACTTGTAGTGATACTGCGTTTACTTTACCATTAGAAAAAAGCTTCATTGGTACTTAATCCCCTGCTACTAATCACCTTGTCCACTGAGTTGAAATCTTCTCATCTGGCTTTTTATCTAATCTCCCTTTCAAACAGGCATGTACATATGTGCTGGCTACCAGTCTCTACAGTGATTTCCCTCTCAGATCTCTAGTACTCATAAGTGATTAGTCCTTCTCTCATCTGGTTCTGCTCTAGCTGGTGCTCTCCTGCTAGCACTGTATCCCAGTTTTCACTGTTTATTTTCTCTTTAGGTATACATAGAATCAGAGATTAGTTAGCATTGGAAGAATTTAAAGATCCAGACCAAACTCCCCTGCATGGGCAGGGACACCTCCCACGAGACCTAGTTGCACGAGGCTTCATCCAACCTTCAACACTTTCAGGGAGGGTCATCTCATCATCCTTCCTAGGCACCCTGTTCCAGTATCGTACTATCTTCATGGTGAAGAATTTCTTCCTGATATCTAACCTAAATCTACCCTCTTTCAGTTTAAAACCATTACCCCTTGTCCTGTCACTTCTCCTCTCTGGGGAAAAGCCCCACTCCAGCTTTCCTGTAGGCCCCCTTCATGTACTGGAAGGCCACTAAAAGGTCTCCCTGGAGCCTTCTCCAGGCTGAAGAGCCCCAGCTCTCTCAGCCCGGCTTTGCAGCAGAGGTGCTCCAGCCCTTTGATCATCTGTGGCCCTTCTCTAGACCTTCTCCAACAGGTCTGTATCTTTCCTGTGCTGGGGCCTCCAAAGCTGTACACAGTATTCCAGGTGCAGTCTCACAAGAGCAGAGTCACCTCCCTGGCCCTGCTGGCCATGCTTCTTTTGATGTAGCCCAGGCTGTGGGTGGCCTTCTGGGCTGGGAGGACACACCAGTGCCTTGTGTCATGCTTCTCATCTACTACCACACCCTGTCTTTCCTCAGGCCTGCTCTCCATCCATTCTCCCCCAGCCTCTGTTTGTGCTTGGAGATGCACCAACCCCAGTGCAGAACCTTGCACTTGGCCATCTTGAACTTCATGAGGTTGGCATGGGCCACCTCTCTGTCCTGTCAAGATCCCTCTGGATGGCCTGCCTTCCCTCTGGTGTGTCAACCACACCACACAGCTTGGTGTCATGTTACTTACAGAGCAATTATATATTAAAATATAGAATATTCTAATCTATATATAGCAGCACATAATAAACTTAAAAAGAGCACAGAATAAAAAAGGGGAGGTCAATGGATACTGCATAAACCTTATCTTAAGTTAACTTTCCATTTAGGAAAATGGTACTGTGGTTCAACAAATCATATTTTCTTCTCTATTAAAGCAGTTATTATTTTTATTTGTTAGTACAAGTATTAATTTTTAAAGAAAGGCAACAGACAGGTCCTAAAAATACAGATTTTTATTACGCAATCACCAAAATCCCAAAGACAAATACTATTTAGAGTAAAGGGGTTTTCAAATCTAGACATTTTCTTCATAAGTGCTGCTTTAATTTACAGTGCTGGATTGTTCCTATAATTTTTAAGTATGTTAGCAATGCTGTGAATGAATGTGACATGTCCATCTATTCAACTGAACTAAAAGCTCAGCATAGAAACTTTTGGTAAACGTCTCAGAATTAATTTCCATTCTGGTTTTTTTGCAAATACTTGCTGGAATCTAAAAAGACACCTTGACTAGGCAGACACTAGAATTAGTAAACATTTAATTGTGCAGCAGGGTCTCAGTGTTGCCATTAAGTAACTTCTAGGATGCTGACTCCTGACATCCACTCAAAACTGAAAAAAGCATTACTGCTTTGGCAAACTCTTAAGTTCATCTTGAGCCATCAACAGTTAGAGTTCATCCACTCCAACAGCTGTCCAAGGCCTTATCTTCATCAAGATGTTTACATAATATCAATAAAACCAAGGTAATTGAGACCAACGCCTTCTGAAACTGAGAGAGGCAGTATGCAGTGGCCAAATCACAGACCTAATTTTCTTGCCTGTTCACTTCAGCAGTTCAGCATGGCTATGGTTGGGTTAGAGCAAGGTGACAGTTTCACCTAGGTATACATTGCATGTGACCATTCTGAGGAAGACTGTTGTTCTTTTCAAAGTCTTCCTCCAATGATCCCTATATCTCTATATACACTTTCCTCATCTGTAGATTTGCTTAAGTAGGATTAACTTAAACATTGCAAAGCATTTTGTAGTTCTGGAAAGATCTCAACAGATGAGGGTATCTTAAGGGGGAAAGAAAAAAAAAGTATTTCCAAGTCACCACTCATTCTTTCTTCCTTGACTCGTGCATTCATTTTCCATAGGCATACCCTAGGGGTGAGCTGGAAGATGGAGAAAAGAAATTCTATACGGAGTCTTCTAGGAATGGTGATGTGAGGAGTTGTAACTATGTGGTAGCAGAAACAACCAGAAAAATATGCATATTGGCACTAACCTGGGAAACACAGGCGGGTCTGTGAACTCGATGCATGAGGTAGGCAGTCCCATTCTGTGGGGTGTCAGGAGTAGAATAAATAATGCAAATGAACAAAGGCAGCAGATCCAATAGTCAGGCTAGTAACTATATTAGCATACGGTGTTTATTTCTGCTCTGGGTTACTCTTGCTACAGATTGCCAGTAATCTGAGATGTATGTTCACAAGGCAGAGAAGGAATCAGGTCAAACAGTTCATTATAAAACCAGCAAATTGTGCCATACTCTGGCTTTCTTGTAGAATGTTCTCCCAGCCTGGAGTAGCTCAACACAAGCAAAATAATCTTAAGAGATTGTTCTGTAATTGCATTGCTTAATTCAAGAATTACTTATGCATTTAATCTTACTACACAGAAAGAAAGGGGAGAAGTCATAGTATCCCTTAAGTGCCCTAATATCCACTTTCTTTTTTAGATATCTCTGTGTTTTAAATTAAGGAGGAATGAAATAAACAAACACCAAATAAATAAATTAATTAGTATTTAAGAAAGCCCCATAAATATTGCCTATGCCTCCGAGGAAAAAAAATAAGTTATGCATGACTATGATTGCCTCTGTTTTATACACAGGATTAGTTTCTAATAATGCTCTCTTTTGGCAGATTACTATAATGCCTGGCTGTACTGACCACCCATGGCCCCGTTCCCAGATTTTGGTTTGTCTCCCTACTTTCCAAAATCTAGCTATGATTTAGTCAGCCACCAAGTCTCTGAGACCAAATCTTGATGCTGCTCTTCGAAGGTGACCAGGTATGTGGTTCTTATCATTCTCTTCATGATCTTTATCTATCCCAGATTCACAAAGCACAGTTCTTCCCAGTGCCCACCAAAAACTGAGGTTCATATTGGCATTTTTTTTCCACATCTGCAATCTAGCTCTTCAAAATGGGTAAAAATCCATGGGTTTCCCAGAGATCTACTGCCACCCTAAAACTTGGCTGTTGTTCTTCTCCCTAAGCACCTGGATGCTTCTTTCTCTTGGCTCATGGTCCTTCATTAGGCTGGAAAACTGCTGTCTTCTGTGTGGTGGGGAGGCAAGAAGCTCCTCTCCTCAGAGGCAAAACCATGATGGATCTTAGCAGGAGACCTTACTGTTGACTGAGTCATGATTACTCAGAAATTATGAGCATGACCTAAGTAGGTGAACTCTTCCAGAGCTAGAATCAGATATGCGAGGGCCTAGATAGCATTTCAGTAGCATTTGTTACTGAACAGAGGTACATGAGTGTAAAACTACTCAGGCTGACTCACAATGTAGAACACCGTGTCAAACGTGCATTCAGGTCCCAAACAAGACTAAGACCACCGAAGTCAGTGTAAGGAAGGACTGGAGTTGTGTTCTGCTATAGCAATATTGTTGCAGAGTCACTAATAGCTGGTCTGGAAATACTACTCAGGGCATGGCCTGCTTCTCCTGCCTGGATTAACTACAGTTAACCTACATAATTTATGTTTGTCCAAACTGTTTTAAAATTGCCAGTGATGGTGGTCCCACAGGTTCCTTTGTTTGTTAGAATCTTTTTCCCAGTATATAGGATTGTCAACATTTCAGCCTACTCAGTGAACATGGAAAATACGCTGCAACCTTGGACATACTTTAAGTGTGTCATCACATCTGTTCACAATCTTCTTTAGACAAAACAAAATTAACTGCTCCAAACATTCTCCAGATTGTTCCAAATGTTCACATCTTCTCTGGACTTTGATTAGTTTCTTTTAAGAAAGATACAGACTGACTTAAAGATTTCCTTCAACAAATAACTTAGTGGTGCTGAATGAAGGAAGAACTTCACATACGTTATGGACAACAACACTGTTTGTTGCAAGGCAATACTATTGACTCCCACTGCATTTGTGATTCACTGTAATGACTTAGATTACCCTAAGAGGAATTGTTATTTTATACACTCCACCCTTTATTCCTTTCAGTGCACACATAGTAGCACTGAAGCACAAGAACTGTAAAAGACCCAGACAGAAAGTAATTTTCAACCCTTTTCAAAATAGTTTCACAAACCAGTACATATGTACAGTAGCTCAACTGAAAAGGATGGAGGGGAAAAGGAAAAAGTAATCCCTCCTCATTTTGGACAGCATATCCACAAATTAATTACATACCAGAAGGAAAACCTATTTACTACTTCTCACTGGCTACAATTAATGTTTCACTACACTCATCAGGCTTTGCAACCTTTTCCTGGCAATAGAAATGTTTTCTAAAATTTAAGTTAAATCATTCTTGGAACTGGTATTGTTTAATTATATTAGTAAAAGGAATACAGAGAGAAAAAATATCTGGGAAAAGTTATGGGCTTTTAAGATGTTTCAGAATGCTTTCAACCATTTCAATTAGCAGTTTTAATGGTTACCTAATAAAGACCCTTTCCTAAATGTAATATAGTGTTTGCATAGCCCTGTAGTGTCAATACAGTTATCTCCATGATAAGCCATCAATAAACTTCCTGTGTCAGATGGACCAACTGGGATCCTGAAAGATATGGAAAATCCTTATCCAGTTCATCACAACTAGTACTGTGATTAATTTTCCACCACAACCTTCCCCTCTACATTTCTACCACAAGTATGTTGCATATCTAAGCATAAACCCTTTAATAACCTTGTTTCCATTGTTGCAATGCTGACCTTATTTTGAACTGCATCTAATACTGCAAGCTCTCAGTCACCATTGTCTGCTTGCAGGTAGTTTGGTCTGGAGAGCAATTGGCTATTACAAAGGCTGCAGTAACACTCACTCTGTTTAACAAACGTGCCAACATACAACAATGGTTCATTATGTTGAGCTATTACATACTTTTATCCCAGCTTAATAATGATTTGTTTCATTTCCTCAGCACAGATAATAGTAAGGCACTATGTACATTCAACAAATACAAACTCAGACTAAACTAGTGGTTGCAGTGATGAGCTGCAAGCAAGCTGCTCATCACTTTCTCCGGATTCCTATGTATGTAGAGAGAGTATCTACCTGGTTTACAGCCGCAGGAGGATAAGAAATCACTACTACCTGAATGGTGGTATTGTGAGTGCATCTATTCATGTAAGTAGAGGTGGAAGTACTTGAGTAAACTGAAAGTGTTATTTTTTTTGTTTATTTATCTTGCTTGGTTTTGGCACTACAACATGGGGGGTTTTTTCATGTCACTGTAGGCACAATTGGAAGACAGACAGGTTAAGCAGCCATCAACACAAGTACAGGAGCAGTACTTTGTATTCTGCTAAGACCAAGCCATCTTGTTAAATTTGCATGTCCCCTATTATGGCAAGGTTACAGTGAACAGGAGTCACAGCAGTATTTCCACGTGGGCCATCTATAATTCTATTCCCCAGGCATTGAGCATACTTCACATTTTGTTCTAGACCTTTTGCCATTTCCCTTTGTCATGCCTCCAGCCCAAACACTGGATCTCCTTGCTTTTGATAAAAGTGAAAATACAGGTGGAGTTAAAGGCCAAACATCTGGAACAAACACTGAACACTGCTTACAGAAGGTCAGAAAAATCAGGATAACACCCAGTAACCATTAAGGGACCACTTTAAACGACCCATACTACCTATCCGTTCCTCCAACACAGTGACCCCACAATTAATATGCTAATCACACTGGCACCCCAAGTAGTGACAACACAATAGCACATCAGCATTACATGCTCATAATGCGTGCATTTGCCATGGCCACAATTAAAAAAAAAAACTTGCAAGAATCTTGAGGTATGGATTTGAGGGAATGGATGTCACTTTCTAAATACAGATTGAAAGAAAATCTATCTTTGCTACTGAGTAAACAGAATAATATATAGGTGCTGCCCATAAGCCCTCTTGTTTCCTAAGATCCTTGCTGGGAACATGTAGAGTCCCAAGGACATCAGTTACAACCATTATGTAGTAACTAACAAGCCTGCCAGCAAGTCCAAGAAGAACTGAGCAGGAAATACAGAGGCTTGTTAATAGGCTCAGAAAAACAAGTGAGAGAGACTGCTTAAGGTGACAGAGAGGCTTTTATAACTGAGAAACACAAGGAGGAAGGATAGAGGGCTACATAGTGTTGAAATCAGTTACAAAAGAAGGTTTATTATAGAGACCTGGTCTTGCACTATAAAAGCAGAGCCTTGCTGTGTAGTAGTACCCATGTACTTTCCTAGATGCCATGTGGCTACTCTAAAGACAAGCTAAAGCACTGAGATGATGCATCAGCTTCTTCTGAATCAATTAGTTTTTAAAATTAAATCATCTGCATTGTTTCATTTGAACCAACTTCACCCTCCCTGAGAAGTCCCACCTGGGGAGCCTGCACTACAGTGGGTTAACACCACCACACCTATAACTGCTCAAGGTGTGAGGCAGAACATATTTCCAGTGATGGTTGTTGACCAAAGGAGTATGAGACTGTCCTAAAGCATGTGCCAGACAAACCTCACTAGAGAGAGAATTACAAGCTTACGGTCACTTTTTGTTAGTTCTGGGTATGCAATGATAATCAATATTACCATAACACCAATGATGCACAAATTCCATGTTCCCTTCAAGCCCTTGTATAGAGGGGCAAGATGATTCTTCCCAATTAACTATACTATAATAAACAGTATATATATATATATATTACACACACACATACAATTTGTAGCAGAAAAAATGGTATATCAGAAAAATCAAGTAAATACCAATTCATAACTGAGAATAGAGGTTTATTGAGCACCTACAGTCATGCAATTATTTTTTCTGTGGCAGTTACATTTATTGTAGCTATTTTCCAATTATAAACAAGTGTGAACAAGAACCTAATTGTATTGTGTAATTCACAAGTTGTCAATTTTTCTTTCCAAACTCTTTGATAAAGGGCACACTGGAACTGTGAACAGGTTTGACAAATTGGTTGTCTTTAATAAAGACAACTGAAAATCTTAAAGGCTTGAGATTGTTCTACAAAAGGTTTCAGCAATTTAAATAGGGTCAAGACCATTTCTTGTTTATAAATATTTTAAAATCATGAGTCAGAGCTCATTAGTACACTATAAATGAGGAATCTTCCTAACAAATATTATGCCTGCTAAAAATGTTTACTAAGAACACTAACTTCTATGTTAAAATGTAAACAGAACAAAAACAGTACAAAAACCTTGCTTAGCAAGGCACAGATGAATCACTAGGTACTACTGCTTACAAGTGCCAAAGATCATTAGTTTGTTATAGAATCACAGAGTGACAGGTGTTGGAAGAGATCTTTAGAGATCATCTAGTCCAGCCTGCCTGCCATGGGCCAGGGACACCTCCACTAGATCTGGTTGCTCATGGCCCCATCCAACCTGGACTTGAACACTTCTATGGAAGGAGCACCACAACTTCCCTGGGCAACATGTGCCAGTGTCTCACCACACTCACACTGAAGAATTTAATATCTTATTGAAACCAACAATTTTTCTTTTAAAAATGTTACCCCTTTACCTACCACTACAGGCCACTGTAAAAAAAAAAAATCAAAAAACCTCTGCCTTTCTTATAAGCCCCTACTAAGTACTGAAAGGCCACAATATGGTCTCTCTTATAAGGCAGGTTGATAGAGTTCTCTGGTATTAAAGTTGCCTGACACTCCCTCTTATAAGCTCCATTTTTAATTGCTTGAGAATGTAATGAGTTGTTTTCATGATTTTGAAGGGAGATAATATCAATTGTATGTTTCTGACATCCCTATGAAAACCTAACAAAACTATAAACCTCTGTTAACATCAATTCCTTACACTCCATGGAGGATAAATCCAGAGTTGCATTTCCAGAAGATGTGCCTGCATCTGCTTCTACACACCACCACAGGATTTCTCCAGCTACAGCTCTCACCGGTCATGGTCAGATTTTGCTCAGTGACAGCAACGAGTCCTTTTCCCTTATGTTCTCTGTCCCTGACACTGTTCCTGGATTGATGCAAAGAAGAAAGATGTCTGCTTTGAATATAAAGGGGACAAAAATGCAAGCTGGGTGGACCTAATTACACAGGGTTTTGAGAAGGAAGAGGTTCTTAATGACTTCTTTGCTTGAGTGTTCTTTGGTAAGTGCTCCAGCCTCATTGCAAAGGCCACAGAAGGTGACAGCAGATGACAGCAGGAGAACTATTCCTCCCCTCCCCTCCTCCGTAGAAGAAGAAGCAATTCATGGCCATCAAAAAACCTGAAGGTTGACAAGTCTATGGGACTTAATTGGGACCATGTATAGGTTCTTAGGGAGCTGGCGGATGAAGTTGTTAAGCCTCTATCCATCACACTTGAGAGGTTCCCACTGACTGGAAATAAGATAACATCGCTCCTATTTTTAAAAGGAGAAAAAAGGAAAACCTGGGGAACTACAGTCACATGGATGGAGAGCAGGCCTGAGGAAAGGCACTTGGGGGTGGTAGGAGATGAGAAGCATGACACAAGGCACCGGTGTGTCCTCCTAGCCCAGAAGGCCACCCACAGCCTGGGCTACATCAAAAGAAGCATGGCCAGCAGGGCCAGGGAGGTGACTCTGCTCTTGTGAGACTGCACCTGGAATACTGTGTACAGCTTTGGAGCCCCCAGCACAGGAAAGATACAGACCTGTTGGAGAAGGTCCAGAGAAGGGCCACAGATGATCAAAGGGCTGGAGCACCTCTGCTGCAAAGCCGGGCTGAGAGAGCTGGGGCTCTTCAGCCTGGAGAAGGCTCCAGGGAGACCTTTTAGTGGCCTTCCAGTACATGAAGGGGGCCTACAGGAAAGCTGGAGTGGGGCTTTTCCCCAGAGAGGGTAGTGACAGGACAAGGTGTAATGGTTTTAAACTGAAAGGGGGTAGATTTAGGTTAGATGTCAGGAAGGAATTCTTCACCATGAGGGTAGTAGGATATTGGAATAGGGTCCATAGGAAGGATGTATGAAGCCTTGTGCAACCAGGTCTAGTGGGAGGTGTCCCTGCCCGTGCAAGGGGATTGGTTCTTGATCTTTTAAGGTTCCTTCCAACTCAAACCATTCCATGATTCTATGAGAATAGGACACTTTGAAGACATTGTTTCAGGAATTTGAACAAAGTAATGCATTTATTAACTTCTAATCTGAACTGGTAGACATAAAGGTGACTATGAGCCAGCAATGTGCCCTTGTATCCAGGAAGGCCAAGGGCACCCTGATGTGTATTTGAAGGGGGATGGTTAGTAGGTCAGGGGAGGTTCTCCTCCTGTTCTACTCTGCCCTGGTGAGGCTGCATCTGGAATATTGTGTCTAGTTCTGGGCCCCTCAGTTCAAGGACTTCGAACTGCTGAGAGAGTCCAGCACAGAGCCACAAAGGTGATTGAGTGGAACACCGCCCTAATGAGGAAAGGCTGAGGGAGCTGGGTCTCTTCAGCTTGGCGGAGACTGAGGGGCAACTTCATTAATGTACATGAATATGTAAAGGGTGTGTGTATCAGGAGGATGGAGCCAGGTTCTTTTCAGTGATGTCCAATGATAGGACAGGGGGTAACATATGCAGGCTGGACCGTAGGAGGTTCTGTGTAAAAATAGGAAAAAAACCTCACTGTGGGTGAGGGCGACAGAGCACTGGAACAGGCTGCCCAGTGGGGTTGTGGCATTTCTTTCTCTGGAGAAACTCAAAATCCACCTGGACATGTTCACAGGTCACAGGCCCCTGCTCTGGCAGGGGGCTTGAACATGATGGTGTCTGTAGGTCCCTTCCAGCCCCTAACATTCTGCCATTCTGTGATTAACATGGAAGGAATGTGTATCTATGATTTTAAGTGTATGGGGTCTTTTCATAGTTTCAGTGTCACCTCTCCCTCTAGCTCTAACAAATGCTGTTTTACTGTAGCTCATGTGGTTTGCAAATGGCCTCTGGGGAATTCTTACCATCATTGTTACTGAGGTGAAAGGGGACTACTTTTGTTTTGTTTGTTTTTTGTTAAAAATCATGAAGATCTGAAACATTTATATAACCATTTTGTCAGTGGGCTTGTGGTACCTCTAGAAAGAGAGCCCAGTGTCCAGAAAGAAGCTAGTTCAATGGAAAAAGTACATTGGTTGGTCAAGACCCCAAAAAACTACTTGGAAACTCCCCATGCTAAGAAACTGTGAGGAGGAGATCCATGCAGCTGAGCTGAGTCACATAGTTTTCACACAGCCATCCTGTCTGTACTTGCAGTGATTATTTAGTGTGGCAGGATCCAGTCTTGTTCCATCCCAGAATCTCAGCCCACCTCCTGCTGTCTACATCAGCAAGGGAAAACTACAAAACCTTTATCAGATCCAGTGCAGTTATTTATCCCAAAAGTGGGGACTACCATGCTATAAAGAAAAAAAAAAAAAAAATATTCTATTATTGCCTTTTGAGGAAGGAGTTCTATTTTTGTAAAATAACTGTGAATTAATTATTTTATTTGCAGAAGTCAATGTGCATTTAGAAGTGGACTGAACAGAGCTGTTAGGATTTGAAATTTCTGTGCTGCAGGTGCACAGCAGCCACTTTTACCATTAGAGAGGTGAAACTGAAAGACACGAGAGGCTGGGAAGGATGGGAAAAGGCACTTCTCTGCCTTGCTGCAGGGCCACGTAGAAATTTTCCTGCATCAAAGAACACCCTGCTCCTGCTGAGGTGTTCTTTGGGGGATGTACAAGGTGGAAGCAGGACTTGAATTTTTAATCAGCCCCTAATAAAGGAGCAGGAAGATAGTTCCTTCAGGAAGGGTGAAATATTTTTCTCTGACAATTGTACTTATTCCAGTTATGCGGGATTGCACTAGTCTGAGGCAATTTTCACCTCTGCGGTGGCCAGGTGGCAGCTCCTCACAGTTCATCCTGAGCCACAGGCATAACAGTGCTCACTAAGATCTAGTCCCTCACCCGCTTCTGGTGAGGCAAAATCCTTTTTGTGCTGGCCAATTGTTCCCAGTTCCCAGGCAGTGGTGTACTTGGCAGCAGCCAAGACCTCTTACAGAAACTCCTCCTCCCTCCTCCTGCCAAGGCCCTGGTTCAGTGCGTGCTGGCTTCCACAGGCGTGGCTCCTCCTGGCTCCCTCACTCTGTTACGCTTAAGGCAATTAAGCTCCTGCTTCTGGCTTTTGCTGAGTGATGAGCTGTTTTCCCCTTTCCCTCCTTTCCTTCCAACCCAGCATTGCTCCAGCAGGGTGAGGTCACAGATCTCCCAGCAGATTCCCCCATAGCTGGGGGGAAGCTCCCTCAGACTTGGTCATGAACTCACACCCACCAACTTCCTTTTCTAAATCCAAGTACATCCTTTTACACCACAGTTAAATAATTTTCATTTAAACAGTGTAATCTTGCCCCTGTGTAGTCTTACAGCAGTTAACCAATGTCTTTTTGCAAAACAGTATAAAAGACTGAGCTTCAAGAGCAGTAGTTCTTTGATTGTAATTATATAAAAATTCTGCATGGTTGTTACAGGTATGCTGTGTATTTGCTAATGTTGCTGGCTTTGATGGCAAGTTAACTAGAAGTGTGGGTGTGAGAATTAACAAAGTCTAAATGTTCCACAAATGCTGCTTGCTCAGTGAAAGCTACATTCTGAGGGTTGCAAAGGTTAATTACTCATATTTCATTCAAATTGACATACATTTTCTGCAAAATGAAGCACAATGCTTGTCTACCTATTTTTTTAATACTGCACTACCAAGGATATGAAAAAAAATGGTGGATTTTATTGCCCCCACTGTGTTTAGGTTTGTTTATGCTTTGGCAGGAATGCTGGTTGATCTGGTTTTTCTAGGATGGAGTCATTACTGTATAACCTTTCCTGACTTGGTGAAAGGTTTTGTTGTTTTTTTTTTCTTCCTTTTTTTTTTTTTTTTTTTTTTTAAATAGCAAGTATAATCATGGCCTACGCACAAAAGTAATTGAAATATGATTAAATTACCTCTACTGACAGAGATAAAGTACACTAAAATATGTAATTAAATGCTCAGCACAGGTCATTGGAGAATACAGTACAGTATTGTAGGAAGATCTGAAAGATTTATGAGAAGTAATTTGGTGGGTCAGGGTGAAGAACTGTTCTGAAGAGCTAAAATTCATCTGGCTTCTGGCTTCCTGCAAGGAGCATAGCCTTGATCCTGACAGCCTCCCAGATGGGCTGAGCAGCCAGAGGCAGCCTCAGCAACCTCAGACATGAGTGGTGGTAGCCTCTGAGTGAACTGCAGGCACAGTTGGCCCTGCTGGAGAAAATCAGCTTTCTTTGGCCTTATTAGGAGCTATCTGTATCCTCTTGTGGAACAAGAGAGGTCAAGACTAATGGTATGAGTGGGGCTGGAAGACAACATGTCCTGCTGTCTTTGCTCTCTTAAGTGTCCAACACCCTGACTACCAAAAAACTCAGCAGAAAAACCACCTGTGATTTGGAGTGGGATTCCTGCAGGCATGGAGCTGGAGCTAAGGGTCTCAGTGGAAACTGCTGAGGGGAAGGGTGCAACCTGCCCCAGGCCTAAGAGAGATCAGATGTCTAATGCAGAAAATCCTGTTTCTGATTTGCAGACCTGAATGTGGCAAAACCAATCTCTTTCTTCCTCTCAGCCTTCTTCTTCCTAAAAGAAAAACTACAGAGAAAAGGATCAAGAGGAGGAGCACTGATTTTTTACCCATTACATTAAGGACTGGGAAGATCTAGGATCAACGCATGAAGGGAATTTCAGCACATGTATGTCCATGTACTAAGACAGGGCTCTTACCTCTAAGTTGAAAGATTCTGTGGTGCTTGGACATTTTCATTTTCTCCTACTGAAACTATGACACTTTGCTTAAACTACTTAGGTATTCATGGGTACACTGGCATCCTGCATCCTTTTTTGTAACAATTACACGGCAGGATATGACTTACCACCACAAAATCTTTAAAATGTGAATTAAATCCATAAAGGGATATTTTCTGCACTGCTTTCCACATCCTCAGTGCTTACAACAATGAACTGAGCAATTAGCATTCAGCAAAACCTGACAATGTTTTCAGGTTCATCCCCAAAAGAATTCCCCTATTTCATCACTGCCTTCCTAACATAATGGCAAATGTGACATCCACACACATGACCAGTCTTTCTTAAGACTGCTTGATTGTGGAGCTGTGAAATAATGCTGGTCTTTCATTTGAGCTTAATAGTTTGTGGCTTTTACACTCTAATATGTATTTTCCCTTATTTTAATCCTATCTCTTTAGTTTCCAAAACACTACCACCTACCATGTAGTTGTAAAAAAAAAAAAAATCACATCTGTTGAACAGAGAATTAGTAACATCAAGGCTGTAGCCAAGAGTTAAAATGAATGTGTTGACAGTCCCCATCCAGGTTCATAATACTTCGCAAGTAGTAAACATGAGCTTTTCACTTACTGTCTGTAGCTAGAGCCATTAGAAGATACACTAGTTGCATTTTCTAAAGGATTTTTATTTCCTCTGGGAAAGTAGGGATTTTTTTAAACAAATGTTGGATTCTCATGTAACTAATTTAAGTGTTAAAACTTTAAGAAAAAAAGCAGTAATTATTATAATCCTCATAAAACGGCCTCTTGGGTGATAATTATCAGCTCCTCAGGGCAAGGATTGCATAGGTGTATACTCAGTAGCTGCACTGTTGTTGCTTGAATTTGCTAGGCACTATCAAAATATACATTCAGCTCACTTATAAGGAAAAACCCAGCCTGAAGTGAAGAAAATGAGGAGGTAACCTGGAGGGATGCCAGCACATGCTGATGCCAACACTAGGGTGTTGCCACAGGAGCTCACTGGGTGTGGAAGACAGCTGGGATACACACTGCTGTGTATACCTTTCTGTTTTCTGTTCACCACCCATGTGTATGTATCCCTCTTAAGTAAAATGGGTCATATTATACTCTACTATATATTCCCTTCCACAGGATACAGGAGCACTTCTCCTCTGGACAGTGCTCAAGGAAAGGACTTGAGGTCTCTTGGTTCACCCAGAAAGCCTATGCCTGCATCTTCAGCAGTCAAATATGGCTAAATGATACCTGATAGGCAGTTCTGTAGTTGCTGTTATTCCTCAGTTAAAATACACTACAGTTTTCCTACCATTTTCTTCCACCACTGTTTTTTATGGCTGTGGTGTGTTCAGTATTATTAGTGTAGAGGCCACTGGAAGTAGCTGTACTGTACGAAGAATACTATTACAGTGGTTAAATGGTCTTAGTCCTAGTAATACTATTCACCGTTCTCAAAACAGCTAGACTGGGAAAACAGAGAACTGCTTTTTGCTAGTAAACAAATGTCTAGAGAGATCAGCATAGTCTGGTTCCTCTGATCACTGACATCAAACACAAAAACCATGACTTTGTATCTGCTTTCTTTTAAGGCAGATGACTTACAAAAATCTGTGGAACCTGTGGTTAATTTGCATCTGTATCCTACTACCAGCCGGGTTTCCCACACAGAAAATTGTATGTCAGTAACTTGCTTAGGCTTCAGAGCTGCTTATCAAAAGTGCTGTCTGTACAGAATCTGTTCTTCCCCCACTGACCTTCCAACTTACATTGTATCCAGAGTAGAATGCAGAGGAACAAAAGCTGATTGACAGTCAGCTGTATCATGCTGCTGCAAAAACAAACAAGCAAACAAAAAGACAAGCACCATACTAGGTGTGGCAAGAAGAGCGCAAACTGGAACATGAACCACATAAATGTACTCAGCATCAGCAAAGCCTCATCTGAAGCATTGAGGAAATCATGATTTAGGAAAGATAAGCAAAGAACACAGATGCCAGTGAAGGAGAATGTGAGATCTAGACAACAATCTGTTAAAGACAATTAGAAAGGATGGGAATTATTTAATCTTGAAATGAGAAGACTAGTAGAAATCTTTTAATACACAAAAGATAACTGGGAAAAAAATAAAAAAAAATAAAATAAAAAAAAAAAAAAGGAAAGCAAACAGGACAGCATCAGATGCTGAGGAAGATGCTCAGACAGTCTCTGCTACTGAAGTTTCTGGAAACAAGTTAGACAAGCATCAACAGGGACTAATGTAGGGACAGCTCTTCTTGTGGCAAGCTGATAGACAAATTCTTTCCAGAATAGCTTTCCTTCTGTCCTGTGTTTAGTGACAGTACCACATGAACATTACGGTTCCTTTACACTCCGTAACTGCTGAGATGGGCACATTGCCATGAGGTGCCAGGATAACCTTTGTGAGCTCTGTCTGTTTCCTAATTGTGTTCCTCTCTTCTTCTTGTTGCCATGAAGACTACAGAAATTGAAAAGTTGAACCTGTCCCATGCGTACAGAAATACCAAGTAACTCCTGACCCTGCTGAAAGCACGTATCTACTTTTGGGTCTGTTTTATTGTCTTGTAGGCAGTTAGACATTTCTAAAACATCTGGGGTCCAGAACCAAGAATCAGTGTAGACAGTAAGTATTTGCTAGCGGAAAAGGTTTTAATGGTTATTAACATTGTTGTGTTACAATACACATGTGATAGCTTTTCTGACTCAGTTAGGACAACTCCATTACACAATAGTCTGAGTAAGCCACTTAGTTTGCAAGTGTGCTGGATAACAACATTATTAGAACAAATGAGTTCAGTGATGTTTGGGTAGATGATAAAATAAGGACAAATTTGTAAATGAGGACTTCCTCTATGGCATTTGATGACAGGACAGCTTCTTGAGAAATTGCACTCCTGTGTGCCTCCTGAGCACATGATGAAAGAAGACAGAACAGGTATCCCCATAACCACTATATGGTGGCAGTTGAAGAGAGGCACTTCTTTTGGACAGGAGCCTTAGAGGCTGTCCTCTTCAGTTTAGGCCTGTTGGTTGCTTCCAGAAACTTCCAGGGAATGGGATAAACAATTAAACCTCTCCCATCAGCAGTAGCATGCTTGCTTTCTTCCTTTCATTCTGACTAGGGAGGGACCTTGAGATGCATGCAGAGCATTAAGGTGGGTTCTGACTTGGGGTCTGTCCACTTAAGCAAGAAGAGAGTTTAGTGGTGTGTCCTGGTTTGGGCCAGGATAAAGGTGATTTTCTGGTTTGTACTTTTTCTTTCGGCTAAGTTTCTTGTAAGTAGTTGCACTTGCTGAAATTAACAGCAAGTTTCTCAGACAGTGTCTGCTTCTAGGACTGCTAACACTCGATGTTTATAGTTACTGACAGAGACTGGTATGCAGAACCAAGGACGCTGCTCAGCTCTGATGAACATTTTACCCTCCAGAAGGAGTAAAAAAGTCCCACCTGAACCCCTCCTTTGGGGAGGACTGGACAAGATAGATGCCAGAACTGACCAAACAGAGTATTCCATCCCATACATGTCATGCTCAGTATAAATTTGAGGGATCACGAGGGTCAGACCCCTTCTTCCTGCCCTTCCTTCTCCTGCCCCTGTTTGCTTCAGCATCCTGGGAGTATTCTGTCCATTTGTCTGCCTGTTGTCCTGATCCATGCCAGCCTGAATCTGTGTGTTCCTGCCTCCAGCTCCCGACTGATGCTGACTGCAGGAGTCCAGCCTGGACTTTCCCAGGGCTGCCCTGCATCCTCGGTGGTGATGTGAGAGTGACTGGGGGAAAGGGGTGAGGAACGTGGTATCAATTTTCCTGTATATTTGTATATTTATATATATTTAGTAATTTTTCCTATTTATCATTATTGTTTCATTAAAGTTGTGTAGTTTATTTTCCAACCCATAAATCTCTCCCTCCCTTATTCTGTCTTCTTTCCTTATCAGGGAGGAGAGGGGGATTGATAGAGAGCATCTGTTACTCAGTTTAATTGCCGGGCAAGTGTTAAACCATGACATGGTGCTACCAATGGAGAAACCTGCAAGAGCTGCATGTTAGCATGTGGTTAAAAGCAGAGCAGATCTTCAGCAGGTAAAGGTAAAAGGCTCTGCAGTCTTACCCCAGAGCAGGGAAAAAAAGGGAAAATCTTTCTGATTCAGTAGTGAAAACCACTGAGAGTGCAGCAATGCGCTTATTGCTGCGGTTATTGGTGATTACCGTATTATCTATTTAGATGTAAAGATACATTTATTTTATGAGCTGATAATTTATCTACTATCAGATTTTCCCAGACCTGCTTATTTGTGTCATAATACAGTGACAAGAATGACAGCAAGAGTAACACGTGGGAGCTGCAAAACAGCTTAGTGTTTAAATGGTCATGAAGTCATGCTTTCCACTTGGAAGTGAGTTTTACAGTAGCTAATAACAGGGTGAGCATTTCTGACACGCTTGGCAATTCTGATCTGTGTTGTGCTGAATCTCACTTAAATTGCAGGTACAACCACTTGCCTTTAATTAAAGAAACAGTTATATTTGATGGAGCTGGCAGCTACACCCTGCACACAAGCTCATCTATAGAAATGTGTTGGTGGTGATTCCAACAGAATCTTCAGCAACAAATCCCCAGAAACTTTTCTGGATTGAACACTGGCTGCCCAGCAAGAGCTGTGAACAAAGACAGCCATGCTGATCTCTAGCTAATACCTTCAGTCTTTGCATGATTAAGTTTTTTAGGGCAATGAACAAACTACCATGGCTAACATCCAGATTCATCATTTGCACCTTTCCAGATGAACTCACAACACTGAGTAGAGTCTTAAAATAAGCTGTAAATGTACTATATGTTGAAGGTTGGTTATAAAACAACAGCTATGATAACCCTGGCTGTAGAACAAATCAAACTGCCCTTACTATGCTCCAGGCAAAAGTAGTAGGCTCTTGTCCACTACAACAAGCAAGAGTAAAAAAAAAGTCTAAGCACACTTACAGAAAGGCCAGCAATGCTATTTGTCCCTGCTTTTGTCCCAGAGCATTTGGTGAGGTTGAGGAACTATCACCTCTTGCAAAGACCCTCACACTTGTGTTTTCAAATTTGCTTATAAAAGTGGGGTCCAGACAGTTTTCCATGTGGTATTTATTCCCAGTGGATAATACTGGAAGATCATCCTTGAAAATGTCTTCCTTTTGTTGCAGGCATGCATGTCTCATTGCTGCGGAATGTAACTTGTGGTTTGCTAGAAAAACCCTGGTTTTAGTCTGTGGGGCTGGATGTCTTTTATCAGTGTCATTATGAAAAGCGATCAACTCTGGTTATGGCCCATAAAACATCTGGTGTCTGTGTTTGAGAAAAGAATACAGGAAATGCCTGGTTAATAGTGCTGCTGTAACAGTAAAAGCAGCAGATAAAAATAAAACTCTGGTAAGTGACATACATGTACACATAGAGCATTTAGTAAGACTATTGCATAACCCTCTGTGCCTGCAGCTCCCAGGGCAGCTGAGAGGCTGCTCCAGTTCACTAAGCTCCAGCTCCATGATTTCACGCTCCTCACGAAGTTTCTTCATACTCTTCCTCCCCCTGTACGGTCTGATGCAGGTTGTTTTTGTTAGGAGAGGAGTAAACCCTGGCTGTTTGTACATTGCTCACGCAGGAGAATGAGTTTCTGAAGGAAAGCTGGAAGCAGCTAGACCTTTTTTCTCTGGCACCATGGCCAAGAGAGTTTATTTCCTCAGATAAAAGTCCTAAATTAGCCTATCCAAGGTCACTCACATGGGCAAACACACAAAATTTTAGGCATTTCCTGTCTCTTTTGAGCTAAGTCATGTTTTGTATCACCAGAGGTGGTTAAATCTTAAAGAAGTCTCATAAAACTTGAGGTATGCCTGGTTTGGGGCATAGGCATGGCTGTCACCTGTCTATCACTACAGCAGCAAAAATGCTCAGGCACTCCCAGGCATGGCTGTCCCTGTGCCTGAGCAAGGTCCTGAGCCCCAGAGAAAACATAAGGCACAGACTTGCTTGCTGTGCACGCCCGAGCTTGTACCCTGCTGCATGCAGAGCTCCAGCCACAGGGGCTGGAGAAGATGGAGGCTGCTTTCATCCTGCCTGCCCCTCCTTCTCAGCCGGGGTGTGTGACTGTGACAAGGAGAGTTGGGTGAGTGAGGGGCCAGGGGGCTGGGACATCGTCACTGCTGCTGCACCAGCTGTGCCCAGGGACCTGGGACCTGCTTGTCCCCAGCCGGAGACGGAAGGTGATGCTGCGCTGGGAACACAAAGTTCTCAGTGTCATAGAATCATAGAATCATAAAATTGGCTGGGTTGGAAGGGACCTCAGAGATCATCAAGTCCAGCCCTTGATCCACTACCACTGTGGTTACCAGACCATGGCACTGATCTAGTGCCACATCCAGTCTCTTTTTAAATTTATCCAGGGACAGAGAATCCACTACTTCCCTGGGCAGCCCATTCCAATGCCTGATCACCCTCTCCATAAAGAAATTCTTTCTAATATCTAACCTAAACCTCCTCTGGCACAACTTGAGACCATGTCCTCTTGTCTTGCTGGTAGTTGCCTGGGAAAAGAGACCAACCTCCCCCTGGCTACACCCTCATTTCAGGTAGTTGTAGAGAGTGATGAGGTCTCCCCTGAGCCTCCTCTTCTCCAGGCTGAACACCCCCAGCTCCCTCAGCCTCTCCTCATAGCATCTGTGCTCAAGTCCCTTCACCAGCCTGGTTGCCCTCCTTTGGACCTGCTCCAGCACCTCAATCTCCTTCCTAAACTGAGGGGCCCAGAACTGGACACAGTACTCGAGGTGTGGCCTCACCAGCGCTGAGTACAGGGGCAGAATCACTTCCTTGGACCTGCTGGCCACGCTGTTCCTGATACAGGCCAGGATGCCATTGGCCTTCTTGGCCACCTGGGCACACTGCTGGCTCATGTTCAGCTTCTTGTCAATCCAAAGTCCCAGGTCCCTCTCTGTCTGGCTGCTCTCCAGCCACTCTGTCCCCAGCCTGGAGCTCCCCATGGGGTTGTTGTGGCCAAAGTGCAGGACCCGGCACTTGGCCGTGTTGAACCTCATCCCGTTGGAATCGGCCCAACTCTCCAGTCTGTCCAGGTCCCACTGCAGAGCCCTCCTGCCTTCCAGCTGATCCACACTCCCCCCCAGCTTAGTGTCATCTGCAAATTTGCTGATGATGGACTCAATCCCCTCATCTAAATCATCAATAAAGATATTAAACAGAACTGGGTCCAACACTGATCCCTGGGGGACACCACTAGTGACCGGCCGCCAACTGGATGCAGCCCCGTTCACCACCACTCTCTGGGCCCGGCCCTCCAGCCAGTTCCTAACCCAGCACAGGGTGCTCCTGTCCAAGCTGTGGGCTGACAGCTTTTTCAGGCCCTCTGCCTGCTCTGCTGAGAAGCATCTCAGATGTTTTGCAAGAGCAGACTGGCCTTACTTCAGTGGTTTTGAAAATCATGACAACTAGAGAAAACTTCAAAACCCATTTAGATTCCAGTATCACTATCCAACCACTATAGGCACATCTCTTCCTCCAGCACATGGTTAAACATGTAGATTTAAAATCTTTTATATTAATCAGTTTGTTTGAATGAATTTTAAATTATATTAAATTTAATTTATATTTAATTATGTTTAAATGCAATTTAAAATTAAAGAATACAGTGTTAGTATCTTTGTAGAGTTTCTCATGTATTTATATGGAAACTGTAATCCTCATCTCTGAGCAATGCTTCTACAAATATCAGTTCCCTCTCAGTCTGAAAAAAATATGGAATGGAGAAGTGGTTTCTCCTTGATGCTGTTCTTTGCTTGGTTTGCTTTTTACATGCTAGTCAAGAAGGAGGGAATGAGGAAAGAAAAAATATACAAACTGTTTCATTAAAGTACAAACAGGACATACTGTGATCAAGCAAAGATAAAATATTTTGCTCAAAATAGCAATAGCTCTTGATTACTGATTTTCAAGTTAGGAAATATTTTCCCTGCTTTAACAGAATATGTCAGGAGTTGCACAGTCTGCTGTGCTACTGATCTTAATTTAGCCTGAAAAGCTATCCCAAATAGTTTAAAATATTGCCTTTTTCCCCCCCAGCATAATGTATCAGTTGGGCTAACAAAAGATAATATATACCTCTAGACAAGCCTGTCTCTTGAACAGTCTTAACATTTAAAATGTAATTTTGAAAGAATTATCTGTAATAAAACTCAGTATCTCTGAGGCAGGGATATAATGGGTTTAGAAATATTTGAATTTAACCATTTTTGGAAAATGCCCATTTAGTTCACAGCAAATTTATGAACATTTCATCCCATGAGTGAAGTGCAGTAAGTCTCTCCTTTCAAAAAATTTTACTAAATAGGCATGTATAAATAAGAAAACGATGTTGAAACAAAGTAAGAGTGTAATCTGAATTCCAGAGCTCCTGTAAATATAATTGTCAGTGATAAGGGTTCTTGGTCAACCCTTGCTTGTGTTTGAGTGATAGAAAGCAGAAATCTTCAGCATATTTTTAATTTCCTTGGACATCAAAACACTGATAACTATTTAGATGTATTATATCATTTGCAGGCTAGGACTGAATTTATGTCTTAGAGTCAGCAAAGCTAGAGAAAAACAGTGTGAAAATAAATGGAAAGAAATTCTACAAGGCACACAGATATACAGGTTTCCTACGTGGCCTATAGTATAAAAACGCAAGCAAAGTATTCTTGGAATTCCTCTGAAGCAAGGAGGTTCATTAGCACTCTAATAGGCAGATACAACAATCTAAAGGTTTATGTAGTAAAGTTTTCTCCCTCCCTGTTTCTCTCCATTGGGGACTGCATTCTCAGTATTACGTGCTTTAGGCTGCTGTAAAGCTTTACCCACATACATGCTGTGCAATTATTCTGGTTATGCAACTTGACATGATTTTTTACTTTAAAGAATTTCTTGCATTTGACAGTTCCTGGACATGACAGATGTGAGTGGTATCACTTTACAAAACCACAGGTTTGCTGCAGGCAAGAACACATCTTCTTCTATTTGGTTTCACAACAATCTTTATAAGCAATGAAATACTGAAATAGGCACTAAAAATGTTTTTGTAAAAGAGAAAAATTACACGGCTCACCCTATCAGAAAATAAAGTTTTAAATCAGTGCATTGTCATCATGAGTGAAGACAAACTAGTTGACAGTAAAATCTGTGTGATTTGAAAGCAGATCCTCAAGGCACCTTGCTGCATAAAGACAAGGACTGTGTAGGATATGGTCTTGGACACAAAACCCTCTGTGTTTAGGGAGGTGTCAGTAAACAGGACATTGTAGTAGGAGGTGGCTGTGACAAAATGCACCCTCCAGACATGGATGCCTGTTTACAGTTAAGTGTCATTCTATGGGAAATGAAAGAGACTCCCACACCATGTGTCTGGCAGCATCATTTCCCATCAGAAGTGCCACCCCATCCCCTTGCAGAAGGTACCCATGGTCCAAGGGAGGCTTATAAACTGAATTATAAACTGAAAGGTTTCCTTTATTCCTAATGGTAATTGGTCTTTCATGTTTGTTACACATGAAGATAAAGTTTAAAAAAAGTTTTTAAAATGAATTATTTAAATGTATTTATGAAAAACCCCTCACCACAACAAGCCATTACTGATAAAATATTTATGGATAATCTGTCTCTGAAAATATACTCAATTATTTTCCTTTTCTTTATTCAGCCTTATGAGGGAAGCAGCAGAGTCCTGGCTGAAATCTCTGGCTCAATGGAAAGACAAACATGGCAAGGCAGTGTGAGCAGGCTGTGAGTCCCAGAGAAGGATGAGCTGGGTGGACACCCTTGTGCCCAGGCCCTCTGGCAGCACCTTCTCTGATGCCTGGGCACACGCTGCCCCATCCATGAGGATAAAAATACATGAAAACTTTCCAAGGGTTTCTGCCTCCAGCATGTGAAAGTGTGGCACAAAACCCCCACCAAAGACCGCAAATTCCTAACACAAAATTAGAAACTGGTCAAGCAAAGGAAGGACAGTGATGCATCCAGGCCTGTTATGGAATGAAGATGAATTTGGCTCAGTGTCATTTTATTTTGGTGATGTAACAGTAGGACAGATTTTCATTGTAGGTTGACTTTATCATCTCTGATCTTGATGGAGTTGCATTGCTGTGTACAATGCGTTTGAGCTCAGTGCCATTCAGAATGTCAGGCCTTGATTTTGGGGAAACAGGCTTTTTTTGTGGTATTATTATTATAAGGCTGGCAGCATAAAGATAAGAAAATATAAGAAAAATTCTTCTCCAAAACTTTGCTGAAGCTTTTTACAGGCTCTGTTTAAAATAAATTCATCCACTTTTCCAGTGCCATTTGAATATTTTTTCACCTTTCCCATGTTTATTTAGAGGGCTAATCAGTAATTTTGCAGTTCAGCGAGATATTCAGATCTGGTTGCTAGTGGTCTCCTTCCCAACCAACCAAATTGCAATAGCCATACCTAGTAATAGTAATGCACTCTAGTGTCGACTTGGATTATAGCATGTTCCTTCTTCAGCTTTTCCATCTGTATTAGCTATCATGGAACCATTTCTATAGCACTTGCAAAATGCCATGAAAAAGCACTTATATGTGTGAGAGGTCTCATTACTTTTTAAAATTCCCTAACATCTTGCAACTGATCAGAACAAAAGAAGACTTAAATGACTAATAAAAAAGGCCTTACACTGAAATTTATATATATATTGCACCTGGCACACCAGGCCCTTCTTCTTCCTCCCCCAGCTCCCGGATTGCTCTGGGTGAAGACAGAGGGTGATTTCCTAGCTGGCTTGCACTCTCTTTCCATTTCTGGATCTCATCTCAAGTATGGAGAGATCCAGTGGCCTGATCATTTGCCTGATGCAAAACATCCTGAGTGCACTTTGCAGCCATTTCTGGCTGGGATTCAGCTAAATAAGGAAAGAGAGCTAAGTAGACCACAATTTATTGGCAGTCAGGCTGCAGGGAGAAGGCTGTAAAGTAGATGCATGCTTGGCATTAACTTATAAAACACTTCACTGCAAATACACTGATCTCTGCAAAAAACTTGCCATGCTAAAAGAGGCAAACTTTATTCTGTGAATTAAGTTATGCCAATGACAGCCACTATATGAGGTGTTTCATGAACAGATGATTATAAATCTTGACCCAGCAAACATTGCCACAATATAAAGCTGACAGATCTGGAACAACAGAAAGCTTTCTTATGCATGATTAATTCCTGACATCTCATCTACAGAAGTTATTTGGATTGTTTATTATGTTGTTTCACATCAAGAATGATCAGCTCAACCCCAACATTATGAAAAAAAGAACAAATGAGAAGGAGACTATATGAGTGAAGCAGCACGTAACATTGATGGGTTTCATTTCTTTTGCTCAGATTTTCGCTTCTTCCCCCTGAAACAAGCTGTTAATTTTCTTTCCCAGCTCACAGTGCAATGGTGCATCAAGCATGAAGAGATGGTTAGCTTTTCCTGTCTTAAGCATGCCAGGTGCAGGACCTTGGATTTGCTGTTGTTTGATTTAATGGGCTTTGCATGGGCACACTCCTCAGACCTGTGTATTCAAACACAGGTAACATAAAAGTATTTTCTAAAGCCAACTTCAACTCTATAACTCGTTACCAAGAAGTCTATGCAGGTGTGAGAGTCCTTTTTAATTAAGGTTCTGTGTTGCAACTGCCTTTCCTGGTTTCTTTTTTTGTTTGTTTTTTTGTTTGTTTGTTTTTGTTTGCCTGGGTTTTGTTTGTTTGTTTGTTTGGTGGGTTTTTCTGTTATTTTGTTTGGTTTGGGGTTTTGTTTTTTTGTTTGTTTGTTGGCAGGTTGTTGTTGTTTTCATTTGAGTGCAAGCCAGAATCATCAGCAAACCCAGCTTCAGCAGTGTGCACTGCAGAGCTGGTATACCAGTTTACAAACATGCTTTTTCAGGCTTTTCATATCCTGGATCTTTGTTGATGCTTTTAGCCGTGAGGATAAACTCTTGCATTCACCCATTTTTCCATAGTACAAGGTAGGAAGAGGTTGCTCATTTGCAAATGTTCTCAAGCACACAGAGGTTGCAAGTGAAACCAGCTAACCACAGAGCAAAACAAAGTAAATAGTTGCTATGATTGCCGAGCTGTTTTCCCTGTACAATGCCTTCCCTCCTAGTAATTCTTCCCCTTGCAAAGCAGACTATTGCAATAAGAATATTACGACCTTGAAACAAACCCCAGTCATTAATAGATTTAAAAAAGCAGTCCTCCAGCCTGCATCTACAGGAAGCACGGAGGTAATTTTTTCTGCCAGCAAGAAGCAGATGTTCACAGTTTTAAGATGCATTTGCATTTTGCTTAAAACCAAAACCTGGCAGGCAGTGGTTTCTGGTATTAAACAAAGTAAGAACATAACTCAGTATGTGTCATAAACATTTGCGAGTTTTTTTTTCTCTCATATGCTCAGAAAGTGGCAAATACTTGAGAACAAAAATCTTGAGACACCCTGGTTGTGCAATTATTTATGCTTGTTATGAAACAGACACAAACCAACAAGATCATGGTGGAACAGAAGCTTCTCACTCTCATGCTGCATGCAGAAAGTTAGGTTTCTTTTCACTTGTGCATGACTGAAGACAGCTTTATTTCTATTACTATAGTTTATGGCAGATTCCCATGGTAAATCCCACATTAACCAAACTCCTACTTAATTTGTTTTCCAGATTCATGTACAGTCCTATTATCTACATGCTTGTTTCTAAAACCGAATTCTGTTATTTGGCTGCACCATCCCTTTTAGTAAAAAAAATGCTACACAGAGTGAAGTTAGCTACAGGACTTTTAATACCACAGCAATCTTAGTAGATAAAAACACAATATAAAAATACCCCCGCCTTGGCAGGGATAAAGGATATTTTCAAGTCCTAAACTCTTGCCTAGTTTACACTAATGGTAGAAACACACACAAAAAAGCTCATTCTAGCTGCTGAGAATTATCTCCCCTGACACATCTCACCAATCAACAGCTGGTATTCAGTTGCTCACATTACTAAAACCATACGGACTCTTTTGCAGTGGAATGTATAACCATGTAAAATAAACAAGTTTGGTGTCCGAGATACAAAACAAAGATAGGAAAATGAAGTTTACAGATAATTTTGGAAATAATTACAAACAGGGGAAAAAAAAACAAAACAAAAAACAAAACAACAACAACAAAAAAAAACAACAAACAAAAAAAAGCACATGGGAATATACTTTCACTTTTTACAGAAAATAGACTAAACGGATTGGTTCCAGAAGTAAGAATTTAATCGAAGTGATAAACCTCCTGCAATAAACTGAATTAAAAATGCAAAGGCTTTGTCTGAAAAGAGGACTTTATTTGAATAACACTCAAGAACTATTATTAAGAAATTAGCTTTTCCCTCTACATTATTTATATATACTGTATATATACATATGGAGAGTCATTATTTGATTTTTTCATTACTATAATGAAGCCATAGAATTATGTATTGTACAATTACTTGGGTTAAAGTTTTGCATTTCTTTGACATGATGAATTCTCTTTTTTTTTTCTTCCTGAAATTTTCTGAAAATTAAGCATGCACTGCTAGTAATTTCCTGTAGACACTGTTATTCACATTAGTAGAGCATGTACCCCTTCTACTTGTCGTAGACATCGACTGGCCAGTGCTGTTGCTACTGTTAGGATCAAAAGCCTTTTTACAACTGAAGAGACTGAAAAGTTGTCTCTGATACTGAGAAGAAGCATAGTAATAAATAAAGGGGTCAATGCAACAGCTGATGCTGCTGATACAAACACAGAGTAGATAGGCAAAGTAGAGATACTCTAAGCTATTGTCATAAGAAAAATGGATATAGTGAATTAATAGGAGGACATTTGTTGGTGCAAAGCAAAGAACAAAAACAGAAAAAACAGCCACACATAAAAACAAGGCACGTGTCTTCTTATTTTGTTTTGCAACGATGGTAGAAGAACTAAGACATCGAATGATACACACGTAACAGACAGTAGAAATTATAAATGGCACTACAAAAAACACAGAAGAGAAGATTGAGAAGAAGTGGACGTAATAGCTGTGAATTTCAGATTCTGCTAGCACATCGTGGCAGGTCGTTATATTTAACGTGGGTATTTCCATCGTTTGCTCTCTGATGAGAAAAGGTATAACCCCTGTTACTGCCAGAAGCCATATGATGAAACAAATCAGCAAGGCACGGGGTAACGTGCGCCACCCAAGGGACTGCATGGGATACACCACTGCTAAGAAGCGGTCGAAGCTTATGCTTGTCATAAGCATTACTGAACAGTACATGTTACAGTAGAAGGCAGCAGTGATGAAACGGCACATTCCAGGTCCAAAAAACCAGTCATTTCCAGAAAAGTGATAAACAATCTTGAATGGAAGCACACTTACAAAGAGGACATCTGCGAGGGCCAAATTCAGCATGTATATTACAGCTGGTTTTTCAATTTTCATTTTTTTCAGAAACACAACTATTGCTGTAATGTTCAGGGGGAGACTAAGCACAAGCACTAGAGTGTAAACGGAAGGAACAAACCGTGTCAGCCAGGGACTAGTAAGGTATCTTGCTGTTTGCACTGACACTCTTCCTTGCACACGTGGGAATGGTTCAGTCTGATTGGTGGCTCCTGATCCAACTTCCAAGTCATCTTCAGTATCCCCTTCACTAGGTATTGGGTCATCCTGGTGACTTGAAGAAATAAATACAAAACTTCTGACACGCATGCTGCTGTTATATGGGGAGTCTGAAAAAAAAGAAAGTGTTAGGAATTATAAGCACATATTTACATGTTATGGGGAAGCAATAACAGCTTTCAAAAAGGAAATCTAAGATCATATTTGCAACAAAAATTATTAAGGTTAATTCCTGATTCAAAGTGCAGACTTACAATAGATATTAACCTGGTCCTTTTTGGTTTAGCTACTGTTACAAGTTTGGGTAAGGTGTCTTCTGTTTTTATGGTAGGGATGCTCTGTGCTTAAGGACCCAATCTCATCTATGTTCTTTTTGGGCTGCTTTAACACAAACAGAACAGAAAACTTGGCACCTTTGAACAATCTTTGTGAGACTCCTCATGAGGCATGAGGTGCTGGTGTAAATACTGGTATTCATACAGGAAATTACTGTTGGAAGTACTCATCACCAAACTAATAAACAATTAGAAGTGCAATTAAAACATCAAGTTATAGAAACATTTCTGGAGACATCTTACCCAACACAATGGCCCCCATCAAGGCAGATGGCAGAAGTGTACATGCAGTTTTCAAGACAGATATGGGTCAACCTATTTCTTGTATTAGACAAGTAGACACAGATTGCACTGAAGTACTTCCCCACTTCTGCTTACCCTACCTCACATTGTGCATCATCAGGGAAAGCATATGTCTAGTGTGCCCTCTGAAACCTGCCACTAGTGTTCAGTCTACAGCTGGGTCTTTTGCAGCAGTTTGGTGGCTGTGACTGAGAATTACCAGGACAGACTATCTATGCTTTGTGAACAGAGCTTTTAATGAGTTAGGAACTCAGCATTACAAAGTGCTGAATGTGTGGTACAGGTTTATTCATGTAAAAAGACCCAAACAAAAGTTCAAAGGAGCTACTTTCAGAATTGTTGTTTGTATGAGACTTATTTTAGAAGACTGTCATTTTCATATTTGGCTTAATCTAGCTAGGCATAGGATAATTCAAACATATTATGGTCAGACAGAAGTGAGAGTATTGCTACTACTTAAGTAATCATCAGCCTGTCTAGCTGTGCAACTGATCCTTTGTTGAATCTTAGACAACTAAAACAAATTTCAAGGTGTGTTAGTTTTAATCAGTGAGCTGAAAGTAACATAGGCATGATTCACCAGTGTCTCAGCTGCCACTTGTTAGAAGCAGTTATTTGTTCTACAGTAATTCAAACCAATTTTTAATGCAGATGAGAACAAAAGCATCTGAAGGAAGCAGATGGCAAAGAGAGGAGCAGCTGTAGGTTTATGCAGGCAGTTAGCTCCCTTTGCAGGCTGTGCAAGAAGGGCACTGCCCAGCTTGAATTTTGGTGAAATTCAGACTTATTTATGAGGGGAGATCAGAGGAGTGGTAGGGAAGTTTAGAGATTTTTTTAAAAGCTGCTATGCTGTATCTATCAGGCTGTGTCACAGAAGCATTCTAGGGGCAGAGGGGACAAAAGAGGTGAATCGTTTGAGATAATAGTTTGCATATGCAAAAAAAAAAAGAAAAAAGAAAAAAAAAGAAAACAACAACAAAAAAGAAAACAACAACAAAAAAGAAAGCACTGCAGCCTCTGCAGGCCAAAAAACAGATGCTGGAGGATAATTCCAGCCTGGGTGCTGACTGCATGGACTGCAGGAGAAACAACTGAATACTTTAACTGAAAAACAAATGCACAGAAGTATGCAAGATTCAGTGTCTGTATAGAAGAGCATTAGAAAAAGTTTGTACGAGCATGTCTCCTGTCATCTAAAAGACAACACTAAGAAAAGGCAAAAATATGGTGTCTTAATCTTTAACCTTATTTTAAAATTTTAGTACAAGCAGTTGGATGGCTTAAGGAGTCAGCTCCTAGTTCAGCAATTCAGGTGCAGCAGAAGTTACATTCAACACCTCTATCTTCAGCCTGTAGCTGACATCAGATAGGTGATTGTCAGTACTGAATCACTATTGCATCTGTCACAACTGATGCCGAAAGTATTAATCTCTTTTTGGAGGACTAGAATAAAAATTAATTTCTTGTGCTTATCTCTATGGTAAAGACATCACTAACAGTGACAAATACTTTGAGCAGTATCTCTGGTATCTCCAGTACATACCATTTTTAGGAATGCCAGGAAGGCCTGTTTTTTAGGAACACAGATACAAATACTTGATGAGAGAGAGGGTGAAACTGTGTCTGAAGTCAGGAACAGGATTAGTGAGGCTGGCAAAGACCTCTGAGATCATCAGGTCCAGCCTATGACCTAACACCACCACATAGACTAGACCATGGCACTAAGTGCCCCATTCAGCCTTTCCTTAAGCACCTCCAGGGATGGTGACTCCACCATTTCCCTGGGCAGTCCATGCCACGGGCTGCCAACTTTTGCAGGAGGATGCTGTGGTAGACGGTGTCAAAGGCTTTGCTAAAGTCGAGGTAGACCACATCCACAGCCTTCCCCTCATCCACTAAGCGGGTCATCCAGTCACAGAAGGAGATGAGACTGATCAGGCAATCTGAACTGTATTGCCAAGATGACTGCTGCATGAGCTGGTAAATGAGGTGCTTCTCTTAAGCATCTCTCTAATCTCAGTATCTGTAAACTCTGAAGCATTTCATCTGCACTCACTCACCTGAGCCAACAGTGCTGCAGTGCCTCACTTTTTGAGGACTAGTGAGCAAGCCAGTAGAGCCACTGACCCTTAATGACAGAGGTTAAGACACTTAATGTGGAAGTCCTTAGTGTTAACCTGACCTGTTTCTTTTTAGTGACTCCTAACTTGGAACAGAATGAAAAAGCTGTCTGCATGGTAAAGGAAAAAATTATAATTGGGCCAGTAATTTTTATTGATTACTGACCTTTGTCTTTGCTACTGCTTATAGCTACTTGAATACTGCTAATAATACTTATTAGAGCATCAATTCCTGCATGCTCTAAAATGACTTTATTACATGAAAGGATTTAGAATAGGCATTAGTCCATCATCAAACTTAGAAATAGAATCCTATTAAAATTATTCAGGACAAAACCATCCCATAACTAGTTAAAATTCTCTGGAATCATACTTTTTACTTGGTGAAAGCTGTGTGTGAATGCAACAGAACCTCAAGCCTTCTATTTCTGTACTACTTGACAATATAGAGAGTGGGGATTTAAACTTTCTTGATGAAATTCAATTTAATTTTTATTCAAAAGATTGACAGCCATATATAAGTTATTTTCCTTCTCAAAGCTGCTTGTATGTTTGGATGACACAGCATCTGTGTATTATTATAAAAAACAATAGTTATTTCATGCTTTATGAAACAGAAAGATAGTTACTGTCCTGAGATCTGCATTCCTTTTTTGTGTCAGTATTTGAAAAAGATGGTGATCAAAGATTTATACACAGAAGGAAAGAAATTTAAATTATGTCATATTATTTCAAAATATCTTAATTAACCTTGACAATAAATATAAAGGTCAATAATGGGAAATAGGCATTATCTATAAGCTGGGATAGTACAAGACAGCCCATAGAGTAGACCTATAGAAAGGATTTTAGAACTACTCTTACATAGCTACAGCTGTACCAGAATCTGTTAGATGCTCCTTTCCATCTGTTTTAAAGCTGAATGTATGATTCATCTAGCATGTATTTCATTGCAGTTTAAGTAATATTTGATAATACAAATAATCTGTTAGGAAAACAGAGCTGAAGCTTGTATAATGATCATAAATGTTCAGTCATGCTGTTTTTGCTAGGCTGTCAACAAATCCTTCAGGAAAAGGTCAGATATGTTGGCTTACTATTTTTATGAATAATCATATTATCATTGCTTATATGACAGAGTTAACAGCTGTACCAAAGTACTTGTAAACTATAAATAGGTAAGAGCAAGACTAAGAAACTACAAACAAAGAAAGGGTGGAATAAAGCATTCAGGTTTATTTGCAGTCAGGACACAGAGGAATATACAAACCTTCTTTTCTTTACTTCCAATCAGGGCTTTGAAAGTAAAAAATTAAGTAGAATCACTACAATATTCAAATTTCTTTAAGTTTTCTTTTTCTTCCTGTGGTCTTTGTACAGATTCTCCAACAAGGACACTAAGAATTTACATTAAAAGTTCAGTAAGTTTGCAGTTGTTTGATTTTAACAATATCCAGACTGTGATGATTTCCATAAAGTACTACATATTGTTGATTTCATGATTAGCATTTGCTTACTGTGATTGACACTGCTTTTCTTTTACACAGCACTATTTTGTAATTTTCCTTTTATGTCTACTTTATATACAAGGGGCTATTGCACATAATGTTCTGTGAAAGGAGAAGACCAAAATATGATGGCTTCAACCAGTCTTAAAAAGCCCTATTGAGCTCCAGGAAAAAATCTGAAAGTATTTCTGTAGACCCATAATTACGGATTGGATGTTACCAATTGGTAATGTTCATGTCCTAAGGGATATCTTTGTGAGGTAGAAAACTTAGGCAGAAGCTCCTACCCAGACCAAATAAAAATGTACCCAACGTGCTGCTGGACAGCAATTCATCAGGATTTCTGGGCATTACTGATGACAGCTGCATCCATACTGCTGGCTTATAACAAAAAGTTTGGTTTCTCTTATCTCCCCTGTGTATAATCTGCAGTGATAAGCATTTAAAATCTACGTTACTCAGAAGCCCATAGATTTGGAATCCATAGACAGAATGTTAAGTGCATGCCAGATACATTTATAAGCATGGTAAAACACAATCTTGTAGGACAGATAAGGATTTGCCTTTGTAAAAATAAACTGTATTGTCTTAACAAAAATCTTCCACAACCCACATCACCATTTATAAGAATTCCTTAATTTATTTCATGAGAGATGTAGCAACAATTTGAACATATTTTCCTGAAATACTGTTTTCTTGCAACCAGATGTCTGGTTCTTTTTGCTTTCTCTTTCACTACAGGTGCTGGCTTCAAGCAATGCTAACATCTCTATATCCAGCTACCAGCGTCCAAACACGGGAAACTTCATGCAGGTCCAATCACCTCAGCAGCATCTGTTCACTAATCTGCAAGGAACAAGAGCCAACCCACTGCCAAGCTATTGCTCATTCACCTGTGCACAGAGCAGCACCTCTCAGTAACGTGGTAACTATGGATACTGAAGGACCAAGGGAAAAGCAAGGGAGAAACTACAGGTGCAAGGGCAGAGCAGATGAGGAGTTACAGCAGTGCATGGGCGATGGGAATGAAGTACACTGTGGTGGAAACAGGGTATGTTCTCTGGAACAGTGAGCCAATTATAGGATTACAGTGGGACTGAGCACAAGGAGAGCAGAAGACATGTTCAGATCACCAGGCTTTAATGGTTCTACACCATGTAAAGTAACTTGTTTTGAACTTTTATTTTCCCAGTGATGTAATACAGCAAGTATTTCAATCATTATTTCCTAAGAAAGCAGCAGTGTGATTCCAGATATTCTTTAATAGGACTGTAATTGCAAAATTAGAAAATAAACTAGAAAACCAGCACCCAACAGTACCTTTTTTTTTCTAGCATTGACATGTGCAGTTCATCTTGTAAATGCCCCCCAGGATTTTCTTTTAAAGGACAGTTTTCTTAGACTCACAGTAAGAACATGACTGTGATCTCTTAATTCACACTTGCCCTTGTGCTGAAATATTTAGACAAAATTTGCTATCTCTGATACTTCCCTACCAATATAATCACTAAAACTAACCCTGTCCCCTTTCAGCCTTCATTTTTAAAGTCAAAATATGCCATGCTCTGAAATTTTGCCTTAGCTGTTCCTATATCAGTTCTTTTCTGTATTTAGAGCTTGAACTGAATCTTCCAAGCAGGCATCTCATGGGGCTAAGTTATTTGTACAGCAGCACTATGATCACTATGTGGTCAAAAGAAATGTTAAACTGAATTTGACAGAAAAAAAATACTGCTAATACCTATATGCATAATCTTGTGCTTGGTACTGTTGTAGCTCTACAACTCAATAGAAGGTTACTTGCCTGCAAGTCTTTTCCCTCCCTCCCTTCCTTTCTTGTCCACAAGCTCTGAGCTAGGTGGATCCAAGTTCTCTACTACTTCTACTTGGAGGAGATGAAGAAATTCTGAAGTGTTTTGAGTTTGCAGATATTCCAAACTTTTAGGTAACACAAACTTCAGCTGGCACTCTATCTTCTAAAGCAGCTGTCAAAAGGCAAAGCCAGTTTTTTAAGGAAGTGCACCAGCCCATCTCACCACCCTGCTCACTTCTTGCTATTTTCAGGACGCCTCCTCAGCCACAGGACAACTGTAAATCGTTCTTTATCATCAATAACCTTACTGTGGCATTGCATCTTTCTCAGATCTATGCATTTCAGATCAATACCATTTCCTTTATACAAATCAAGTGTTCTCAGGAAGAATCTGTCTGGTGTTCCTTTACCCGGGCTAACTGTATTTTTAGCCTGCCCTATTGCTGCCGTTAGAACAAACCTACAGCAGCGTTTCACGACTGCAAAGAAATCTCTATCCTAAGTTCCAATGATGGAAAGTGCAAAGCGGGAGGCCGAGGATGCGGAGCGCTCACGCACGTTGGGTTCGCTGTCCCCCGACCGTGCGCCCCGCTCCCGCCCCGCTGCCAGGGCCCGACTCCCGGGCTGCTCGCTCAGCGCCCCCCGGGGACGGCACCGGGGACGGCAGTGCTGCTGCTCGGGGGTCTGGAGGCGCCTACACCTTCCCCTCCCGCCCCCAGCTGCTGCCCCACTCGGGTCGGGGCGGTGACTCACCCAGGAGGGCGGCGGCGGCGGCGGGAGACGGGCACGGGCTGCCCAGGAGGGACAGGGCCCAGAGCAGC
>JAAWXA010000006.1:9713079-10171454 GCA_038090715.1 Florisuga fusca | reverse complement strand
TAAGAGACGGGGGGAGAGCTAGGCCGGGGTGCAAAGGCAGCCCCGACGTCCCCCCGGCAGCCTAGGAGTATAGCCGGAGTCTCTCGCTTTGGGGAAGCGCGATCGGGACGCTTTGAGAAGCGGGGCTGAGAAGTTAAAAGGAGTCGTGGGCTCGACCAGGAGATGCTGAGCAAGAGGTTACTGGCAAAGTTTGCCAGATTTTGTTTGTGCGGTCCAGATTTCTAATGCCCCGCAGGACCATAGTTAGAAGGTCGGTTGTATCTGCATTACTCATAACTGAAAGATGAGGCTTATTCATAGAAGGTCCTTACTACATAGGTCTGCTTTGTATTAAATAGACAATACACTGCTTGTATTGCATGGGTTCGGTAAGCTGACTACAAATGCACGACAGGCTACTGTTGGTGAGGCTGCACTTTGAGTACTGTGTGCAGCTTTGGGTGCCACAGTATGGGAAGGACATTAAAGTGCTGGAGACACTCCAGGGCAACAAGGATGATGAGGGGTCTGGAGAACAGGTCTTATGAGTAGAGGCTGAAGGAGCTGAGGCTCTTCAGCCTGGAGAAGAAGCTGAGGGCAGGAGACCTCATTGCTCTCTACAGTGGCCTGAAAGGAGGCTGCAGTGAGGCAGATGTTGGCCTCTTCTCCCCAGTGACTAGGCATAGGACAAGGAGAAATGGTTCAAGTTGCACCAGGAGAGATTCAGAATGGATATTAGGAAAAATTTCTTCACTAGAAGAGTGGTGAAGCACTAGAACTGGTTGTCCTGGGAGGTGGTGGAGTCACTGTCCCTGGAGGTGTTAAAATTAGTAGATGTGGAGCTTCAGGAGATGATGTAGTGGTTAAGGGGGGGTAGGACTGCCAGTTGGACCTCATGATCTTGATGGTCCTTTCCAGCCATGTTGATCTTACAATGCTATGAAATATGATTCATTACCAGGCTTTACAGTGTGTGTCTGTTCCTGCAAGACCCCTGGGGAAGTGGTGCTGCTCCTGAATTCTAGTGCCATGTGCCATGGACAGAAGAGCTTGTTCTGCCCCTCAGAGCTGCTCTTCAATGAAGAAACTGGTTGAACTGAAACCAATATGAAGGCTATACAGGGAAGGCTGTATCGTTTAGGATCATAAGTATTTGAAAATACTTATGCCACTGCTGGCTTGGTTGCATTATATTTCTTAGGCCTATAACACAGTCGAAAGTTTTACAAGTGGACACTCTTTGGTTTGCTAGGGTATGCTGTCCCATCCTCAGCTGTATATCCTTCTGCTAACAGCAATACAGAAAAAAAGAAAGGAAGGAGGAGAAGCATTTAGAACTTGTTCCTATTTTTGAAGTACCTTTATTATTACAGAAGCATTAGCTTTTGCTCAGAACTGAGAGTATAAGACATGGAAAAGAAATACTTCTGATCACAGATGCAGCTTTCCACTTAGTTTTAAGTCTTCACCATATTATTCCTGTAATCCTACTACTTGGTGCTTACAGCACTTCCATCTGTGTAGAGCAAGGGCAAGTAAGAAATACTCTACATCTGGCCAGCCTTTCTACATCTCTCTCATCCCGAAGTCATGAGGGGTCCTACACAAAACACCTTCTCCTTAATAATGAACTGTTCTTCGTCTGCTAGGAAGGTAGATTCTTTATTTTCATGTACTTAGGAAGAAGAGAATGTGACGTTATTCTTGGGTATCCTATAGTCTCAGCTCTATCAACATACTCAAAGACAAAACTTCTGAAGACAAATCCAAAAAAGAGGTGAATTAAATATCATTCTTCCCTAAAATAAATGTGTGTTTGTAAATGTTGTACCAGACCTAAGAAGAGCATACATTTTCATCATTTCTTAAATTTCAAGAAGCCTTAAGTGGTGGGTCAGGGTCTGAGGGATAAACAATTACTATATTTTCCCTAGATAAACTGATTGCAATGGAGGTAAAGAGTACATGACTCCTAAAGCTTCTACCAGTTAAAACTTTTTAACTCTACTTCTTGTAGCTTTTTCATTCCCTTAGGTTTTTTGTTGGTTTGGTTTTGTGTTTGGTTTTTTATGGTTTGTTTTTTTTTTTGTCAGAAGCATATTAAGCAATAAAATTTCATTCCTCTTAAACACACTATGTCTTTCAAAAAAAGCCTACAGCTATCTAGTAAGATGGCTATCATTAGTGTTTGGGAAACAAGCCATCTACCTGCTCTTTAGTACACAGATTACTCCAGTGTACACATGAGTTGGGTAGCTATTTCTCAGAGACGATGAGGTTAGAAGAACCTGGAAAGGAGTTTGCTGTCTAGTTATAAATTCTTTTAAAGCAGATGTGAGTATCATTCTTTGGATTTGCTGTGAGAGGAAAGTTTTTGTAACAAGACAGCTAAAAAATGTTTTCAGGTAAGTGCAAAATGGAACAGAACAAAGCTATGGCTTGTGATAGTGTTTCTGTCTGCTTGGCTAAAGAAGGAAGATGTTGTTCTGCAATTTTGTGAATAGTTTTGGAGTCCTATCAGAATGGATACATTCCAAAACAAACTAAGTTAAGAGCCAAGCACTCTTAGTCAATTTAAAAGACACGTGATAGGAAAATGCAAACCGCAGGGCTAACAGACTAAGACTACTGGCTATTACAGTTTCTTTTCACTACCACCTGTTACAGAAGACAAAGTTGAGATACTGGCAGATTGTTCAAGAAAAGATGCATTTTCTCCTCAGATGACAACTTGTGCATAGACTCTATTCAGCTACCCTGGCTTTTTCTGCAGGTTTTGTACCAGCAGTGCAAGTCTTTCCACAAGACCATTTAATGAATGTAACTGATTTCATTAAGTCATGCCTAATTTTCGAGAACTCAAATTGAGGTGTACAGACTCTGAAAACCCTTTTCCCTTTTCTTTTTGTCTACTTTGCTGTTTTGCATGGTGTGTGGCACCTGGTGCTACCAGCAGTCTTATATTTAGGTAGGAATCATTACGGTCACTCCTGTTTAGCAGGGTTCATTTTTTGTCCAATGAAAAGACCCTGAACTGAACTAGTTAGTTGAGAATAAAGCTTCTAAAGGAGTTTAAGGTTAAATGGAAATTACATTTTGATGTGCACTGGAAGAGCAGAAAGCCCAAGAAATGGTTGGAAAAGGTGAGTGATAGCACACAGACTTTAATACGTCATTACCCAGGAACCAAATCAGCTTTCCCGAGCTTGCGTGCAGCAGGAAATAGCTATTGAAATATCAATAGCTAATGATATTTGCATTAGAATTAAGTTGTTACTAGATGCGTCAAGTGCTTACAGAAACAGCATATCCAGGAGCGATGTGCTCCTTCAAAAGGTGTGAGGCTCTAGTATGTCTAACCAGGAGAGCCCTAGGCTTTTGACACGTTACCTCAAAGGTCTGGATTTAGGATTAACATCGCACCTGTGCAGATTTGCCTACTAGGCTAGAAATGATCAAAATATAAAAATCTTTAGGGATTAGTTAAATCTGATACAAATAAAAGGGAAACGAAAGATTGTGAGTTTAATTCATATTCAAGTACAATTTACTTCTCTTCTTTGGAAGTACAATTGTGGCTTTTCACCTTCCTGTCCAGCTATTTTAAGTGAACCAGGGTATTAATAGAGAAGCATTCATGTCACGCTAAAATGGCTTATATATAACAACCATAGGCCAGTATATGAAACTAGTAGTCTATATATCTGCCAGTGACTTCATGCTGCATTATGCCATACTTGGAGTTAATAATTTTTCACTCTTTGCTTTTATAATGCATTACAGAATGCCTCACTGTCCATCTTTTAAAATGTTTGTCATGAGGAAAGAGAGTAGAAAATACTTTATATTGGTTTATGTGTTTGTCACATTACAGACATTACAGGTCTGTAGATGTTACTGGTAGTTCAGCAGCAAAATCATCATTACCATCAATGGCATAAAGGCCATAATGTCTTAATTGCTGATCAGCTTTCCTAAAGTGCATTGTAAGGATAATCAAGCTTAATTAGATTCAGCTTTATAAAAGCACTGAAAGAAGTTCTTTCACTACCATCCATCTGCTTTAATGACTCTTTTAAATGAAATTTAGGAACAAAGCCAGTTTTAATTAGGTAACGTTTATTATATATAGAACAATCTCCAAAGAATATTAAAAAACCAACAATCTAAATACTGATTTTACTGCATTTATTTTCTTACAAAAAAGACAGGCACAATTTACGTATTCAAATACTTCAAAATGAACAACAACTGTTCACTATTTAGATTTCCCCAATGCCACTCCGAAGGCTGTGAAAGTACAAAATGTCATTTTGTATGAGGCAGTAGTGCATTTAGTAGGAATGAATCACAAAATATATTTTTGTACAGTATGACGTTATTGTCACTTTATAATTACCTATAAAATTTTTTGAATTGCACAATAAGTTTGCTTTACAATTGACAACTGCCAGAAAATAGGCTTAGTATGTAACTAAATATTTGTCCAAACTATCCCCTAAAAACAAGTTAAGATCTGTTTTGGTAAATACTTAATCTAAGAAGAACCATATTATATATCTGAGGTCATTTAAAATGTTTTAGTAGGAAGAGGCTTATATATTCAACTAAATTAAATTTCTGCCTACATTAAAATCCATACAACCACAATAGTTGTGTGTCATAAATGACATTCTGATTTGAAAGTACCAACACCAATGAAATCTGGAACTTTAACCTATTTCTTATTTTTCTGCATCATTATCAATGCTGAAAAGGCACTGTGTACATTCCTCTGAACATTCGGTGTTTTAGGATTTTTTTAAAGTTTAAAAGCTTACAATGACAAACTAAAATGTTTCAAAGCAAAAAAATACTGAATAGACTCCCCACTAATGAATGCACGTCTGTGGTATTTGAAAACACTCATTTTCCATAGAACTTCTTATTCAACAAGAATATGAGCAGATTCACATTCACTTTAGCCTTATCAAACATTTTCATTACAGCCACACCTTCGTACTGCATCTGAAGCAAATCCTGTAATCAGAAATAAAATAATTAGCCTTTGTTTGAATCCATGCCTTACTGCCACAAAGGGGGTAATTTTAATCATGTGATAACCATCTCAAACTCAAGTCCTTCACAATTTAGACAATTACAAGCAACTATCAGATAGGTGTGGAAAACATGCCATATCCTCTAGATCCCAAATTGTAGATTGTCAGTAACAGCAAGCCAGAAGAAATACTGTTGTCTGATTATGTTAGTTCTCTCTTCACATCTGCTGCTTGCCAGTGATGTGACACTGGATTTTGTGCATTTGCCCTGATACACACAGTGCTCACCATGCTACAGAAATCATACAGTTAATTCCCCTCCCCACCCCAGTCTGCTGCTCTGTGCTCACTGAGTAGTTCATTAACACATTAAAAATCTCAAGTAGTTTATATGTAGAGGAAATGCTCTTGTGACTGTAAGCAAAGCAACAAGATTCAAACTCTACCTGGAAATGGAGCTGCACTTTTTCCATCTCAACCCCCAGAAATTTTGCTTTAATTTCAAAGTCTCCCACTTCTTCTCCAGGTGTGATATCAAACATCACATTCTTAAACCTTGAAATAAAAATAAAGGTAATTGATTATGCTGTGCAGTTCAGAGGCAGTTCTGGGAAAAAGCCTTCAGAACACAACAGATCTTTGACCATAATCAGTGTAAACGGTGTAATAAAAGAACCCCTCTATCTCTACAGCACTGTCTTTTTGGAGACTTTCTGCTTTACATGTAGTATGGAGTAAAGTCTTTTATATTGGAAAAAAAAAAGATGGGCTGTAGGGATTTAGGGGGAAAAGATGACCAAGAGTAGGCAGCATAGGAATAGGGCACCCAGATTTTCATTCTGACATGCCTAAGTGTGCGTATATACTCCTTGGTTTCAGTTTGCCTCATGTTTTCCTCTGCCTGCTTAAATAGCTTGGAAAAAACCCTGCAATCTGGAAAATATTTTTCCATGCAGAAGGCAGATGGAAGGATGCAAATGATGGGAGATTCTCACTACAGGGGCCTCAAAATTGGTAGATACAAAAGGGATGTTAAAGCACCACATCCCTTCACTTTGCTGTAATGAGGAAGTACAGAAAAACATGGTATTTACTCTGTTCTATGAAAGTGATTTGTCAGTACATGACAAAAAACTGCCACAACTGCTTAAATCAGCCATGTGCAGTGAGTGTGCTGCTGGATTTTTAGTGTGTCCATCTGAGCTAGTGCCAAACCAGGCGTATTCAAACCCTTTCCCAATGTAATCATATAGCACATTACAAAGGAAAAAGGAGAACTAGGACAATTAGGCTTTATCATTCTTCTAATTTTAGATGTAGAGGTAATTTTAGAGATGTTTAGAGGTAATTTTAGATGTGCCACAGGAAAGTGTGAAGATTTTTTTACAAAAGCTAAACCCCCAAAGTAGCTGTTGATTAGGAAAATGCTCTGGATTGCTTTATACCAAACTTACTGGTTGGTTTGAAGATCTTCAATTTCTAGTATGACACCTTTTTCATGCAGTCTTGCAGCTGTGTACTTCAATGAGGTCTGCTTCAGTTTTTTGCTTCCCCTCACCTCCTCTTTTCCATCTAGTTTAATCGACCTCCGTGAATTTCTAGGAAGAGAAGAAAAATGGCTTTTGATTTAGGCATCAAGTCTTCTATACTTCAGCTACTCTTTTAGCCATATTTATATTTGTCACTCTTTGACTACTTGAACTTCTAGTAATGAACAGAATTAACATTAAAACGAATCTTGAGAATTTGAGGGATTTTTAGTACACAGTGAATAGTCTATTTTGGCAATTATTTTGAATCAGTTTTTTCTAGCACTTAAACTCTGTTGTAAAATGCAGCCCTAATCCAAAACCTTCACAATCATCACTTTAAAACAGAAATTTGTAGGCATACAGTGATGCAGGTGTTACGTAAGATTTAAAGGCCTTATTAAGAAGGCCATTAGAGTTAATTTTTCTTGTTCACGTCAATAAGATGTTTTCATTCTGACACTTCAGTGGCACTGGCAGAGGGGCTTGCTCTCAAATAACTGCATCATTGCTGAAAAGTAAAGTTCTTTAGGCTTTTATATTCCCTTTCTCCACTTTAAAAATAAAACTTCAAAGCATGCTAATGGGGATTTGCAGAGTAGTACTCATTAAATATATTGAAGACAGGCATACATCTCCAGTTTCTGTAAGGCAGCTTTAAATAAACACAAGACTTTACTTTCCAGCATTTGTCTCAGGAGCTCACAGTGGCAGCTCCCCCAGTCTTTTTAATCCATGTATTGTCAATCTGCTGGCACCAAACCTCCACACTAGAGACTTAACACCTGCCCCACCCTCCTGAAAAAACACACTGGAATTTTAAAGGACAAGAAGAATCAACTCACTTTCTTGTTAAGTTGTCTAAACAAGTTTTTATATAGGTGTTGTAATAATTAATTTGTTCTTCATAAAATGCTGTCTTGGAGTTAAGTGCATTCAAAGTCTGCTGGAGTTTCACCAATTCAGCTTTTCGATGATGCCTGTATCTTCTTTGATTCCGGATATCCTAAATAAATTTATTGAAATAATCAGCTTATTACTTTTGTATTTAAAAAAATCTCAGCTTACTACTATTCAAATCTCTAAGTACATAACCTTACTTAATTACTGGGAGAAAGCATGAGCTGTCAAGTAGGTTCTCACAAACATGGCACCAGTAGAGAGTGCTACAGTTTACATGACTGTACAGAAGACAATAATGACATCGCTACTCATGGACACAGGTAGTGGTGTCTTGAACTCTGCTGTGGTCTCCAGGGTATACTATAAAATGAAAGCTTTCTTACAGATAATTTCTGGTGGGAGACTTATGAAATGAGAGCTTGGGCTTCCACTGGGTAAGGACTAGATTCTGCTAAACTAGAGTTTGAGTTGAAGGTAATGGTTGAGGTAGTTGAAAAAACAAACAAACAAACAAAACCAACACCTTCCAGTCCTATGGCTTATCCCAATCTTCAGATTGCCTTGGTGACTCAAAACAAAATATCTGAGCTTATAGATAAGAAATTAAAAAGAATGGGGCATTGGATACATATGTAGTATTTCTTTGCCTCAAGTAAAAGCAGATGCAAGGACCTAAACTGAGCAGGGCTTTAAAACTGCACTTCAGAGCAGGTGCAACATGACAATTATATTAGAGACTCAACTCACGTGAATAATTTATTCATTTATGTATCAAAATTTACCTGCATAAGAGCATACATATGTATAATATGTAAACCACACAAGTGATCTATGAGCAATTTACTTATCAGTAATTAAAGATAATCCAATATTACTCATGAGTAACTAAAAATAATAAAGTACTAATATTCTTACAACCAGTATTTGTTTTGGATTTGGAACAGGACTTGCCAATTCATACATAACAAGCTTGGCACTTTGTCAGCCCCCAGGTGGGGGCCACAATGGCCCACTATTTCCATGTTCTGCCCAACCATAGCAGAACAATATTAAAAATTCCAGAACATTCTCTGACTAGTATTAATCTCTTTTTATACCTTACCAAGGCTACATTAATTATTAATTGAAACACTGATGGCTAATTCTGATTCCTTTTAATAAAATGCTATACTGAAACACATTGTACTGGAGACATTGAAACCACATCAGTATCAGATCTGGATAACAAAGCCTACAGTTTTATGTTACCCAGTTCAGGTAGTTATGCATCAGATTACTGTCTTTTACTTTTGTCAGTAAACAAAGATGACTTGTTTTGTATATAGATACTTCCGCTATTTAGAGTAGCATTCTTTGGAAAATGTCTATTTTACATCTCTATCCAGAATGGATTTAGGCTGGATGCCTAAAACTGTGAGTATACAGGGAATCATGTTCAATTTACCTTAGCAATATCATTTATAATTTCTTGGTATTTAGTTGCTGAAGACACTAGTCCTGCTTGTTCCAACGCACGGAGATTTCTCTGGATTTTCCTTTTCTTTTGTTCTATTGGTAGCTGCCCATCTTCAAAAATAGACTGACTGTGCTTCATTTTCTCTGGAGTTTTGGAATCCAAGATGGCACGTTTTTCTACAAGTTTCAAGTGCTCACAGTCCTGGGTAAGCAAAAATGCAGAGCAGTTACTTTCCAGCTCCTGATAATAGTTAAGTAGTAAAGTACATTCAATTCTAAAAGGAGATTATCAAGAATCAAGGCAGAGGCTTTATTTACATCCTCTTACCAGAGGTATGAAAGTGCTCCATTCACTATGCCTTTGACATACCTTAAGAAACAATCATTTATTTCAGCTAAACAAAACATTTAAAATCAGCCAGATGACCCAATAACTTCACTTAGCTGTGGGAAGATGAAGACTTTACAGAGCTCACGGGTGTCCCCTGCACACACACACAGCTAAAACGTGCACATTACAGAGGTGGAGCTTTGTCTGTCAGAATCTACAGGGAAGTCTTCAGCTGGGACCTTTTCCCACTCAATTCTCATACCAAGGATAGCAGTAGTTCCCCAGGCAGATATTACTTGCATTGCTTAAGCAAATAAACTGTGTCAGGGAACTTGAGCTGAGATACTGAAGTTCATGAGAAAAAAAAAAAAAAATCTAGCAGAAGCCACTAGGGTATTTGATTGTGTTATAATATAGGAGACAAACAACCATGTTTACAAAAAAGGTAAAGAAAATAAAATTATACTGGTTGTGCTGGTTGACAGCAAGATTTTTTTCCTCTGAAGATGTTACCAATTATAAAGTAAAATAAAATTTGCAAGTCTCATATCTTGAAGGTTCTAAACCTGAATAGTCTAAAACCAGCAACAATTATTTCATGTGTTGTTCATATAAAGGTAGTGGAGAAAGCTATCAGAGATTTGTTAAGGCTTTCAGATAGCCAGAATAAAATGTGTGCTTTCCCCTCTATTCAAGCAGAGTGTAGCACTTACCTGTTGTGCAGTGGCTGGTGTTTCTAGTATTTCTAAGAGTGTATCCCCTGGCTGTGTTCGTATCACATCCACAATAAGTCTTTTGGTCCTTAAAGAAAAGATAATGAATATTACAAAAGCGTTATCACTGGGTCACTTACACATAGTGACCCACACATCACTCTTCAATAGTAAAACTAGCAAGTTCCCCATTTACTATGGTTACTCGGTAGTGTTTATGTTTCCTAAATTTTTATGTTTCAGAGCTTCCATTAATATTGTTGACCATCTGGATTCTACCAGGTCTGGATAGAGGATTACAAGCATACCTTCTTCCCCCTTTTATTTTAAAAAACATTTAACCAACTAGCACAGTAAAAAAGCCATTATTATCATAATGCAAATTCAAGCAACAGCTCACACATGAATTTTAATTATGATAATGACAAAACAGCAGATAGGAGTGTAATCTTTGCAAACCCTGAGCTATGCATGTTTCCATTAAGGTCATTTACTGCATGAAGTGGAAATGCACTCAAAACTGCTGAACTTCTGAAGGAATTTTACATCTGACACAGTGCATTTATGCAACACCACTTAGGCCCCTAAGATATCTCTCTAGCAGCAACAAACAAGGAGCATTTCCTTGTTTAAAAAAAGGAAAAAAAAGGGAGCTGCTATACCCTGATATGCAAACTAGATCCTTTTTTGGTAAGAATATCTCATGCCTGCTGTCTCTTCATCCAAGAAGGATATCCAAGAATATCCTTCTACAGAATTCTGTTAATTTGGAGGACATGGTTACAAATGACAAATAACTTTTTATTCTTAGAAATTAACAGAAACCTCATGATGCAGCTTAAGTTTCCTAGGAAAATTTCTAAATATGATCAAAGTTTCCGTAAGAAAACTTATGACCTTGTTTAAAGCTGGGTATTTTTTGTTTTTTTCAGGACTATAAGTTCTCATAAAAATGCAATGAAATGGGACAAAAGACTTTCTCATATACCGGCAACATTACCCAAAACCACCAAGCTTTCATGGAAGAGAAAAGCCTAGGTATGAACGACTGACAGCACAGCAGACTTGAACTACTCCCTCCAAAGCAACATGCTAAACCTCCTGGAAACTAGTTTGCTCATCCAGAGCTGCTGGTAACTACACTGAGCACTTCTAGCATGTTCTACAGCTTCTGAAGGACTCCTGTTAAATGTATTTTTCCTCCACAAACTCTCTTGGAATCCCCTCCAGTTTGCCAGGAAAAAACTCCAAACTAAACCCAGAAAGTTTTCCTAAAGTTGGTTCATTTGGCCTACATCAACACTTCCCTGGTTTTCTCTGCCTGTCACACCCTTTGTCAGTCTTTGGTGGTCACCAGCACAGTCGGCATTAAGATCATAGGAACAGGGGCTAAGACATGAAGCTTATTTCTGCTTCCTCTCTTTTGGCTTCCTCTCCCCATGTACCTAACCTGTTCAGCTTTACTGTTTCCCAGAAACACCCCACCCAGGGCTGGATGCCTCTCCCTTCACCTGCCTCATCATACCTGCACTCTCAAACCATGCAGCCCTGGCACCTTATGTAGAGCCCTCCCCCTAGATAGGGGTACCAGCAAATCTCAGGCTGCTTCACAGAAGCCCCAACAAAATAATTTAAAAAGCAAATATATTGGTATTTCTATAGAAGAGGCATGTCACTTGCAAAGAAATTAGGAGCATTAACTGAACCATCCCTGAATTGAATTTTAGCCAGGTGCCTGACATTTCGCAGTTGCAGTAAATGACTCCTTTGCAGCTAAGATAGGAAAGCTAAGCAGCTGTAGTTACATATTTCTCATTTAAAAGGTAGCGGTAAATATTTTCTCTTCTGATATTGCCTCAATTTAGCACAGGTTGCTAATTAGTCTTCTGTCAGATTATTTACTAAATTTCTCCAAATCATGAGAAATTGTATTTGAAAGCAATGAAGAAATTATGTTCTTTGTTAATTCTCATGATAGTGTATCAACGTATTTCCTTCCACACAGTGTAGAGGATTAGAGACAGTTCTTTTGGCCTTGGCTTTTCATATTCTTTGAGATTCCACTAAGGGGTAGGCATCATCCCACACAGAGGCAAAAAAGGGATAGGCTGAACATTTTTTTTTTCAAGGGACAGCGGCAGGCATAACCTTCTTATAAAACCATCATGGGAACAGCTCTAGAGCCTTGGTCTCTGGAATACCAAGAGACTAACACAGTTTTGATTTTACATTGTCACTGCAGTCCCTTGACTTTAGAACTAACTATATTTGATAAAAAGTTGAAGAAAACACTGATTTTTTTTCTTAAAATTCAGATAGAGTATTAGAGTAGAAAAGCTCCTTTTTTAGGATAAATAGTAAGAGTGTTCTTGCACTTAACTTTTTTCCATACTTCAAGCAGACATTATAGCTTTTATAGATATCACACTGCTTACTACAGACAATGCTATGAACTTCCTTCCTTCAGAAGTAAAACTTCACAGATTACCTAATAAATTCAGTTTATCTTATCTTTGATTTTGGGAAAAAAAACCCACAAAAGAACAAAAAACATGTTTAGATTTGAATTACAACCTGTTATCTATACTTCTAGTGCTTGATAAGGTATAAACCCACTTATACTATATTTGTATTTAAAATGAACATTTAACATTCACACTTGTGGGGTAAAAATAAGCATAGTGATAGAGGAGAGGAGAGCAGCATCCCATTCAGTCCCCTGTTCTGGAAGCACCAGAATCTTAAATAAGCCAATCTTTATTCTGGACAGCTTGAAATAAGCTTCAACATAGGGGTGCCAATAAATTGATACTAAGTGCTTTTATAAAAACAGTTTTTAAAGTAGCCTGTATCCCAGGCAATTCCAGTATTCATTTCTTAATTTGCTTAACAAACAAAGCACATACGATTTTGTTTTCCTGGATTAAAGCATGCACTGAAGTGACAGCCACATCCTGTTCAAATGTCTGACTGCAGTATGTCTGGGAAGTGTTTTCTTTTGAGGGGGAGGAGAGGACAGTGATACTGCCCTTCATTTACAAGGCTAGACAATTTTTCATCTGTTTTCCCAGGCTGTGGGTGTTTTAAAACAGAATGTTTTTAGGACTTGGTGGAAAAGAATTTACTATGCTAGATAATGACCCAATCATGGTCCAAAGCAGAGTGGCAGTATGTTTATCTTTCTGTAAGCTCTCTGGAAGAACTGAGTTTAACTTTTGCAAAAGTGTAAGTAGGACTGAACATGAACTGTCTTGAAAACTGAGTGCAGTCAGTGCCTCGAAAATCCACTTAGGCAGGGCAGCAGGATGGAAGCAATTTTTGTTTTACAAAACAAGCAATCAGCATCACCAGAACATAGGTTTCTGAGTGCAACTTACTTTATCATCAGGCTTTTGAGGTCCTGATCTTCACCTTCTCTTAACTCATACTTGCTTGTTAGAGACAGTGAAATCTCTGTTTTTGCAAGCTGATTCAGTGTGGTTTCCCTGTTGGGGTCATTGGGATCAACAGCTCCTTCCCCTGTAAGGAAACATCATACTTGAAGTTTGCCAACTTTCCCATGACTGGGTGCTTGAAGCTAACCAGAACCTGGATAAACCACTGTAAATCAGATACACTGATTTTCTTAAATTGCCCACATGTTCTTGCCACTTAGAAACAGAAACATTTAGAAATATTTTATGGGCATTGAACAATCAAAACCATAAACTGTCTGTCTTTAAGCCCAGTTTGCATGTTTTGGAAATGCCACCAATGACCATCCCTCTGGTTAACTTCGTGGCTCTCCTCTGGACAAGCTCTTGGATTAAGTCCAGAAGAGGACCATGAAGATAATCAGAGGACTAGAGCACCTCTCCTGTGAGGACAGGTTGAGAAAGTTGGGATTATTCAGCCTGAAGAATTGAAGGCTTTGAGAAGATGTTATAGAAGCTTTTCAGTACCTAAAGGAGTCCTGCATGAAAGCTGGGGAGGGACCTTTTAAAAGGGTGTGTAGTGACAGGACAAGGGGTAGTGGTTTTCAGTCAGTGATTTAGGTGAGACATTAGGAAGAAATTAATTTAGTGTGAGGCTGGTAAGACACTGCCCCATGTTGCCCAGGGAGGTTGTGGGTATCCCCTCCCTAAAAACATTTTAGGCCAGTCTGGATGGGGCTTTGAATGACTTGATCTAGTAGATGGTGTCCCTGTTCATACAGGGCGGGTTGGAACTAGATGATCTTTAAGGTCCTTCCAACCCAACCCAAACCTATGATTCTTGATTTTCAAGCTACTCATGTGCAAGAGACTTGCATGTCTTCTTCTCAAAGAAGAAAATCCTGTGTTCTAATGTGCAGTGACAGTGAAAAATGAAAAACTAGCAGCTATGTTAACAGGCTATTCGTTTGGAAGATGGTATTGTGATAATTCTAGCTACTTTCTGAACAGTTCACATTATACTACAATTAAGGCAAATTGAATATAATTCACATATATTCCATATAACTTTCTAGTAAATTTGCATAATTATTAAAACATCATTTTTATTTGGGCAATTAACTATTAAAATTTAAAAATGCTGTTTTAAGAATTCTCTGCACATTTTTTTTCTTTCTAGGTAATACTAGAAAATCCTAGGAGCAGGTTATTAAAAATCACTTTCTATGTGTAATTTGAGCACAACTGGATCATTCTGCTCAAAACTTTGACATTTGGATTGTGAATCACATCATTTATCTTTAAGAGTGAATATTGCAGTTAGAAGAAAGTTCAGCCATACAGATTGATGTTACAAAAAGTGTTGAGAGAATAATTCCACAGTAAATGAAGAAACTGTCACTGTGACAGAAATGACAGTATTCATATCAGGCCCACATTGAATGTGCCCCTAGAAGGAAGTTATCCATAAAGATGAAGAACAGCATACCAAGAAAAGACTCTACATCAGGAACAGGTCCCAGCCCTTCCAGCAACTCATTCAGCAGGTCATTTGGCTCAGTGGCAATGGCATCTTGGTGCTCCAGTAGTAGCTATGAAAAAAATGTAAATGATGTCATCATCATCATTAAAAAAAAAAAAAAAAAAAAAAAAATTTCCCTGTGCCTTTGTGCTCATAAATAAATCTGGAGACTAAATGTTGCAAAAACACAGAAAACAGTGTGATCAGGATTATGGAGGACTAAAGGGGGCAAGGATGCTCAGTTCTGGAGTGTGAGGTTAGCATTGCTCTTGCTGTGTGTGCTTCTTCAGCAGTCCTCTCTGCTGTGCTGAACAGAAGTTTAGGATTTACCTTCAGGATTAATGAAGTATCACAGTGCACAAAGATAATCCAGCAAACACCTTTTCAATAGACCAGGCAATTTGTTTTGCTTTAAATAGAGCTCACTTGTAAATTGCTGTACTGGGACTTGGGTATTCCACTTCTTTCATGGTGTTTCTGACAGTATTTGTAGGAAGTTCTTTGTGGAATCTGTAGATTTTTGGAGAAGCTCTGGGATTTTTTTTTGTGTGTGTGTGTGTGTTTTGGAGGGATGGGGTCATGGGAGTGAGGGAAGAGGCATGGAGGGAAGCAAGGGGGGAGGTGGGAGGAAGGGGATAGGGGATACCTTGCAAGACAGGAAGGAGATAGTAAGATCCCAGCTTTAGTAGGGCCACGTTGTAAATGCTGAACTTACACCCTAATGAGTCTTACTACTAACTGTAGTTAATCTGTTCTTTACCCGTTAGAAAAACCTGGCAGGATGCCATAGCTTGAGTCCTTCTAAATCAGACATTTGTGTCTTCTTCCAACAAAACGTGACAGAATGCCAGAGTCAAGAAAAACACAGAATTTTTCTGCATTCTTGGAGTAAAACAGTTTCTTCAAATTTGCATCACTTTCTTAGCCAAGAGGAGAGGATTTGCAAATATAAATTAGTTAGAAATGTTACACTAGTTTAAAGAAAAAAATGTTCCTCCCTTCCACCAGAACATGTTATATTCTAATTGTTATTCAATATGATGCTTTTACATAGGAAGAGTCTTCGAGGAAAAATGCAACCTAACACTTAATTCTATAATATTTCAGAGATGAAGAAATTAATAAATAAGAGATATAGAACACTAAGCCTTCCCCAGAGGCAGACAATCTAAACAACACTTGAGTCTGTTGGCTAGTATAGTTTCATTAACTTACTGAATGAGTATTGATAATTTCTTCAATGGATATATATATGACAGGTTTGCTAAGGGTCACCATGTCAGAGTATTCATCGATATTGAATTTTTCCTCTGGTTCAGGAACATCACATGCTGCTTGAAAGAAATTCCTAAAAGAAAATGAGAAAGACTTCAATAATTGTGCTTATCAACTCACTTAAGTTAGCCTGTATAAAAAAACCCAACAGAACAACACCACCACAATTAAGTCTTTGACATACTTCATACTTCTCTTACAATCTGCAATCTACACTTAGCGTTTGAGGGAGCCTTTTGGAGGCAATACATTTACACATCAATACAAATGACCAAGCATTCCATTTTTCCAGGACATCTCTGTAGAAGACTGTTTTAAAGGTAATTTTGTTTTCTCATTATTCAACAATGAGTGATAACTTTGTAAATTTTAAACACTTAGAGAAATCTGAATATAGCTCTCTAGAAGTTAAAGGGTTTCCCCACGAGACCCTCCAATTTTATGACAACACATGGAGATATGAACTGTGCTGAAAAAAAAATATTTGAAATAACTGCACGAAATTACCACTTGTAGTACAACTGTTTAAATCATTCAGAAACTGGATTGCTAGAAGTGACAGAAAATGTGATCTTGTTTATAGAACAATAACCTTGGGAAGAAAAAATGTGAAGTATGGCTGAAGTGTTATTTTGACATGACCAGCATTTAAGTGGAGAAGTGAGACCTGCCTCGACAGGTGACACTCCAAGCTACTGACAGCTTCAGGGATGTGCATAGACAACCAAAAACCAGCAAGGTCCTCCTGCCAGAGGACTACTTTGTCTTCCAAAATGAAAGGACCTGAACTGGAGCAGCTGAGAAAAACTGTTTAATAGGAGACCTATAAGGATCCCCCAAAAGCAGTTCCGTGTCCAGACCTGCACTGCTGAAGAGGATGCATAAAAAAAAAAAAAAAAAAAAAAGTATGGAGTTCCTTAGTTTAGAGAGGAAAAACCAAGGGATATGATCAAGTCATACAAAATCACTGTGGTATTGAACGAGGTGTGTGAATTCATTCATCAAATCCCACAATAATGGGACAAGAGCATGCAACAAAACTAGCAGATAAATGTTAATGTCAAATAAGTGACAGGAAGCACTATTTAGCCAAAAGGTAGCAAATATATGAATATTGCTACAGGACGAGATTATGGAGGCAGAGGAACTCAGTGGTGGAGAAAGGGTTTAGACAAATTCCTGCACAAGTTCATAAACACTCAGTAAGAGGTCTAGGTAGGGCTGGTAGCTTTTAACATAGCTAATACTGCAGTTGCAGAGTGAATACAAGCAGAATATGTAGCTGAGAGAAGCCATCATTTATGTCTAAGGAGGGTTTGATTAAAGTACAGAGTGCAGTCACCCAGAAACTCAGTCTTGTATAAAGTTAGCTTAATTAGGAGAGAGATTTTTCTTTTCGTAGTGATCAAAGGGCCAAGTAGAGTAAGGCTCTTTCATTTGTGTTTGTTATTCTTGCTGTAACACTTTCTAACCTATTGTTTCTTCCTGTTTATGTCATACCCTTAAATAGTTCAGTAGCAGAATGACTGAGTTTAAGTATCTTTGTGTTCATGGTCTCTCAAAGAAACCCTCTGTATGAACAGTGCAGTTGCTTTCATGAGGAGCAGACACTAAAGCTGAAAGTTCTGAGTTTGTCACAAGATTTGAGGGCACTTTAAGCTAATAATAGCCATCACCCAAAAACATGGGCAATAATCCCAAAGAACCTGAACCCTAGAGTGCAGAAAAACATGCAATTTCCTATGACTGTGCAGGATGAAAGAGTAAAATCTGCATGGAGTCTCTAGGGAAAGATGAAAGAATAAAAACAAAACCCACAACTTTTCTCTGACCAGTATTTTCCTCAGACAAATCATTCAGCTGTCCTTCTGAACCAAAGAACACATTATTTCTGCTGGATAATCACCCTACACTGTTCTCAGAATCTGTGTCTGCAGTAAGAAACCCTTACTACAACCAAGCCAGCAGAGATGATCAGTTCTTAAAATAATGCCCAGGCAGAAATACCACTTGTTACTCTTGCTTCAACTTCCCCGCCCCTGTCCCCTCCCGCTCCCCAACAGTGAAAATTTCTCTATGGCAGATCACTGAATAGTTTTAACTCTGAGCAGGGAATTCTTATGAACCAGGACTCCACCTGCCTTACTCATCCCCATGCTTATACTGCATAGGTATTTCAGAGGGCTTTGCATACCTGAACTTCTGGTATGTCTGCGAGAGGTAAGTATTCATAGATGATAGATGTTCACTCTCTCCTTCAAAGAGTTTGTTAGAAGCAGCATGCTGAAGGACTTTTGCCACACAACCTAGGTTCCTCCTCTGGTCAGGATGTATCTGGCCCCCAGCTGTCATATCAATTATATCAAAACCATCAGGAGCAACGATGGCAGGGTTCATGTAGCGATAGTACAGGAGGTTGCCAACAATCTAAAAGAAAATAAATGAATAGATCTACCCTTTGCATAAAGTAAATGTATCTTACAAAACATGATCAGTTATTTCTACTTCTGAATTCAACCATGGGAAACGGTGCTAGATGAACACCTAAGAGTTACATGTTACATATGTGGCTAACTGAAACGTCCCGTGGTACTTTATCACATGTGCCTCTTAACAATGCCTCTATAATATCTATGGACTTTTAGAACCACTTTGCAGATTGGTGCTGGTTTTAGTACAGCTGACACAAGGCATTGAGTAAACACAAATACAACTCGTTTCTTCTAGATTTTGCAAAGTTCAGCTCCAGAGGCTCAGTCTCTGAAGTGCTACCGATACTTGCCAGTCTTTAATTCATCCATCGACAAGGGACCCATGGTTTCTCACAAGGACTGCATGCAGCCCTAAAAGACTAGAGAACAGACTTTCCAATGGTGTTACAGTATTGTATTGTGCACATGGTAGCTTCATATCATTCCTGATCTCAGAAGCCGGAAGGACTTTCCTTTCTGCAATTTATCTCATCTTATGTGAGGCAAATTATGATTTAAAGACTTTCAGGTTGAGTGTCTTACATTCCATTTGCTACCTTTTTTCGCCTGTAACTTGAGCAATGCCTTAAATATACATTGCTGGAGTGATGGACAGAAGTATCTCATAAATGCTGCTTGGAAGGATTTCCAAAGCATTGTTAAAACACACCAAAGCAGAATGAATTTTTCAGCTGAAGGCCTTTACACTCCAGAATATATACACATATAATAATAATAATAATTTAAAAATCAACAAAAATCTGATGAACAGTATATTTTTGAAGCATAATAGGGAAGTTCTACTGAAATAAATAACTTGTAATTTTAGAACTGTTTCATTAAACACTAATGAAAACATCTTTATATTCTAATCTGAGAGACCTGTCAGTCTCTCAGCTGGCTGGAAGGCTTGTGGAGCAATTCCCCTACGCCTGCTGAAGAGGCATCAGGGCTGTGGAAGGTAAGCAGTGACCAATGTGCCAGTTCCATGCTCATATTCACACTTTTGTTTCAGTGTTTACTATTGTCATTGCTACAACTTTTACAAGCACCTTAAGTAAGTGTAATGTAACAATCTGCTTCTATTTTGTTTTTAGAACCCTTCCTCACTGTATTTAAAGCTTACTGTATTAATGCAGTGTTTTGTTTTGTTTTGTTTGGGTTTCTGTTTTTTTTAAAAATAAGTTAACAACTTCAGGGAAGGGAAAGAAAATTAAGACCAGTGTTTGCCATGGAAGGATTTCTGGTGCTAAGAACTGTAGTACAAAACCAAAACACAAGATGATTCATATAAACTCCAGCCTTCTAAGAACAGTCACTATCCAAAGCAGGCTGAGCACGGTCTTCTGTAAGAACTACTGAGCACCCAGGTGAAGACCTACTACCCCTTTGCAACCCAAGAAGTACCAAGCTCCTTCAGTAGATGCTGGTGTTCTCAGTTCCTTAGAAAGCTTAGTGTCAGTAAAAATCCCCTTTGACATTAAAAGAACTTGCTGCTGGTATGTATACCTTTAACAGTTCATCTTCTGTTGCATCTGGGAATTTCTCATGGAGTGAGCTCTTCAAAACTTTGGCTATGTATTTCATTCCATAGCTACGAATAGAACAGGTGAAGAGGCAAAATGTTGGAAAAATTCAGATAAAACACAAAACGAACATTCTAGTAATCCAAGTTATTGACTTTCCCCACCCACTTCACACAACACAAAAATGATAATGGACAATACACTAAGTTTCAAGTACAGGGAGGCCTTTAAGAAGCTGCTGAAGCAGAGCAGGCCTGGGGAAACCTCTCCCTCTGCTGGGCAAGTCATTCCAGAGGCACATTTTGCAAGCTATGTAATTTGAAAGGATGTCCATCCCCAAGTTTCAAGTGAAGCTCCACAGTCCACTTGAACTACAGCTTGGAGAGTCCTAACTCGGCACTTACGGCATCATGTTGAGAGAAGAGAATATGGATGCAAGGACTTTGTCAGTTACTGCTCGCAAACTCTGGATCGATGCTTCCAGTTTACTGACCACCTCTGCGTGTGTTAATGCTTGTTCTGTGGTTACATCATATGGCAATTTGCTGCAAAGCAAGCAGATATTAAGACAGTCAAAACGTATTTGAGAATAAAATTTTTTGTTTTTCCTTGGTAGCGGTAGTCAGTGAACAAAAAAAGTCAGACAAATACAGCTGATGTTGACAAAGTAAACAAATCCTCAGGTGCATTAGCTTCTGGGGTTTTTTATTTGTTTGGGGTTTTTTGGGTTTTTTTTCCTTTTTTGTGTGTGTGTGTGTTTGTTTTTCAAGGGGGGCAATTTAGGTGGTGATGCACATATTATCATGTACCTTCCCTTAATTATAAAAGGGAAATCTTAGTTTAAGACATGCATATCCACATCTTAGCTCAAGCATTGCTCCACAAAAGCCTGGGGCAGTACTAACATATTATAAAACCTGGGAAAAAATGTTACCAATTCTTCAATAGAAGAGTCTAGGACAACTTATAGAGATTAAGTAATTGACTTTTGAAACTCATGGTCAGCAAAGGGATCCCTTTCCTATTCATAACAGGCTAAAATACCTGTTTTTAGAGCTCCTCTCCCCCCAAAATCTCATTATGCTGCAGGAAGATGGGGAAAGGATGTAGGGACACAAGTGCAACTTGTCAGAGAAGGAAGGGGAGAGCAGAACTGAAGGATCCCCCAAGTATTTAAATGGTACAATATGTCCAGCTTCCTTTCTCACCTGGCCTCCCCAGTCTGCATTTCCAGCTGGTTTACCCATGACTTGTACACATCCACAGGACTAGTGTTGATTATGAGGGACTTGTCGTCCATGATCTCCTTCACCACTGGGGCTAGGAGCTGGCGCAGAGTGTTCTGTCCACGAGCACCTCGGTTAAAGCTGACGACCATCTTAATGACAGTGGGGTTTCCAGTAACAATATCCTGTATCTGGTCTACCTTAGAGCTGCGTCAAGAACAGAAGAGTTCTTAGGTCTGAATTTTGTATGCAGTTATCAATGTTGGCAAATCCCATACTTTTCAAAGCATCATGTTTCTATGTTGAAACACATTCATACTGTCTAGTTCTTAGGCTTTCAAAACAAGATTATAGAAATAACTACCTCAATTATATAGGTGTTACCCTAGAACATCACATAGTTAGTGTCACCCAACATATACCTGATTCAGGCCTAAGTATCTGTTTAGCAAATACCTATTAAGGCCATAAACCATGATTTTGTTTCAGGATAAGCCACCTCTCTCTATTTAGAACATACATTTACACAGATTTACACCTACATACATTTACACGACTTCCACCTTTAAATAGCCAAACACAAAAGCAAGAAACCCTAATGTGTATTCTTTCCCCAACAATTTTTTAATGCAAAAATATTGTCCATTTATAGAAGGGTTTCTTTTCTGAATTGGAGTTAGCTTGAGTTAGTGAATAAGTAACAAATGTATGTATACAATTCTACAGCAGTTTAAAGATTAACCATCAAACTATTTTAGGTATGAAGTATTCATTGAACTATCGTCTTAAAAGTTTACATACTTTATCTCCTCTTCTAGAGCAGTTTTGAAGAGTTTGAGAAGCAGATACTCTTCTCGTTGATTCGAAGCATAATTATAGAGAGTGAAGATGACTGTATCCATAAATTTGGTTGATTTGTTTTGTGGCATCTGGAAAATCAGCTTCGCCAGATACGTGGGATTAGTCTACAAAGAATAAAAAAAAAGAAAAAAGGAGGAAGGAAGGAAGGAAGGAAGGAAGGAAGGAAAGAAGGAAAGAAGGAAAGAAGGAAAGAAGGAAAGAAGGAAAGAAGGAAAGAAGGGAAAAAAAAAAGATTTAAATACTGTAGTTCAGAACAAACTAACCCCACCTGAGGCAGCTCTCTCTACATTTCTGTTAGCACAGAAAGCATTTACTTTGATTCGTGTGTATGTTAGTTTTCCACACAGGCATTATTTTTTTCCAAATTCTAATGCATAAGCAGTTCTGAATACTGCACAATTAGGTATCTGTGAGCAACACCAGCAAGGATTTTATTTTTAGTCTCCCAACAGCACCTCTATGCCTCAGGTCCATGTATTAAATGACTGTTTACCAAATTATAATGGCTATGTAACAAGAGGATGTGAATACTACCTGTCAGCTTCTGTATTAGCAAACATCTGTCTTAGGAAGATCTAAAATTCTTCTAGAAAAACTTCCATGAAATGAGACAAAAAGAGCACAAGAACCAATGCATTACATGCAGTCACCTGCAGAGCAGAAATTCCTTGCCAACACATATGCACAATTAATAGGGATAATGCCTTACATGGACTAAAGCATATATGGAAGAAAACATTTTTCTTTGGCTTCAGTATAGACTGACGTTATTATTAACAGCTATGTTTCCTGTACAGTTTGAAGATAGCAAGGATTTTCTCAACTACAGGAAACACCAGTTTATGGTAGTGTTTGCTGCAGTCTACATCCTACTTTGGGAAATCCTCTCATCATCACTACTACAATCACTAAAACAAGCAAGCAATATACTTCTAGATTTTCTTCATCAGATAATTGCCATGTTAATTTTTACATTGTAATTTACCTGTAAAAGGTAGAATAAATGTTGATAAGCTTCCAGTTTTTTTCTTCTCTCTTTACTCAAGCTTTTGATACCCTGTTTGTCAACCATAATCATCTCTTCCAGCTGACTTTTGCTCTTTTTGTTGAGTTTCTTACTGTGCAGTACCACATCCTGCAGGCAGATGATCAAAAGTCTGGATTATATATTAATAAAAAAAGCAAATTGCAAAAATTAACATTTTTCAAACCACGTTAAATGTGATATTCCGCCAAGGGCCTTTACTAGCAACTTTGTATATTTTGCTGCTTTATTCTTTATCTTGTCAATAACGACTGTTTGGGAAACCCAATTTCACGTAGATTACCATTTGATGATGAACAAGCTCACAAATGTGATCAGAATTCTAGTCCATTCTGCCAGAGAAAATTTACTTAAACTTTGTCAAGCAATTATTACTGTCCACAAGCAGCGAAATGAAGTGTGACATTTTAGTAGCAAACTGACGTACCACTCAGGACAAGAGAGCAACCTCTACCAAAAGGTATTTTGCCAATATTACTTAAGACATGCAAAGAAATTGCTTAATATACTAGGAGTATTTTAACAAATTGAGGATGACCAAGTGCTGTTACAGGTTGCTCAGGGAGGCTGCGGAGTTTTGATCATTGGAGATATTAAAAAACTTTCTGGACATGGTCCTGGACAATCTTTTCTGGATGGCCTTGCTTGATCAAGGGGGGGTTGGACCAGATGACCTCCAGAGGTCTCTTCTGGCCTCAACCATGCTGTGACTGTTTAATCCTGATCTCTTCACCACAGCAGTGCTCAGTGCATGCTACCAAGGAAGTCTGAGTGGAGCCTGCTGACCTGAAGGGTGATTCGGTTTTTCACCAGAAGTCCAATCTTTATGTCCATTAGGTTCAAGTCCTTCTCCAGCTGTTGATTGGATCGAATTTTTGTAACCACTTCTTCCCTTAACCTTGTTACTTCTAGCTCTTCTTGAAAGTCTAAGTCACTTTGGTCCAAGAGGTAGGCAAATTTGCGCAGGACAGTCAAGGGTGGATTTTCAGCACCAACTATAGTTGAAGTAAATAGGCATGTTAATTGACATAATCCTGAACACCTTTAAAACCCTCAGGAAACTGATCACTGTGCAGAAAGTTTTGGAACAGTTTATACCACTTAGAGCAATATTTTTGTCATACTGGGTAAGTACAGCTTACCACAATATGGGTAAAACAGTTAGTCTACAAAGACTTGCACCATCTTTTGAAGTGGAATAGGAGACTGAGAAATCCACAGTCAAAGTTTTGGGTTTTTTTAATTACTGAATATAGTGACATACTTCTCCACAAATAAACAACATTCAATTGTTTCCACTTACTTAGTGTTCTGTAGTCCTCCCTGGCTTTGTTTGCTCTGAGAAATGCTTGTATCTTCACAATTTCATCATTCTGGAAGGGACCAAGATCAGGAAAAAGAATCTATTTATGACACATTTCTGCCCAGAAACACACTGATGTACCTGCACCCTCTTTCTTGAGACTGCCAAAACTGAAAGCACAGTCATATTACCCTATTTTAATGCTTCACATTCAAACACAAAAAAAGGACTTACATGGTCCTTGAAGTACTGTAGCCGTTTTCTGTAAGCCTTCTTTGCTAGCCACATTTTGACCCATGACTGAATCTGAAAATTAAATAAAATTAAGTAATAACTTGAAATGTAGTGCACAAACTGTTTTTTGTGTGTTTTAAATGTGCTTCTGCAGGCATGCTGTTACCAGATGGGCTCCTACAGTCCCATGACCAGATTCAAGGGCTTCCACAGAAACAACAAGTTGAGTTCAAGGCTCTACCACCCGTGTGTAGCATTATCTTTGGAAGTAATTTCCTACCTTCAGGTCTCATCTCTCAAGTGTGAACCACTCTCATTCACAGACAGGAGATGAAAAACCCATTTGTGATCTACAGTCTTCTCACAACATAGTTTCTCACTAGCATTCCAAGAAAGTGAACAGTTTTCAGACATATAGATTTGACAGCTTTTAAGGAAATGATAGCACACGGTCAGCTCAAATATTTTCATATTTTGTATTATGGAAAGGGAAGTTTAAGGAGACACTTGAGTTCAACTAAGTCAAACACAGAGATCTCAAGAAGCAATTTACTTAATTGTCAATTAAACAACTTCCAATACCATGCAAATTTCTGGCACACAAGTGCCTTCAGTTTTCATTTCTAGTTTCTGATGGAGGACACAAAAGACATTGGGATCTTACCTTAACAATAGCAGCAATATTGCCTTGAAGCACCTTTAATCTGTCAACATAGCTTTTCCTTTGTTTGAATCCTTTCCAGAAAGCCTATTTTAAAAAAGGTAGAAGACCATTATTACTAAGAAACTACTATTTATTGATGTCTACATTTATAAACACTGTTAATGATTTCAGTGTATCTTGTAGAGGAAAAAAGGAAAATAAGGTGTAAATAATTTTGCCTTCATATTTTTAAGGTTCCCTGATACATTTCATGTTAATTTTAGCCAATCTCAGCACATACTTTGTTGTCAAAGATATTCTTCCCTTGAAGCCTTCCTTACCACCAGTACACCCATCTCCTTTAGCATCGCAGTCATGGGCTTCATCCCTCACATGAAAGACTGCCAGCTCTTGCACATTACATCCAGAATTTGTCCACTTAATCCCAGTGTTCTTGGCCTGGCCTCCTTCCCAATGTTCTGCTCTTCCAGAGTTACTCAGGATCATCTTGTACCACCGATAACAACCTCCCAGTTCCCTCACTTGACTCTGCCTTTGCTTGCTCAGAACCAAATTCTTGGTGAGCAACCCAATAACAGGTATAACACAGTTAACTCACAATTTTGCCTTTCTTCTCAACCAATTACACCAGCCTTGTCTTCTCCTTGTTGCCTTTTCACAATTTATATTTTAATGCCCATAGAAAACAAAGAATAACTTTATCTACATTTCCCCATATTTTTGAACCTGTTCACAGACACTGAATTCCACAAAAAGAAGACTACAGACCTTTACTGGGCTCAGACTGCATGTCAGAAAATGAAAAGCCAATTCAAATGACAGCTGGTAGTAGTAAAAGTATTTCTCACAATGAATTTTTAAATTAGGTTGCTATAGATTAGATAAAAACCATACATTTTTATGTAATTTTTGGGGTGTGGGAGTGTGGTATGTGTTGGTTGATTGTTTTCAGAACTGGAATAAAAGCTTCTAACAGGAGGTGGCTATTTCACCATGTTAAACCAATGCAAATACATTTGCTAGTGTTCACATGCTGAGGAGAAAGTTACTTTTATACTCTTTTTGGAGTTCAAACTGAAGACATCCAAGAAATACTGCCAAGGCCTGAGAACACCATGGAAGCTGCCACTCCCTACCCAGCTATGACTTCATGGAGCAGAGGAAAACCACTTCCAAGTGGGGATAGTCTAGAAAGGAATGTACTTAAGTCATGTTTGCCAAGGAATTTTTTGCTTCGATACTCAACAAATACCTTCTGATCTTGTACTGTGCATAGTTAGGTGTACCACCCAAAAACTGACCACTTTAGAATAATGCCAGGGATATGTAGTTCTAAGCTTCTCCCAGTATAGTAACTTGGACAGCAGGTGGGTAGGATCCATTCTGATAAAATTGTGTATTTGTTATTTGAAAGCACAATTACTCCCATGAGGACAAGAACATATTTGCAGAAGTAGAAGTCTGAACTGCTGCTAATGAAAACAGGGAACAGACCTATTTGAGAATATTAATGGTAGTAATCAACAACATCACCTGTCACATACAGAAAGTTGCCCAAGCCATGTTACCTTCGTGTTCTGGAACAATACCTGTATTTTGATGGCAGATGGCTCCTGGTTTTGAAGGTATGCTTTCCTCTCCTGATAATTTTTTCTGACTAAAAATCCCCTCGCTCGAGCTTGCAGCTGAACAATCAGATTTTCATTGGCAAGCCACAGCTGCTCTCGATTGTAATCTGCTGTAACTTGCCCAACAATGCTCTGTTAAGAGATAATGGGAAAAGGTCATTTAAAAGCAAAAATACTCAAGCCAAAACCACCCTGGAATTTTGACTGTATTTTCTTCATCATCCATACAGATCATCCTGATTTACCCCTAGATTTTAATCAGTATGGTGGAAGAGCTACTACTGAATATTACAGGAAGGGTACCTGAACTCCTTTCAAGCCTCAGTTATTCAGGTGGATAGACTATGTTGAGAGAAGGTTTGTTATACTTGGGTGAGTTCTGTTTTCTTAATACTTACAAGGATTTTATAGAAGTCAGACATCTGGAAATACTAACTGAATCAGGGAACCCTCTATAGAGAAGCACACACAAGTACTACTACAATCAGAATTTCAGAAGGACCTACATTGGTTTTGTACAGCAGAGTAAACCTGTAACTTAGATGGGCTGAATCAGAAGAAAAAAATATTGTGCAGAAGTTTGTATAATGTACTTTGTTCTAAGTTATAATTCATGCCAGTGTAAAATCCCTACAGTAAGGGAGTTAAAATATTGCACTCATCCTATTGGACTTGGAGACACAAGAATATTGTGAAATGACTAAACCTTCTCCAAATACATAGTCAAATTCATTTTCATAGTCCAATATGAAGTTCAAAAAGTATAAAAGGATAGGAAAGCAATCAGATTTTCCTCCATTGCTGTCTTCATGAAAAGAAATGCTGTAATTTCCAGCTAGGAAGTCTATGAATCATTGTCAGACATCAGTTAGGAGGCCAAGCTATCACCTTCTGCTTAGACTTATGTTGCTGCTATTGTCTGAAGCAGATTCTGAACTGAAGTCATCTCCAAGTCTCACCCAGCACAGCTTCTTCCCTTGATATTGCCATGTCTTGTTATCCTCTCTCTCTCTTTCTCAAATGTTTGTTACTTTTGCATTAAAAGCAAATTTTCAGCCACCTACCTGGATTTCTACACCAGATAACCATGAAGTTTTTGGTACAATTCCTTCAGGCACAGCACAGGTACCTTCCTCAGTTTCCACATTGTAATAGTAATAATACATGTTTTTCATTACAAGTTTAATCCATGGGCTTTCATTAGAATCTAGAAGAAAAACATCATTAGTACACATTTGTGCCTGTTACATTGATGAATTACAACTCTGCTTACTTACTTCCCATCTCTACATTTGCTACAAAGCCATTTTACTTGCAAGTCACTGTGTATCTTGTGCCAGTTTGTCCTAAGTATGCTTACAAAATATCTTGTTAAGTGGAATAGGATCACTCTTTCAGAACAAAACAGCTATGAGGTTTGTTCAGATCCACTGCCAGCTTCACCCAGCCCCAATATGCCAAGTTAGTACTTGCTCCTGTAAACAGTATGCGCTTTATCTTCTATCACCACTCATCTAAGTGGATCTGAGAATGTGTTTATAAAAAAATGTTGTCTTCTGGAAAAATGTTGGCCTTACTGACACTTAGCTCACACAGGACATTTCCTGTGTCCACATCAGTGTCTTGTTTGGTGCTGTGGTAAACAAGGCTATACCAGAGTAGACAGGAAAAGCCTCATTTCCTCAAGGACAAAAGGCCCCAAGGTAAACCTGATAAGGTCAGTTACGCAAATGGGCCTCAAAACTCATTTTGCAGGATAAAACATGTCCATCTGTTATAAGGAAGTCTGCTACATTGACAGTACCCTCTTTTAAAAGAAAAAAAAAAAAAAAAAAAAAAAGCTCTAATATGACTACACATCCACTGTCTTGATCCTAGCAGCTTTCGTGATACCTGCTGCTCTGGCAATGCACATGGAGTGTATATGGGCCATGGACACTCTGGCAAAACCTAGCTTGATCTTTGACAGTAACATGTAAGGCTGAATTGTGGAGCCTAAGCCTTCAACAGCTGCTAATAGGAAAAAGATACTAAAAAAAAAAATCAGAGTAATACAGTTCTTTGAAAATATGAATTAGTTTGTTGACAATCCAAGAGAAACTGCCTTAAATTCACTCAGAGGCTAGTTTGAGATTTTGGAAAGTTTTATTTAGGCTCTAGAAACAGCTAGACTTGTTTCTCCTCATGTAGTGTGTGGTCTGGATGATGCGTGCAACAGTTCAGTTTCACAAAAGAAGCACTTGGGCAAGTAAAGTTTTTCTCAAAAGATTTAAAATCAGCCATTGTCTTCTGCATTACAGTGATTTTACACTTGCCCTCTGTGCTAGTGTTGCAGTTGCATCCATAATGTGGACATTTGGAATTATTTTATTCAGGAAGTTTTTTACCTTCTCTAGTTTTCAGGTTCTTGGCTTCAGATAGGTGTCTAAAGTAGGTTTCAGCACACTCAGGAATGACTTGTAACCCAAACTTGGACTGCAGTATCATGAGGATTGGCTGTGATTCGCCCTTCTCCAAGCTCTTGTTAATCATTGATGTTCCAGCAGCCACTGAAGTAAAGTAATGGCACAGAAGATCAAGTGGTTTATACACTATGTACTCACAGTTCTAGCCTCCAGCAACTTTCATAATGGACTTCTAAGGCTGGCACACAGACATCATGACATATACATCAATTCAGTGCTTTGCCCATCTGAAGCCTCCTTCATGCTTGTAAGGACAAGTATTTCAGAGAACAGGAAGCTTGTTAGCTGGAAGAGTGTGCTCTGCCCAGGCTGGGGTGCAGCCACTGCACAGCTGCTTCCACATCAAGTGACAAATCAGATGACACCAGGGCAGGGGTTGAGTATGGCAGACACCCTCCCACCTCAGTTGTCCCTAACAGGCAGGCAATCATCTGCTGATCACTTAGGAGCCTTATACACATGCATGAAGTCATTAGGTTACAAGCTGTAAAGCTTAACATTCACTTTTACTGTACATAACGGGAATAAAAACTGACTGTCTTGAGCAAAGTCATGCAACACTGAGTGCGTTGTAGTCAGTGATGGGATGAAGTTGGGAACCTGAAGTGATCCTTTCTTGTTCTTATCCCCTGAGAGCTTGTTTAAAGCAGTTGCAGCAAATTCATTCCCTTGAGTTTGCCAAAGATGCAGCTTTTGCTTCCGTACACATAGAAGTCACCTGAGAGGTGATGCTGTGAAGCATGCTCAAGCTCTTGAGGTTATACATCACCCTTACAATTAGGCCTAAATCAGGCCTTTCCAAGTATCCTTTGTTTTGTCCAAGCCCCACCATCACCAAAAAAGCTGGTATCATCATACCTGACAGGATGTAACAGCAGCTTCCACTTCAAAATGTCCTACACACAAGACCTATATGCTGCTTTAGAAACTGATGCTCTCATCTTTAAGGTGTTCTCTTTACATCTAAGTTCACAACACATGCACACAGAAGTAAGTGAACTGAGATACATCTGGAATATATACATTAAACACTGTCTCAAGTGAACCTGGTTACCTTTGTATCTCACAGCTGCAGCACCGAACACTTTTCATTATCTTGTGTATATCCAGGTCAATACAAAAAAGGTCCCTCCCCACACTCAGCGTTCTGCCTACAAAGAGCTCACTGAAAACATGCTCAACATCAGAAGCCTACATACAGGAGGCACCACATGAGACTGAGCTAGCAGGAGAGCATTTCAGGAGGAGAAAGTCAAATTAACTACAAAGAAAAAACTAAGACAGAATGGGTAGCTTTGGCTAGACAGCAACAGATCAGTCTCCAAATATATTGGCAGCCAGCTGAGAAACAAAGTAATCTCACAATGCCTCACCACCACCATCTGGATTTCCACCAGATTAACATCCTGCTGCTTTTTTGTGCTTTGAAATAGATCCCTTGCAAACACACGTGTACCCCAAGAGACTGGAAGTGACTTTGTATCACAGCTGTGGTATGGAGGTGCCCAAGCATCCAGCTTCAGCAGTGTGGAAGCAAGAAAACTGGAAAGCTAAGCTTCCACCAGCTTGCTGCTGATGGCACACATGGCTCTGAGGGCTCAGGTCTACTTCTACACAGTTCCAGGTACCAAACTGACTGTGGTCACCAGTATTTGAATTATTTTCTTCTTACTTTTTCTTCCTCATCCAGCAGTTATATAGTGTCAGAAGCTATTGTTATAAAGACTGAAGAGCACAAAACCTAGCTAAGAGTTGTTTTGGCAGGTCCTCTGCTGCCTAGCTCTTTCACATTTTATTAATTAAGCCTGTATTTTTGAAGGAAAATGTAAGAAAAGTGCTTAGCAGGGAAAAAAAAGCAATTTAAGAGAAATGACTCCTTTCCATTCCAGTGCTATCAGCTGGAGCTCAGCCACCCCAGCTGTGGGAGAACTGTGGGATTGAGAGTGCTCCTGTAACAGCTGGGATGACAGCACCAGATCAACAAGGCAAAGGGCTGTTTTCTACACCCATCCTCCCTTCAAACAACCATGATATGCAAAGATGTATCTGCCTGGTGTGATAAGCCTGAACTCTCAACAGGGCCAAAGATCAGCTTTTTCCAGTAACACGGCCTCTGTCATCACAGATCCTACTCTGACAGACTTTTCCTGTGCAGGACTAAGGTTGGTATTACTATCTATTCCTGAAGGCTATGCAGCTGAAATTTGGCCAATATTGTTTTGCCTTCAACTTAGACGAGGGGTGCAGTGGTTAAATTGATTCAAGAAGTGAAGCAAGTTGATACAAACTGCACAGCACACACCACAAGAAATTAGGAAGCACACTACCATTTGCTGAAGATGTCTTCCTAAATGAAGATACAAGATACAGTCCTTTACTCTTACAAGACTGTTTCAGCACAGCTGCCAGCACATTCTCCTGCTTTACTATTTATTCTATTGTCATTCCTGCAGCAATGTCAAAGCTGAATGAAAAAAACCCAAACAATTTTCACTGCCTTGCAAAAGTATTAGATTGGAATGTGGCCTATTGTTTCCCTTTCAAAAATAGCATCTCTGAGATAGATAAAAATAGAAGTTCATTTCCAAGGTGTGATCAAGTTGAACTTTTAAGTTTAGCCTACATGAACACAACATGCTAACTTCCTAAGACAGTATGTGTTTGTTATAGGAAGTATCAGGTTCTGTGCTGTGGGGAAATTTTAAATCTCAGTTTTGAGCTGCAAAACCTTACTGTTCTTCTTAAGAATGTGCTGTGCTGACACTGCTTCCTTCAACCCAGAGAAGTTGAGTACAGGAGATTAGTAGTGATTTTCACAAGTGACTTTTTAAAACAGTTCTACTTACCATACTTTGTTGTGAAGAGTTGTGCCTTCACTACTAACACACACAAAAAATTTTTTAAATGAAAATATTTTACTGCAAATAGGTAGAAGATGGAGCAGTGGCCTATCATTAGCAACACTATATGGTATTGGTATATGGGTACTGCTATGCTAATTTCTGCAGGGCAGTTATGAGATATATTCTTATCGCTTTTACACCAGCAGACACAAACAATGGTGTATTTAAGTCACACTTTAACTTACATCTGTTTATAAGCTATGCGCTTCCGTCCCTTCTGCATACTCAGATGTTTCCTCATGCCTCTGGGTGGCATTGATACAAAGCTCTTTTTGTTCACAAAAGGTATCAGCACTCCTGACTACAAGAGCTCTGTTGGGACAATGTGCATGCATCTGACCCTATATCAGAAAATGCAAGCCAGTTGCTTTTCCTTATAGATGCATGACCTAGAAAAACACTTCAGTGTATCTGACTAGATACAGTAAGGCTGTATTAGTTGATTAAATCAATTTTAAAGTTGCAGGAATGGTAAATGCAACATTTATGTAAAAGTGATAGAAGATTTTGCAGTAGGTAGCTGTGTTTCTTTTCTTTCCCAGTGCTAATATGGACATAGCCTGCCCCTAAGTAAACAGGCTGATGGGCTGCAGTGCACTAACAAAGGCTAAACACAGTGCAGGAATGCACTGACTTCAGCAGTTGTATTCACAAGCTCTTCAGAGTGCAAAAGAAGGCAACACTTGACTCATCCAAAGATCAAGCAGAAGGTCAACCAATACCCAATGCCAAGCTAAGAGCTTTAGCTGGTCCATGCTGGCCACTGGCGGGTACAGATAGGGATGCTAACATGATCTCCAATATGACTCATACACCATCTACACTTCCTTCTGCGTTACTTGCCAAAGTGTAATATGTATTATGATTATTTTTCTATGATTATTATATGCAATCCAAACTTTGAGAGAAGTTGTTGAGTGCATCCAGTACAAAATGCTCTGATAGGATAAGCCTCAGGACTTTTCCTGCAGATTTCTTCCTCTTCACAGACTGGAAGAGCATGTGCTTCTCCAAAAAGACTGACTGCTCTTCTTATACTGCTTTTAAAATCAGTATGTTCCTAATTTTTGTTTGTTAGCACTTAATAAAAGGCATTATAATGAAATAGGAATAAGCAGAGTTGTAAACATAAAAGAACTTTCTCTTAACAACATGCATGAAGAATTCAGTTTTATATAAGCAAAATAAGCTCCCAAACAATATACCCCTTAACACTCACACATCCTTCTGTTTCAGCAGCTACTTAAAGACACACTGATACTAGAAATCTTGGTCACAATGTTAATATATATAAACAAATCCACACAAGTCCTACTCAAACCTTAAGGATTGCCACTTCAGATAAAACCAGCTTCACTCCTTGAAATCTAAGTAACTCTAATTTCTCTTTAACAAAGACCATGCATTCATTTCTTCTTATGTATATAAAGGCCTGCCACCATAGTCCTGAAGTGGAAAAAATGATCAATTTTAGTTTTTTCAAGATTAAAAAAACCAAGATCAATGCAGATGCAGATGAATGCTTACAGATTGCAGCTTCATTTATATTGTTATTTGCATCGTTGATTCCATTTTGTATTTCATCCAGCCACAGAAGCGCTGATTCATCTCGAGTTTCCTGGAAAAAGGGTGAAGAAAAGCCTTAAAAAACTGAATTATAGCAAAAGTTGTCTGTTTATCAGAGCTCTATTAGTATGTTCACTCTCCTCTTGCAAAGCCCTTGGACACAAAAAAAGAATTTGGCAGCTTAAAGTCCACAGTAAAAACCATTCATATTGTATTTACTGACTTGAATAAAATCCTGTTCAAATACAAGGCTCTGATATTTTTCATGTATAGAAAACACTGCTGCTGAAGATCAGTAAAAATTTTCGAAGCCAGAAACATTTTAATTTCAATGATACCAAGGGAAAGTAATCTGAGTGTGAAATAAAACCAGATGTCAGGCAGCACTTGTGATAGTAGCACAGCTAGCACAAAGAAGAAGACCGCAGGAAGTTGGCTTTCTTTCAAAACCCCTTATTTGGAAAGGATCTGTGTGTACACCTGAGTACACATTATATTAGAAAATTGCAGTAGAAACTGATACAAAAAGACAGCTCAGGTTTAGTAATGATGATGAAGCTCAGGTGGTGAATGTTGCAGGAATGAAGCAGCAGAGCAGGTCTCACTCTTCCTCCAGGCTGACAGTACATAGCATTAAACTCAAGTTAAAAGAGAAAAGTGCAGGAAAGTGGGCTTAGCATCCCCACTGACTAACCCTGCTCTGACTATCCAGGCTCACAGGTGAATCAACTCTTCAGCTGAAAAAATTTGGTTTCATAGCTAAAGTGACATTTAAAATCTAATCCAGTACGGAGGGGAACAAAATTAATTCTAAAGAAGAAACAGGAGTGCCAGAGCAATAATAGACTAACGATGAGAGAAACTGGATTGTATTGATTAGATAAAGATCTAGGAATATACACACAAATATTTCAGGAAAAAAAAAACCCCAAACAAAATACAACAAACAACAACAGCAAACAAACACAAAGACAAATTTCCCCCCCCCAAAAGAAACCAAAAACCCACAAAACCCAGAGGCTCTCTCAAGCTATAACCTAGAATCAGCTTTACAAAGAATCAGCTTTACAATGAAAAGCGTGTTATTTTGCACCCAATTCCAGGCTAAAATAAATCTGTTAGCTGCAGAAATCACAAAGGGAAATGAGGTAAAACCCTAAATCTTCAATTTGCATCATTTTTGTAAAGAAGGTAAGAGAATATCTAAATAAAATGAAGTAGTGTCAGGCAATCACATGACAGTAGACCCACACAGCATGCTTTTTCTGTGAAGAAAGTTAGCACTTGAGAGAGTGTATACTAAATTCCCAAACTGCAGCTGACAAATTTGAGAGAAGGATTGAGAAATCGAAAAGAATTCCTTATCTGATGTCCAGCTTTTACACAGTAAATGCTAGAAAAGCCACAAATACTGCTCTGAAGCCAAGTACAGCTTATGCCTTGCCTCGCTGCTAGCTTGGAAGGCAGACCAAGAGTGGGCTAATTTTGTCTGCTGAAGCAAGCTGTTACTTGGCATTCAACTGAAAAAAAAACCCAACAAACCCAAAAAAACACCAAACAAAAACAAAAACAAACAAAACAACAAAAAACAACAACAAACAAAACCCCNAAAAAAAAAAAAAACATGCAGAGAGAAAAGCAGGGATCAACAACAGAACAGCAGATGAAAACAGGGGAAAGGTTTTCAAAGCTGCAGGCTGTGGAGGGGTGGGAACAGTCTGAGCAGAGCCAGCAGCCAGACTGAAGGAGGACAAAGCTGACAGGGAGTAGGGAGATGTAGAAGGAAAAGCAGACCACAGGTTTTTTTTTGGCATTTTCATGTGTGTGTCTTACTTTCACCTTTGCATTCACTAAACCAAGATCACAACACTCTTCCCCAAGCCTAGCTTCTTCCTTGGGAAGGGTACAGATCTTCACAACCTGGCACTGTGGTCTGTGGCTGAGACTCCAGAGGATTTACTTTTAAAAGGACCCTTTGATTTTTCCAGAAAACACCTTTTCACCCCCAATATCTGCATTCGACTAGAACCCTCCACAATGTAGTCAGGCTTATGGTAAATTAGGAGTTAAATTACTGCTGTAAAGCATTTTTATCTCTGTGTTGGGCAGAGGCTAAGACTGAGTCATGTGTGCATATTTGGATATGTCACACCCTCTTGCTGTAGTAGACAAAGAACAAACTAGTTCCTTACCATAAACCTCATGCATACAGGATGCCTCTATGAAGACAGATCAATCATTCCTCAGTTCCTTACAGAAGGGAAAAAAAGCCCCCCCCAAAACGCCCTTTGAGATGAACTAGAAATTCTGTTGTTACTGTGCTAGCTGGATTTCATGTGCTACAATGAAGATACTCGTTTTCACAGGACTGCTCTGTCTTACTTCCAGTCTTTTTGTAACAGGTGAGTACTTGTTTGTCTATCTATTCTGTATTTTAGCCAATAACAACAGGTTTTTGATAATGTTGGCCGGCCGCCAGATTAAATAGGTTTTATATGCATCATTATAGAAAACTGCACTTTGGGAAGATATAAGGCAGATTCTTGTATTATTCTTGTATTTCAGTGACACCTTATCCCACACCCCAGGTCACTTTCTATAATGAATTTTAATGAAGGGATCTTTCTGAGCTTACTGAAGACCTATTTTCTCTCCAGTTTATCTGCAGTAATATGATAATCTTAAACCTGTAGAGTCTTGTTCCTTCTGCTTTGAATTGTTCAAAATAATTGCAAATTCACAGATGGTCCTATTAGAAGGAAATGCTCAGATAACTATTGTGGCAAAAATAACTGAAGGAAATTATCAAATAATAAGCCTTTTTTCCCCTTGCTATAATTAAAGCTGCTTTCAAACCAAGCTTATTTCTAAAAGCTAATTCATGCATGTATATACATGTATATATATATATATTTATATGCAGTACATATATATGTACATCTTAAGGAATGACTACAATTTATCTTGTGAATTGACTATACAGAAAATTACTGAAAGTGATATGGTCTGTTAACCATAAATCTGCCAAGTGAGAATTGATAAAACCGTTTTCCATATTTTATAACAATTTGGAAAGGTAAAAAAAAAACCTACAGGTTTGCATTAAAATTTCAGTTGGCTTCTGAATTCAAGGTGTATGCTCTAAGCTTTACGCTGTATTTTCACATTAAACACAGGTAAGAAAATTTTTAAATGACAACATTAACTACATTATTCAGCACAATCTATTTTGCAACGTATCTTTTTAAAAAGTATTTTGAACACATTTGTGCTTTATCTGGAAATGTCAGTATCTGTAATGTTCTTTGGTAAAGGACTGAGGAACAAGCATTAATACAAGTGGTATCATTGGTTTTGCCCACACACTAATGATATTTACTCACTGAAAATTTTACCACTGCCTTTTTTATTCACTTACCAATAAATTTGATCTAATACCAGCCCAGCCGTTTTATTTCATTCTCTAGAGTAACTTTTCCTCATGTGTGAGAAACTGAAAAGATTTGGCCTGGTCTAGTTAAAAGCTGGAGAATAACATTTGTTTAATATGTGAGGCCAAAACACAGAGTCATTTCAATTTTCTAATTTGGAAGTTTGAGCCTGTGTTAGACAAGAGAGTGCTTTTCCCATGTTTCCATGCATTTCATCCATGAAGTGCCAAGGATAGGACCAATGTTTGCTTTGGAAATTTTGATCAAGCCCAGACTAAGGCTGCTGCTTATATGATGAAGTACCAGCACTGTTACTACTAGTAAAACCCTTTACAGGTAATAAGCATTACACTAGCATTTGATATTTATTGCCTAAAATTGCTGAAAATATGAAAAATGAAGAAAGACAAGGTTAGAAAATTCATGCTAAATTTTCAAGGTTGAGTGTGTGATGACAAAATGAAGCTTATCCTTGAATACATTTGATACATTGATTTGATGAGTACATTTCTTTGTGAAGGTGAATCATATGGCTATTCCAGTAGTTTGCCCTTTTTAACAGTTTTGACTTTTTTTTTTAAGCTTCAGAATTTTCACTGAATGGCTCTGCAATTAAAACAGTGTCTCTTATCAAGACTTTCCGTGGCATTTCAGCAAGAGACTATGATTACATCCCCCCTTATGCTATAGAAGGAGAGACAACCACCATTCATATCAGAGAACACAAATGCTCTTCAAAAAAGTCAAATGACTCCTCTTTAACAGAAGTGAACAACACCACGCTGGAGTACCTGACCAGCTCTCTGAGCACAAAGCTAATACCTGCTGTCTACTTCAGTGCTGTTTTATTGGGTGTACCATCTAATGCCATCATCTTGTGGATGCTGATCTTCAGGATCCGGTCGGTGTGCACCGCCATCCTCTACACAAACCTGGCAGTCTCAGATCTGCTCTTCTGCATCATGCTGCCCTTCAAAATCGCATACCACATTAATGGGAACAACTGGATTTTTGGGGAAATGATGTGTCGAACTACCACTGTGGTGTTTTATGGCAACATGTACTGCTCCATTCTGCTGCTCACATGCATCAGTGTCAGCCGCTATGTGGCCATTGTTCATCCCTTCACCTATAAGAGCCTTCCCAAACGCACCTATGCCATCACCGTCTGCGCTGCTGTCTGGACTATCGTCTTCTTGTACATGCTCCCACTTTGCATAATGCAGCAAAGCTACTACGTAAAACAACTGGGCATTTATACCTGCCACGATGTACACAATGCCTGTGAAACTGTATCGTCCTTCCAGTTCTACTACTATGTTTCTTTATCTATCTTTGGGTTTCTAATACCTCTCGCAACTATAGTTTTCTGCTATGTCTCCATTATAAGAACGCTCAAGACTCATGAATGGCTCTGGTATGTTAAAATCAGTCTTCTGATTCTTACCATCTTTGCTATTTGCTTTGTGCCAAGCAATATTATCCTTATTATGCATCACATTAGCTATTACTATTACAACATAGATGGGTTGTATTCTTTTTATCTAATTGCTTTATGCCTTAGCAGCTTAAACAGCTGTCTTGATCCTTTCCTTTATTTTCTGATGTCAAAAATTAGAAGTCAATCCAATATTTATCTAACAATGGTTAAAATATCCAGAGAAAAATAAATTTAGTTCTGTATTTGTATTATTAGAATTATAATTTTGCATTGTGTTATCTCCAGGCAGCAAGAAGCCTCAGGTACAACAATTAACTTAAAATGGAAAAATGTTTTTAAAAATCCCAAACATCCCAGTAAAATTTGCTTCCTTCAATATACCACAGGAGGAATATCTTCATAAACAGACTTCTCAAGCTCTGTAATTTTATCATGCATTTTGCAATACCTGGTGTACCTAGACTCAGGGAAGTGGCTCCACACCTCCATTTCCTTCTGAGATCATCACTTTCATGACCACAGAGAAGAAATCAGTATATCAGTCACCACAACCTCTGAACACCAGACAAAGAATAAACAGCTGAACTTCACTTTTAAACCCAGCCATGGTTCCCAAATATTTCAGATTAGCTCTCAGCCCACAGTCACTGCAGGCACAGTGATGTGAAACTAAGTTTTTGGCCAGGGGAAATGGAAACAAGTAAAAGCACTTTCTCTACGCTCAGGAGCTGCTGAGGTTTGCAGAAGTTCCCTGTCACATAACCAAGAGCAAATTCGGCTCTGGATGTTGAATATGAAGACCCAGTGTCTCTACAGATTGAAGGAGAAGTAAACCTTCAGCCATGGACACAGAGCCAGACACTTCCAAGGGAGCATCTCCTATGAGGCTGCTTAACCAGCTCTGCACTGGAGTCATGTTCTTCCACTTTGTCAGCGCCTGCACTCCTCTATCCCATGAGGATTGCTGGGAGCTAACTCTTATCAGTGTGAATCCAGGCGTGTATTATTCTTGCTTGGTAAGCAAAACAGGGAAGCTATTTGTACTATTCTCTATTTCCACATCCTCACAGGAAATACCTACACAGTTACAAATACTGAGGCTAGTTTTGATTGATTGTCCATGTTATTAAAATAAAGGGTCAGCTTTGATGTTTACAGAGTCTCAAAAATTACATATATACAACATATAAGTGTCTACAAAACAAGCTAAGTGGCTGGCATTTGTATTTGTAACTGCAGCATGTAAGACAGTGATGAGAAAAATGTGTTTTACAAAATTTTGATAGTAGTATAAAAAAACCAAATAAAATAATTTGCACTAAAAAATGTCTCCAAGGAAGTTGCAACGTGGTAAGACTTTTTCCCTTCAGTTTCTTTTGGCTCCTAATTTCAGTTAGTTTTAATCACACCATTCCCTCATCATGCACAAAGACAAATTTTAAAGGTTACTTTAAAATAATCCAGATTGTAAATATAAAAAAAACAGGAATCTAACTAAACCATGCATGCCTATCGCTCAAAAAATAACACAAGAACCATTTCATGGCTTGGCATATCAGTTTAAGCTTTCAGGTATCTATAATACACTCCACTCCCCCAAAACTGTGTTTCTCTTCATTGGTAGTTGAATACAGTTGGCTTGAAATATTCTTCAAAACTGTAAAACGCTGTGGTTTAAGATTACAAGAATAAATTAATTCCAGGTTTTCATTTTCAGTTTCAGACAAAGAACAAGTGGGTGCAATCTAAGATTAAGACCTGTTATGTTTTTTTGGGAGATTTGGGTGCAGTCTCTACTTCCCCAGAGCCACCACAGCTACAGGGATGTGACAGCAGACTGGTTAGCATACATGAGCAGGTCTGACCCGTATGTTTTTTCCAGATGCTGGGGAACACAGGAAGTTCACAGGCAGACATATCTGATCCTTGTAAATCAAATACTTCCTTTTAGTGTGGCTCAGTCTTAAACATGCTAAATATTATTAAAGGCAGGTCTGCTTTATAAACAAGGCTCAAAAAAATGGGGAACAGGCAGCCTTTAGACATGGCACTATCTTTTAAGTTCTGTTTGGATTATTTTTAAGAGAAGTTCAATCTAAATTGTGTCTACCTATATAACAGTGATGCCCACATGATTCATCAGCATGGAGAGTAAGACAGATTAATGCACCTGAGTGTTTCTTTTGGGAGCATATGTAGTACAGAGTGCCTTGCTCTCTTTCTAAACAGGAGCAATGCTTCTGTTTACAAAGGTGTTGTCACTACCTGTCAAAAAACTGCAAAACCAAAACACATCAGGAGGGAAAGGCTAATGGAGGTCATTAAGAACACAACAAATCTTTTGAGTGTGAAGATTTCAAAGACATTGCATGACTTTTGTTCCAAAACTTGGGAGACACCCGTTTGTTTCCTACCAGCGCATTCCCCCAGGGACAGGCACCAGATTTGCACCTGGGCAGCACAGCAGATTTGCACCGAGGCCAGCAGTGACCTCGGGCAGGGCTGTGATGCACAGGCACATGGGCACCCGTGGGCTGCAGGTCTCTGCCTTGGGGACATCCTGGCTCACTACATGTGCACAAAGTGTCTGGGGTGTCCTTGGCCAGCATTGCTCAGCCCACACCTGCACACCTAACACACTCTCTGCATGCAAATATCAACCCTGTCCCTTCCAGGGTAGGTAAAGCAGTCAGTATGCACACAAAAGTCTCCCCAGCACACATGGGAAAGGAGGAAGGTTTTTCAGGATCCAGGGCTCCAGTGAAGCCATCCCTCACCTGGGAATCCAAGCAAGAAATGTGCAAATATACCTTTTGAGAGTTCTGACACTGAATAGCAGAAATGTAAATTTTACAGCAGGTACCACATGTGAGGTGGCAAGATAGCTAGAAGATACTTCTACAAGCCAAAGATTCAGGAGCTTTCTCCAGCTGACCATATTGTTTTTGAAACACATTATGTGAATTTCAAGTGTCTCTTCCAAGCATTGGACATTTTAAGTGCTGTGCTAGTAGTTTAGCTAATCTTGTGTTCAGTCACATCCTGCAAGCTGCTACGCTGATCTTTGTTATGGTTCCTTGAGCTGTGATGCTAACCAGGGCACTGTTTTGGGGGAAGCAGATAGCCATATCCTGCTGAGATAGGTCTAAATTGAAGGCACATACAAGATGGACAGGTTGTTGTTCCTTGATAAAGCCAGAAGAGAAATGCATACAATACTTTTATAAACAACAAGTTTTAAGCAACTGAGATTCTTCTAAGTACTTTCCAGAGGTTTGTTAGGGAAAATCATGACTCTTTAGGCATGACTATAGCTCCTTTCAGGCAAAGACCTCAGTTACCATCTATCCTATAACTACCTGCCTGACAGTCTTGTAACTATATCCTTGTAAAAATTTGTAACTACATCAGGGGATGTAGTTATACTGCACAAATTTTGTAATAGCTGCAGCAATCTACTAGAATTAAAAATAAGCAAGGTTACACCACATCAGTAGTGGCAGACACGCAAAATACCTCTTGGTATTAATACACTGTGAATTAATCCCTTTTGCCAGTCAGAAGGTATAGTTGAAAATTACTTAGTGCCAGTTTGTTGTCCTTGGCTTACTTGCGATTCAAATGACACAGTTAATCCCAATATCAGGGGAGCAGGAGAGACACATAAAAGAAAAGAATTGGTGTTTTAGTTCTGACAAACAGCAACAAAGTTCTAACCTTGCATTTCAGTGCTTTGGCATGGTGCAGAACATCCTGATAATGCCTTGCATTTACTGGTCTCACATCTTGCAGCTTCGCTGTGGGTAACAGCAGAGTTTCTAGAGTTTTCTCAGGATTTCCTTGTTCAATTGCTTCATTAATGTGGCCAATTGCAATGATTCCTATGAAATGGAAAAGTTATTAAAGACATAGTTATCAAAGAAAAATGCAGCTTATCTGAGACCAGGTACAAACAAAGCAGTAACATGAAGAATAGAAAAAATCAAGTAACAAGAAGCAGAGGCAGCAAAAGCAGCTGATTTAAAATTGTTTTTGCTTGAATATTCGTGTGAAGCTGTTAGGCTGTACAGTTTTCCTTACTGCCACAGTTAATGATTCGTCTGAATTTACCTCTTCCTGAAAATAAAATTTACCCTTGCTGAAAAAAGGAAAAAAATTACCCTACTTCCAGGGCAGCATTATTCTCAAAAAGCTTAAGGAAAGGTTGGGCATCACACCTACATACTGGCTCACACTACTGAAGATTTATTTACAAGGCAAATTCAGACTAGATTAACTGAAACCTTGCTTTGGAAACACATACATACCGACCCCTCAGCTACATCATTACATAGCAATTTGAATTAATTTCTTTACATTCCACTATAAATAACCCATCTGGTGATGTTGACCTTAAGAGAAATCACTTGGCTGTTCAGTGGCATTCAGGAGTTCATTCAGCAAGTGACATGGCCTAGTATATTTAATGAAATATCTAATTTATTTTCCTGTTTTCCTCAGGCTGATCTCTACATTTTAAAGTCCATTTCCTTCTATCCCCAAACTGTTGAAATGTGCTGCTTTCTCCCTAAAGCCATCTCAGAAGGAAACCAGACAAAGGCTTCCCCATTACTTGTGAGGGATGGCATCTCTGCTGGCAGCAGATCATCTCTCACCAGATCTCTCCCAGACCCTTCACAGCCCAGCTGGTGAGGTCACAGATCCATGCCCTCATAAGGCTTTGGGAATGAGCAGTTTTTCTGGGGTGCCAGGGACTGTGCACACATGCAAGCTTGCTTATGGAGACAGAGACCTCACTTCTTCCTGCTCTCTCTTCCCAAAATAACCATTCCTGGGGAAAGACCTGTGTCACTGAAACCAAGTGCAGCGATTTCAGTACTAAAGACTTAGTCTCCTAATGTATAACTGCCTGTTTCAAGCCCTAGTGACTGTGGAGATGCAGAAAAAAAAGTGATGATGTCAGTCAAATGAACTGCTCGGCATTCCACACTGCCAGAGGGCACACACTGTTAGCAAGATGTCAGGGCCCATGGCAGCCACTTGGCTAGATTTTAGTACAAAATGATCCAGTTAGTTTTAGTATTTCTGCAACATAAAACTTCTCTCACCAGTATGAAACAGTAGCATACACTACACTGCTGGCAGTGAGGCACCATGAGACTGCACCACCCTGGGAACAGCCTACACCTTAAGAAGGCTCCGACTCCAGCCTGCCTCCCAGATGGCCAGCACTCTGGAAACTTCCCTCTCCTTTCTCTTCCTTTGAAGTGACTCTCCAGCAAACTAGTACCAAACTTGGTAGCCTGAAATTTTAGTAAAAACCCCAAACAAACCATGCTTCCTATGTCCAGTGGCAAAATTTGGTCCTTTAGCATTTTTGAAGCACAAATGACCAGCTATCACATTTAATATAACACCACCCTTTTAAGGAAATGCAGTTACATTCAGCTTCAAAACCAAACTATTTATATTTGAAAGTAAGGGGCATAACAAGCTACTCTGAGATAGGAAATCGAGTTACCTAAAAGAAGAGCAGGGTACTACATAACCTCTTGCCAACTCTCTTAAGAAAAAGAAGGGCTTAGAAGTCATTTCACAGGAAAAAAAAATAAAAAAAAAATCTTTTCCCCAAAACACTGCTTGATATTTCTTCCCCTATCTCCCAATATGCTCTTTGCTTATAATTTCTGCAAAAAGTCCAAAGCAACACTATCCAGTGCAAATATTTAAAGATTTTGCCAAATGGTCAAAAACACGACATTTGTAACACTGCAGAAGGGTGACTACCCTCTGGTACCTTTCAGCCACCCAAAGCATAACCAGGAACACTTCAAGGACATTTAAAGACCAACAGGCATTCAAAATTATTTAACACTCTTCTCTCTTGAAGAGTGTCTTTACAAGGCCCTTCAACACTGAAAATTATGTACCATGCTGTCATCTCTGTAGATGATGTAGAGGAAGAATTACTTACTTTCATTCTCATCTTGAATTTGCATATTAACCATGTCAATGCAGTTCTGGATATCATTCCAGCTTAAATAATCTTGGCCTTGAGATGAAGCCTCTGACTTAATAGACAATAGTGTATCAGCATAACTATAAGAAGATATAAAATACATAAGTGTATTTCGTACACAAGTTAAGTTGCCATAAAGTGTTAGTCAGATATATCACCCATCATTCAGTGTCTACTATTTTTTTCAATTAGTGTATTTGAGAAAAACTCATCTCTTGTCAGAAATTATAAAGACATGCAAGCTGCCTTGCTGGTTCTATGCATGCATTTGAGGACCTGTGAAAAAATGGCCCTGTACACAAATTCAGAGCATATTTCTTGGCAGCATGGGATAAGAGTAATTATATATACTGGACATACTTTTTGTTGTATGGCACTACAGAGAAATTTGGCAGAAATTATGGTCAGCTTCTTGCTCCATTAAGTCAAAGATGAGAATTTCTGCCCCAAGATCAGGTAACAGCACCTCCTGCAACTTCCATGCTCCTTCCACTTGGAGGATAATGGGCCATGGACAGAGAAAGATAATAAAAAATGTTGCTTCTCTCCCCATAACTCAAGGTCCTCTGATCACAGGCTCTGTAACCTGTGTCTGCTCTTCCTAGAAGGACCACAGACAAGACAAATCTGGAAACTTTCATGTTGCAGACAATCCTTTCCTGGACCACAGTGTCTTGAGGTCCAGTAGGTGTTCTTGCCAAGGCGTAAGAACAGTACTCCAAGAGTTGCCTTAGATTCAATTAGTCTACCTGGGTGCTAACACTCCGGACTCGACTAACCTCTTCTCTGGCAGCTCTAGAGTGAGCTCCTGTTAGGGCAGCAGTAGCACATCTGACCCCAGATCAGAAGGCTGCGGGTTCAAATCACATCAGGGTCACCGAAAAAATGGGAGGCTGGTCAGCATCCTCCTCAGACCAATCAGGAGTGAGCTGAGCTCCCTATGGGTTTGGAAGCCCACCTTTTATTGGTCCCCCAGTTCTGCTCATACGCAGTTGGGCCCAACCCTAATTGGGCACAGGTGGGCTTAACAGGAGCTCATGCCTTCCTCCTCGTGACTGGCAACACCTGATTGTCTTTACTGATTGCCTCTGCACTTTCACAGCAAACTCATGTAAACATAAGTTAAATAATTTTCATATTTCTGAATCAAGCATACTGCTACAATAGTCAGATCAAATCTTTCTTCTGTGTCCAACAGAAGCCTGAGAAATTAGTGACTGCTGGAAAAAAATACAGGAGAGAATTTTCTGGCCTGATTTGCCCTTTCAGCATTCATCAGCCTGTGCTTAAAGGCTTTCCTAGTTGGAGGTTACATATGACTAATAGTTAGAAAGTGCTCTGCTCCAGTAATTCATCTACTTTACCTTGAAATCTTAGATATTCTTGAGTAACAAATAAATGAATGAATAAATATTGAACCACAATATTTAAGTGTTTTGTGAGATGGCAGTTCATTATGTAAATTTTAAACTTTTTATCTGATAGTGTCCAACTTTTTTTGCTCCAATTCTGATAAAATGAAAGTTCAAGTTATAGGAGAAGATAGCATCCTTTTTGAAGCATCCCCACAACATACATTCTTTTGCAGACCTATGTCATATTTCACCCTAAATCCTCTCTTCCAGGAAACACATTCCTAACAATTTCCTCTCTTCTGGTAAAAAGCCATTGAACATAATCTCCCTCACTGAATTTTTTCAAGCTCTACTCTATTCCTGCTAGTACTGTGCAGCCCAAGCCTCCTGCAATATTCCACATACGGCTAGCAGCACAGATTTATATAATGGCATAATAAAATTTTATTTTAATCTCTACTGCAACTAATTCCTACTTTTTAATTTGTATTGAGTAACCTAGACATCAAGTCATGGCAACACCAGCCAAAAATGCTACTACTGGACAACTTGGAGCCCATTTCTGTATAATTATAAGGTTGCTTCTCTTGCCCATAATTACCTTCTCACATTAGAAGAGGCCAAGTGACAGATTAATTTCTCTCCAACTTATGACATCCTGCTCCCTCTACCTAAACCCCTTGCCTCTTACTCCTGTCCCGACTGCCCTTCTTTCAGCTCTAAGACACCTAGCAAGGGTCACTGTCAGATTCACATCCCCTGGCAGCCTGGTGGAGATCTTCAGCCACTGCTGTCCCTGTTGCCTAGTAATGTCTTCCAGCAGCACATGGAGGTTTTCATCACCCATGACCAAGAGGCACAAATTGGCCTGTGCCCCCCATGCTCTCTCCCACCCAGTGTGTGCTCAGATCTTACACAAATTATATTTTTGCCTGATATATTTTGCAGAAGCACAAAAGAGCACAGAGGTAGCAGCACATGGCAGTGACAAGTCAGGCACATGGCAGTGACAAGTCAGGCACATGGCAGTGACAAGTCAGGCACATGGCAGTGCAAGCAGCTGGCAGCAGAGTGAATTTAATGTTGAACGTGCACATGTGCCACAGCCTTGTACTCGGCTTTTTAGCAAGAAGGACTGCTACGTTTTTCAGACCTTCGCAACTCTCAAGCAAAAAATGGGTTGGCTGTGGTTCAAGGGACCTCCTGGGCCTCAAGGCATTTAACACTACCTCATTCCAAAGATCTTCTTTTAGTATTGCAGAGGTATTACTGATTAACAGTCTCCAGCTACAGTTGGTACATGTTCAAGTGTCTTTAGAAATTCTTGTCTTATCTTAATACTTGCTTTGAGTATATTTTCTCTGCACCTCACACACCCTCTGCCCTTAAACTTCTGAGGCTCTGCAATTGCTTATACTCAGGGATACACAACTACTTCAGCAATTGTCACAGTATCCCTACTTAACTTGTAACACAGATGTTTATCCTGCATCACTTCCTTCAACTTCATAGCCACAACACAGGACAGCCCACCTAGTAAAATGCCTACTTAACCTTTTGCAGAAGTTGCCAAGTCTCATCCAGACAAGACAAAAATGAACCTTTACCGTTGAAAGTTTTCCTCTTCCAGATTATTGAAGCCAATGCATGGGTTTCTGAGATGATCCATTATCATTAGGATGTCCTTATTTTCCAAGGCCTGGTTTAGCAATACAACAGCTGACAACATTTCTACTGCAATAGACAGTTCATCATGTGCCAGGTAGTTCTGTTGGATAATAATGTACCACAGTCAGGAAGCTAAATAAGCAGTGTAACGAATTTGAGTTACACAGTCTAGACACCATCAAGGAGATGGACCTGAGTTTTGAAGTTTGGCAAGTTTCCTAATCACAGGCAAGTCAGATCAACATAACACTGGTAGTAGAGTTTACTGTGTTTGCTACATAGCCCCTCTAGCCTTTCCCTTTTTTTGCCCCAACAACCCTACCTATTCCAATCTTACTCTCATAGCATGGGATTACTTCTCTACACAATGTATAAAATAGAATTAGTCCTGATGAAGAGCATGCGACAATTAAAAAAATGTCAGTCCATCAACTTGCTGCAACACAAGAGCTCACCCAGAGCAAGGTGTGTCATGAAGCAAATTTTGCGATTCAATATTGCCTATCCAACCAAAACCATTCATGCAATACATAACACTCTCATGACATGAGAATTAAGTGCAATTTTACATAAGAACATGCTATGTTTGTGCTCTTTCATGGTGTGTCTACATAACATCAGCAAGCAGGTCACAGGCTTTTCAGTCTTACCACAGCATTCTGTTGTTGGAGGTTGAACAGCTCAGTCTGATAGACAGCAGCAGCAAATGAGTGAACAACAGGCAGCTGCGCCTCCGGTTTCATCAGTGCAACCAGTGTGTTACTAGGATCACAATTACGAATTGCAGTATTGATATTGTCAACTGCTATAAGTTCTAGAGAACAGCAGGGAAAGAAAAGCCTATTAATTTTCATATGCCATTTGCTCTTTACGCCATGTAGATGACAACTAGCTTATTCCAAAAGCTATCATCAGAGAAAAAAACATTTGTATGAGATTCTTCCATGCCCAACTTCTGAATTTTGCAAAAAAAATGTCTATACAAAGGTATGCAAAAATAATTAACCGGAGGACTTGGCAGTTTCTGGACTTTAAAATACAAGAGACTGGCCAAAAGAAGGATCTGACCCCACTATAGTACAAAGACCTGAAATCCCCCATGGGTTTGCTTGCAGCAGGTACTGTCTGGGAATGTCAGCTCCAGTCTCTCAGTCCTCCTTTAGCCTCCAAACTCTCCTTTCCTGCTGTGCTGTGTTTCCTCTCTTGCCTCCTCCTTTTGGCAGGACCTAACCCAACTATCCAGAACAAGTCTGTCCTGCAACAGCAACATTTTTTGTTGTTCATTTCAGGAGGTCTGGTAAAAATCAACAAAATATGTTGGGGATTGGGATTTTCAGAAGCTGAATTGATGGAAAGCCACATGCTGTGACTTCTAGGACTCCTTCTCTAAGCCATCACATCACCTGTTCATTGTGTGGAAGATCAGTCCTCCCAAGCACTGCCAGCTAGAAATTCTCCTTCTCTACAGCTCAAATGTCAAATTAAACAGACCACCATAGAGAATGAGCTTAACCCTTTTCATTACTTGAAGAACTGTCCAGTCTTGCTTTTTGCTGAACTGAGGTTTGAACCCCAGCGGAAAAATGCTGAAAAACACTTCCCACTTAGGCAGCTGCTGAAACCTTACAACACCCCTTAGCTTAGTCACAGCCTCCATAATTGCACCTGGAGAAGCCAACTCTGAAGAAACTCAGGCCAGGACGCACCCAGAAACACGCTGTATAAGGGACTGCTCTGATCTTGGGCAAAGGGAAACAGCCTTGAGGGTTACATGCATGTAGCAGAGTAAAGAATGACAATTTTGTAAATGTTGTTTCCATCAGCAAAATAACCCCCATCTCTTCAATCTTATCTTCTGGCTTTTCTGGGTACCCAGGCAATGGTTTTAGTCACTATCAAATGCTCAAGCTGATACAGGACTGCTTGTCCATCAAACACCAGCTACAATTTATGTGTATGCAGCAACACTCAGGTCTTGTTACACAAGAAAGACTCAAAAACCTAAGTAACCAGGGCTACCTAAACAAGCCCCTCACTCCTCATTTCAACTGCTCTGAAGCGTGGTCACATGGGGCTGTGCTCTTCTTGAATGCTGCATTTGCTATTCCTGAGGTTAGAAAAGGCTCTCAAAGCTATGCTGCGCCTGCTTTTTTTTAAGAGAAAAGATCAAAAAGAGTGAGAGTCCACAAATGGACTAGCTCTGTAGTCAATAACCAATGCACTTAATTCCAATTCAGAAACTGAGCATGCAACCTGCAAAACACACTTTACATTACTCACAATAGAGAAAACCCACTATTTTTTCCCTTTCTAAACCAGAGTGGTAAATTCCTCTTCAGAAAACTGTTACTGGTTTTATACATCACATTTTTCCTTCTCATTTCCTTTACCAAGAAGCAACTCTTTCTCTAAAAGTACTGCTCACCATGCCTAACCAATCTAAAATAAACTGTTTGAAGTAGCAAGACAAACTTATATTCTGGTTTAAGTTGAGCTGAGAGTACAGCCTTTAAATCTCATTACAAAAGTGATTGGCCTCAATTCAAAGCATTGGAAATAATACCAGAAACAGAACAGCCACTAAGCCATGCCCAGATGAAGCACACAGTAACAGAAGTTTAACCAAAGCTGAACTTCCTAGAAAAGAAGTTTCCAGTCCAAAGCAGCAATACATGCACTGCAAATTTAGATCCCCCTTAACTATATCTATTACAATCTGTAACTTGTGACACTCTTCGCTGTCTAAGAATAGGTTAGATTCCAATATGTATGTCTAAAATAATAATTTTCCTCTGATTTGTGACTGCAAAAAATTCTTCCATGTGATCATTGCATTTTGATTCTGCAAGGATGGTCAGCACTCCCACGTAAGGATTAATACTGCACTGATAAATACTTGTTCAAGACATCAAGCCATACACTGTTTTCAGTTTTAGCCAACATGTTTACCAGTGGCCTGAGTTATTCAAGGAAAAAAGTGTTAGCAATATCAGATCAGAGTATACCCAGTGCAGCACAGACTGGTGCCTTGGCAATTGTGACATTGAGCAGAACAATTACAAAAATAAAATGCAAGACATGTGGTTTCAGTTACAGAAACCTTGTTTACATGAAAGAAAAAGGTGGCTTCAGTTCATCAGCTTAACATAATTTACACGATGCTGGAAAAAAATGAGTATTAAAACAGTTACTCACTAAGCTTGTGAGCCTCAGCTTCCGCATTGGCAACACTAACTTCTTTCTGTATTTCACTTTTGTCGAGCATATTTGGAACCCCTGCTATCTAACAGATCAGAAAAAAAACACATTTAATTATGCTTTTAAGATTAATGTGAGAAAAGGGATAAATGCCTCTGGTGGGTTGCTAGCCGGGATTTGATTGTACTATCCCCTGTTCAAATATAATATCACAGTAAACAAAGCTTTAATCTATATCATTTTCATCTTACTCAAAATGATGGATTTTCTCCTTAAAACCCAATTGACTGCCATTTTCTGCTAATGGTTCAAGTTTACCTTTTTTTGTATTTAAGTTATAGCTCATCTTCAAACTTCGTAACTAGGAGCTCCGTTCTATATCTCAAACTTTCTTCTTACATCTTACTAACTACTCACAAGTTTATCATGCTCTTCACAGCAAATGCAGCTACTTTGGTGTTGATTAGTATATCAATTATTCTAGAACCTTTAATAAAACTGTTCCATAAGTTACCCTGAAGGCAGACCAAAGGCAATTTCTATCTGGATTAAAATAAGCTAAAAATTTCAAACTGATGAGTAGTACCTGTTTCATTCAATTACCTGCATTTTCTGTTCTTTAGAATCACACAATTGCAATAGGTACCATGAGGAATTTTGCGGCAGAACTTCAAGTAGGCTCAGAGCAGGACGGCTCAACCCTGCCATCAGTGCCACTTCATCTTGCCGGTCAATAGCCTCATTCACTTGGACTAAAGCTATGTGAACTGAAATAAAAACAATGCTTATAAACAGCAAATACACTTTTGTGAGAAAAAGTCCATTGCTGTCAGCATCTCATTTTTTGCAGAAGCCAGCTAGGGTGGCAACCTTTATCCAGTAGAGGACTGCTTGTTTCAAGACCAGTCCTGCAAAGGGAGTCTCTGGCTCTCTGTGAGCCTACGTGGGAGCAGTTCAGTCACAGCTAACTGGAAACTTATGAATGAATTTTGGCTCTATATAGAAGAGGGGGTCAAAATTTACAGTATTCTGCATAAAAAAGGAACTCAAACGTAAGGAAACAGCGCAGGCAGTAAACGATTTGATTCTCAACTGAGGAACCTCTACAGCAAAAAACCCACAAAGACAGACATTAGCCCCTCAGAGATTAGCAGATAAGAAGCAGCAAGGAAAACACAGCTGTAGACAGACATTAGATGCTACTTCTGTATATTTTGTAAGTCCCACAAAAATATTTGGTTTATTCATGTGGGTTCAAGTCATGTTCAGATGGACTCTGGGAGATCAGGTGTTATGTACACATTTCCATAAGGATCCAGAACGGCTTACTGTTTATCTTATTGATGTTGCCTTGAATCTCAGCTTGTGTCAGCAGCTCCTCATAGACGTCTCTCTCCTCTTCAGAGATTGTGCCGTTCTAAGAAAACAAAATTGTTGGTAGAACACACTAAAACTTTGCAGAAAGAAAAACTATTAGTGGGAGTCACTAAAACTGCATCAGATGAAATATTTGTAAAGGAATTTGTTGACAACTTGAACTGAAGAAATTAGCACCTTAAGCAATATTGAAAACATCTTCTGCTTCGTGTAAAATAGCCATGTAAAGATAAAGTAGCATTTTTAAACTACAGAAAGCATTAGCTTTTATGTAAAAACCAAAGCAGATGATTTCACAAAAAATCTGCAGCAGAGGTTATACTTTATGCTCAAAAAAGTTATATTTCTTTCTACAGTTTTTAAACAGAAAATTTGCATTTTCTAAAGAAGCTGATAGAGAAAACATGGTCTTTTACTCTTTTCAGTCTTCTGGTATTTTATCCTTTGGTCACAGTTAAGTTACAGCACACTCATGGTAACTATAGTGTTATAAATAAGGCTGTCATCTAGTTACATAATTAATATATACCTCTTAGCATAAAAGTGTGGAATTTGTCCTAATAGCACTAATTTTTAAAATTTAATTTTTAAAACCATAGTACTAGAGAGCACGACAACCAACATGAAGGAAATCATCTACTAGAAATGCTAATAAAATACCACTACCTTAAGTCTTGCATTTGATTCTTTTCTCCTTTTAGCTTCAAAGAGTTCATTCTGATAGTCCTGTGCAAGTTCTTCATCCACATTTAGTAACATTGCATTTGGGTTCCTCAGAGTTGCAATAGTTTGCTCAGCTATGCCCTTCTCAACAGCTTCATTGATTGCAATTACAGCTGCATGCACTAAAATTAAAAAGCACGATCCTAAATTTCAGGAAGGAAAACTTCAAAACTGTCACTATTTCTTCTGATTGATTTGAAATGAGTGCTTAGTATATTCAACAATGTACATAATCCCCTTCAAACATCCCAGTCCCAGTGTTTCTCCCAGACTTCAGCAGCAGAAGCACTCAGTGTTTGCTCAAAGGTGGCACATCACTGTCCACTTTGTATTCACCCTTGACCCAACTAGGTGTTACTATTGTTGTGACAGAAAACAAAACATGAGTTATATTTCATTATTCAAGTCCTATGTTATTCAGAAGGAAATTATATTCAGGCATTGAAAACTTAAAATTGCAGAACCCCCCCCTCTTTTGTGTCGATAAAAATAGGAGATTTATTCAAGTATTGTCTAAATGAACTATATCTTTAAATACTACAGAAGAATAAGCAAAGTCAAACTCCATGAAACTTCACTACCAGCAAACATAGTTAAGACTCCCCAGACAGGGTGCTGCCCTGCACACCACATTTTAGCTTGCTGGAGATGAACAGGCTCCTTTCTTAACTAGGGATCTCCATGAGCAGCTGGAGAACCAGAGAGACAGTGATGTAATGGTCTCTGCTTATATCACCTGTAAATTTTAAACAGTAAATTTTAAACAAGGGGAAAGAACACACAAAGGGTTTTTTCAGGTTCTCAAAATATTATTGCACAGGAAAAGGGGAAAAAGTGTCTCAGAACTCATAGTAGCCATTGACCAGCTTAAGTGCTAAACATTTCCTTTGAGAAAACAAAACTTAAACTTCCAAATGAATGCCTCACTCTGAGATTTTAAGAGTCAGAAATGTTGGGTTTTTTCCACACTGCGAATTTCCATGAGTGCACAAAATCAAAGCCACTCAAGCTGAATTATATGTTGAGTAATGTCTAACAGAGCCCTTCCAGGTATTCCCTGCACACCATGTGGCCTTAAAATCAATCTAGATGAAGGACGTCCACTAGAGGTGCAGTTCATCTGGACCTTCATTCTACAGAGACTCCAGTGATGATCATGCTGCTAATGTATGAGGGAAAACATGAATGCCACCTTTCCTTCTTCTACCAGTATTTACTTGATAGGTGGCATTGGATGGTTTTGATAAACTGGAGAACAGCATCTGGTATAAAGCAATTTTTTTGATTACGCTTAACTGATGGTCTATCAGAGTTTAGAGCTTCAGTTCCTTTCAGCATATGAAAGAAATTAAAGATGCTTGTAAGTGATTATGAAGTTAAAAGTTTTTAGAAAAACAAAGAGGTATGCAGATTTAGGAAAGCAGAACAGAAAAGCAGATAACTGGAAACTCTACACAGGCAAATGAAGTATATAGTGAGGCTCTGCATTCTCAGAGATGGCAGTTGTTAGAGAAACTTGCCCAGCTGCTGGTGGGTAATGGATTGCTTAGCCTCATTCAGTTCATGCTAGTAAGTTGTTCTGAAATGATTTTGCTCAGCTCAGCACAGCATCAGATGGGAAACATAAGCAGCTTGCATGGTAGAGGAGAACCAAGCTGAGAGAGGTACACTGGTTCCTTTGACATGTAACTTCATGAACAGAGGAAGTTCAGATTGGATATTAGGAAAAGGTTCTGCACTGAGAAGGACACTGGAACAGACTTCCCAGGAAAGTGATCATGGCCATCTGGACAACACTCTTAGTCACATGGTCTGGTTGAAGTAGTCCTGTGAGGGGCAGAGAGTTGGACTCGATCTTTATGGATCCCTTCCAACTTGAGATATCCTTTGTGAACATTCAGATCAATTTTAAGGGGCACAAAGAAGACTACCATTCTTAGACACAGATATCACTCTTGCATTTTCATATAATGAAACACACAGGAAGGATGCAATCTTCCACAGATGTGTAAGAGGCCTCACTCATGTAAGTGGAGTGAGCAAAAAATAGTCAAAAGGTTCAAGGTTAGGCGATATGTGAATGGTGGATGTTGTGAACCCATCTACAATGAATAACAGTGAGAAACCTGACTGGACTTGAGAGTAGTCTGGAGACATGGAATAAAAGAGAGGGTTGTTTACAGAATGATTCACTTTGTATTTCCTTTTGTTTACTCCATTCTGGAAGAAGAGCAACAGACCCTTTCCTCCAGCAGGATCTCCACATTCAACCTCCCTAGTGCATGAGGGTTCCCATAGCAGATGTTTCCTGTGCTGGGGCAGGGCATGTTATCTGTAAAAGGCTCCTTACCCAAAGGGAATGAACCAGCAGCAGGAAACCTGGCTTTTCTATAGAATACTGAGAACACTTCAGAAGTTAAAGGAAACTCTACACAGACTATTAATAAGCTTTCAGAGAAGGAAGTTTCAGCCCTTTCATCTTCAAGAAAGGAAGGAAGCTCCCTGGAAAAGTGCTCAGTAGCCACTATATCTCTGAAAAATTGCTAAAAAAGGAGACAAACCACCCCCTCTTCCAAAGGAAATATTTTAAAAACTAGCTTTGCAGAAACATGCACATATTAGGCTACAGCAGTCTTGAAAATACACAACACAATGCCAATCAACACAAGGAAGTGTGTTTTAACCTAAGATCTGGAAATTTCAGCACACTTACATAATGAAACAGCTTGTTTCAATCATGATGCTTTGCAAGGCTTAACAGAGTGACAACAGAACTTAATTATCATAACAATTCACCCAACCTCCCATGTACAGTTTGCAGTAGTTACTGGCTTGTAGCAATGACCCCCTGTGGCATGGAACATGCTCAAGCCAGCCCTTCTGTTCTTCAGTTTGCTGCTCTGAATGAGGCTAGACTTTTGAACAAAGTAACTAGTGCTCAGGTGTGGATTTAAGTGGATAGACTTCATGTCAGTTTGAGTAATTTTAAGTTGTCTTTTAGAAGATATCGCCTCATTCTTCAGAAAGATGAAATGGAGAAAAGATTTACAGATGGACAGGCTTGGGAAGCATTAAAAAAAATAGCATTAAGCTTTGATTATGAGAGGGAGCTGTTCAAGGCAGACTCAAAAGAACCAGAATTGTGCATCAGTTCCCCTACACAGGAAAACAGCTGGACATGCCTTCCAGTGGGGTTCTACCATACTGTGGGTCCCATGCCAGAAGTCAAGCAGATTGAAAGGTGCCCGTGGAGGAGTGTTTCCTTCACTTATGCTCCACCATATGAGAGAGTTGTCTGTCTGGAAAAAGGCCTCATCCTCACAGCAACCTGATCCAGTCTTTGAGAAGAACTCAACACAGGAAGGAAGCACAGAGAAGACACCTTGTTCACATAGCCACATCCATAGTACCCACTAGAGTGCAGGGGCACACACAGAGCTCAGTTCATCATTCCAGAGGAGCACTAGTGACCAGAATATTAAACCCATTCAAAAGATTGCAAGAAATCTGTGTTTCTGGTAGCACTTCCTGCAGTCAATATCTCAGTGGAGTTATTAAACAATGCAGACTGAAAAATTGCGAGAGGTCTTGGAACAATGATGCAGTAAGATAGTCAGTGAAAAGTTACTTGCTTTTCTTGTTATTTATTAGGAGGTGGCAAACTGAGTGAATTAAAACTCAGAATATTTTGTTAGCATTCTGTCAAATTATCCATCTGAAAACAGAACAAGAGGCACACTTACATGCAGCTTCATCCACTGATAATTCACTGGCCAGGATCCCACCAATTTTACTAAAGGATGGCATCTGTATACCATATTTCTCTAGCTCCTTCCGCATGTTGCTGATTTCTTCCTCTGTTCACACACAAAAAAACCCCCAAAAAACAAAAACAAACAAACAAAAACCCCATAGTACTATCAGAAAAAAACAGCACAAGAACATAATTATGCATCATCATAATCTCTTGCACATGTATTTGTAGGTAAGTGCTTATGACCAGGGTTTCTTCAGTTTTTCAACCCCATTTTGAAAGAATCCAAGACATGACAAGTATTCCATGCAAATTCACTCCCTTCTCTCCTTCAGAGACTGGCATTCATTAATAATAGCAGCCTCCCACATATTCAATTAGGAAGTGTTCAGAACAACCTCGTGGGAGGAGAAAGACCATAATGGAAAATATGCACAATGTTAGCAGATTTACTGGGTAAAGAAACCATCTAATGGAATAATAGCTAAGCAGTTTATTACCTGTGAAGTCTACTTTTCCCAGTAGGTCCTGAATCTGTGGTGCTAATCCTAGTTTGAACAGATACAAACTGCAAAGAAGAAAGTTAGAATTTATATTCCTGCACACAGTTGAGGTGTTCATTTTCTGTAAAAGAAAAGCACTTTTAACAAGCTTGTCTTTTAACCCTTGAGTTTCATGGACCAATACAAAATAAATTAGCCCTACAGTTCTCTTTAGCTTCTGGTTTTAAGTCTTACAGAAAGAGAAGTCTTTTTTGACTTGATGTTTCAAAGAAGCATCTGTAAGAGACAGGAACTCTCAGTGTAATTTGTATCACAGAGTATGTGTAAACAAACAGAAAACCTTACTGGAAGATAGTTAAAGGAAAATTAAAAAATCAAGACTTTAATGACTTTTGGTACAGCTTATAGCTTTGAATCTCTGTATTTTGACTTGCATTATTTCATCCCAGGAATTAACAGGTGAAGACACAGATCACCAACACCTTTACTAGGAGAACTGTGGTTTGGGGTTTTGTTTATAGAGGGGTACAATTTTCTTTTGTGTGTTGTTGAATTTTTTTGCTACTAGAAAATGACAGGGTGAGATTTCAACAAGTATTTGTAGCCATCACTTTTATTTCAGAGCACGAAGAAGTTTTGTGTATTCAGTATTTCATATTCCATGCTACCAAAGCTACTCATCTGTCCTTTCATGACCCAGATGGACACAACAGCACACCTTATGTAGGCTGACAGTCTTCTGATTGCTATAGCCCCTCAAAATCATTGCCAGTACCATTCCCACCTTTCAAAGCACTCTTCACTGGAAATTAGCTATAAAAGGAATAAACCCACATGACTACAGTAATAAAACAGGTTCTTCCATCAGCCCAGTCTGTCCTGTGGGCTTTTAAAGAAGTTTCACTCAAAGCTTGACACAGGGACACCGCCCTGGAGGAAGCAGTTACAGAAATCAGCAGCAGCACGGGGGCCCCAAAATAAAAAGACAGAAGAAGAAAAAGTGGGATGAGCATTAGAGACTCGTATTTTTGCTATTCAACATTTCCAGGAAGACATTAGAGCCATGTGAATTACTTCCTCTGCTTCTTTGTTTGGATAAACACATTGACCACCAGATGGTGCTGAAAATGTACTTCGAGTCTTGCAGGTAACACCAAGACAGGGCACAGAGAAACAAGACATAATTTCACTTGTTACAGCTTGCTTAATGCTTTTACAATGTAACTTGAACCTCACAGAGTCCACATAAAATAGAAAGCACAGGGTTTGGGGGTTAAGAAAGCTGGACAGGAGAGAAACAAAGTGGGAAAGATCAGTCTTCATTTCAGACTTGAAATAGGACTTACCCTATAGTATATTTACTATTTTGCTTAGAGTCATTACCTATTTTGAGGCCCTCTAGCAGCCCAGAGAACAGCAAAACCAAAAATAACTGGAAGACTTTCCCTGTGGAGTGTTAACATCCCAGATGTAAAATAGATCCCTTGGATAGATTGAGCTGTTTTCTCCTGTTACATACAGGTAATGATATTTCATACTTCTTAAGGCGGCAATTAAAAAGGAACTTACATATTTTTAGCACTCAAATTATTTACACTGACTATGCATAAATTAACAGGAAAAAATCAACTAAAAATGGCCTTAAGATTTCCAAGAAGAAAAAAAACCCTCGTGTGTTACATTTACATACTTCTGTTGGAGAGCTCCAAAATCCTGCTACTTTGGAGTAATGACTTGGTAATAACTAAGAATGGACAGTAGGTCAACTCCTCTCCTCAAACTTCTCAGTTTTCCAAAGTTATAAGCCTTTGAAGTTTGAGCATGTCCTTCAAGATGCATTAGAATTTAGCATTTAAACCCAATGGTGATCCTTCATATAGTGGTCATGTGGTCTGCATATGCTACAGCTGCAAAAGTAAAAAGCCTGCTTGCAACTGCTGTGGTGCTGGACCCTGAAACAACAGGGACACGGTCTTTCCCAGGGTCAGTGAACCTGTTTCCCTGGAGGGAATGCTCTGACAAACCCAGAGGCAAAGCAGCTGGGTACACAGATGTCAGCGAGTTGGTAGTTACAACAACAGCAAAAGGGGAACAGAATTGGATTCCTGTAGCTTAGTGTTCCTCTGACACCAACACAAGTGGGAATGCTGCTGGTGAAGCAAGTGCCCTGTCCTTAGTTCTCTTGTTCCCCAGGCTGCTTTCGGTGTAGGCTGTGTGTCATTCAATACTGACAATGGGGTGTGATTTGCAAGACTCCACCGAAGGACATACAATGTGCATTTTAGGAAAAGGTATGGAAATAAATGAAGGTCAAAAATAGTTTCTTTGATTCTTACATTCTGAATGAGATGCGGGCACAAGGCTGTACACTTTCTAGGAAAACATCATAAATGAAAGCAGTGCAGGCCTATTCCCCTGCAGTGTGGCATGATACCTTTGATATGAAGTCCATTTCTAAAATAATAGCTTGTAAGTACAGAGTTCTAGTTTTGTGTTGATATGCAGCAAAGAAAAGTAACTTAAACAAGACAAACTCTGAAGTGAAAGTTAGACTTTGACAGGCTAATTCTGACACTTGCATAAACCTGGGGCACATCAACGTGGAGAATGGAAAATTTCTACCGAAAGCCAACTCCTTGCAAATTTTGCAAAATTCAGTTTAAGATGAAAAGAACTATCATCATTGCAACAATGAGGCACATTTTAAGGTATCTAACTGATTGGCTAATTGTTCACATATCATTCAAATCCACAGTTAATAAAGTCATCCTCCACGTTGGAAAACATCCTTGCATTCTTCAGCCTCCAGCAAAATTTCTGACTTGGCCCATAACAAGGCAGAGGTGCACACAGCACATCATATAAGTCTGAGCTGGTTAACATCAGAGCCCTGTGCATCCACTTTAGAAAATCATTCCAAGGTAACACAATACATTTACTGAGAGAACAGATGACACTACCAGGTTTTAGGAGAGATCTGCCTTCAAACAGTCCTGCTGATATTGCCCAGCTAGTAGTACACCGGGCATACTAATTTCAAGTGGCAACACTTGTCAAATATGACCAAAAAACACCAACTCTGAACACACAGCACTTGAAAGAGATATGATGAACTTTAGTTGTACTCCCCATTTATTGGCAGTCAGAACACACAGCAGAGTGCAAGAGTGGGTACATCATTTCAAGGATAAGCCCTTAAAATTTCAATTACAACATCCATTGAATAGTTTCTGACCTACAGCACTGGAACAGATGACATGCCTTTGAATACCATTAGGAACATAAATGTTTGGGGCATAAGTTGATTATGTTCTCCACAAGCCTAGTTGTAAGGAAGTAACAAAAAGGTCTCAGTGAGCAGGAAAGGGCCTTGGAGAGGCACGAATGGGAGGAGCTCTCTGCCAAGACCACTGTCTCTGGGTCAGCACATGGCAGATGTTCATTACTTTTGGTTCTAAACATTTGGAAAATCCTTATTGCAGGACATTAAAAAATTTAGGCACTTCTTTCAGTGGTGTGATCAAAGCCTTCCTGAATTTACATTCAAAACCATGCTACTGTAAACTTCAAAATCTTGAAAAATGTTGATTTTTACATTAATCCAGTAATTATTTTCTTCTCTTTTGGGACAGAAAGATATCAGTTCATTACCATTTTCACTGTGATCAGCATGTCAGCCCCATGTTTAAAACTAATATTTTGCTAAGGTTTTGTTCATTCAGCTTCTGCTGCAGTGTGTGTTTGAAGTTATATGTGTACTTGGTGAGGTGGTATCCTCACTGGGAAATTAAGGCCCTTACTGGGCCGAATTCAAGTCCTCCATTTCTATTTTGAAAATAATTTGGCCAACAGTCCTGATAAAATTAGATTTTGTCTCTGACTTTAAATTAATGAACTTGTAAATTCTGACAGATTTTGGTATACTGGTCACACTAAAGCTAATTCAGGACTTTCACTCCTACACTTGGCAGGTACTTCAACTTTTACTCCTGTCACCACTTACCTTAGAGCATGAATGCAATATATCATCCTAGGGATGTTCTTCCTGTCATAGACATCTGTAGTCTCTGGGTAAAAGATCTAAAACACAAAAAACGGTTAAAAAGTTAAAAGACACTGTGCAGACAAATGGCTTAAATGAGGTGTCTGCAGAACCATACCTTAAACTTACAGAATATCAGCTATTGCTTCTACACAGTTATGAACCAGATGTCTTCTGATGTTATTTTAAATGTATCATTAGTTTTCATAAAGAAGAATTTAATAAAGCATAAAAGTTACTCAACAAGACAGTATTTCAGTGAGATTTTTAGAAAAGTTGATTCAGCACAAGCTCAGAAATTGGGCTTGTCCTCCTACAGATACCCAAAACCTGGGATGTGGTTAAGATTTGCAAAGCCTCATTGTGAGCCAAACCTATCAAGTGTGGCTTAAAAATACACAATTCTAATTTCTAGCATCCCTAACTTTTTGAATACACCATTTACAGAGAAAGATATTCAGAGAGAGCAATACTGGGCAATTTAGCCAAGAAGTCACAACATAAGTTCCAGTTCTGGTTCTACCACTAATTTGTACCTGGCCTTGGTCCCAGTCACTGAACACTATTTCTCTACAAAAAGTAAAATAAAAGACTTAGCTAACCATGAGAGCTGGCAGCATCCTTCCAGGCCAGGCCAGGCACTGGGAGCTGCACTGTCCCACAGCTAATAGGACAAGACTAAATCAGGAACACAGTGCCCTCTTCATCGTTCGCTTGCAACAGCTTTGGGAGGGAGACTTGGGAAAGCTTTTCTTGGCCATGACAATCATTCACAGCAGAAGAAAAAACTTTAGAGGAGGCACGGCAGGGTGGAAATCAGCCATATGAACAGAAGACATAAATTAGACCCCCCAAAAAATCCTGAACTGGGAAAGGCAGGACCCTCCCTTCCTCTGTATCTTCCCTGATAGCAGCCTTGGGTCCCCTTTTTATACTTATGGGCACCTGTAGCAAGCCACAGAGACTGGCCACCTCCCCCTGAAGCCCTTCAGGCATTCCTGCTGTGCCCATCCACAGCTCATGGGCATGAATATTAAAGGTGACCCAAGAAAGCAACTGCTGGAAGAGGAGCAGCAGCATAGCAATGCAGATGCTCGGGAGCATGCAGGGACAGCTTGGAAAAAGGGTAGAGGCAGAGAAATTGCAACATATGAAGAAGAGAAAGCAGCAGGAAACATGATGAGAGGTAGTCATCTACAGTAAGTAGACACTTAAGTTTCCTGGTTTAAAATACTTTCAGTCCCCCACAGAGACTACTGTACGAGCAATAAGATGTAGCTAAGACACTATTAGCGTCCTTGCTTCCCATGAGAGGAGTACCCTGAGTATTTCCACCTATGTTGCTCTTCCATAGCAACCTCAGCCCATGCACATCAGCAGCAGCAGCACTGACACCCCTACTGCTTTCAGCATTACCTTCTCTCTCTTCAGGTGTCTCTCCTCGATTAGCCTCTCCCTGTGGACTTACTGTAAGCAAGCATTTATGCAAAAGAAGGTGAAAGGGGATCTCAGTCAGTGTCTTGAGTCAGTTCCTTTGTTAGAATTTAAAGGCTTACCTTAGGCAGACCAATGGACTCCATTGCTCTTAACCACTGCACAGTGTTGTCAGTGTGCCGAAAGTGAAGGCCAGATCTCTATTGGAAATGGAAGGAAAAGATGATAAAATTTACACACAGCACATTCTCTAGTTGCCAGTCCTCCTGTTTCTTTTCTATTTTTACCTCCTGAAGTTGAGTTCAGGCAGTTCTCCCTTGTTTGAACCTGGAGACCAAAATGTCATGATTGCAGTCCTGCCAATGAAGCATTCTAAAACATTAATAACCCCACTCTGTCCAGATCTTTTATGTAACATAAACCAGACTTGTATACATCTGGGTTGGCTACAAATGAAGTGGCCATTTGTACAGCCCTTCAGTAATCTTTGGGAGTAAAGGCTAGCTACCAAATGTCAGGAACCAGTATCTCTACAATACAGAAATTGTGACACTGTTAAGCCCTGTTGTGAAGGAGAACCAATAGGGAGCTTTTAGGCACTCTCCAGACCTTCCTGACCCTCCTCCTACAGCCTATACAAGCAGCAGTTAAGAGAAAACTAACAAAGTACTTTAATTCAAGGTTTGGAGATTTCTGGAGAAGCATTTAAATGTAACCAGGATTCTTAACAACTGCTCTGTTAACCATATGGAACCCGGAACAGCTTAATTTCTTAACTCTCAAAAAACAGCCAGTAATTACACCTTAAAATTTACTTCAATTTTTTTTCTGCCCCCTCTATATGTTGACATAGTGCATTCCCCTACTGCACATATATATATATATACACACACACACACACATATATATATATATATACACACACACACATTTTTCCCCCCTGTGTTATTGAGAATTTTGGAATTAATGAACAGCTCACACAGGTAGCAAGCTAAACTTAATTACTGGTAGCTTGCTTTGTTTCTTAGTGTTAAATTTGGTAAAATTTAAGTAAGTCTAAGAGATCTTCCCCCACTTTGGAAAGTTTTAAGTCTCAGCTTGATGGGGGTACTGAGACATCTCATATAAACAATAATATTACAAGGGCTAGACCAGATGATCCTTGAGATCCCTTCTAACCTGACATTCTATGATTCCATGATTCTGTTAACTAGTGAAATCAATATCCTCCTATACAAGATGTGGAAAATTTGGAATAGGTATGAAGTTTAATTACTGACTTGCTTTTGGCTCCTTTTCCTAATAAAAAATAATTGCTTAAATAGTAAAGCTCATGTTCTCCCTGGAGCCAGATGTATGATTTGTTCAGCTTTAAAAACATTAAGTGACACTAGCACAGCTTTCCTAAGGATAAAATATTTCTAACTTATCATGCTGGGTTCTTAGTATTGTGTGTCTTCCATCTAGCCTTGACAATCTTCCAAAAGATGCAGAAAGTTAACCAACCATGCTTGGGAATCTTTGTGTTGGGAAACACATAGGGGTTTTTTGTGTCTTTTTGATGGGAGAACTGAAAAAATTATTACCTTATAACGTGCCTGTTCCACATCATAGATCTTTTTGTCTGACACCACGTTAGGGGCAAAGAATTTTGCAAGCTTGGCAAGGTAAACACCATTTCTTAAGCCTTCCTCCAGCTCTGTAGTTGGGGGCAGTTCTTCTTCCAAGCAGACTTCCATCCACCTACAGAGACAATTTCAGAAAAACACTGATATTTACCATATTAACAGAAGTGAGCCCTTTGCCTTTACCTATTGTATTTTTAATGTCATTACAACACAACCTGTAAGAGCACAGGCCAAGAAGAAAATTCTCATTCATTCATATTAATTTTCTGAGTGACCTGCCCTAGTTTTGGTCCTGCTCTGGCAGGGTTGTTAGAATCTATGAACTTCAAAGGTCCCTGCCAACCCCTGAAATTCCATGTTTCTGTGATTCACATGACTGATCAAAACAGCTAATGAATCGTATTTGCACTGCATGGTTCTGACCCATCAATGACTAACAAACATGCTTTAAAATGTACATTCACTAAGGGATCTAAGGTCTTTTGAACAGCACTAAGCTTTTAAATAGACAGAAATTACAGTTGAAATCAGAAGAAAACATGAAGTACTGTGCATTATTGATGTCTGCATTTAAAAAACTCTGTGCCTCCTGGCTATGCCAGGGCTACACTGCCCGATTTGTATCCCTGCAGGGGATACCGTGTTCTGCAAACCAAGTTCACAGCAATACCCATGTCAGTACTTTTGAGGTTTGCCTGGCAGCGAGTTGGCTGAAACATTCTTCCTGCCCATGAGGTGAGACAGCTGTCAAACAGTGACTAAATAATTCAAACTTGTTAAATTTCAGACACTTAAATATGATAGATATGATGGTAGATATAAAACAGTAGTTATTACATACATAATCAGTTTAGAAGGCCAGTAACAGATATAAAACTGCATTATCCAGTATGTTTATGCTGAGTAGCTGAGAGCAACTGCTACCAAAGCACTCCTGAAAAAAAGCTTCCTAATCACTGGACCAGAAGTTCTTTACACTGGTGGTCCAAGTATTTTACCCTGTGATATTATTATTTATTTGTTTTCAAATCTGGTTGGTTTTGTTGGGTTTTTTTTTTAGACAATCTTTGCTATTGTTAGGATATTAATGCCATTACAAAAAGACAAGAACAAAGCTGAAGACATTGGTTTGCTTTACTTACTCTCACTAAGGCAGACACATAACAAATTTAATATCACCTCCACAGTGGTGACTTCAGAAACCAAAAATTTGGGATCCAAGTTGAAAATGAGCCAGTTTTTCCTCCACCATGGAGAAGGAAAAAAGCTCACTACATCATTTTGTTTCATCTTAAAACTCAATACAAATGACCTACTCCATTACTTTTTTGGATTTGTTACAGGACATATGAAAGTTGTTTCACTGAAACACAGACTACCCAAACAGCTTTTCAGGAAACCACGAGCCATAAATATGGGACAATATCACAAAAAACTGCACAGAGTGAGTGTCATTAGGAGAAATGTGGTTTGCAGTATAAAAGCTGCTGCAGTGAGGAGAATCTTATCCCTGACAAGTTTCCCTGCTCCATCCTATATTGCTTGTTCATGTGTTATGGGTGCTTGCCAACTCTCCCAAGTCATCCTTATTAATGACTTTTCATAGACTAAATAGATATAACACACTAAGGCAAAATGTCACAATTTTTGTCCTCTCTGAAACAGAGGACAAAGATGAATATACAAAGAATGTGTGCTTCCAGCAAACCTGAGTTTCACTCAAGTCAGTTAGCTGTTTCTATAGAGGTTATTCCCCTTTTTGTGTCTTCTAAAAGAGTTGTATGAAGAAGAAGCAGCAGCTTGCTGAGCCACAGGAGCTATTCACCATGAGCTGAAGCTCACCCTGTTGTGGACTATTTCCAGCAAGATGAGCTGTATGTCCCCAAAGTAGTGTTTAGCAGCCTGCACTGGATCCATTACACTGGCAATTCTGCATTTTCTTATGAAAACTTTTTTCTGACATCTTTAGTCCAGGACACAAATACAAGATTACATTCAAACTGCCTTTTAAGACATGTGTCCCCTGAAATTCTACTTCTGGTACAAAAGTTTGTTACTTAGAGGCAACTTCCCTGTGGCCCAAAATCAGCTGGTGCAGGAGCTCCCCGTAAATGCCAGCCAAGACCAGCTGTTTTCCTTTCCATCATAAGAAGCTCCTCCTCACCATAGCTAAGGTTTTCCCTCAGCATACAGCTGAAGTTCACCAGCAGAAAGAGCTCCATGTCTCAGCACTGCCCCAGGCACTACATTTAACTGCATGTCCATTAACAAGTCATCTCTCAGTGCTGAGAATGAAGGGCTAATAGAAACTTGGGCAAAGCACTAGGAGAGAACAGCAGCCTTTGGAGCAGTTCTGCTTTATAATTCTCCAAATACTTGTTCTTGTAAACTCAAAGTGGTTTTATAAAAAGCCCATATAAAACTGAGTTTTTCCACAAGCCGTAAATGAGATACTGATCTAACATGAAAGGTAGTGTTTAGCTTTTCAAACCTACTGCTATTCAACAATCAAAAAACTATTTTGAATGTTTCCAGTATAGTAATAAGCCTTTAAGATTAATCCAGAACCACCTTGCTTTTGATATGGAGGCTACTCTAACTACTAAGTAAATGCAATACACTGAGGAACAAACAGGAAACAGTATGGGGAAGCAAAGAAAACAGAGAAAAAAAAAAAAAAGGGGAAAAAAAAAAAAAAAAAGTAAAAGAAAAAATAGATGTAAATGGAGAAGACATGAAAGATGCAGAAAGTTTCTTTGTAGCTCAAAATCTAAGTGATATCCATTCTAGAAAAACTCGGTCTGCAACAGGGCAACTGTAACCTACATCTTTTAGGAATCAGTGCCCAAGGCTGAGAACACAGCTACAGCTGTATTACATTTAAGACAGGTTGTCTTGAAGTTGCAAAACTCAGCCACAAGATCTACTGTAAAAGGATTTGCTTCATTTTGCACATATTTAATAGGAGGAAGAAAAATCCTCAGGATTTGCATGAAATCCTGTACATTTACAAACAACCTTGTTAATTTTAGTTATGCAAACAGCTGCCCAAATCTGTTAGTCTCTCTCCTAGTATTTATTGAAAGATATCTTCGGTGCTTTCCTCTCCAATGCTTGCAGTTACAGTAGTTTTGTTCCTTTTACACTGATTCAGTTAAGAAGAAATTGTGGTTTTCAACAGAAAAAAGCATTATTTTAAGGTTCTGAAGTTCTGCTTTTTAAGACACAGTTTGGTGCATTTATGAAAGTCATTATATGACATGGTGCTGACAGCAGGAGTAGGCTGCACTGAAAAAAAAACCAAAAAAACAAAAAAACCAACCAGAAATCCTTCTGTTTCTTTAGGTGAAATAGAGAATGTCCACCTGACAAGAAGGATTTACAGGTACCTTTAGAGTAATTTATTTTTCTTCAGGGCTGAAAAAGCAGCATTGCCTTTGGCTCACCCACTGGTTTCCTGAGCACAGAGAACTGCAGCATCAGCATCAAATTTAAGACCAATGCAGAAACTATTCCCCATAAAAAATAATCAATACTGTGACTACACAAGAAGAAAGGCCTATAATTCAATGTTAGACAGAATGCTTGCATTCAGCACGAAGCTTGTGGAATAAGACTACTATAGCTACCCAATACGAATACGCATGTCTGCATTTCTTTTTCTACAGTGTAATCCCATAACTAATACTGTGTTTTTAACAACCTTAACTTAATGGCACATGTGTGCCATGAAAAACAGCCATAGCGGTGAGCATGATTGACTTGGTCACTCATTACAGCTAAACCCAAACCTCATTGCATGGTGGAAGCAGACCAAAACGTGCAATGTCCCTGAAGTCCTGGGCAGCACCATCAAGAATTAGCTATCATTAGAATAGCCCTGCAGAGCTAAACGTGCCAGTTTTCATTCTCATTTGTGCTTAAACATGTATAAACAGGCATTTTCCTGAAGACAGATACTTGGTATCATAGACCAATCTGCATAAATACAGCCTGCATTTGTTTTTGTAATATTGCAGTACTTGCCAGCACTAAAACAAAGGATTTGCCTTTAAAACTAGACCTGATAAACTTAAATAGTTCTCCAAAACTGTCATTCTTGTACACAGAATGGAATACCTGCCAGGAGAGAATATAGAGGTACAATTCCTTATGCTGTGCTCAGTTCTGGTTTTGACTCTTGGCAGTCTGAGGCAGGGCAGTTCAACAGTGAATTTCTGGCAAGATAACAATGATGACTTCTGTGCCAGACCCATGAGCAGTAAACAGCATGCTGCTCACCAAGAGATTCCAGTTTCCACATTTGACCACGCAAAACAGCAGCAGTATAATGAGCTCAGGCTTGCATTTTAAAAGCAAAAATTACCCTTAACCTCATTCAAGACAAGGGTCAAGGGAACTGGAGGCACCAGCACTGCACTATGAACTTAACCAGTTATGAAGTAGTTAGTGACAGTCTGTGTGGTCAGCAAAGCACACACAGCTAGCTAAGGAACTGGAAATGCTGGAGCCCGTGTTCAGCAAAGGAAAGACAATAAGTTGTACAACCCATCCAAAGCTATCATGTGGCATACACTGGTTATTGCAGCAAAATTTATGCTTATGCTGCTCTGCCCTCTCAGATTTTATACTGCAAGATGGGGATCCAAGGGCACCCCGTTTCTTTCCTTCCCGGAAAACAGACCTTTGAAGAAGCAAGGGCAGGACACCAGAGCCAAAGCTCAGATCACTGAATGCTATGAAAAAGATATAGTGAAGACTAGGTGAAAAGTTACCATCCACTAACTACCAGCCTGGCTCGCAACCACAGCCTTTCACAGTCTGTTACAGCACACACATACTGGGGGGAAGTGAAACAGACTGTTGACCTAGAGATTACAATGCAGCCAGCTCATTCCAAACAAAGCGTGAAAAAATCTTGTTGCTATAAAATAAAAAGTTAGATTCTAACTTTAAATGTCTGTGAAATGGTGCAATCATTTAAGTCAAAAACTTTGAAGACACTTAGAAATATACAGTAGTCTGAAGCATGAGAACTCACCACTTAGAGTTCCACAATATTAGGTCCCTATTTTCTAAATCTAAAGATTTGTTAAAAAAAAAAACCTTCAGCCCTTCACCCTTCATTTGCTTTTGTTTGTTTGTTTTTTGATACAAAAAAAGATACTTGCTTGCCAACAACAGTGCCATGTACAGTGATTTAAAAAGGAGAGTGAGAGTAGCAGGAGCAAGATAGGCGTGTTACTTGGCTGAGCAGAAGAGGGGGTGGCATTGGGTTGTTTATAAGGAAGACTGTGTTAACTTTGGAATTTGCTCTCACTAGACCGCAAGATTTTACATGATACATCTCAATCCAGAAACCTTACAATACCTTTGTTTCATGAATAGCCACAGGCTATTTCCCGAGCAAACGCATGCAGAGGTTCCAGCTGCTCCATGAAAATAGACATAGGCAAAAAGTATGAGTTGCATTAAAAAGACTGAAGTAACTTGAAGGCTTCTGCTAGAGGCTGTGGAGAGCAGTGACAGAGCAGGCAGCTGAGAAAACTACTTTATTCAGACTATTTTCTCACATTCTGGGGCATTCAGCTCCAAATCTTAGAGCTGGGAGCCTTGGCTCAAGTAAGAGCTACAGCTCTCCGCTGCCAACTTACTCCTGGAGCCAGACAACCTGGAAACAGTCTCTTAAATTTGAGGCTCTAGATTCATACTCCAGTGACAGTCTCCACTGTATCTCAAGTATTATCCATCCTAAAAACATGGTTCGTCTGAAAGAAGTCATCATTTTGTGATCATGGGTCACATGATGGTGCAATGCAGGGAAGGAAGGCATGATGCAGGTCATTCAAGACACCATTTCTCTTACATTGCATACAAGAAGTAACAGAGGGAGTGTCACGGAGGACACCAAATCATTTGGCTACATAAGGTCTCAGAGATTCAGCACATAAAATTAGCATAAAATCATCTAGCAGGTGATTTTGTATTCACTTGTAGTACTCTTCTATAGATCAATTCAAATTCATAGTTGCTTAGCTCTGAGTCCCCAGCTAGTGTTAGATCTACCAGCACCTCAATGTATATTTATGATTATGATTTTACCAGGGAGGATACTGACTTCCAGTAAGAACTACACTGAAAACTGTGAAACATTTATGCACGATTCTGTGTGCAAAAGTATTTAAAACAATACATATCTGACTGAGCATTACTTCATTTTGTTGTTGTGCACACCTGCATGAAGTTTATTGCAAGAGCCATTCTGATGCACTTCATGTTCAATTTAGATGTACAGAGGAGAGCCAGAGTGACAACTTGCCTGCCCTGTACAATGCACTCAACCAGCAGTAAATCATTTCAGCAACATTTTTCCACACCAGATTTCTGCTGCCATGGCAACACTGCCATATTTACAAAATAACCTTTAAAGGTGTTATAAAATTCTGGTTCACAAGATGGCAGCACAGATACTGTTTGTTGTTTTAATCTCTTTATTACGGCTGTGCCTTATGTGGGTTAATCAGTGATTAGAGTCCACAAGGCAAGGTGCTGCTCAGGAAACCCACTGGAGCACTGGCACAGCCCCAGAGCCATTGCAGGCTGCTGTGCTCCCAGCACCAGCCAACTCCTGTTCATTCGGCCCTTCCTATGGTGGTGGGAGGAAAATGGTTTAGAGGCTGTCCAGCAACACACCAACAGGCAACAACAGCACAGGTGCTGTTATTTCATGACAGCCCCTAGCCTTTGTGATCAGAAAGGCTTTGTTTTGCTGTCTTCTGTTTCCAGAGACATTCAGATTTAGCACTGGATTGTCAACCACCAAATTCAATGACTGCTCTCTGAGATAATGTGCTGAGTCGGAGGGGCAGTGCTAACAAAGCCCAGGCTGATAATCACAGGGATGCCTCATCTTATTCCCCTGCTCTTCAGCTGGTTTCAGGCTGCCAGGGGTTGGGTACAAAGATTGGTAAGACAGGAGATAAAGTGGTACCAGGAAGGGAGCTTGCCATACTGGTGAAGGTTGAACACTCATAGTCATTTCTCCTTAAGAAACTTCATCTAATTCTCATCAGAAAGAACAGTACCCAGAAGAGTAAATGAAGATTAAATATTAAGTCTTGCCCCAAAATCTCAGGGGCAAGACATGTCTGGTGAAGGTGTGGTCTGAACTACTCCTTTTTTACAGCAGGAACTGCTTTTTCATTTGGATGAAATGGGGGAAAAAGCCAAAACAGAACAGTCGTAGCCTAAAAACCTTGCAAATTCTGTGTGACTAAGTTAACACAACTCAGACTGACATACATCATCCAGCTGCAAAATCTAAACCTGCTTCAATAGCCCTCTCTCCAACATAGCAGCAGAATAAAAGTCTTTCCTGTGTTAGTCTGGCAGTGGTGGCTCAGCAGCCCCTGAAAAGCATAATTTCAGGCAGATTAGAGACTCAAGCCACTAATGAAATTTCAGGTAGTGCAGACACATGCTCCATAGCAAGCCCCACATGCAAACACAAAGGTTTTACCATCCAGCCTTAAAAATCCATTACTTGTATCTGAAAACGCAAGGGAGCTTAATTTGGCATGTGCATTTATCTAATCTTAGTATTTCAACAGCCTGTATAGACAATGAATTGATAAACAGAAAGCAGACACAGCAATAAAAACATTTTTATACAGTACAGCATCTGGTGGTATGGAAGTGCTGCAAAACAAATTGTTCCCCCAAATGAACCATGCTTGCTTTAGAGAAGCTGCAATTTCATACTCCAAGACCATGCATTGCACTTGTACATTAGACCATCTTGCTCCGTGCACTTTACTTTGTTGCTTTGTGTCTTCTACAGTGGCAGTAAAGTTGTACAGTTTAGTGCACCTTCTCAGAAAAGCACAGCAGATGGTATTTCAGATTTACTGATCTAAAGGGCCATTTCCTGGAATAATCTAGCAGCATTCTAAGCAACCCACTTGAGTAGAAGAGTAGCAGAAGATGCATGCTCTCGGCAAGCCACAAAAATATTCCAGTAAAATAACCAATAATGGATCCTTCAGTTAACCTTCATGCTTCCATCACACTGTTGTCCTACACTAATATTAAGTCACAGTTATTAAGCCAGTCTTTACTGCTATGGCAGTGATTGCCATCAAAATCCATAGAAAACAGAGCTGCAGTCTCTACAAAGCAATCTGTCCAACAGAGACACCAACAAAACCACTACTAAAACTGAACAAATCTGTCTGTCAGGGAACCTGCAACTTTGGTCACCCTCTCCCAAACTCCAGTACATGACCAGATGTGCTGTTTCTAGCAGCTGTCAAGCCTGCCATACATGGAAGGACAGGTAAAGAAACAACAACACTGTCATTTTTACGTCAACATCTGGTATTGATGATTACCACTAAAGTATTAGTCCTCAACTCTCCAGTGGAATATGCTATTATTACCTTTTTTTGCAGGTAAGATGACAAGCATAAACGTTGCTGCCATGTCTTTATTTGACCCAGGGAAGTACCTCCAGTGTAGATCCAAAACAAAAGCTTGCACATTGTGGAGATGTTAAAGCCAAGTCCATGATTCAAGACCAGCAGGAGAAAGACACATCTCTACCTGCTGTCCTGCATATCTAATTGGCAAATGATACAACTGTGTCAGGACAGCAGAAAGCTCCAAAGGAGGTGCAGACTCAAGTGTGCATTGAGGCCACACAGGAGACCTGTGGCAGAGCAATAAACCAAACTCAAACATGTGAGAATTCAGGGTGCTGTTCCAACTCCTTGGCCAGTTCAAGTCCACTGAATCAGATTTGGGTATTATGTTTTACTGTCTAACATCAGACAAAGGTTACTTTTGTGCAAGCAACCATCAGCAAGTATGCACGTACAGAAACCAGAAAAGGAACCCAAAGGTACACCTATTAGAGAGGCGGCTGGAGACCAAAGAAAGGTGCTTGAAAGCAGCCAAGAAAGAATTAAGATACGGATGAGAGAACAAGATGTTAAAGAAGTGAAGACTGAAAGAGCCAGCTTTTGAAGGGCTGAACTGTTGATAAAAGTTGTTAAAAGTGTTATGTAAACACTACAAAACAGCAGCAAGAGGGAGTATGCATAGTTTAAACTTTGTCCCATGTCAAAAAGAAAAACAAGACAGAGAAACAAAGTTAAAACCAAGGCCTTTAGGGAAGAAACTCCACGCACAGTTTTGACAGTTTTTTCCATTTTCTTCTTCCCATGGCTATGCAATCAATACTCCATAATTTTCACTTTCAGTGGCTGTGAAGGCAGTAGTCCCCTACCTACTCAATGACAATCTATAGAATTTTGAGAAGCGTATGCATGCAAATCAGGCCCGCAGTAGATGAGAAAAATGTAGGCAGCAGTACAATGGCATTTAATAATCTACAGAGAAAGGAAAACCCAACAGGTCCATGGTATTCGTGGTATTGCTTTATGCTGGTGAAGATAAGCAGCATTTCTATAATGGAAAACAGCAAAAAGATTCACAAGTGCTCTCCCACCTGACCTTTATCATCAGAAGATAAACTAAGATTTGTTGAACAAAACTTTAGATCCTCCAGGAGCACAAAGTTATTCTGGCTTCAGAACTACACAGTGTCTTCTATAAAAAGCTGAGGTAGCCAGTTAATGCCAATTTACATAAGGGGGATATCCAGAAGTTCTATATCATATACAGATAAGAGCAGACCGAGCTACTATTTTATTAGTGCAAGCTGGAATTTTTATTGAGGATATATGAATAAAAGCTGCCTAAAATATTCATGGTCATCACAAATACCTTTCTAGAGAATATTAAGAGTTGGGAATAAAAACATTTAAGAAAACTGTTTATGAAAATGGATATGAGAAAGCAAGCTGAGTTAACTGCAAAATTCTGATATCTTCCTTTGGAACAGCTTATATTAATGCACTTAGGTGGCAATAGGACAGAGTGAAAGAGAAGATAGTTGGAAGGCTAGGAAGAAAAAAATTATTGCAATCAGTATGGTAAAAATGTAACAGTGTAATTAATTCCATATCATGCAACAAATACCTAGCATCTGGTGGCAGCACTTCAGGGATTTTCAGATCACCATTCCCAACATCTGTGCATACAAGACAATCTTATCTCCAAGAACAAACAGTGAAATATCCCTATCAATCTGAGTAATCTCCATGTGATAAGAATCTACCACCTATACCCCAGTATTGAAATTGTTTAAGACAATAAGAGAGGTTAAATAAACTCTTAATCAGGTAAGAGCTTGCCAGTCATCAGACAATATATTAGGCACTGACTGGAGTGATCTACTGGGACGCCACAAGATTCAAAAGCAACAGACAGCTCAATGGTGCATTGAGGTCAGCTTATGGCACCTCACGCCAAAGAAGAACCCCACTGCTCCACTGCTGCATGACTTGAAATACATAGTGCATAAAGATGTTTTCTTCTATTCGGGGGAAAAAAAAAAAAAAAGAAAATAAAAGAGAAAAAAAAAAGAAAACAGAAAAGAAAAAGTGTTTTTCAATAATTTTGCCTTTTCAAGCAGCTATTGGCATCTACGTCATTGGCTGACTGCCCCCCAGCCAGCCAATGTGCTGTGGCTAACTCATCCTGTAACACAACCCACAGCTCTCTCAGACCCTGGGGCCCTATAACTCCATTTACACTGCAGCTGCCACTCAAGAAAAGCTGTGAATACCTCTGAATATTCACTGCCATCATGTCAGCCACCAGGAGAAAAGCAAAGAGACTGGTGACTCCTTGGCAGTGGCACCCCAAGCCCATACTGTTGCATATCCACCAGCTAGACAACACCAGTAAGAATGCTATAGACATTACCAGTCACACTGTTTAAGAACAAGCTACCATATGCATGAAAAGTCTTTCTAACCCACTTTTTCATGTTTAAGACTACTTATGGGAAACCATCATTGGTTTACATGAAGCAGAAAATGTAAAACAAAGTTTTCTTGCTCATGCATGGAGGGGAAATAAAAATGGAAGAAATTTAAAATCAGAAGAAAAATCTCAACAAGTTTTTTGAGACTATTTAAAACTAGCTATAGAGGTAATAACTGTGTTTCCAGAGAAATTTTAGCCTTCTGTTAACCTTCCAGCAAACCTTTAGGTGCCCAGGCTCTAGAGAATGGTTTGCTCATTAATTTCTGTAGAAGTCATTTCTCTGAAAAAAACCAAAAGCAACAGAGAAGCTCAATGGACACAGAGCTGGTTCAAACTTCTTCAGCCAGCCTATTGCCCTATTTGGAAACACTCCTGTACCACCTCCCCCAAGCACTTTCAGGCGCAGGAATTAACATAAAACCCTCTGTATTAAAAGACAGAAGGACCTCCTGCCATTTTTATTTTGAAAGCACTACAGCAAAACACAGGGCAGGCACTAAGCCATCCTGATCAGCCTCCTTTCATTAGAAAACTAATTTTTAGGCTGATAAAGCTCACTTCATTATTGCCACAAAAAGATTACTCCCTCTTTAAAAGGCATAAGGGGCTACCATGCAATTTTACGTTTAAAAGATGACTTTACTATTATACTGACACTCTTCCAAAGATACTTAGTGCATCTGTGTTTGCTGAAGTGGAAATTATTAGGAGAGAGAACAAACACTAATTTGCTTTACAGGAGCACTCTCTTGGTGTTCTTAATAACCAGCCATTAACTCAAGGTGTCTGATCCACAGTCAGCCAACAGTTTAACACGGCAAAAAAAATCCCCTACACCCATGAACTTGAACCAAAAAATATTTTAAGTCAATTTACCTCACTGCCAAGCCTATTAATGACCTAGATACTTCAATCAAGTTAATTATCAAACCATCACAACTTGTTAACTGTCATCCCTACAGCAAGGACTAAGCGACTTACGTTGCTATTTTGACCTGTAATTTGCTCCTCTTTTATCTTCCCATTTCTACACACTTACTGGGAAGATGCTGCTGTAGTGACAGCCAGAAGCCACACAACCCTAAAACTGGATTCTCACTTTCCATTACCGTTTGTGCAATTTCTTTTGTATGGCTTTAGGAGGGCTTGGATATTTTGAGCTACTGGTAGTTGCAGCCTGCAGAGCCTGACCATGGTGATCTCCTGACCACGCAAGACCTCCTGTTAAAGAGAGCCATGAGGATGCTACTAGCTTTCATGGCAATCTCTCCTGCAGCATGCTGAAAAAACTTAGCTCGGAATATTAAAAAAGTCAATACAAATAAGAAACTCATTAGCCTGAGCAGTGGCAGGTAAGGTGGCAATGCAGAGCATGGAGAACCTTGTTATCCACCAGTGCTGGGAAAGCAACTGCCACAGGAGAGAGGAAAAGGAGTGCAACTGTCACCCTGCCACATGGTTCCTGCCAACAAGAGAAATGGGCAGGAAGAGCCAACCACAGGAGCAGCCAGCTAAGGGGAACAGCAGAATGAAGGACAAGATAAAAAGATTTACAGTGGGGGAAGAGAAAACACAGTAGACAGTGTTGACAGAGGTCTAAAAAGTGGTGTGGAGGTGTGGTGTTCCTTAACCCAGGCCAAGAAGTGGCAGTAGTACCCCAGCAAAAGGAAGATTTATAAGGAATGTGCAAGATCCATACAATCAGATCAACTCAACAGGTTTTATCAGAAGTCTGGACATGAGCACTGGAAGAGGTTCTTAGGGGAGTTGCCTGAGGTCACAAATTTTACTGGAGTATTGAATCTAAAATTGTTCAAGAAATTCTTAGGAAGAAAGAGGGAAGAGCCCTTAAAGGGCAGTGGAGTATTTGCACAATTACACTAACAGGCACAATGTGAAACTAAGGAATGCACAGTACTGACTCTGACACAGAGCTCCTTCATTCTTAGATGTTTGCCTTCATTTACTATTTAAAAAGTATGTCTCGCAGAACTTTATTTTACTTCAACTTTCCATATAAACATGAAACAGAATCAAAATGTCTTCATACCCATCTCTTTCTCCATCTCAGGAAAACCAAAGTGTATATTCAAAGAAACTTAAGAGCCCAGTTTCTCCCGATTTTGAACATAAGCATTCTGTAAGACTGCATTTCAGGGACGCAAGTGTGCTTACAATGAAATGAAAAGCCCAGCATAACCCCCCCATCCACAGATGCAGATTTTTCCTGCTCAGAGATTTAACTGATTTTTTCTTACTAGGCTGCAAAAACACCCAAAACCTCTAGCCACAACTTTCCTCCTCTTCAAATAGAAAAGAAGAGAATAATCAGTCTTCTTGTCATTCTTGCTCCTTCATAACAAGAGTTAGCCAACTGAAGCTTCATATGCTTCTGGTACCAGCTTACAAGCAGGACCCACTGCTGGAGACAGCCATGTCCAAGTTGTCTAGAGTGGTGCTGCATTTGTCACCCCACTCAAATAAGGGAAGTTTTTCCAAAGTGGAAAACCAGATCTCTATCTGGTTGCCAAGTCATATTTCTTCCAAGTCAAAGTGACTCCATCTCCTGTGGCATCAAGGTCTCAAACAAAGTAAACCTTTGCAACGTAATCCAACCTTACAATTAAGTATTCTGTTACTTCCAACATACTTGCTATCAAAAGACTGAAGATTTATCCTAATGCCAAATGTCCAGTCTCTTGAAATTCAAAAACTGTCTTCAGAAAAGACATGCACATGTCCTTCCTTGTACCACTCTGCCTCAACATAACACATAGATTAAGCCCTACTGAGATGATGCAGTAACATGCTAAAAGCTTCCTTTAAACAAAAAAAGAAACCCACATTTCAGCTTATGTCAGCAGTAGGCTTCTTGTGAAGAAAACTAATAAATATTCATACAGACAACATCAAAACCAGCAGTACCAAGTTCTTTAAAGTAATCTGAAAAAATAAGTAGGATGTTTGTATATATGCACGCTGTTATGGTTTGAGCTAATTTTATGGTACCAACACAAGGACTTTAAGAGAGGGCACCTTTAGGACCCTGAGGGATCCAAGGTGTGCGTGGCAGCAGAAAGGGGTCAATATTCCTTCCCAATTTCAGCCATACCCTATAACCTATAAAAGCCAGGATGGTGGAGGAAGCTGCCTCTCTTCCTGATCCCTTCTTCCTTGCTGTTTCACTGCCGTTGTCAACAGCTCACCACATGCTCTGCATGGTCTGAACCCATCTAGTGCTGCTGGGTAGAGACATGGATCCCTTCTCTGAGTCAGCCCTGCCTCAAGGGACACTTGGGCACTTATCTCTGTGAATGCTGGTATCAAGTTTTTTATATGCTTGTATACATTTTTTATTACTCATCCCACAAGTTACAATTCTTTCCCCATTCCAGTAAACCTGTTCTAGTTTTAATTTCCAAACTTAAAGTCTCTCTTCCTTATTCTCCTTTTATCTTTCCATGGGAGGGTAGAGTGGGGTAACAGAGCAATTACGTTCTCTGGGTTTTGGTTCACCCTAACCACTGAACTGCAACACACACATAGACATTTGAAGAATTTTGACGCCACCATACAAGACAAGTATCTTAGGCATGGCAGTCAAGCCAAACAAGTGGCTCAGCAATGGGGATTCAAGAACTGAATAAAGCCCAGGTGTTGCCCACTCAGTGACTCAGCATCTGACTCACATCTATTGCACACACCATAACTCCGCTGCGAGGAACAGTCAGTCTGCAAGAACATCAAGATGAAAACTTAAGGGTGGGGGGCAGGGGAGGCATGTGAAAGTAAAACAAGATATACAACCAATTTAATCAGCCAAAAGGGATGGGAAATAAGTAGGCTGGATAACATGTGCACAGCTCCCACCTCAGCAGCAAGTTTAATGAACTCACTTGGTAGCTACTGGAAACCTAAGTATTTTAACAGCAACTCATTTCCCACTAATACTCTTATAGCTTATACTGTTACTCAACAAGCTTAAATTATGTTTATGCATAGTAACAATGAACCTGGCAGTGAGAGATTCTAGCCTAATACTTTTGTCTATCAACTGGTCACTGTAATAGTTTTTACTTCGCAAAGCTCTACTGAAAAACAGAAGAATGAACCCAGCATATACGCAGCATAATGCCCTAACTCAAAGAGAACACCCTCACTCAGAGAGCTGGAAATCATCCTTTTCTAGATATGTGCACAGAAGTATTTTATGCTTCATACGGATGGACAAGGAAAGCAAATAAGCATTTATCCTTCCGAAATAAGTCTCTTTCCTTCGCCAGCTGATTCTTTTACAAACATGCTAAATGAAAGATAAGCTGTTCTTTTCAATACTGCTCTGGTGATAGATGCAGTCTTTAGATGTGAGCCACTTGTTAGGAATATCCTGAGTAACTTAATTCTACGTTTATAAATATACGTTATTCTTGAATTATAGCACACTCCTTTCACACAGCTTACTTTAAATAAACACTGCTTCTCTGCTCCATTCTGGTTTGCTTGAAAAAAAAAATACTCTATCACAAGCACACCACATTTCAGGCTGAAGTATTTACAAAAACTGGACGGAGAAACACCAGCTGTGGTGAGGAAGAAACAGATTCAAGAGAACTCTAGATTTAGAGAGAAACTTAATATAGACTTTTGAGAAAGTTTCCAATTCATACATTGAATTTTAAAAGTAATTTGCACAAACACAGGTTGGGAGGAGACGGGATTGAGGACAGCCTTGAGGAGAAGGAACTGAGAGTGGTGGTGGAGCAGAAGCTCAACATGAGCAGTCAGCGTGTTATTGCAGCTCAGCAAGCCAACCAGGTCCTGGGATGCATAAAAATAAGCAGACAGACAGTGTGAGGTGATTGTCCCTGTCTATTCTGCTCTTGTGAGACCCCAACCTGGAGTACTGTGTCCAGTTCTGGATTCCCCAACATAAAGACATAGAGCTCCTGGAATGTATCCAGAGGAGAGACACTAAAATGATCAGAGGGCTGGAGCACCTCGCCTGTGAAGACAGGCTGTAAGTTGGAGTTGTCCAACGTGGAGAAGAGGAGGCTCTGAGGTGATCTTATAGCAAACTTCCAATATCTGAAGGAGGCCTACAAGAAAGCTGGGGTAGGGATTTTTATATGTGTAGTGAGTGGAAAAGGGGCAATGGTTTAAAACTTGAAGAGGAGAGATTTAGGTTAGACATTAGGAAGAAATTCTTTGCTGCAAGGGTGGTGAGACACTGGCACAGGTTGCCCAAGGAAGTTGTGGCTGCCCCTCCCTGGAAATGTTCCAACCAGGCCAGGTTGGATGGGACCTTTGAGCAACCTGATCCAGTGTGAGGTGTGCCTGCCCATGCAGGGGGCTTGGAATGAGATGACCATTAAGGTCCCTTCCAACCCAGACTATTCTATGATTATATGATGATTTCAGTGCATGTGTATTCTACTACTGGCAGTACTAGGAAAATTATCAACTCCCAGTCTCACCTTGGGTGTTATGGTTAATTAGAACTTTCTATGTACAAAATTTTGCAGCATTTCTGTGGTGCTCCTAACCAAAGTAAAATAAAGATATTTGCTTATTAAGGGGCAGCACTATACATTTGAGTAATTGCTATATAGCATTAATTAGACATCTGTCTTTACTTTGAAGAGTTTTATTAGAAAATTATGGTGAGCAAAACTGAAACATTCTCTTTATATTCACAATAATCACCATTCGACAGTGGCCAGAACTGAAACATTGCCTTAATCTAGTTATTTGTATTGTATTGATTTCTGCTAGTTAGATGAAAATCTGTAAAGAATTCTAGTTTTTCTTTTTTCTTTTTTTTTTTTTCTTTTAAGGAAGTATTTTTTATGCTCTCTTCGGCCCTCTGTCAAAGTGACTTGATTTTCTATCACAAAGTATTTGCATGACAAACCTTAAGCTTGTTTTCTTAAGTTTTTAGCAACTGCCCCTGCCTTCATCTTACGTCTTCTCAAAAAGCTAAGATTTTATTCACAAAATTTTTACTCATTCTCTATTCCTATTTTAATAAAAAATACTAAAAATACATTTATACTAGTATAGTAACTAGTAACTATACATTATTAGTATGTATAATTACAAGCACATGCCTAAAAAGCTGCCCAACAGCCCCGCAGTTACCCAGTTTTGGATCCACAAATCCTGCCACTATGAAGCTCCAGTCTAAGTGTTGCAATTGTTTCAGCTCTGTTCAACACATGTGAGTTTGCATTGCCAGAGTGTTCAGAGAGACCATACACATCAAGGGGAAGCAGAGTGTTTGCTGATACTCAAAAGCATCTAGAAATACTGAAGTAACATGGATGCAAGCAACTCAAAGTAAGGGCTTGAAATGGATAACTGAGAAGAAGAACACATTGCAACCCATTTTTGTTTTGCAGAAATTGTATCCAGTAGTTCAGTACTTCGCTATCCTAATGTCTAACATATTTGATTTCTGTGTTTGGGGGTTTTGGGGTTTTTTTTTTTTGCTTTTTACACCCACTTAAAACTATGCACTGTGGACCTCTCTTGGACAATGTATTTCTGATTTCTGAAGAACAACTATCTGCATTGGCATGAACAATAACCAGTGATCAATGTTCTTTAGTTCCAAGTTGGGGGTGAGTAATCTTTTCCAATGGTACCTGTCACATCAGGTATAAATGGAAATCCCACTCCAGGAGTGGAAGGCAGTCAAATAATGGCCCCTCCTAGCTTCTTTTAAGTTACAAGTCCAAGATGTGGAATGAGCTAGGGACAAAGGGCCTATTTCAGAAAGATTTTTAAATAATGATGAATTCAAGTTCAATGCTATATTTAATAGTCTTACCAGGAACATCTGTTTGTATTCTCGTTGCAATAATCAGGAGCAGCAGGAGCAGCAAAGCACACTGCTTTAAGAGCCAAAACTATATCACACAGGGAAATGAAGTACACAGGCTGAACATGGTGACTTATCTTGCTTAGTGCTGTGCTTAATACAGGTGGGTCAGTTTACAAGGCAGTTTTTATTCACTGTTTAGTTTGTAATACAGAATGTAGAGACAGATGAAGTAATAAGAAACATGCTGATCAGTTCATCTATCTTGGGGATACACTGTATACTATATTTCCAGGCCAGAGTCAGACATCTGAAAGTGTGATGGTTAGTAGCAAATGGAATGCTACGTACATCCCCACAGCAGCAGAATTCACGTTAATGCATCTGCCAGCCCCAGGAGAGGAACAAAAGGAGAAAGAAAAAATAGTTCGTAAGACTTATTTTCCCACCAAACCTTACCTGTTGTCCACTTTTAAAGGGGAATGGCTTTAGCTACAATTTTATTCAATGCATATTCACAGCATTTCACCTGCCTCTGCTCTGCACTGTCCAGGAGCTCCACCCACTCTGTTCCAGGGCCAGAAAACCCTGAGCCACTGTGGCAAAGGGCTCCTAGAGATGGGCAGCTCTTCTCTGGGTCCCAGCAACAGTGCAAGGCTCATCAGCAGACATTAGCTTTTTGGACCATGTGGCAAGGTGTGGAAGGGGACACAATACATGCCAATACATCAGACTTTTGCAGCTCAAATCATGTCAAGCCACTCTCATGAAGGTAAGGCCAGCCTTTCAGGGTTGCTTTCAGGTACAAATACATGACCACTGGACAAGTTGATATGCTTTCCCCCCTCCTTTCCAATCTTGTCTCTATTTTCCCTCCACTTCTTGGCCATACCAGTGGCCCAGGGGCTGGGGAAAGAGTAGCACCAGGGAACTGATCCTGCTGAGAACAAATGCAGCACCAGAGGTTACATATGTTAGTGCTTGACCAGATTAGTTCCCTGGTCTGACACAGCCTGGCTGCATGAACTACTGCTGGCACAAGGCAGAGAGCAGGAGAACAGAATTACCCACCCTGCATTCATCTGTAAACATGGTTGAAGGAACACTATGGCTTTTCTTTATGTCCTTTGTACTACCTCTGCATTAAATAAGTGCACGCACAAATAATACTGATTTTAAAAACTGAGATATACATCATATATGCAGCTATTTCCTTTTTGTTCTTGTCGCCCAATTTCTAAATAGCTTTTGGGTTGCACGTGGGATATTACAATAGCCAAATTACATCATTATCTGGCAACTATGGCAGGCCTAGCCTGTGAGTCACTTTCCAAAAATGAGGAGAGAGTCACACTAGGGAAGAACATGCAATTGAAAGGTTTCTATTGTTCCAGTGGACTGTGGGGTCCATAGAAGTTCAGAAGAGGAGCTAAAATTCTCACTGTTGACTTAGATGAAAAGAAGCATCTTAGAGACGTGAACAGGCCGATAAAATTGCACAGTCCCAAAAAATGGAGCTACAAAATCACATGTATTGCTCTATTAATGATGGTGCATGGCATGTATGCAAGATCCCATTGAGCTGCAGGTTAACTTCCCCTTCTTTTGCCAGCTGAGAGTCTCCACAGGTGTAAGCAGCAGCTTCACTAATCCTGTGCACAAGGCAGGGCCACAGGGCTAAAACAAGCCTTCTCAGTCCTGTCCAAACCTTCAATTAATCAATCAGAGAAATAGCTAGAAAGAGACCCAAGAGACTATGGAAAAAAGTTCTCACAGCAGAATGTCTTGAGGAATAAAGTTAATTATCACAGAAGTGTTTCCAGTTCTTCACCAAATCCAGACAGTTATTCACCCTGAGAAGAATGTTTCTTCTTCAGTCACTAAGTGGATCTTGTTTGTAAAGCCAATTTTTGAAACAAAGTCTCTCACAGTTCGGGAACTAGGATACCAGATTAAAATGTCTTTCCAAAGCTGAAAGATACTAGGAACGTTGTCCGTACAAAAAAGGACGGGGCACATACGTTATTTTCCTTTTTGCTTTTATGTCATAGCTTATGTAAGATCTGGTACTAATTCCTTACAAGGTATATTGGAAACATCTGATCCTGCATAATTGCAGAGTCTCATTTAAAGTATTTTCTAACCTGGAAAGCTCACTGCACACTGAATCAGTCACTATATATGCTAAGCTATACAACAGATACAAACAACAGATTTATTAATTTCTTGACTTCAGGAAGCTTAAGAGGCAGCTACTCCAAGAAAGAATGAGCACTGCTCATCAAAGGCAGTGGTGCATACACATTTGTTGTACTGACTCTTCCTGCTTCACACTCACACAACAATCTCTCCCTGCCAAGTTAATGGAGATGCCTGAAAGTAGCAGAAATGCTGTGACTGAATTTGGTTCACGTTTATGTCTCCTTCATTGGACATCCAAAACTCTGACTCTTTCCGGAAATTCCTATCTCTGTTTAAAATTAACCACAATTCTGACAATTTTTATCCAGCTTACATATTTGTGTGTAGTATTGCTCTTCATGGCATCAAAGCAACACAATAACCACTTTAAAAAGCCACCACTGTGTTACAGTATAGTAACTATTACAGTTACTCTCACTATAGCTCTATTGCATAGTGCACTCTCTTTTAAGCCACCTGCTACTTCACCTTCCTGACCTCTAAGAAACACAAGCTATGCTAAATGCTTTCAGCTTCTGCAGAGAGCACACCACCCTGAAGTATTTTGGGCTTCAGTGACTGAGTACACTGATTTCTCCCAGACATTCAGTGCTAGATCAGTATCCAGACACAGGTACCAGATCTGCTCTACAAGCCAAGATGTCACTACAGAAGAGAATTGTGCAAAGCTGGTGCTAAGCTGGGTCTGCCCTGCCCCATCTTGACCCTACCCTGAGTTATCCCACACCACTCTCCCCCTGCTGCAGCTGTGCTTCTGACATCAGAGAAGCAGCAGAGAGGCTTCAGTACCTGTGCTGTTATACCCATCTACAATAGGAAACTCACAAATGCTAAGCTAGCACACCAAGAGCAGCACAACTATACAGAAGTCAAAGCTGCCAGCTGGCAACTGGACCTGCAGCCCAACATCCCACAGTGGCTAGTAACATCACATTTACCTGCCAAAAGCCTCATTGAGGACTTCATGACATCTTGGGTTTTGTATCATGTTCAGCTGCCAAAAAACATCCCCCATTTTCACCTCACGGTTTTTGCTATGCTCATGGAATGCAACATTCCATTTTTTTAAATAGCCCCAAGGAAGGCACCCCAAGCTAAGCTGCTCTACACTTACTTAATTTTAAAGCTCTGTTTTTTGAATGTTAGAAAAATAAACTTATTCCATCAAGCTATGATGGTATGTTTTCATGCAGGGGTGGAACAGGCTTACCTATGTACAGAAGTGTAAATGAGGATTTCTGAACACTAATGATTTTACTGCCAGGAAACCCTACTGGTTCCTGTACTTTATATCAAACTACGCAAAGCAAAATTCTTCAAGACAGACAAATACAGGGTTTGTTTTCTATCTGCTTTTCTAAAATGGAAAAAAACTTCTGTGGCTAAACCCCTACACACAAATTATATGATGAGCTAGACTGTCAGACAGACCTTATCTTCTCAGGAGGGTAGGGAAAATGCTTCTTCTCCACACCTGTGAAGGTGACATAAAACAAGTGGAAAGGCTTCGTCTAATTCTTGTGCTCAGTGTAGCTGGGTGCAGCAATCACTCCAGCTCTTACAAGGCATATCAGGTGTTTGATAAAAAGCAACCCCACAGGTTGCTTACTGTCTGGAGAAGGAACAGTAACCAACCCTCACCTGGGCGAGTTGAGTCAAATCATCCGAATTTTTCATACCTACCTTCACATTAAAACCACAAGGGGAAATCACTCTTTCTGATGAAAAACTAGAGATCTAGAAAAGCTACTCTGTAATAACATTGTGTTTTGTCAAAGAGAACAAAATGTTGCACAGAACCAGCCAGATCTGTTGCCTGCTTTGTTAAATTCTCTCCTAATACTCACAGAACATTTTTCGCCTGACTGCATCTAAAACTGTCAAATTTAGGACCAGTGTCTCAACTACTGGTGTGAGCAAGTATCTTAATCTCCTATTCATCTTAAGGCACTCTCAAAGATAGGTCTGTCATCCTGATAAAGTGTATGGGGCTCTTGGTATCCTAAGGTGAAGGCTATTTGCAAACTTTACAGATCAAGTGCAATCCAGCAGTTTCTTGCTGCCACCAGGACACAGGAAGTTCACTGTCAGAAGCCTCAAAACAAATAGTTCTAGTTCAAAACTGTTCTAGTCCTGTATCTAACAGGCTGCCTTTTGAATGGGATATGTCTGTCCTAATTTGAAACTTATCCAAAGAAACAGCCTGATTATAAGATGCATGCCAGAGAATACAAATTGTACTGACAGTTACAGACTGGACAGCAGATCCCAAAGCTCCACATTTTGTTTCCCAGCACATCCAGAGATGTGCAAGTATGTTTACTAATTAGTCTTAAAATCTTTGAGACTCAATTTATCAGAGCAAATTTTGTGGGTTTTTTGTTCAAATGTCATTGCTCTGAACAATCTAGTTCAGAGGGTTGACTCATAAGGCCTATGGACAACTTGTGGATGCAGCCATAGTCAGAAGCTTGAAGAAATGCAGCAGTTTTGTAACTAGCTTAACTTCTGAGTACCTTTAGCTCTAAATTTGAGTGCAACAACTCAGGGTTCTTTGTGCACAAACAGTATTGGACAATATTCATATAGGCTTTAGAGAACAGTCATCTATTCCAGCAGCTGCACTCCAAGACCACACAGGTGTGCACAGATGGTGCACATATAAAGCAGCATTCCCAAGGACTGAGGGCTCAAACTTACTCTGTTGCCGTCAAAGGTATTGAAACACAGCACTTAGAGCACTGCACGTCAGGCTGAAATTAAATCAATACTTTTTTTTTTTTTTAAATAAAAGTGTCTAGACATTTTTCTGTGAGTTTACAAGGAATGTACAAATGACAGAGGAACTAGTTTAATTACCCTTAAGATAGCTGAGCTGCTGCTCAGTGCAACAGATGAGATCTCCTCAGCTCTGCAGAAAACAAAGGCAGTCATCAAATTTTAGGCAATAACCCCAAGATCTTTAAGAGTATTTACATACCTGCTCTTTGTTGAAGAGGTCAGTGTGCTTCATTAGGAGATATGTTCAAAAGCCAGCTGCTTTACTTGAACACTCTTACCGTATATGATTGCTATTACCATCTTCTCTACAAACATAGGCATTGCCCTAAATTTTAGGTGTATGGTACTGATAATCTTCTGAAAATATTTTATTCTGCTTTCAAAGCAAAAATGTTTGGAGCCTTCTAAGCTGTTGTGCAGCTCAAGGTAAGTTTACATGCTTGCCAAAATTGTTGGCCTGGGACTTATAGGACATGTCTGGATTATTAACATTAAAGTTGCACCATAATCAGAGCATGTGAAGTTGACCATCTGGATACAGACAGATGCTACATATATTTAACCCATCCACCTTTTGAGGTGAGAACAAGACCAGAAAGACCTTGTATTCCTGTCACTACCCTTTCAAGTGAAAAGCAATGGCTACTTTCCAATAAAACAGCTAAGCACCACCACTGAACACACCAGATATAATGCTCTTCTAATGCTTAACCTAACTTTTTTTTAAGTTTTTTTTTTTTTTAACTAAGTGGTATTTAACTGCATCCTAAATGGGAATAATCTTAAAGCAACACTAATTATTGTCTTAAGAACACAGCACTGATGCTTTAGAATAACTTAAGAATGAAAAGGAGAGTATGAGTTGTCTTTTTTGTTTCTTTCAAACTCCTGACACAGCCTCCTCATGGTAATTTTTCATCTGCTTTATAGAGCTTGCACAGAGCTCTCTAATACATCAATTTCATCAGAGGAAATTAATCTTGGACAGGAAGGGGCTTGGCAACTGTCTCTAACCTTGTATGGCTACTGAACCAAAACAAAGTAACTAAGTCTAACTCATTCTGATCCAGAACAGGCTCCTAACTACTGCTGAGAGTCCTCCAGATCCACACAACTACCCTGACAGAAGCAGTAATAACCTCAAATAAATGATTAGTATCTAGGGAGCAACCCTAGCATCCAGAAGAAAGCTATTTTCATTAAATCTCATTATTGTTTTTCCACATATAACCAGGCTTTGACTCACTGCTGTCTTTTCTAGTGTTGATTTTGACTGTACCAGAGAGTTCCCCAGCAAAAGGGAAGCCAAACATATCCTTATGAGTAAGAATAGTTAGGCCATGAATACTGGGATTTATTCACACATTTTCTGCTTAATTGTGACAATGTCTTACCAGCAAGTCAGTGATGGGTATGTGGACTTAAAAATGTGTGCAGTCATGGGGAAAAACAGATGGGACAACAATCAAGAAATACTGAATGTTAATATGGCTTCTAGATGCAGTGAAAGTCGCAGCCAGCACTATTTTTTTTTCACTGAACACTGACTATCAAACAGCTCACCATTCCTACCACAAATGCTAAACTGAAATACCAAGTGAATTGCAATAGCTTCCAAATTCAAGGATAAAAGGCAATCATTGTTTTATGCCGGGAACTTGTGGGATGAAGCTTAGTGATGACTAACATCTGGCTACCATCAAATCACCCTTTGATGATCAGAAGAGAACATTAGCTGAAGTGAAATTATCTGGTGTTTCTACCTTCAAGCATAGCAATTGGAAAAATCAGTCATTAATAAAACTTCCCTTCTGCCCTCCACAGCAGAGTCAAAAGATGTTGCAGAGATTAATAATACATGAGACAGATATAAATGAGCATTAAAGCAACAAAGAGATGTAATTTGACCCTGGATTTCCATTTCAGGATGACTTCCTAGCTAAATATAAATTCCAGGTAACTACCAGCAGATCTCTTCTCCCTGCTCTCAACAAGGCTGACTGCAGCATGAATGAGGGAAATGAATTGTGTAAACAGAAGTGATCCTGGGTGCATCTCTATTGTAACAAGGAGCATATATGGCTTACACTTTCACTGTAGTGAGGGTTACCTTGCCAGAATAAATTGCTACAAGTACAGGATCTGCCCTGCAAAAAAAACCCCAACAATGACAAACAAATAAATAAATGCTGTATTGAAGGCAAAAGGAATCTCCTTTCTGAGATAAAGTCAACAAGCAAGGAGCATGGTGCAGGAACAGCAGCTGTGCCATCGCTGCCACTTCCATCCTCAGGACCCAGGGGTGGGAACCAGGAGGAGAAAATGTCCCCCAGACTGCATCACAACTGATTCTCTCCCAGGTTGCTGGGGTTTGACTCTGAAAGAGCAGGAAAGCTCTTCAGGCTAGGGAGGCTTCGTCTGTGGCAAGCATGATTTGCATGGAAGAAAACTTATTAAAACAGCCTACACCAAGGTGTAGATAAACACTTATTAATAAACAAATGCCTAGGTAACTTATTTTGACAAATTTTGCTAGTATTAAGCCCCAGTTTAACATCAAGTAGGAATCAACAGATAAGCATCTGTTTTCTCTGCCACTACACTTGCTGTCATGTAAAAAGTGGCATTCTTGAGTTGATACCATGCAGTTATGGAATAGGATGGCTTAAAAGGAAAAATACTGCACAATGACTCCTTTCAAGCCCAGCATATTGGCAAACCTCCATTCCTTGCAAACAAGAAGTTTGACCTGGAGCAATGAACTTTCCTGGAATTTAAGATCTCATTAAAATATATAGTTACTCCTTCTCATTATAGCAAAAACCTTAAAATATGAAGGCAACATAACTTAAAAAGTATCACCAATTTTCCAAGCATGCAGACTGCCAGTGCGCTTACTCATCATTTACTGTCTTTAGAAAATGAGGAAGATAACAGGAACTGTACATTTTTGTTCCTGCAGACAAAAATGTAACAGACATTCATGTACCTGCATGAGGCAAAGGAAGGAACACCACTAAAGAGTGGGAGGCTAACTGTCAGTAATAAACAGTCAGCAAGTCTCTTAACCCTCCCAGATGTGAATGATGAGGAGGATGCACTAGGTGGAAGAATTGTGCATGGCTGTAAGAGTAGCTGGAAGGGAGAAGAAAAACTCCTCTTTCTTAAAAGAAAACGAGAAGGCACTAATGGAGTTGGAAAACTTGGAAATTTGTGGGGTTTTTTGTTTCATTTTTTACCTCTGAAAAATAGAACATTTGCTAGACATCCACTAGGGTTAGGAACAACACCTGCTGAGAAACACTAGATCTCACTGTTACAGCCACCTCCCTTCCAAATGATGAGGCATGCTTCATAAAAAGATGCTTTTCCTGAGCACACTTTAATTTTCATGCTTTTGCTTGACTAAACAAACAGCTTTTAAAATATTGCTTATATTATTATTTAAATATTGCTACCCAAGGATTTTCAGTTCTCTTTAGATTAGGCATTCCAGTTTGTGGCAGATGGGGAAGGTAACAGCAAGGATAGATCAGACAATGGCTATGCTTACATTGGAGTAAAACTCCATCAGTTAGTAAATGGCAAGTAAGAAACAAAGTTCTTGGATTCTAAAGTTTTTTAAAAAGAGGAAGCATAGAGAAACAGAAACAGCATAAAGAAATAATCAATATTCTTGCACAGAATATATTTCCACTTCTCAGTGTTAAAAATAACTGGTATAATCCCATGTTTTACTCAGGAAACATTGCAGAAGTTTACAAAATACATCTACAGTAAGCCAAATACTTGAGAATTTTGCTTCCATGCAAAGTGAAAAACAAGTGAAGACAAAAAAACCAGGACAAGAATAAGAACAAAAGTTTCATATTCACTTCTCAGAGATGACAAATAGGAAGTCAGGAGCAGATTAAAAGATAAGCAGGAGGCCATGAATGATCCTGAACAGCTGATCCAGGGAATACATCACATGAGGCTTTGTCTGAGTTTTCTTTTTAGAAAATTCACAGGTCACAGATTTTACCAAGACAGTCCAAAATATTGATCAAGCAGGCTCCATTCATACCAAGAATGATATTCAGACCACGTTTTGATGACTCTTTAGATTTTGTGGTCTCCCAGACTACATTGGTTTGTTTTTTTAACTGTGCTTCTATAATCTGCACAAGTCTTTCAAATCCTATTTCAGTAAATTGCTTGTTACGTTCATTTAATGGTCTTGGCTATCCAACCCTTGACTGTAAGTGTAATGCATATCTTTAAAACAAAAAATGCAGCCATAAATATCATTTACATTTAGTATATTAACACCATTGTTTTTAATTGTCAATATTGCTATAGCAAGTTACTATTTGATTGTTACAGAAACTGTTTAATCAGAAATGTCCAGAAGTTGTTTAATTTAGGGCCAGTGACTACCAGGTCTGATGCTGCACAAGAAATGCAAGCTAGAGACCTACTGCCAAGTCTAGGCAGATAGAATTTAGTGGTTGCCCTCTGCCCCCTAACAAGTACATAAATATTATCCCCTAAAAAATACCTGGCTAGCATAAATGTGTTGTTAACAGTTAAGGCACTTCTAAGATCATGAAACTCAGTGAGCTTTAGTAAATCATTGTTTACAGCAGGAGTAAACATAGTTAACAGCTCAATATTTGTATGGAACAGAAGAGAGATGTTAACCTTACAGAAGCAGGCAATCATTGGCACTTGCTCTGAAGGAGGAGCAATGTTTGAATTGTACCAATTAAGCATTTCCCAAAACAAAGAGTTTAAAAAAAAAAAATAGTCAAAACTAATATTGCTGTTCACAGCATTATCAGCACACCAGCTGCTATCCTGAAAGAAATTTCTGGTAAAACTGTCTTCTGGCAGCCATCAGAATCTCACCGTGGGGCGAGCCTGCTTCACCTGACAGTCCTCCAGGCTGCCTGAACACTGTTACCCTCTGATTCTTTAGCCTTCACTTTCATGGCAACTCCAACCAGAGCACGTAGAGAAAGATAAATGTTCTCTCACAGTAAATACCAATCCTTTCTGCCCATCCCCAAACAACTCAGCTTTGTGCTCCTGCTTAAGGTCCTCCCACTTGCCTTTTTAAGGAAGGGATGGGACAACATATTTTCATCCTCTGAGGAAGCCCCTCTCCTCAACCAAAAAGCCACTCTCAGGCCCCCATCTCCTCATTTGCTTCTTTCTCAGCTTCTTGGACTGCTTGACTGTGATTCTGTTGGGACAGACTCTTGGGAGAGTCTTGTAGAGTTTGCTGGGGCCATTCTTCTGCTCCCTGAATGGACCACCCCCACACACCATTAGCCCATATGTTTGCCTCTGTTCTTCATCTGTTTCCTCTTCAGCTTGATGTCATCCTGGTCTGATTCCTGCAGTAAAGACCATTCACTACTTTGTTAGCTGATTTTCCCAGGACACATTCTGAGGCTAAGGAGATGAACGGCAAGACAAATTTTCTTTAAACCCGGGAAAGGTCTTATCAGCAGTGATTAGGGAACTGCAACTGACTCTGCCCAACTGATGAGGCAGAAGTATCCAATCAAGCATCACACCCAGAACAGCTCTCCTTCTTCCTTCACTGTTCACAAAACCATTTGTTTATAGTATCAGAGGCAACATATGAACATCTTTATCCTATTTCTTTTACCAATATACACGCAGCCTAAGTCTTGTTATTCCCTTCTCCAAAGCTCATGCTTTGAGACACACTCAATGACATCAGTAAACCATCTGCTCCATGTTCAAAAGTTTTCATTCTCTGTCTGCCCATCAGAAAGCCATGTGCATTACAGCAGTGCCATACTTACAGTACAAAGTTCTTTATAGACAGAGACAGGATATTCACTGCATTCATCCCTAATCTATTCAAATAGGTCACTCAAAGTTCAGTGTTTAACACACCATTGCCAGACGGGGTATCTGGGATACAGTATTTTCTCAAGTACTCTGGAAAAGGATTACAAAAGGCAGATCTCAATCAGTGTGACTACCTATTAAAAAAAGATTTAATCAATGCAATAACTATCTCACAGTCTGAACTTTACCCCTCCTGATCTATAGGTTTATACCTTCAGATGTAATATGTTGTTAGTGAATCACTTTTCTAATTAGATACCTAATCAGTGTGGAGGGAAAGAAGAGGCAGAAAGAGATAGTGAGATATTTCAGCATCTAGTGTCAGGTCTGTATTAAAAATATTTTAGCCCTTCCAACACACATGATCAAGTGTAAAAACCTGCCAACTGCAAGTCTTTGATATCAGAAGAACAAAGCTGCCAGTGAATTTAACAGGGCAGGCACAAAGATGAACATGTAAACAGTTAAGCCTAAGAGATTGCATTTAAGTTTTAGAAAAAAAGCTATTAATGGGCTCCTTAGCAACTTGGGTACGTATTTCTTTACCATTCACATCATGGAAAACTGTCAAGACTGATGAATACATGAACAAGTCAAATGGAACAAAGCTATCTCTACCCTCTCACGTATCCTAGTGCTTTCCCAGGGCAAGAGGAAGAAGAGGTCGGGTTAACTACAAAGCATCTACTGAGTGTTTCTCACACAGTTTTGCTCAGAAAAGTGGCAGAAGTCCATCTTTGACTCCTGCACAGGTATGGCAAGTTTATAAATCAGAACACTTCCAGTCTCCAACCTTAGAAAAAATCCACTCTAGAACTTGAGCTATTTCACCTAATTGCAGCTGTCCAAATCACTTCTGCAGATCAAGTCATAAATCTTTAATCTGTCTTGGCAAGTTTATATCAATTAATAAACTGTAGTCAGAAATCTTACCTATAGAAAAAAGTACAATTCACTCATAGTAGCATATGCCAGTGTAGCCAACAGAAGCGAATTACAACACAGGCTCATTTTTATCACCAGCTCAAGCACTTTTGACCTTTAAAACATGACCTCTATTCAAGTCAGGATTGCACTTTAAACTCATTAAACCACTTTCTAGGACATACTATGTCAGGGTACTTCATCACAATTTCTGAATGTATTCCTTGAGAGAAACTTTCCAACAGCTGATGCAGCAAGAGAAAAAAAAAATGCCTGAGGTTATTCTATTTTTTGGCTCCTTGATCAGACTCCTCAGAGTAATACAGTCATCATGAAAACATTCTGCAACACTGACTCAATAGTATTTCAACATTTAAATGTCAGAAGTGGATGAAAGTGGTATTGTGCAAAAGCTCTAACAACTGTTATTTTAGAAACTGCTTTATCAGACATTACCAAAGCTTTACTTCTAAACAAAGCAGTTTTCTTGTTTCACTTGCATGCTCTAGTGCTCCCCAGACAGAAGGTTTACTAGTAGGCAGCCATGTGAAAGGATTCACTGTTTCAAGGTAATATCCATTTTACACTAGACACATGCTTATTTTAATAGAGGCATAAAAAAAATAAAAATAAAATAAATTAAAAAAAAAAAAAAAAAAAAAAAAAAAACAAAAAAAAAAAAAAAAAAAAAAAAAACGATGAATGCCTCATGGTAAATATTTGGACCCCTATTTCAGCTAACAAATTTGCACATCCTTTTCCCAAATCCTTGTTTGGCCAGTCTTGAGAAAAGCAGACGTTCCTCTTCTGTAGCAGGAGGAGGAAAACCCCAGCTGCAGCTTCATGCACTACATCTGCTTCTGCTGGACTGCTTACAAGATGCTCAAGCAACACCATGGTGCCCACTCCATTATTGTACTGCTGCATGTCCCAGCACATTTGCAGTTCTCTGGTCTGAAACAAATGACTAACAAAAGAAAGTGACCAGCAAAGGGTCAGGAACTATGTTCACGAGCCTGAAGTGGGAGACCTAAAGGCAAGGAGTCATTCCTTTGTTGCATTCTTAGCACAGACATCATCCAAGAGCTCAACACTCTTTTCTTCAAAGAACTGGACAGTTTTTCCATGCCTGACAAAAGCACAAGAAGCAGTCATAGCATTTATTTAAAAAAAAAAATTGTTTGCTTCATCTTATTCTTTTACTCTTTGGGAAAAAAACAACCAACCAACCAAAAAACAACTGAAGAAAACCCCAAAAACACAAGTGTAAACTGTCTGGTATACTGTTCCACAAGGCCAGAAAGCCTTTTTCACACCAGGTTTATTTTCAGATACAAAAATAACAACAACAGAAAAACCCACAACCAACAAAAAAACCAAACCAAAATGAATAAAACAAAAAAAACAAAAACAAAACAAAACCAAAAAAAGCAAGCTGCCTGAAGCAATTTACTTTCCCTTGAAAACTCCCAAGTTATTCTCCCAGCCCTACCCTCTCCCATTCTTATAAGCAAGATAAAGGCTTGGATAAAAACAAAACAGACTAGATATTTCTTCTCATGGTTTTCTTGCTGCTGCTGAAACATAAGCTTTTGGCGTGCTGCAGGCAGAGAGAATTTTTAGTAAGGAACCTGCTTTACATGAAAAGCCACAGAGCACACTCAGCACTCATTATTAATCTAACCATGTTATCAAAGTACCAGCTAAGCAGGATCTTCACAGAAGATACAACTCTTCCAGTGCCACCCAGCTCACAGCCCAGAAACAAAATTAGCAGAGAGCCCTGGGAACTCTGCCCTGATAAAGCAGCTTCTTTTGCAACACTTAGATCTTGACATCAGTGTAAGTCAGCAACCATTCATGCATGTTCTCTTTGAACATGGTGGAAATTAAGGAACTGTTGGAAATTCTGCACTGAAATACATGTATCTATGTTTTCAGGAAGCCTGTGTAGCAACAGCAGAGTTCCACCCTGTATTTTGAAATCTAATGACAAGCCACAAGAAAGGAAAAGTCCTTCAAGAGAGCCAGGTCCAGTTCTTTCCGCAGAAAAGAGGAATCCAAAAAAGAGCTGCATCAAATACAATCTTTTGCCAAAATCCAGATTTGGCCTCACTTTCAGATAGCAGAACAAATACAAATAACAGCTTTGTTGACGCTAGTAAATGCTCAGTCCATTAAGAACCCTTTAAGAGGAGGCCTCAGTAAAGCAGCTGCAGTCTGTTGCCTCTTCCTTGGCATCATAGGTTATTAAAGGTCAGTCTTGTTAAATCCTGCAGTTACCACTATTTGCTTGGTCTCTCTTTTTCCCCCACTGCAATGGACAAGTTCAACCTCTTGTTTGATATCTTTACAAATGTCTACAAATGCTGTTTAACGTATTTTCCCAAGAAGCAAAATAATGACTGCTGACATTGAAAATACTATTGCAATCTCAGCCAGTAACCACCATAGCAAACTGGTTAGTCCCCGCCAGCTTCAGGCACTGAAATCTCAGAGATGCTATCTTTCTTTCTTACAGTGTTCTCTGGCAATAAACAACTTCTAAAAGGAACTTAAGACACTAGAAAAATAGTGCGAGGTCTCCTGGTACTCCTAGTTTGTCCTTAACATATTAAAAGTGCATAAACCCACAAGTAAATAACTTCTGCGATAATTTTCTATTCTACAATATGTTCTCTCCTATTATTTCTCATTAAGGAAAACAGTACGTGCTGCTGTCATGTGATACCACTATGACCTTGAGGAAGTGGAGAAAACATTGAAACTGGAATCATAACAGAAGTATATTTAACACCAACAGATCGAGGTCTTTCTCTGTAGAGCGAAAGCAGCAGGAATATTTTAAAAGCATCTCTCAGCTTTACAAACTGAACACAGAAATATGGCAGTGCCTTCCAATTTTTCCCTCTTGCATTTACCAAGACTTCAGCTTAAGTATAAACTCTCCCAAAAAAAAGATAATAGCCACCCCAATATTAAGCAAACCACAAGGTTAGATCGGTGTTCATGAGGAGGGGAAAACAACGAAAAAATGGTGTGAATAAGAGATTGTGAAAATACTGTGAAAGCATGCTATTAATAAAGTTAAAAAATCTGCGAACAGCTCTCTCAGTGCCATCAATACTTTATGAAAAAAACCCACATTTCCTCACATTGCCCCCCAGCAGCTCATGTGAGGGAGGCAATAAAGTGAAGAGATTTGATTTCTGTGTTTTAAAAGCATCCAAACAAAGTGACCCTCAAGAGTTACTGGGTGTATTGAGTTAACTCTTCCCTCTTCAGTAGAGGTTCATCAGAAAATGGGAAGCCCTAAAACCTGACTTCAGTCACGAATCTCATTTATAACTGTTCCAGCAAAGAGAGTGCAGCTGAGACCTAGGGCTGGCACTCCCCCAAACATGCTGCAAAGCAAATCCCACTTGACCAACTCTGTACATCACATAAATGCAGACACACTTGAGTAAAGTACACTGTGCTTTCCTTGGGCCGTGGCAAAGGAGGTGATGCAATCTACAGCTAGGAAGCTGCCAGGAAAGGAAGATGTTTCAGCTTTTAACATCCACTGATGTCACATTATTTCATTGCTTTGCTTCTTTAACAGATGAAAAGAGGTTTTGCACAATGTGTAGATAGTTGTTTATGAAATCATTCAATTTACCCATCTTAGAACAGTCTGTATGACAGCCAGGCTTTAAAGAGACACCTGCAGCAAAGCATGACACAGTTGATGCTCTGATGCTTTTCACATTTATGGAGCAAATCCTATGTAGTGACAGGTTCTTGGCTGCAGGAACCATTGCAGCTTTTATTGATGCACAAATTCTGCCTTTGGCCCTCAAACCAGTGGACTGCTTGGGAGCAGAATGACAAGGGTAGTAAAAAGCATCGTTTTTAAGGCAACTTCATTAATTACAAGAGTTCCTCTTACACTCTTACTTACTGCACCAAATTCTGTAATACTCAGATTCGCTTTAATGGTAGCCAAATTTTAGAAATACTTAAGGTGCCATAGCTGGCAGGAGAGCTTGAATTATTAGACTGGCTTTATCAATTCCCTTATGGGGTGAATGTACTAAAAACAGCTCAAAAGCTTTAACAATCCAGGTGGGAGCAATAACAGGCAGGATTAGAATCCAGGCTTTTATCTCCACTGCCCTGCAAAGTGAGTAGTGTACTCCAGCACCACAAGCATTTACAGCATATCTTTTCAATTGGAAATCTATGAGCTCTCATCCCAGAGCAAGTTAGCTCTTTGTCTTCTGGGTGGCTGGACAATTATGCATGCAGTTAACTACCATCCTGCCAGAATAAATCTGTACTGAATGCCACAATAACAACTCACTTGTCAACACTTTCCAATTCAACTCTAATAAAAACAAAAACTTGCAAGATTCTCTCCATTTCAAGCTGGTAGAGATGTTACATGTGCAACTAGTGGAGAAGCTGTCTTCCAAGACAGAACCCCTCTAGCATGTATAGTCACGGGAAGACATGCAAAATCCTTCCTAGCACTCCAAGCTTGAGAGCAGCTCCTTCCAGTCACTTGAGGGTTCATTTACAACCCTTCTCCCAGACTCAAATTTGTTAGGCTCAAAATCCATTCAGAGTTCTCAGTCTCTACTTCTGAAAGCAATTTCAAGCCTTGTTGTCAAGAATGATGCTAGCCCACAGCAGAAGCAGTAGAATACATTAGACGTCCTGCTGCCACTGCAGAAACAGACAGCCACTATTTCACCTCTTCATTTTGCAGCAAACAGAAGGTTAATTCTGAATGCATACACTGTGGGATATTACAGGAAGGATATTTTGGGCTACTATTTATCATTTTACAAACAGGAACAGTTAACTCCACGGATTGTTTTCTCATCTACACATGCACCAGTATCCAAGATATCTTCTGACCACCTGATGTGATTCAGAACTGCAAAACAAAAACCTTGACAAGGAATAGGGGTTTTTTTTGTTTTAAAGAAAACATTCCTTTGGAAATACAACAGAATTAGTTTAAGTTGTACTAATTCAAGAATGCATGCCAGTTCCTGAACTCAGTTGAAAAACAGATCACTTAAGCTTTCCAAAGAATGGCTTGGCTTATAGAACCTTCTTTCTGCCAGTGTTAAACCTGGGATTGAAGAGATTACCCTGAAATCACTCTTCCTGTGCACTTACAGAACATGCACAAGCAATTGGAAGAAACATAGGCAGTTGGAAAGCAAGGAAACAGTGGAGCATCAAGGGCCATTTTCACAGCCCTGCTTCTAGTAAGGCAGAGAGACCTTGAGGGTTTTATTTCACCTCATATATAGGCCTGCACTTGCTTGACTCCTCTTCTGTCAACAAAATGAGCAAAAGCAGTTATGGGAGGCTGTCCCACTATAAGGTTCAAATGACAGTGGCTCCAGATCATCAAGAAGAGGAGGTCTCACAAATATCTGAGTTTCTGAAAGGTGAGTACATGCTCTGAGCAAGTCTTGGACACTGCTATACCGTACCTCTTAATACATCCTTGAATTTAAGTGCAGCAGAGTAGAAAGCCATCTTGCTTAAAGTACACGTATCACTGAGATCAGCAGCAATACAGTACCATAGATTACACAAACCCTCACAACCAATCCTGCTTCTTACAGCTTAACCCAGCCTGGTTGCAAGTCTGAACTGTTGCTTTAAGCAGCACCTTCCCAAGTCCTGACAGCAACCAAGTCAGTCAACAGAGCACTGCCACACAACTTGTGGTGGGGAACACTGTGGGTTTTGCAATAGCTGTATCTACTAACAAAGGATTGACATTGTAGTGAGCAACATCAGCAACCTGCAATGGAGCAACATTACTGCATACCTGAAGATAGGAGGTACAAAATGTCACAGTGATCCTTCTCCAGTCAGTGAATTGTCAAGATGTTTGTACCAACAAATATGATTTTTAAGGGAAACTCAGCCTACAAACCTCAGCACCTGCCTTATCCCATTAAATGCCTGTTTGAGGTAGCTGGAAAGCAAAAGCCAGATGCAAGGCAATATTAACATGTTCAGTGAGCACTGAGCTCTCCACTCCCTGCATTGTTCTTCCAGGACAGAACTGAAGATTTAGTGGTACACTGGTTTCTTTTACAAATCTCAACAATTACTGAACCAATTTTAGGGTATTCAGTCCCAAAGCAGTGGGGATATGGATTTCTAGCAGGTGGATGGTGTGTGGATTTCTAGCATCCACAATACCAAAGCAAAAACCACCTGCTCTGGAAACATGTTTCTTCTGATCACTCAATTTCTTTTTCCTAACAGAGTGAGATCCAATCAGCACATATCTGTGGGCTCCCCACCACCAGTCTACAAAAAGTAGTGCTACAAAGGTCACCAAGTAAAGTTGCTGCATCATTGCTTCTGAGCCACGAAGAGCCATTCACATCTCCCATAGTAGTTTCTGCAAGAGCCTGAATAAACACTTCCTCCAAAGATCAACAGCTCTCCAGGACATGGCAGTTGGGAAAGGAGGATCTCTGCATGTGAAAAGTATACTCCTCTTGGAAGGGAACTGTTAGCAAGCAGATTCCATTAGCCCAGGTAAATGCCTCCTCTAGTTCAAAGCAAACAGACACATGACAATGCAGCAAAGCTTTTTGAATGCTTTACTAGAGTTTTAGCACAACAGGATCCGGGCCAGGTAGAATGCACCACTTGCTAGTCAGATACACCAGCAGTGCACCAAGCAATCTTCACAGCCCTCAGCCCAGCACAGGTGGCACGGGCACACAGAGTGTGTGCCCTGGCAAACTCACTGTGATTTATTCCATCATCAACACATAAGAAAGTAAAGGCTTTGGCTGCTCTCAGATGAATGGGAACTACATCCTGATTTACTGAGCAGAGTCCAAACACTGCAGAAAGACCTACCCAAAGGTTAAGAGCAACAGTTAAGCCCTTCAGCACTAAGCAAAGGATAAAACAACTGCCTTCCATCCCACAGTTACTGTCACAGTTCTTTCTAACAGCAGCTTCATACGAGTCCCTTAGAAAAGGCACAAACCTCATGTCTCCCTGCTACTTCTGCTGCTCACAGCTGTGCTCCTCCCTGCACAACCCAGCCTCAAGGTTTCCTTTACCATACTTCCAGATGTGGAAGTTCTGGATGGTGATGTGCAAGAATCCCTGCCAGCATCCCCCGGTAGACTGCCTCTCTTCTCCTTGATGTGGTCCATACAATACCATAATTGACTCAGCTACTACTGGCACCTTAAGCGAGGTCACTTGAGGTTACACTTAATATTAACTAGCAGCTGCTCAGCATGCAGAATGACCTGAGAAACAGTCTTATGGGTGGAGTATAAAGTCAAACATACTTTCAAGTTACATCAGAGATAATCCAAGTTTCAAAGGGGGAAGTGAAGCAGAAATGAAAATTCCATGTGCTTTCCTGGTGAAGCTGAACTTACAAACTACACCAATACAAGGACATCTGAGCATGAACTAGCTTCAAAATTGTCATTGTTCTTAATAAAAGAACCACAGTTCTTTTTGTGAGAGGGTGGTGCCTAAAAGAAAGGTGAAAATCTTTGGAAAAGAGAACCATCTCTGAAGTAATTATACAGTTAGCTTTGGTGCATGCTATGGGATAAGGGCCATATGGTTTAGTCTCCAAAAAACAGGCCACATTCATCATTACTCAGCAGCATTATCCCACAACTATACACACTGACCAATGACCCATAACGTGCATGAATTACCTCAACATCTCAGTGAGCAGGTCAATGTATCCTGTACAAAAACCAGCACAAAGGTTTCTTTCTCTCTTCTTCAGATCTTAATAGTAAGACTTTTCATATGCAAATAGCAGTATAAAAGCATTTTTTGATTGATTGACATCATTGACACTTGCATATGAAAACTTTGGTGTATCTGCACAATTCTATAACTATGTGGAGCAAAAAACTGTTCAACTCAATAGCTGTCTGCTAGGTAAGTACCTGTGAGGATTGAGGCATGAAACAACAAGTATGCTTTCTGATTAATATTTCTGTGCAAACCTAAGGGGCAAGTATACCCTGGCCAAGTGGGATTCTTGTGAGAATATAATGTCAAGAAGCACACTGATTTCAAAGCTTTGGACTCTACAGAGCTGCTGCCAGCCATGTTCACTGATGCTTTTTTAGGGTTAAGGCAGCAGAGGGGAGATGAGCCAAAGTTCATAATCTACAAAATGTCAGCTGACTACCATTCCCAGAAGAATGATTTTTCTTGCAAATACTTCTTGGTAACCTGTTTTGTGTGTATCTTAACATTTTCTGCTTGTCGTCAACTAGCTGTGCAGCTATATGACAATTTTATGCATTTGCCTCTGGCCACAAAGCTTTAAAGATTTCCTTTAGTCTGAAAGAAATGGACCTAAAATAGATCATAACTAGCATTAGTTCACTCATAGGTTGCTAGGCCTGCATGACTGCAAAGCTTTGCTCATGGAGAATAGCAGCATGAAACCTGGAAGTATTAACTTGTAGTACAAAGCCTTTTAGGACCTTGCTACCACCCAAGGAATGGTGTGGATTCCAAAGCTCTCCATGGTCCCACAATACTGACAGCTGGAGCAACTTGAGCTTTTTAGTGTGCTATGGTACTGCAAAAGTCTTTGCTTTAACTGAAGCCTATTAAGCACTTCAGGATTTGACCTTTTAAGCGTATTAAACTGCATGTACATTTTTACACAGTAGCTTCTAACTGTGATCAGTGTCAATACCATAACTAGCCACTACAAAGGTCATAAAAAGCAATACAATAAAGGAGGCAGGTTTTGCATAATTGGAAAAGATTGAGGATTTCCAGTTTCAAAATAAAAAAATACTCAGAAATACTCAGAAATTTGTGAAGCTAAAACCTTCACAAAAGTTTGTCCTGTTGAATGGTTTGAGTAAGTAAAAAGTAGTAAGACAAATGCTTGCAGTTCTGGTTATGAAATTAAAGTATATACTTTCTTAAAAAAAAAAAAAAAGTGTTCCATTTCATGCAGAGAGAGACAAGGTTACGAGGTTAGAAAAATGAGGCCTCCCATGGTTCAAATCAAGCTTAACATAACAAGGTATAATTTCCAAGAAGCCAAGAGAAATAACATCTGCTTAATTGTGCCTGATTACAACCCTAGCCAACCACAACAGATTTACTATAAACTTGATTTGCATTATATGCCAAATCTTCAGTCATGTCTGAAAATCACTCAAAACTGTACTATCATTTACAGAGTGGTAATTGCACATCTGTAGAGACAAGCAACATCAAAATCCAAACGCAAGGCAGAATGAGGTTCTCAGTATTACAAAGACAATCTTTGGAAAGAAGTGTGGGAAGTTACAGACATTGAAACTAACCTATTCCAGTAAGATGTTAGGGTGTGTGACCAAACTGTTCACATCCACCGTAAACTGTTGCTATTCAAAAGAAGAATTTCTGAAGTGATACTGGAAATATATTGGTATAATGTCTGGAGAGCTGCTATCAGGAGAACTCATGGCTACTTTGAAGTGAAAAATTGTCTACTCCCAATTGCTTATCCTTGATTTAATTATTCTCAAGACTTCAAGTACACAGAATAGTATCAATTTTTCTATACTTTCTGCTATGCAACAAACTTCCCTTAAAGACAAAATAAAACATAAGCAATCAAAATCTTGATTTATCAGATGTGTAATTTTGAGAGAAAGTATCAGCAATGGAACATAAAATAATACTTTTTCTCCTATATCAAATGTAACAGCCTATTCAAACATTAGAGACCTCTGAAGATACTACAAGCATGTTCCCTCTGTTTAAAAACCAATTTCCTATGCTATATGCATAGAACAGATACTGTGCCTAGCACAGAAGGTATTTGTGAAAGCATCAGCTACCAATGACAGGCTTTTTCTTTCATGTTAGACTAGGAAAGTTTATTAAAGTTGGGTTGAATTAAGTGTGCAAACACTGATCTGAAAAGATCTGAAAAGCAACTGAAAGTACCTTCTTAACCTGTTTAATTAGCATTTCAAAATGCAAAGCTACCATAAAATAATATTTTTATTATAGTTATAGTGAGAAAAAAAGCATAGCTCTTTACACAGTACTGTCCCAGACATGTTCTGCCCCAATCTTTTGCTATATTTTGCTTATTTCAGTATTTATTACTGTTTAATATGGACCAACACACATTTTGTTTGCACACTGCTGATTAGCTGAAGCCCCATTTTCTGTCATTCCATCAGCTGCCAACTGAAAGGAAAAACTCTCCTTGCTTCACCTATTTGAAGTCTGCTTATTGTCATTGCTATCCATACTGTCCTGAATACTCAAAAAATCCTCTCCGTGCATCCAGGTTTTACGAAAACATAAAGCTTGCAGCTGTAAACAGAAATCAACTGTTGCAGACAATCCCTTCCTGGAGTCGACGATCCTCTTCCTCAGGCTGATCAGGAGTGACTCCTCTCACTTCAAGGCCCACCTTTTATTGGTCCCCCAGTTCTGCTCATGCACAGCTGGGCCCAGCCCTAATTGGGCACCAGTAGGCTTAACAGGAGCTCATGCCTTCCTCTTGGCAACACCTGATTGCCTCTACAATCAGCTATGCCAGAGAACTCCCAGGTTTCACCCAGGAGGGCACAGCTAGGAGCAAGCAGGCACAAAAGACACCATCCTGCCTCCCATGATCCAGTCCCATTGCCACAAGCACATAGAAGGGGAGAGGGCCCCACACATCTCACCAGGGCTGCTCTAGCACTGGGGAGGAGCTGGGATGAGTGCCCAGGTGGGATGTCTCCAGCTCAGCAGCACCAATAGTTGATCCATCCCAGCTAAGCAGCTATGGAGATTGCTTGTTTCTGCAAGGTTTTTGCATGTGTTTGTTGCCACATTGTTTTCACGTTAATTAGAGTCCATCTGGGGACAAAGTCTCACAGTGCAACTGCATTGTCACAACACTTCTTCACTAAGAGGGACATTTCCCTCACCCTCTCTTCCTCCACAGCATTTCTGTCCACCTGAGAGAGCAGCCAGAGCCTTCACCAACCTCTCCTCCTTGACCAGCTCTGGGGCCAGTGCCCTGACTCAAGAGGATACAGTAGGTGACCTGTGAAAAAATCCAGCCCCTTGGCATGGATAGTACAAGGCTCCCTACAGAATCATGAAATCATTATGGTTGGAAAAGACCTTTGATATCATCAAGTTCAATCATTAACCTACCCCAATCTAATCCAGCGCTAAACCATATTCCTAAGAAGCATATCTAAATGTCTTTTAAAACCCCCCCAGGAATGGTGATTCAACCACCATACTGTGCAGCCTGTTCCAGTGTTTAATAACCCTTACAGTGACAAAGTTTCTCTAACATCCAAGCTAAACCTCCTCCGGTGCAGCATTGCAGCCCCACCTCATGCAGTAGCAAGCATTAGCCACGAACATTACCAGCAAATGCCACATTTCCAGGAGATCCAGAAATGCTTTCAGGTACCTAGCAGCCATGGGAATGACTGTTCTGGCTTCAAAGTCCCATCACCTGCTGGCAGAGCTGAAGGAGTGTTTTCTTCTAGAAAACTGCTCATAGCATGAGCCCATATAGAAATAAATGAGAGGAAGGGTTACTTATGGCAGATGCTAATCTAAGTCAGTATAAAAAAAACACAAAAGCTTGACATATGAAAAATCAGGGGAGCTGTTTCAAATGAATTTTGAACTAAAGTGACGAGTAGTCCTTGGAAGGAGGAACCATGAAAAAAGCCAGGAAGATAAAATATTAATAACAGTAACAGAAATGGCTGGATTTTGAGACATTATTCCTACCTTGCCAGAAGCCAGCAGGTAGAAGAACCGTGAGTAAAATCAAAGATGTGATTCCCTGAGATGGTAGAGCTGATCTAACCTCTTAGCAAGGCAAAGATCTGCTCCCTCAGCTCTCAAGTGTGACTGCACCATATCTCCTGCCTCTTGCCCGGGCTGATTTTCCTCTGACCCCTCCATCAGACCAGGCAGCTCACTAAACCACTAGAAAACGAACTCAGCAAAAGAGCTACAACTTTCATACCAGCACAGGGAGCTGACTCAGCTGACTAAGGCCAAGTTCTTGCAACTGCATGATGGAGGCAAAAGGAGTATGCAGAGCAGGACAGTCCTCACCATCTGGAATGTGTGATGGGAACCATTCTGCAGAGGAAGAGGAAGAAAGTGCAAAGAAGGCAATGCCTGCTACAGCATAAGGGACAGCATACTGAACAGGAAGCGAGAATGGCTGATTTTATAACATCCCTAGGAAAAAAAAAAAACCAAACATTGGCAGCTAGCTGTCTCAACTGCTAAATAGGTAACCATCAGTGCCAGTCGTAGGTGAAGAGGGGAACAGTGCAGAAACAGAGCTCAGGTAACTTCTACAGTGGATTCCTGACTGAGATACACAGAGTTATTCCATTCTAAAGATTCTATCATTTGTCATCACACCGAGGTTTCCCAGCTTGCACTACTAATAAGAGTTCAAGTTTTCTTTTTCATGCAGAAATTTCAAGGAAAAACAGTCCAACTAGAGTCTAGGACTGAAAACATCATCAACAAATGCACAGGAGAGGAAAGACACTTACCAGGGATGCCCAAGGCAATACATTGAGTACAACAGGCATCTTTGAATGTAAAATGATACTAGCATACTTTACACATGATACTAGCAGCACTTCAAGATACTCCAAAAGCACAGGAATCCTGCACCTTGTCTCTTTGCTTAGTAATTAGGAAAACAGTGTTGAATATTTGTTTTGGGAATGAAGTGTACATAGCACAGTACATTTTCACAAAGGTATAAAACCCCTGTGCACTCGAAGATCAGTGTTTCATCATAGGTTTCTGCTTCAAGACACGAGAATTCCTGACCAATGGCTTAGAAGAACTAAAGGAAGAGTAGAGTCCAGGTTCTTATTGCCCTACCAGCACTTACCACTGAAACACTGAAATTATGAATCATTAACCCAGTAAGAGCCCAGGTGATCTTCTGCCATCTTAGCAGCTTGAGTGGCTCCACAAGCACTAATGCCAAGAAGGGAGCACAGCCACACAGCTAGGAACAAAACACTTTCTCCATTTAGTTGCATAAGCCTGACAGCTGCACACAAAACCAGAGCCTTAGGTATTAGCACCCAACCCTTGCTTTCTTTGAAGATGGTGACCACAACAACTCTGAAGAGATTGCCTTGACTATTTTATTTCTAAATCCTTCTATGAACTAAACTTTTCACAATGGGCAATAATTTCTCATACTGAATGCTACAAATTTCCAACATAAAGTTAATACAAGTAATTCAAGAAGCTTAATTAAAAGTTAGTGCTAAAAGAACCCAAGAGGTTGGAGCTTATCACAGAATGGTTTGGTTTGGAAGGGATCCTAAAGGTCACCTAGTTCCAACCCCTCTCCCATGGGCAGGGGCACCTTCCACTAGATCAGGTTGCCTCAAGTCCTTCTGTACTGCAAGCTTCTGTATTTAAAGGCCAGGTGTAAGTGTGCTGTCATTTACTTACCTTTTTGCTTCTTCTAAGTGGCACAGGTACTCATAAGCAATGTTCTGACGCCTCCTCTCATCCATTTCCTCTGCTGAAAGCCTTTCATCATCCACAATAGCTGCAAACAGAAACCCATATCAAGTTACACATGAGTCAGGCACAATTCCTAGTCATTTTTCTGAGAACCTAGACAAACAAATTACTACAGAACAAAAATTAAAATTGCCATAACTCCTTCTCAAAAGAGGCCTTTTCTAGCATGGTACACAAAGGTACTTAGATCACCAGGAAAATGCTGTTCTCCACCGGTTGAATTCCTACAGTTTGACTTGTTCAAAACCAAACATTTATTGCTCTTTGTGGCTTCGTTTGGGGGTAGGACGAAGCACTCAAACGCATGGGGCTGAGGCTGGGAGGCAGCAGACTTTCAGCTTGCACACCCTCAGAGGAATTTGAGGACTCCCATGTGGAAGCTCAAAGCAAGCAGTGGGTATGCTAAGCAGAGCCTCAGCAGCAGAGATGAAGACAACAGCATATTGCAAACATATCTCAAGGGCAACTTGATAAACAGATGCAACTTCAGGAACCTGTAAGGCTGCAACAGACTGAGCTGTCTCCTACCGACAGGGGTGATGAGGGCTGTAATAAAATGAAAAAGCTGTGGTATTCACACCCCTGCTTACTGCTACAACCACATAAGCTCCCAGAAAAGCACTCTCCAAGCCTATTTAGGATGATTCTGTGCACATCTCTATCTGCAAAAGATCCCAGTAACTAACAACTACTATCTCATGACTGGTCTCCCTGGTCTTTCCAGGGAACACAGGGCAGCTATTGCAAATCTCCAATTCCCCCAACTGTTTCTAGCAATCAGTCTGAACAACCATACAATAGTGCTGACTTCTGACTGATTTTAAGTCACAGCATGTGAGGCTTTTAGAAACAGCCTTCAGCATAAAACAGTTACCAAAATTACACCCTATCTGTGCGAGTGGATGCCAACTGGCCCTGCCCTTCCTGGTGCTTCTCAGGCATACACTCCTGTCACCTCATGTCAGACCTGACAATCCTGTGGCTGCATCAAGAGAACCACAACATGGGGCAGCCCTTGACAAAGAGCAACAGCTACACAGAGACCAGCTTCTAGGAAGATCATGTCTCTGATCTGAGCTGCTGTGCACCTGCAGGCATGCTGGAACAGGGACAAGGGAGGGGACGGAAATGCAGGGCTGGGCCAGCTGCTTTCTGCTGCAGCCCACAAGAGCCTGGTAGCTGAGAAAATCAAGATGCATCCTCACCTAAAAAAAACTGAGGCCCCTCTCCTCCTCAAGTGCACTAAGTGTGACTGCTGTATATATTTTTCATGCCACTAGCAAATGTTTCAGTGCTTCCCTGGTGCAAAAGGGGTAGAAAGACCTGGTAGCTGATACAGACAACTCAAGTAAAAGGCACTTGCAAAGCAAGGTGATGGGATTTAGAAGCATGTGCACACATTGAAGACTGTACTTTAAAAACAAAAACAGAAGAAAAAACCCTAACACCTAAACAAAACAAAAGTAAAAAAAAAATATTAAAAAAACAAAACAAAACCCAGCAACACAGGAATTATCCTACATGCATTTACTGAGGACACAGAAGAAATGACACTACTTGCCCACATTTTTGACCGGTGCTACCACTACCACACATTTGGTAACATATCACATGGCTGCTTGAAGTTCTGGAGTTTCAGTTCTAACCACCACAAACATTGATATCTCACATCTTCCTTGGCTTTCAAGATGTCTCTTCCTAATTACCCAGAAGTTTCAAGCACTGATAAATACGTGCCTCCAAGTCCCTTTTAAGTCTGGTATCTCCGACAGGCTTGACTCACTCTAAAATGAACTCTCAGATCCTGTAATCAGGTCATCACTTGCTATGACCTGAAACAGTAGTTTGGAGGCAAACATGAGTTGCAGGTGGAAAAACGCTCACAGTGGCAAACTGGCCATGGAGGCTGCTCCACTCCTCTTGCCCAGCAGCAGAGCCAGGATGTGCTGCTCCCACTCCATGACCCAGCTCCTCTGCTGCATGGGGGCCCTGGCACCCCAGAGTGAAGAAGTAGTATTGACAAGCCACCACACTGAAATTTTATGATTTCGTATCATTTTATTGCTTGTGACATTGAGGTCTAGGGCCACTTTTCAAACATAGTTCTCTGTCAGCTATGAGAGTTCCAAGGATAAGGTAAGTGCTATCAGAGGAGCCCAGCTGGTGATTCTAAGGGGCTATGGCCCTGTCAGCCAGGATAGGACAGCTGATACCAGACCAAGCCTTCATCATCCATGAAAGTTCCCATGCCCTCTTTCTCCTAGCTCATTAAATAGCCATTTACTCCTGCCCTCCAAACATAAGTTACCACAGCCATAAGCAAAGCAGCAAAAAAGGCAGCTTGCCTGCAAGTAGGACTAAGAAAAGCACACAACCCATTTGATAAGAATCAATCTAGGTATTTACCTGAATAACACTAATGCTTTACATTACAATCTAGTCCTGGATCTACTACAGGTCCCTCCCATTCTCAACAACAATATCCCAGATAGAGCAGCCCTGGCCAGTCTCAAATCTCACATTAAAATTATTTGCAAAGATTGATTGAGAAGGTGGATGGAGGCACTGAGATATTGTGGGACTGTAATAGTTGTTCTCCTTGGGAAGCTCCCCAATAATGAGGTAAAGTGGCAAGAACAAGTAACTTGTTGGTACCAAAAAATGGAAAACCCAGATCCTGTGTAGAAGAGATACTGTAGCAGCAGCTTTCAGGTAGGAAACCAGGCTTCTTTCCTGACATGGCCAGAGTGGCTGCTCCTGAGTGGCTGAATATCTGAGCACTGAAAAGGCAGAGCACAGGGAGTGCCAACACCTACAGTGCTAAGGCTGGGAGTGTCTTACATCAGCTGTGATAAGACTGATTACACACTCTCCCCCCTAGCTCACACTGGTTTCAAGTTAACAGTGCTATCACATCCAATAGGGGTTTACAGACACTTTTAAAAACAGCAATGACAACCAGCAGGATAGGTGCCCCCAGGACAGAGCTGCCAAAGAAAACACTTTAAAGAATTGGGTCCTTAATTCTAGTCCACTCTAATATATTTTGGCAAAGTCCTCTGTCTTTGACTAGAGCCATGCATATAGCTTTCCAAACCTTCAAACACCCTGTGAGCTTGGTTTGAAGACAGAAAGACCAGCCTTTCTGTTTAACAGGGAAAATATCAGAATATTGATGAAACAAACATATATTTCTGCTGTGTCATTAACTTCTTTATAGTGGTCAATTCAAAGAGAAGAGGGTGCTGCAATAAAGTAAGTTACTTGAAGACCCACAGCCAAGGCCAAAAAGGATCCAGACATACACAAAAAGTTGCATCTGAAAAGATCCAAATATCAGAGATCACATGCACATTATATAGAAGCTATGAGCACACACACAAAAAAACCCACAAAAAACTAAAATCACACCTTATGACTTTATGATTCAGTTAATCCATTCTGTGACCTTTGATTTTGAATTAAAAGGAAAAATAACATATTCCCTCAAAGAGGGAATGTTAAAAGATACATCTGGTCTACTGACAAGAACAAATAAAAATGCTACTGTAACTAGCATAAAGGATCTGAAATTCAATTAATTTTAGGTGCTGCTACCCTGTTAGTCAACAGTCTAACATTCAAAGCATGTTTGCTAAAGACACCTGATTCCCACATTATAGATATTCCGTCATGGAAAAACACCAAAGGAAAAGTGTGTGTGAAAGACTGCACAGAACAATGAGCAGTAATCAGTCTTTCACACTTCATTTTGAACAAACATAAGAACAGATTTATTCTGGCACTGAGTATGATGCAACAATTCTTTGAGTATACTCTTCTCACAGTTGAGTCAATGGAAATAAAGTCACATTCTAGTAGCAACTTCCAACATACTCTCATTCCACATTTCTCACAAAAAATAAGCCTATTTACCAGGGAGTATTCATAAACTGAAACTATCATCTTCCATCAGCTAACATATTTCATTTGCATCCACCTTCACCTTTGCCTGAAATTTTATCCTGTGAACCACCACCACAGAAGAAGTAGAAAAACAGGCAAAGAAGTAGCTAGGACAAGCAGATTACTATGGACTGGAAAAACTCTCCTGCACCCTGATCCAAGACAGCCACTCCAGTTGTTGGTAACACCTGGATCTCTGTTAGCTGCTGACTGTAGGGCTGCCAAAGCAACTCAAGGTGCTCGATGCACATACAGTCAACATGGCACAAGCAGCATTTACTGAGTCTGACTCAGCATTAGTAGACAGCATGAAGGTATTCCAACTCCTAGATTAGAGTAAGTTCACAGAAATAGGATCACCAGTGCTGAAGCTGCAATATAATTACTGAAACTACTAATGAGCCCAGATGTGCAAGAAGCACTGGAGCCACAGCCTTACTGGTAGTGTCTAGAAAGATTCAAAACTTCAGGTTCACACAAGATATCTCAGTTTAAACAAGAATTTTGAGAACAAATACTGTCTGTGTAAATGTTGTGCAAGTTCAGAGTTAACCCTCTTATCCCAGACACTGCAAGGATTTTGGAGGTGCCAGGGTCAGAGATAATCCATATCAATACTGATCTTACCAGATATATGCCATTAGTATACTTATACTTTACACAAAATTGGAAGCATTTTACATTTGCAACAGTTTTCAAATAAGCCTGTGGATTGTGTTTTTAAGTGAAACTAAACTTGAATATTCTATAATACATAACTCAAGACTATGCAAAGAAAAGTAATACTTGCTTTAGTTTTTGAATATGTATTTATGGAATACTTTACAAGCCATAGTTCTAAGTTATTCAGGGATAACTATTCCCCAGACAGTTTTTGTTATCCACAAAAACTGGGTCTGGAAAAAAAATGTGGAAAACCTATAACATTTAAGGCTTCCTTATCATTCATTAGCACTCAAATATATGACTATCTGCAATAGTTCACAAACAGCACATGGCTGCTTCTAGCAGGCAGACTCTTTAATGCGGTGTTTGTGACAGACATACCAAAACATGCCTTATACTGAGAAAGGCAAAGAAAAGAAACTTATTTCCCAGGGCCAATCTCCCTCAATTTCCTGCCACCAGAGAAGACTTTTTCCCATGGAAAGAGAGACGTGAGCAAGAAGGAGAAGGGCTCTTTTGGCACAGCAACAGGGAAGCTCAATACACAGGACGTAACGAGGATGCAGAGAACAAAATCCTCTTATGGTTACAGAAAAGTACTTATAAAGTCAGGGCTGAGGGAGAAGAAGCAACACATTAATGAGTACTGTAAAATGCTGGGATAAAAGTTTTTCACCACCTCATTTGAATTAAACATTAGCTAAACCATGTTTGGCAGCTCCAGCTGTATGCCATCCTGGCCATACAGTAAGCAAGGCACTGTTCCAGTCCACTACTGGAATTTCCACCACTGAAAATTTCTACAAAATCTGTGTATCATCCCTTCACATCTTCCTGCCTCCTGCAAACCAGCCCATCCTCACATCGCCAGTATTGGCAAACTGAAAAGAATTGAACAGACCCATGCTGTAACAGTTGAAAATGCAAAAGCAAAAGCCAAGCCCCTCTTGCACAAAAACTTCCAACTCTCTGCTGGCCACAGCAAGCCCTGGTGAAACCTGAACCTGCTACAACAGGCACTAGACAACATCCCATTTACCTCTGCCTGTACAATGAGGATGAGTCACAAACACGAAGCATCTGTCAACACACGTAAGTGCTGCAGTTTCAGGAAGAATCTAGATGCATTTTGGATGGTCAATGTGACTTAAAACCTTAGGTCATATGAGAGCATATAACTATTTTGTTCTAGAATGTAGTGTAATTTTTTTATTCCTAGCAAAATTTGTCCATTCAGTGGTTTTGTAAATAAAAGCACCCCAGGAATGTGTGCCCAGGGAAGTTCAGCTCTGTGGTCGCTTCCTGAGTGCTGCTTCTACACCAAGGCAAACCAGCCAAACTCCATAACAGAAGCAGGTGAGAGCTGGTAATGCCAGGCTCACTGCTACCTGAGCTGTCCTCACTGGAGAGAGGAGGAGCTTACAGCACTGCCAGGCAGCTTGAAAGTAAGTTGTCCAGATTACATGCCTAGATACCTGAAAAAACACTGCTCGAAGCTACAGAGGCAGGAGTTCCTTCCCAAGCCTCCACTCCCAACATGAACTCACAGGTATCTAATGCAACTGTTTATTAAATACGCACAACTTGAACTATGTGAATAGAGACCTTTCCATAGGCTGCAAAGAAAAAAAAATGGCTTGACAGTACCAAACACCTATTATAGGTGTTCTGCTGTTGGGGTATTATATATTTACAGGTGTATTATTATGCTGGAAGACATTTTTCTTCAGATGAAAAATTTAAGGCTCTGATCAAACCAGTTATCTATAGGTTTCCTCTATTGAAGGCTAGAGTCACAAGCAGATAGCACATGTCCTACAAAAATAAAACCATTTTCTGTTGCTCCAGTTAAAGGAATTCAGTCTATTCCCTGAATAGTTGTTCCAAGAAATGTCTCTTAAAAAAACAGACACTGCAAGCACTCAAAAACCTACCACAGCTCTGACCTTGGAGAACAGATTCACTGGAGACATTTCTAGATTGAGGCTCTCCAATATGACTTTTTTCAAATCTTTCCGACATTTAACTTCTCTCTCCCTTTGAAATTGCCTGTATCATACCTAATCTGTAGTCTAAGATTTTGATGCAGAAATACAGACGTATCTTCTGGCCAGCAGGCATTGTCTGTACACATCCATGCTCACTAACTGTCGCTCATACTGGATCTACAGGGCCACTGTTGTGGATCAGATCTCACTGCCAGACACTGCAGTTTGTTTTCAGGAAAAACAAACAAAGATCATTAGGATGGGAATGTTGACAACAGAACACCAGTAAAAGGACATCCTGATGCAAAACTAAGAATGTTCCCTAAACCAGTCTCTGCCTTGAGCTTTCTCACAGAGCCTCATTCCTGTGCATTCACGTTCCTGGATCCTCTCCCGACTTCCTTGAAGAAGATTTTATTTCAGTCTTATGAATCTGTTATCACAAGTCCAACCACATCCATTTACAGAGACTGAGCACTATTACAATACATGAATTTCAGGATTATCACATCAAGGGGACCATGATGCAACAGCAACCACAGCTTATGCTCCTGCAGCCGAGCACCAAAAATGCTTCATTTCACAGTCTATCAAGTGCTGACACTGGCAGAAGGCTTTAGAACTCCTCAGACATGTCTCAAGATACTTAAATTCCCACAAAGTTTAGAAAAAGAGTCTCGTTTAACCACACAGACACAATGTAGCTTTGTCATTCAGCAAGTAACCACATGTGCTGCCAGAACGTTTAACATTCATATTTCTGTTTATAGGTTTACACATCCTTTACTCTACATTTAAACCTCAGGCTTTCTACACTATAATCAAGACCTTAGCACAGGCAATATATTACAAGACACAAAATAGTCGTACTCTGATACCATCATGCAATAAGATAATGCCAGAACTCTCTTTTCTGGTACAATCTTTTAATCTTGTGCAGAAAAATAAAGTGGTTCCATTTTTATGTAATTTTACTATAATTGCTCTGTATGTTTAGCAGCACAAGGACAGAGTAGTGAAGTTGAAAGAAGTAAATGAAAATCCAACAAAAATTTCTTTGAGCTCCCACTGTTACCACCTACAATTACAAACATGAAATGCAGTTTATCAGCCTGTTGCCTAACCACTTCCACCTACATTTAACTGCCAGTCTCACTGTCTCCAGCAATATTTCACGTAGCTCCTTAATAAAATTGTGTTTGTCTTTGCATACTTTGTTAGCTGGTCACCTCAAGACACAAGAGTTTCCCCAAGATTCAGGTGCTCAAAGAACACCTTTAAAACTGGCACCTTTCTATGAACTACCCAGTTGACCTTAAAACTCTTTGCTAATAAACCCTCATTCTATGCTCCTGAAAAAGAAAAAAAAGAAAGAAAAGCCTAAGAAAGCACTCAGAGTGGTGGATCCAGAAGAGGCAGGGAACACCAGCAGCAAGGTAGTTTTTTTCCCTTCCAGACCATCCTATCTCCACTCGTCTATACCAAAACCCATTAGCATGGCCAAGCTGGAAGGTAGCTTGAAAAAGGGTACACAGGTAAGTAGTCAGTCTGGCTGGAACTTTTGCTTAGTTTCCACACACTCAGAGCAAGAACAACATTTTTCACATAGGCTTAAAAAACAAAACAAAACAAACAGTATTTTGAAAAGGCCGAATGGTCAAATCAGTACATCACTGGGGGCATGAGGCATTCAAAATAATACTGCACATTCCAGCAGAAATTTCCAACAGGCTTTCCTTCTCCAGGGGTTAATTCATGAGGAAACAAATAGTAAAGTGTGAAAGGTTCCTCTGTCAGCTTTATAAATTCACTGCTTTGTTAAATAAAGACCCTGTCCTCTGAATTCCATGTATTTTGACACATTTACCACTTGCTCTGTTCATTTCACTGGAATTACTTTAATCTGTTTTGCTTTTATTAGCAATATACATTAACAATCCTCAATAGAAGAGGAAAAATTTTACCATATGGATTTCATTTCCTTGTATTTTACCTACTGTGACCTCAGATCAACTTAACATGAGCAGAATGTAATTGAAATAATGAAAAGAACAGTTTAATATTGTCAGGCTAGTAAAATACACTCCTCAACTGCAAAAGACATAGCAAAAATATTAGTACACTCCAGCATCAGCACTGTAACTAGGTTTAGTAAAAAGAAACAAGTCTCTTACCTACGAACGCTATCAATTTTATTTTTTTCATCAGAAAGCTAATATTTCATATTTCTCTGAAAAGAATTACAGGTATATCAATTTGTCAAGTGAATATACACACCAACATAAAAGGAGGATTAACTTGTGCCAGGTAAAAACTTTGAAGATTACCCAGAGAAGGGTGAAAAGCTCAGCCAAAAGGCATTCATCCCTACACAAGGAGCTGGAAGCTGAGGCACAAGGAGTTAACAACAGAAAGAGACATGCTTGCAGACTTCTGCTGAAACACAAAGGCAACTTTCATTATGAGCAGTCACACTACAGCCACCACCTGTGGTCACAGCCCCACCCATAAACAGTTGTGGATCAAGCACAGGGCAGAAGACCACTGCAGAAGTGGAGTGGAAGAACAGGAAAGAAGCTCTGGAGACTGTCAGGAGGAAGGGCAGGGTGCAGACTGAACTCACCATGGTGGCACTGAGAAACCCCAGTTCAGGTTTATCCACCTCTCTCTGCACACACTGATGTTGACCACAGCTCTATTGCACTCCTACTGCTGCCATTTCAGATGCTCTGCCATGCAAGATGGCAGGAGCTAAGATCTCCCCAATTAGGCTGTTAAAGACATCTCAGCCAACATGCAGAACCAGAACGAAGTATGAGGCTAGGGAGAGAAGAAACTAGGCACGTCTGATAAAAGCTACTGATGCTTTACAAAAATGGAAACTAGTAGAACTCCACAAGGAAGAATGTAACACTAAGGTTTTTGGTCACTGTTGTTACTCGTTGGTAGAAATTTAGGCCATATAAACACTAACCACTTAAGATAAAGCCCTGCAAATACTGCACAGGATTTTTGGCTAAATCAGAGCCTTGTCAGATTTCTTTTCCAGCCTTGAAAGTGTCAAAAAGCTCACCTGCATTACAGCCTGAGACCAGAAGAGTGATTTAGAGATAAGCTTTCTGGTGGGGGGCTAGGGTGGCAGTAGTCTTGGCTGTGAGAAAGGACAAACACAAGCACAATAGGGACAGGGGGAGCAACAGACAGGGGAAGGGAAAAGCCACTCACATCTCCTGAAAAAAGTCTAGCATGATATTCTATCTGGGAGGCAATCATTGCCAAGTGGATTCAGTATTCATAAAAAAGCTTCCTAACCAGAAAACTCACAGTACCATAACCAGCTGGAAGAAACACAGCACGGTGTAGCTTAAAGAACTGAAAAGGAGGATGACAAGCCCAGAGCAAAAGACAGTATTTGAGGAAAAAGCTGTGAGTTACTCAATGACACTCAGATAAGAGCTACATGTGTCTCAGGGTCATAATTATAAGACTCAGGAGGACTGAAACACCTGTCTAGGAAAAGCCATGAGCAAAAGCATCACTTAACCAGTGAGTAAATTTGGGATCACCATGAGAAAGAATGCTGTGTAGAAACCTTCAGCCCAGATATCAGGTCTTAATTTTTCCTTTGACAACTCATCATCTCCTGCTTCTTCCCTAGCCAGTCTGTTGCACAACCCTTCTACCAAGCTCTAAATAAATCATCTGCTTCACTCTGTACTCTGAAAGGCTCTCCAGAAAACACCTGAAATGTTGCAGCATGCTTTTCCTCAAGATAAAAACAAAAGCGTGCAAGCAAAAAAAAAAAAAAAAAAAAGTACTCATGCCAGGAAGCCCAAAGCATTTAACTTGGCAAATGCATTTCTCTGTCTTGGTTTTCATTCCTAAATAATTATTAGTCACAATATCTTTAAATTTCATAATTCAAATTCTTCCATTTACAGGTGCAATAACCTTTTTAATTCTAGTGGGGAAAAAAAAACTTAAGCACCAGTGACAATGCATCTGAAAATAAAAAGAGCAAAGGATGCTGTTGAACAATTTTAATGCAAAAAAAAACAAAAAAACAAACTTAAAATTCACAAGAACATAGAGAAATTCTGTGTGATGTAGAACGTCAATGTACAGGCATGGTAAGCTTAGGTGATGAGCAGGACCTCTGGACACCCAGAGGCAGAGAATGAACAGAGCTATTGTGGTTCCTGCCCTCCCTCTATCATTCCTGACATCCCTGGGAAGGCAATTGAGCTGCTTGTGAAGCAGCTCCCAAACCTGCTGTGCACCCAGCAGCTCTTTCTTTCAGCTGAGATGGCCCAGTGCAAAGAGAACCACAAAAAAAAGGATGGAGGCACAGCATCAGGATCACAATAGGATCTCATCCTGAAACCTCTTGGCCTTGCCCCCCGGTGCTGGTCCACACAAGGGCAGAGAGGCACAGGAGATGGAGATGCAACTTGGCTTTTCTTGCTTCCTGGGTGAGACAATACATTCTTGCTGGAAGAAGGCAAACTTGGTGTATCCAAGCAAGTAAGACCAGCTCAGAGGCAGTCCTATGTCAGCAATGACCTCAGTTATTGCTTGAAGCCTGCTTGGCTGCTTCCACTCCACAGTAGGCAAGCAAATGCTTGTAGAGTTATTGAATCTGGCACTACTGGCTCTGGTGTAACCTCCTTCCAGTGCTCCCTGCTAGGTCACTTGGGGAGCACACTAGACAGACAGACTCTGCTTGCAGGACAATGCCCAGACTGCTTCTGGACAACTCCAGCCCTTGTTTCTCATTTGCACACAAACCTAATAGTAAGAATTAATTTTTCTTTCATCATGAGGAGTTAGATCCATGCACAAAAGCACAAAAGATGCAAGTCTCTAACCACAGACCTTTAAGCAAGGTTTGAATGAGCAGACAAAACCCCACCCTTTCACTCAGTACATCTAGTACCTACATAGGGACTCAAAAGTGCTCTGAGTGACAATGACACAACTACCATTGTACATGTCACTACAAAATCATCAGATGTGGAGTGAGCCAGATATTCCACCTAAATTATCAATATACCAAGTAATACCAATTCCAGAAGGAAGTCTCTGCCAGCTGCACAAGGTAAATTTTCACTCAAATAATACACCATAGCAATATTAGTATTATTAAATTATTATTTACTCTAAACTGACACAAAAGTGTATCAATCTCATTTTTTAAGAACCTAATCTTTCAGGTTACTTGCTTGTGTCTGTTCCATAGCTCACTACCAGAAGCTAATTTTGGATTAATGCAGCACATACTGACCAAAGGACAGTCTCCTTGCTGCTTTGAATCTGTTTCTACTAATGAAAGCACTACTAAATATCAATCATGAATTAATCCTTTTATCAGAGGCATATCAAAAGAATTGTGCAGACACCTCAAAACAAGCACTCTGCTTGAAATAGTGAGAATTAGATGACAAACAAAGGAAGAGTAACTCACTTTCAGTCACTGTTATGGCAACCACAGTACAAGCAATACACAAACTTAATGTCAAATTAAGATAAGCATTTGCAAGTTTCAAAGTCTCTACCCAGCAAGGAAATTCACATGCTCAAGGGCTGAGCACTGACTTTTATCATCTTTTTCACAGCTGCAATCTGTTTCCTTAGTTGAACCACTTCTTCAAACAATCAAGACTTGCTAGGACTTGCATGTGTCCTTCCTATAAGCTTTGTCCTGGTTTCCAGCTCACACTCAATGATCAGCCGCCTTATAATAAGGCATTTACAGCAGTCTGAAATATTGCTACTCCATCAGTAGCACCTTACCCAGGTGATCTCATTGTTATTCCTGTCCTATTTGGGAACTATTTCTGCAGAGTGTTCTAGCAGGCCTTGCACATGAGCAGTAGTTCTGCTTCTCCTGGCTGGTACACTGAAGGCTGTCAAGAGCACAGTTAAAATACTTCTGTGTAGCTGGGTAACAGTTCACATGCATTGGTTATCTTCCACAGAAATCTATACTTTATAGCTTAAGGAAATTAAAATTGAAATAACTTGACCATATGTAAATTTGCATCTCAAATATGCTCAAGAAAGCAGTGCAGACCAATTCTGCTACTATGAAGGGTTCCTAAAAATCTTGACTGCTCACATCTTTATCCTTTGAGAGTCTAGATGTGGACAGCACTTGCAGCCTGGGCAGAAGCAGCCTACCTGTCAGCACCCACCTGTCATTTTTAGAGGAAAAAAAAAAATACAGATGAACCTTAAAGAAACCTATCACTCGTTTTATCAGAAGCCTCTGTAGAAAATTATGGAGCCACTTGGTTTTGTTTATGTGTGGAAAAAAAGAAAGGGGGCAGGAAAAACTACTGACATTGCCATGTTTCAGAGTTACAGGGAACACCAGCATTGTTTTGCCTGTTGCTATCCACAGTACTAAGACATTTCATTCATTTTGTTCTAAAATTGCTCACGTCAGTGAAATCTTCAGGAAAATCATGTGATCTTACTTCATGTGACATATATCAAGATAAAAACTGGAACACAAGGAGCTTGCTTTACATGTGATAAAAGCTGTGTATTTTCTGGAACATTCTAACCCATTTGTTAAACACAACTTTCATAGTCAGAGGTGACAATTTCAAAGCAGCAGGCAGTCACAGGAATCCTTACAGGTAACCTGTCTAGTCATCTTCAGCAGTCAGGTACCAGGTGACTTCAAATGCCAGAACAAGGTTGGTTCATCTCCTGGCCTCCACTAAATCACAGTAAAGAAATCTGTACTTTGCTGTGGTCTGAAAAGCAGTACTCAAAACAACCTCTGAGCTCACATGAAATGAAATCACATTTACTGTATGCCTGGTTTTGTAAAAACAGGTGACCATTCTTCCTTGGCAGAAATTCTGTCTCAGATTCATCTAAACATAATCCCCACTCTCCCCAAGAGATGTTTCTTTGCAGTTGCAGCACCATATATCCATGATGATAATTCAATGCATTATTTTGCCATACTGTATTGAGAACATATGGATTTTAAGACTTGTTTACCACTGAGCAGAGGCCCACTAGCTATTGGTCGGGTAAATCCATTGGGCTCAAGAAACTAAAAATCCCAGAAATAAGCAGCACATACCACAAGTCACATCTCTTTCCATCTGAAAAGGGATGGAAAAGTATCTTGAATCTTATGTTATGTACAAAAAACTTTGTTTTTCTTTCTTGTTCAAGTAGTCCAGTATTTAGACAGTTTCTCACAATTTTCTTACCATGTTAGCATTGCCCGGTGAATACCACCACTCTTCTTACTGACACGGAGTTAAAAAGATAGAGCACTAGAGACAACACCCCTCAAAAACATTTTAGTAACTCGAAACTCCCTGGGTGGCAAGAGAGCTGAGAGCCCCCACCAAGCCATGGCAGGCAGGGCAGCAGGGTGGCAGTGGCTCCACAGCAGAGGCAGCCAAAGGGGGAGTGTGTGTGACCATAGTGACAGATGCTGCTTCTTCCCCTGTGCCCCAGATCACTGGGGTGAGCTGCCTGCAGATTTTGTCACCCCCACCACACACAGGCTTTCTAGATCTCCATGTGCAACAGTAACACAAATCAACTCGACCTCCTGCCATTCCCCTAGTCGCTTGTGCTCATCCCTGCTCCAGCTACTACGCTCTGTTTGCAGACCTGCCAGCAGGTTCGTGCTGCAAACCAGGCCAGGGCTCTAATCCAGGCAAAAATAATCCTGTAGAAGGAGTCGAGGTTGCTTCTTCCACCAGCAGAGGCGGCTGAAAGCAGTTTTAGGGTACGGTTCCAGTGCAACTGAAACACACTGAAATTCTGGCTGCTGCTACTGTTCCGGAAAGTCTTCCCTGCCTCGTGGTGTCAGGCATATGTGGGACCAGCAGCCAGCCCCTGAGAAGTCCTGAAGAGCCCCTGGAGTGACTGCAAATCCAGCAACACAAATCAGCTCTGCAAAGAGAGATTAGTTTCCTGAGCAATTAGGTCTGCCTGCCATTCTGTGAGGGTTAGCAAGAGGTGAAGACCACAGCAGGCTGACAACACAGCTGAAGGCACCTCAGCAAGTTAAGGCTGCTGAAACCTCACCAGTTGCAACAGTCTGAAGCAAGAGGGAAGCGAAGATCCCAACGTTAAAAACAACTTCCGTCACTAAAAAGATGACCCTAGATACCAGATGGGGGTTTTTGTTGTTGTTTTGTTGTTGGGGTTTTTTTGGTTGGTTGGTTGTTTTTTTGTTTTTTTGAAAAGCAGACTTGTAACCCTGTTTAGTTTTCAAGCTCAGACTATTTGAAATGGGTATCCCCTGTACTTATCTATGATAAGTATCTACAATACTCCAAAACACCTTTGAAGCATCCCTTTGAAAACAAGTAAAACATTTACTTGCCTATAGTTTGACATCACAAACCTCTAAAAGAGTGGTTGCCTTAATGAAGCACAGCGTGTACAGATTGGACATTTCTCATTTCAGCTGCCCCTGCATTAATCAGTGCCATTCTCCTAGAAGCTGCGAGGATCCAGTTTTGTAACTATAACCAGTGCACCGAGCAGCTTTATAAAGCAAGCATAAATGCAGGAAGATGCCCTTAATTTTCTGAAGGAATAGCCAGTAGAGGATGGATAGTACGCATGACTGCGTATTTCCCATCAGACTTCAGAGCCTGGCAAGAATCAGTTTAAATGCCTTGCTAGCAGCCATGAAAGCTTTTACTGCACTTTGAAAGAAGCAGGTCAGAGTTCACAGGGGAAGACTGCCAGAGACCACATCCTTCATCATCAACTTTGGCTGAAGCTGCAGACTACTTAGCCTGATACACCCAAGCCAAGAGGAGCACCTGGGGTGAGGACAGTATTTTCTTCCAGCTTTGGAGCCTGGCAGACAGGCAGGCAGGGAAGGCACCACACCTTGAGGCAGCAGGTCTAGAGGGGCTAGCACTGGTTTGCCAGCAGCTGTGAGTCAGAGCTCTGAGGTGATCCTTGAATCCGATTCCTGAATAATTTATACCTGGCCAGCCTCTTAAACTGGCCAGGAAGTGATAAGGAAGAATTGTGTTCTTGCTAGTATGTACTCATTTGAACGAAACAGTAATTCAGCATTGAAATCTGCCGGTAACACAGGTTCCTAATGTCTGTTTGTTTGCTTACACATTTCCAGAGGCATTAGGGAGCCTCTTCAAAGCCCAGCTAGCTCCAGGCTGAAGAGAGCTTTGTTTCCTGAAGGTGAAGGCAAGCCCTGAGGTACAGGAAGTGCCAACCAAGGAATGATCCTCGCAGGGCTCATCTCGGGCCCTGGCTTTCTCTTCAAGGCTCTGTAAATGAAGTGCCCACAGCAGCCACTCCTCCTCGCCTGCTTCACCTCCACAGAATGAGGAGGAGGAGGAGACCGCTTGTCCTCCCTAATCATGCCCTCACCAGCTGGCAGGGACACTGCTTCCCCCATAGCCAACACCTGCTCTTTCATTCCACAACATGAGGTAGTTCAAGGATACCTGTAGCAAAAAAACAAAACAAAACCAAAAAGCAAAAAACAACACCGAAACGGCCTGAACAAGTGACGCAAACACATCAGGTTAATGATTTCCTGCAAGAAGCAGAGCACAGGAGAGCACACTTGCTTATCATCCCTCTGAAATATGACCCACCGGTCCTGTCTATCACTGCTTGATTATTTTTTTTTTTCCTTTCCATCTTACATGCAAGATTATTCCTAGTAAATAACAGCTTTAATCAACGAGAGCACCAAGCAAATCAGAGCTTGTGCAACTAGGTAACTGAAATATCACTTAATAGAAGAGGTGAGCTGCAAACCTGCATACTTCCTATTCCCTGCCTCAAGTAATGGACCTGATCTAGCACACTCACGTGTGCTATAAATCCCATTTCCAAAACAGTATTAGTATTTCCTGTTTCAGCAGTGCTGAAGTAGCTTTAAGCATGCTGTAACACAGCTCCATCCTTTTTTACCAAGACACTTCAGGGGAGAGGAGCCTGCATTGTATGGAAAGCTCACAGAGAACCACTCCTACCAAATGAATTATGTGCGCTTGGTTAAACAAAGCAGTTAAACTTTTCAAGATCTCGTTCAGCAGTTTAATTATTAGCAGCCTACAAAAGAGTGGAAGAGATAAACAGTGTATTTGCTTGCCAAATTACACCCATCAATAAAAAAGGAGAAGAAAAGTATTCTTATAAACCACAAATACTACAAGAAAGTATACACCCTGAAGAATATATATGCATCGTATACAGTTAAGCTTTTTAATTGTTTTTTTTAGCTTTTAAAAATCCATCTGTTTTTTCACTTAGAAAAATCCCACAGAACTTTTATCAAACAGTGTTTTCTCCCCTCAGAAACTAAAAGATAGCCATTTGTTTCCCTGCTTTTAATAAATATGCAGACAAATTTACATTTTCTGAATTTAAATGCTTTTCAAAAAGTCAGTGGTTTGCAAGCTTTCACATCCTGCAGAAGAAAGCAGCTAGGTGAAGTTTCATAGAGAGGTGTAGGCTGTTTCATTTTAAGTTTGCACCAGCAGTGCAGCTCTCCCCCATGAAGCTTCATGATGCTCATTTGTCTCATCTCCAAACAGAAGCAGTCCTCAGAGCCAGGACCAGAAGTACAAATACCACCCTCATCACTGGATACCAAAGTTAAGTTTCCCCCCCTGTATTTACTCATCCATGCCCAGTGAAGCTGGCTTTCCAGCTTCAGCAAGAAGGATGAAGACTTCTTTAGCTACTTCTCCTCAGCAGATGAATTTGATGATGCTGAAGCATCTAGTTTCTCTCCCACCCAATATACAGGACTCAGGGGCATACGTTTCTTCAACTACTCTGAGTACGGAAATGCCCAAAATCCTTTGCAAATCCAGACACTCGTGGCCTCACTCACTGTTACGTTATTACATTCCTGGAAGTGCAGTGAAGCTGTTCAGACATTTCTTTAAAACTTAGACCTGCACAAAGGTTTCCGGGAAGACTCACTCTAAAGGAGAGAATGTTAGGAAAAAGGCATTCTCCAAGACACACCACTACCTAATTTGTTATGTTCCTGTGTTCAAAACTCTATATTTAATCTCTGAGACACATCCAAGGTTTATACTTTTCTCTTCATGATCTTCAACAGCAGTAAGCTTTTTTGTTTAAAAAATGGCTCATACCTTGAGTTGTATTACAAGTCCCAATTCTCTGCAGGACTGTGAACCTCTGAATCTGATTGTGCTAGTCTTGAGAAATAAACCAGGCAACAGCTGTAGCCAGACTGGAAAACAGCTACCCAAATTGAGCTGCAGTGTGCCGATTAATGCAGTTTCTGCTGTGTAAGCTGCTTCCTTGCACTTGTATGATTTCACTGGAGTTGGTGCTGGACATTAACATCTAAAATGTTATGAAGTACCAACAGAAGTGTCTTCTCCATCTTTCTTAAGCTGTTAGCAACCGGCAGAGTTGGAGGCACCTTTCAGTAAGTGTTCCAGGAAGTCACAAGGCTTCAGCCCTAACAGGCTAGGAGAAGGCTCAAAGACCGCTCTGAGCTCCTGTCTCTCCTATGAACCATGCTCATCCTGAACTAGCCCCAACCCAGAAAGTGATTGTCCTGTTTTATTTGGTACAACTATTTTCTGACTTTAAAGAGTAAAACCATCAAATTAAGAATTTTAGATGTGTATCTACATGCTGAGCTACTACATCAGCAAACCTGACAATGCCAACCTATTTTTTCAATTAGGGTTATGTCAGACCAGTTAATCACTTTGTGCTCCAAGGTCTTATGCTCAAAGACATTTCCTTTGCCAGTGGTATCCATCAGGCTACAAAATATAGTCAAGACTTGCATGTGTTCCTCTCTAGTTATCAAGACTAAATGCTGCTGATACCCTAGTTCCTAACCTGATAGTTCATATAGTTCCTAGCAGAGGATTATCATAATAAAATGCTAACCTTCTTCCGAGCAACACACTAACTCTGCCAGGAGGTTGAAGCCAAAGTCAAAAGTCCAAGTTAAGTCAAATATTTAAAACAGTACTAAGTCGCTAAAGCAAGGAGTCTCAGCAATTTGATAGCCTAACTTAGACAATTTATTAACTCTTCTAGGAAATCCAGCATAGATTTGGTGTTTGACACAGGGAATGGTGTGCGAGTGATCCAAAGTGCAATTCTAGTCTTACAGAGAACCTACAACTTGTGATGAACTTCAAAGAGCACATATAGTACTGGTAATATTTTTCTAGTTAGGGAGCCTTTTCTCTTTTCTCTTGTTTTTTAAGTTTGTTTCTCTCCTCATCCCAAAATGGCAGGTAAATACAGTGTAATAAGGCTGTGGTTTGTTCTTTGGTGTATGAGTTCTTTGGTATATATATATATATATTTTTTTTTTAATATAGGCATCAGCCTGGCATATTTGAGGAGCCTTTGCCCAGTCCTTTGAAAGGAATGTTATCTCAAAGATTCGTGGAACAAAAAAAACCCTAAAAGAAAAAAAAAAAAAAAAGAGGATGCAGTGCAGTACATTAGCCACATCCTCTCAGTCAGGGAGGTACAAAATAGCCACTGGAGTCTGAGCAAGCAGGCAGCATTGACAAGAGGAGAGGTGGCAACAGAAAAGCCAAGAAAGAGCCTCTCATCCACTCCTGTCCCTGCAACAGAAGACCAAATACCAGGGCAGTGCCTAGAACTCCAAACAACAACTTATGGTCACAGCACAAAAAAACTCTGAACTATCATAGCAAAGTACAAATACTGGGAGGACAGACAGTATCGTCAAAACTATATTGAACATCCTTAACATGGTAATTCTTTCCCCACAGTAAGTGTGGCCTGAGAATCTCAAAAAATACTCTGAGAAGCTCTGGCAGCAAGGTAAATAAATCATCCTTAGTGCACAGACAGGAACCAAGGCACAAAGAATGAGCCCTCTGCTTCAGGTCAAAGCCTCATCTTTGACCACATTGGACTTTATGGCAGACTAGCAAGTGCCACATGTCTAGACTCTGATGTTTCTTTCTGATACCAGCCAGATCAGATCTGCACAGAATAGGCACTCTTGCTGGGGGCCTTTGAAGCATCCCTACATGTCAGGCAAGTGGACAAAGCACCAACCTAGGGCTTTAGCACCATGCAAACACTGCCTGGATGTTGTCCTACCATGTGGGCAATGGCATAGCAAGATCAGATGATTGGGAGATTGACTTCAACAAGACAAATATCACCTTACTAACACACTAGTATTGGCACCAAAACTGCACCTGTGGTACCCACTCCAAAAGTGGTATCAGTAGTGACAACTGTGAACACACCTTCAGAAGTCTCCCATCCACCTAACTTGGCAAATGGAAAATGACACCTACAGGCAGATTCCACAGACTGCATCAACAGGCAACCACCAACAGAGGAAAATGCTTAAGAGGGCACAGCATCCCCCAAGCTGAAGCTCTCCCTTCTGCCTTCACCCTTTCTGCCTGTCCTGGATGGAAGCAAGGTGACCCATAACGCTACCGAGTTTGTTTGGGGGTTTTGTGTGGGGTTTTTTTTGTTTGCTTTATTTTTGTTTAGGTTTTTGGTTTTGGAATTTTTTTTTTAAATTTTCAAAAAATGTTTCAGACCGATTTTAAACAAAGTTGCTTTGCTAAAACCTGGGAAACTGCTCAACCACGGGATGCCAGGGTCATTGTATTATTACTTACAAATAATTTGCAGGTTGAATTTTTGCAATGCCTGAAATATCACTAGTATTTCTTAAAGGGATGGTAAAGCCAAAAATTGCACCGCTCTGCCACTCACAGGGACCGGGAGAATGCACAGCCCAGTACAAGGTCTCAGCACGACACAGAAATGCTGAGAGCCCGGCTGCAGGAGGAAGAAAGGTGCTTCAGGACTTTGTTTAAACACAGGCTGGGAATTAAACACACCTCTGGAAAGAAGTGGCTGCTTCTCCCCTCACCCCAGTTATTATTTAAAGCTAAAAAGTTGTAGGACAAAGTTATAAAAATACAAAGCAAAGTTTTCATTGTATAATCAGAAATTCCGAAGTGATAATCCAAAGGTTACAAAACTACAACCCAAAGCCACACTCAGAATTCACGTTATAAAGTTACGACCCAAAGCGATACCTGTAGCACCAAGTTATGAAGCTAAAAAGCAAAGCTCTAGCTCTAACCTAAAACTCCCGAGTTGCAATGCGGAGTTACAGCTTCAGTCCATTCAGAAAGTTTCAGAACAAAACCCAGACCCATGAAAACCTGTTCAAACCCCAGCCGGAGCTCGCTGCGATCTAAGCTAAAACCAGCCGGAGCGCTGCAGGGGAGTTTACCGTTCGGGTTTTATTTTCCCTCACGTCCATCTTTTAAGAATAAACCGAGAAAGCCGGTTGCAGTAAACAAAAAAACACAAAAAGACAAAAAAACCCACACAACCCTGATAAAAAAACCCACCACAAAAAAACCCCAACAACCAAAACAAACAAAAAAACCCCCAACAAAACCACACAAGCAAACAAACAAAAACAAACATAAAAACAAGAAAAAAAGCCTGAGGCGCCCCCTGCTCCCCCCGACCTCACTCACAGCCATAGCGGGGCCGCTGCAGGGGCGCCAGCTCCTCATGGTGCATCCTGCCGCCGCCGGGAGGGACGGGGCAGACGCCGCCCGCCCTTCTTATGTGCGGTCCCGGCCCCGCTGATTTGCTGCAGCCNAAAAAAAAAAAAAAAAAAAAAAAAAAAAAAAAAAAAAAAAAAAAAAAAAAAGACAAATTAAAACACTCTCCCCCTAAAAAACCCAAGAGAGAAAACAAATAATAGTACAAAAGAACAAAACAGTAAAGGGAAAGGAAAAAAAAAAAGACAAAACCCCTCCAAACCCAAAATGCCTCAAAATCAAAAAAAAAGAAAAAAAAAATCCTCTCAAATAAAAAAACATAATATAAAAAAGAAGAAGCAAAACCAATAGCAATTACAAAAACCCAGATACACAATGTGAAAGGCCAAGGTGTTCTAGCAGAGTGGGCAACAAAGAGGGGTGAAAAACCAAGGCCAGGTCTCCTGACTTGGAGTCCTTCAAAACATCAATTTTGGTATTTTGAAAAACTTCAAGATCATCGAGCAGGCCATGAAGCCACTGCCACAAAAGGCAGCTTTGCAGTGCAGTGTCTCTTTCTGAGGGGGTTGGTGAGGGAATGGTGAATGTACCTAAAGTTGCTACTTCCCTTCTGGGTATCTTTGGTAACCTCAGAAAGGACTTGATTTTGGACAGCAGAGCAACAAATCCGTGGGTCAAAGGTTCATGTTTTGCAGCCACAGGCTCCCAGGTGACATCTGAAATGCACCTGAATGTGAGCAGGGTCAAGGGTTCCTCAAATGCAGGTGTATCATAGAACAGGACTGAATCTTCCTGGCAGTCACTAAGCTGCTGACAGAAGTTTGCTGGAAGAAACAGAATGAAAAGGTGATTGTGCACAGCCACAACTTGTCTTGCAGGGCCCATGGGACATGACATACCTGAGCACACTTGAGATTTAATGCATAGCTGGGTGCCAGTTGAGTCTTGATGGGTGTTTGCAGATTGTCTGGAAGATCTCAGCTGTTTGTGTTTCAAAATAAAACAGTGCTGGATCGACAGAAACTCCTCTGCGGTTTTCCACAGGTTTGAGGGTGTCTGTAGGTTCCTTGCAAGGCCTCTGTTTTGATCACTCCCCATCTCTGGCTGTCCGGGTTGTGATTCACAAGCTGAAAACATGGTGGGGGGGAGGGGAGAGGAAGACCATCCTGGCAGTAATTAAAACATGGATTATTTAGGAGGAAAGGACTGAAAGAGTACAGGAGAAAAATTATGCCCAACAGGAAACACCATTACTTTTCTTGAGATCATTTTGATTTTCTCTGCTCCCTTTCCCTTCATCCCTAGAGCCCAGGGTTGATTACTTACTAAAAGGTGTGTGATGCAGGCACTGGCAAAGCTGCAGTCCTCACTTGGCTCTCTGCTCTCCTGAATAATAAACTATCACCCATTTACTTGATTCTCCCTTGTAAAAGATAGAAAGATGGTGAACAAACACAACTTGGAAATAAAGAAATTGGCTTCCAGAGTTTAAAGTGCATTTAAGCTGATTGAAAACATTAGATTTGCTTTAAGTTACCATTTTTACTGCTGTTAATACTTAGCCTCAGACAAGAAAGTATCGAAGCATGCTTTATCTCTCAGTTTTTTTCATTCGTTCATTAGTCAAAATCAGTCACTTCAAAGTTTCCTTTAAAATGTTTTTTTTGCAGGGGTTTGGTTTTGTTGTTTTTTTTTTTCTGACTAAACCTGAGTGGCCTGGTCCCCCTGAAAAAGCTTATTTTTGACAGACCAGCATCATGTATTAAATGACAACACTTCTCTCTTTAAAATCCCTTAGTCTGGTCTGCGATGTGCATAGACATGATGAGACAAAGTGGCAGGGGCATTACTGGAAGAACCATCTGGCACCATGAAGTCTCTGTGAGACGGTGGCAGTCTCTGCTGTGTCTTCTTGCTCCTTCACTCACTTTGGCTGAAAAGAAGAGGGTGTGTGCAGCCATGGTGTTATGTGCATCTCTGTTGACACCACTGCTCTGAACCTGCAACATGTCTTCTCCTTCCTCTGCCCCACAGCTTCCCTTTTCTTGGGCTGGCCACCAGCGTTTTGTCACCCAATGGGGACTCAGCTAACTGATCCATATTAAAAACTAACGTTTTCTTTTGGCAACATTATTTCTTTAGTCTGACAGTTCCTCTATCACTTTCACCCAATTGCCTCTTGAATGTGAATTCTAGCACAGAGGAGGGGGTAGCCTGGGAGGAGAAATGAAAGGCCAAAGCAGGGAGTGAGAGTGTTACTTTTTTGGGGTTGGGTTGGGTTTTTTTTGTTTTTTTTTTGGCAGCAGTAACTCCTTAATGCTCACAGAAACGCCACAACAGGAACTGAATGGTCTCAGCAGGAGGTAAGACAGGTAAAAGAATACTGGAGTAACAAGCAGCAGCCATGTGGGTCTGCTCACTGACATTTTGCATTAGGTTTGCTAATCCCTGGTTTTCTGATTTGAAAGGAAAACTGTCAGCTATTCATGGCATGGAGATTTAGACCTCTCTGGAGTCTGCCCCTGCAAGCTGCTGGGTGCTGCCCCTCTGGCAGGGGACCTGCAGGAGACCTCAGATGCAGTCCCTCTGCACCTCCCTCCTCTCCTTCCTCCTTCTTCCCCTTTCCAAGTGCCCTTTTGGCTGGCCAGAAATTTTCCCCACAAGAAAGGCAGCACAGCATTCATTCTCTCTCTGTCTTATGGGAACCTGATTGCAGTAAATGATGTAAAATCAACCACAGAGTCTCAGTAAGCCTACAACAGACATAAGGCTGTGGACCATATAATATTTTAGGTATTCAGACGCTCCTCTTTTATAGTTACTAAGAAGCATGCACTTAAGAAATCAGGTTAGCCACCTATCTAGTGTAAATGTTTGAATGTGAGCATTTCCTGTTCGCACTCTGCCTCCTTTAATGGAGCTTTAGATCAATGTCCTCACCATATTGTCAAGGACATTGTGCTGTGGATAACATTTTTCCCACTGCATGCTTTTTAACAGTCCAGTTCCAGCCTCTGTACCTGCCTGTCAGCAAAGCAACACACCCAAACAGGGAGAGAATGTGGGAGCAAGCTCAGGCTGAGCAGGCTGTATTTACACCAATTGTATTTTCAGAGGCAGCTATGGACGGCTCCAGATCCAACAAGGAAACTGAGAGAAGGGAGGGATGAAATGTACCCTTCCAACATCTCATTGCTTGCACTTGAATAAAACAACCCTTTGCTACTTCGTGTTTCCTGACAGTCCTGTTGTATACAAAGGGATTTTATATGGTGAAGGATATTGATAGCTGAAATTCTTGGGTGGCTTATGTAGCAGTGACGCAAGTGCATGCAGGTAATTAGAGGCACTAAGCTTTTTGTTGAAAACAGCAGCTTTAATGTAACTTTTTTTGTGACAATACCTTCATTTTATTGCTAAACGGTATGCCTCAGATGGCTGAGTTTTTCCTACAGAAAGAAAAACTGCATTTCTTAATTTAAAAGATTTTTTTGTCTGTTTGGTTTTTTTTGTTGTTGTTGTGGGGTTTTTTTGTGTGTTTTTTGTTGTTGTTGTTGTTGTTTTTCCTATTAGGTGCTGCAGAGGTAGTCCAAACCCTTTTTATTTTATCAGGAGAAAGCCTGGCATGCAGAGATTGCTCTGCTAAGTGGGAGCAGGGGGTTACTCCTTGAGTGGGTCAGCCTGAATCTATGCTGCACATTATGGAAAGAGATTAGCTCCAGGCAAGATCCCACTTACTGCAAGGACCTTTTCAATTGTTTCCTTCAAGAAGCTAATTAAAGGCTGACAAGCTCAAGATGGACTTACCACACTAGCACTTGTGCAGACCTAATAGCTGCATGTCGTAACCAAAAACTTCCATCCTTCACTCTCCCTGTGAAGCCAGCAGATCTTTCCCTAGCCAGAGATAGGTCCTAGGTGCCTCAGCATGGTGGGAGAGCCCTCTCAACCCTGCTGCACATCAGAGGTGGCTGAAGGTGATGACTCAAAGGGCTGTGGTGGCAGAGGTGGTCTCCCTGTACACTGACAGGGATTTCAGCAGGAATGCCAGGTGAATCCAGATTAGTAATTTTGCATAAATTGCAGTGAAAAGGCCATGACTGCTGTGTTTATGAATCCAACCCAAAGGCTGAGAGGCACTCAAGGTGATGTTAGGAAACACAGGATGGAGAAGCTCCCCCTCTCTCCCCCCCCAGCATTGTGGCTGCCTGGGGCACTACAGCAGCACCATGGTCCTATGGGCTGCCCCCCTGGGGAAGGGATCTGCATTGGGAACCCGGCTGGGTTACAGCCTCCCCCTCAGCACAGTATTCATGTTATGCATTATTTATTATCATGAGGTAAGTAAACTAATTAGTCATCACATAATTGGCCACAAAGATCCCTGGAAGAACACAGCTACTTTAGATGGGGAGGCTGTAACTCCATGCCTTGTACACCCAGAGGTACACCCCCTCACTGCCATTCCCTGCTTCCTCTCTTCCCTTCCAATGAGTGAGGACCTATGGTTGTAGTAGAAATGCTAATTTTAAAAGTATACTAAGCTCAAGGTAGACCAGAGGTCTTTCAGGTAAAGCATTCGAAAGAAATATGAGATTTCAAAAATTCAGTGTCAAACTGCATGAGTGGCTAAAACGGAGACCCAAACCAGAAATGTTGAAGCACTTTTCTCTCTTAGCTGTAATGGTTACTTTCCACTAAGGAAGTGATTTTAACTTCTCAGATGGCCTGGTGTATAGTCAGAGGCAACACTGAAAACCAAAACTAAGTGTCTAGAGGAACAAGATCCTCAGATTTTATAATGGCTGGTAGGGGCAAGCCAAGATAATTGGAAATACAACTAACTGAGCTCTGTTAGGTATAAATCTGAAGTAATCATCATCATCATCCTCATAATCTTGAAATTGATAGCCCGGTTTTTAAACAAAGGTAATGTTTTTTGGAATGGAGGGAAAACAAGTGTGGATTACTTTGAGCAAGTCTTTTAGAGAAAGATGTGTATTAAACTGTGCACAAAATTTCTTTTTGTTCAACACTGACACTAAAAAAGAATATGACTGGAGAAATTACTTCAGTGTCAGAAATCTGACGTCTTTCTACCTCTGACATATCTTGTGTTTTCTGCCTTAAAGCTGAAGATACCAGGGAAAGAAGGTTCTTATGCACATACACTTAAATTGTTTGAAGGAGAAGAGCCTTTCTAGACTTTGTATTTTGAGGGAAAATCTGCAAATACAGACAGAAAAACATCAAAAGACATATGTCCTTCAGCATTTTTGTTAATAAAACCTCATGATTTCTAAGTTATTGTTGTGAATGCAAGGGCTTTGATTCCAGACACAGACCCCTGGGCAACAGCAGTACTGTGATTCTGCAGTGACTATTCCCAGGTCCCGAATAGCACATTACAAACTGGAGATGCTCCACTCACACTGATACTTTTGTGCTCATTGGGCTATTTGTAGGGTCACACTGCTATCTCAGTCATGGGACTGAACTGACTTGATGTGCCTTTTCCCTGCTCAAAAGCTGTGAATTTATTTATTTATTTATTTATTTATTTAGATACCAGCTTAGCTTCCAAAGTTTGAGTATAAAAGAGGGGGAAGTGATGTGACCTGTGCTGAAAAAGAGAAGGGGGGGTGTGGTGGGAATACCAGGTTATACGATACCTTACTGTGTCTGTCTCTAATTTCTCCGAGTTATGCATCATAACATTACCAGAAGTGCCTTCTTAAGATGTGCATTTATATTTCCTTTCCTATCAGGTGAGCATATCTGCTTTTCCCATCCTGGAAAGACTTGGTTAAATCCTGCCTTCCAAGGTACATAAGAAACCAGTTTCTCTGCTTTATTTGTTCAAAATGTCTTGGAAAAATGCCCTCGTTCCTGTAAAAGTGGCAGGCATTTAGGAAGACATAAGTGGAAATGTTTCTGCAAGAATTCTGCCAGAAAAGAGCTTTTTGGAATAAATATTTGTTCATTTAGCAGAGTACTTCGGAGTGAAATGACCCTCCTTGTCTAGACATAATGAATGACCATAAAAACAAATTCAGAATTGTACAAAAGCAGAGAGCATCTGTGCCTGGCTGCAGTTCTCAGATTCAGGAAAAAAATAAAATAAAATAAAAGCATTCTTTATCAGATTGGATGCAGCAAAAGTAAGATCTTGATTGTTCCTCAAGCTATTCACAAGCTGTAAGTGGTTTGCTCATGACAGTGTTTCTTTGGGGAGTGTTTTGGGGTTTTGAGGTGTTTTGTTTTGTTCTTTTTGTGTTGTGTAATACAGCATCTGTGTGCGTCTTTGTGACTGCATGGGCTTAGCAATGTTTCCACTCCACTAAAAGTCTATGCATTATTCACTCATTAATGTATTACTTATTTATTACTCTTGAGGCAGACTAGTAGGATCTTTACATTTACAGAATACTGAGCAACAGCTAAGGTAACCCTGCAACTATTTCTTGCCTGCCAACAGTTGCCCCACAGATAAAGCACAGGCTGAACTCCCATGGATTTCCACTAGACTGATTCTCGTCTTCTTATTTCCACCACTTTTCCACTGGCATAGTTCCAGCCTTTTGAAAAGCTCCTCATTATTCACATTAGTGTAAAAAAAATGAAGAACTTGTCTAAAAGACTGACAAATTCAGTCTCCTGGAGGCTCAGGGAGGAGAGCTAATTCCAGCATCCAGGACCTTTCACAGGGAACACAGTGTCAGCAGCCTCCTCTTATTTAAATCAAAATGTCTTCAGTTTGAATTACATTCCTGGAAGTGTCTTTTATTTTTTTTTTCTTAGGGAAAAACAGTATTTGTCAGATTCTGAATCTGCTGTGGCTGTAGCAGAAGCCTGCATTGGGTAGGAAGCACTGGGATCCTAAAGCTGATTCATTGGGTAAGGGCAGCACCACTTCTAGAGTGGCCTGTAATCACCCTCTGCTTGAGACTCGTCCCACTAAAACACGTCAGTGAGCTAAGCCAGTCCCAGGCTCAGAGCACTTTGCTCACCCGTCTCAGAAAGCATGTCGTACCCACCTCAGCAGTGGGTTTACCCACAAGCATAGAAACTCAGCCTGCTACTGAGCATGGTAGCTGAAATTCTGTGTGAGCCTTATATTAATCTTTCGTGAATCTTTCCATTCGTTATTTTTGCTACTCCACCTGTAGGACAGATTGGCAATTGCATTGTTCTAGCGAGGACCTGTTAATTTTCTATAATCGGATTACTGGCAGTAAAACATTCTCCTCTGACATAGCCAACTTTAATGCTCCCACACAGGGAGGGTCCTGCGTCATAGTGAACAGGTATTTTTCTTTGGCTTCAACATTCCTGTAACAACAGCAAGGCAAAGCAACATATTTAACTGCGGATGGATTCTTAAACAGATGTGTGTAATCTTACCTACCTTAATTTCTTTCCATTTATGATCAGCCAATAGGTCCAATATGCTTTTGCCAGGCAAAGTCCAGAGCATTTCCCTAGGAACTGGGCTCTGCGTGCCCATGTATACCAGTCTTTATTATGTGGTTTATATATATTTTATCAAACATAATACATCATGCCAGCACTATCAAGACTGGTTAGAGTTCAAACTAGCAGTGTAATGCTGATATTGCTCTAAATCAAGAGTATATAAAAAAAAATCTTATTGCTCCTTAGTCCTACTCCAGTATCTTTATTCATAGCTAGTGACCTCTCTTTTTCTGAACAGATTCACCATTTTATTCAAATTTAGTATACTCTGATTTTAGCTGAAGACTGAAAGGACAAAATCAAACCTCAGAAAAAAAATATCACTTGTTGTATAACCCTAGATGCCAGGAGGACTGCCTTTTAAGTACTCTAGCTCTACTGCTCTGCAATGCTGTTTTCAGGCAGAATCTAATTTGCACCAGAGTGCTTGGGGAATTGTGTTCAAGGGCAGCCACTCGAAGCTACATGAGGCATTAAATGTAAGTGTCCAACAGTAGCTTCTCTTCCATGGTGCTGGAGAAGGTGGATTGCACTTAGTTTAATCTGATTTCTCGTTCCTAGTCTCTCTTAGACTCCTAGTCCAGTTTGACTGCAAAGCAAAGAATGTTTTTATTTAAAGTCAAGATCTCCCTGAGAATCCTGGTGTTTAGTCTGTACAGGCATACGACACTATTAAGTAAGTTATGATTCAACCTGTTGTAAAATGCACAATTTAGAGCTATGGTAACCACTGCAAAAAAACCCCAAAGCTGCAATAGTCCAACTCTGTGCGTTATCATAAGAACTTTTTTAATCACAGAACTTTTTAATTACAGTGGCTGTGGAAGAATTGAGAATAGATCAGTAGCCCATGCTGTATCTGATCAGAATTCAGCCAAACTATCTGGATATTCAACCAATATTTTAAGTGGTTACAGAAGGCATTCACGCATCATTCTTGTAGCTATTGATTCTTAAGTATCCATTTTTTTCAGCACTGGAGATTATGTTTGAGGAATACTTTGATAATTTCTGATTCTGTGACACAGCCTGGCTTTTCTGAGGGATAGCAGAAGTTACTTGAGGATTGATAAGGCTGACGCTAGCTTGCCTTCTCATTTTCAAAGCTGGAAACATTGCCTGGATTGATTAGTGTAGAAATTTCTAGATGTGGTCTGTTCAGGCATTCCCACTGACTGCAGCAGCTGCAGATTCTGCCTCTAGATCTAAACATCAGGATAGCATTTGGCTTTCTGAGCACTAGTCATACAGCACTTTGAAGACAGCAGTGTACACTTGTGCTGTCGAGAGTGCTACACAGATCACAGCTGACAAACATTTGTGTTTGCATCATCCAGCAACTGATGTGGTCAGATCCTTACTTCAAGCTCCATTCTCCTCTCTCAGGAAGTCTCTCCATAATGTTGTGTCTTCCTAAGCAATTTTGCACATACAGCTGCAGCCTGCTGCAGTAATACAAATCACTACTGCAGTTCAAATCAGACCAGTTAGGCTGACTCTGAGAGCCAGAAGTAACCTGACTTGAAATGCATCAGTATGCTTTCTGCAGAAGGAGTGGATTCACCTGTACACTGTGAAAGTTTACATAAGGTGCCACCAGAAAACCTGCAGAATGGGATAATCTTCTGGTAAGCTTAAAATGAGGAACTGTAAGTAAGTGTTTCTTTTATCTGCTGTCAATGTAAATCACTAATTAAAAGTTCCAGAGATGACTAAATGGGGAGGGGAGCAGTTCAGGGTAGATACTGATCTCACATCAGCCTCATACATTACATATTTTACAATTGCAATGGATTAAATAACAGTCATAGTCTAGTTGTAATGCTAGTGGAAAGCAAAGTATATGGAGAATGCACATGATTTATTTTAACATTTTGGTCACTACCATGAAATTACTCCTCCCTTGCCTTTGCATACACTGTCTCTGTGGACTTGAATTGTCTCGCACAACATATACACGTGTACACACTGCTCTGAATTAAGTGTCACCTTTGTGCTACCATAAATGTGTCAGCCAGAGGATAGTCAAAAACTCATACGGGTACTTGGTTGTTGGGTTTTGCACAGTACCCTTGCATGAGCTGAAAACCACTTCAGTTACCTTTTCCTAATAGTGACACAGCTGAAGAGGCTCATGTATTTTGTTTAGCCCATCATCTGTTTGGAATAACCTATATTTAGAAATGTATTTCCAATCCAGCCAAGGAGATGGCAGAATATAAATAAATCAGATTTTTTTCTTGCTTTACAGGTACTACATTTGATCACCTGAAGCCTTTCAGAGACCCTAAGTGCACAAATACAGTGAAAAACTATCATTGTTGCAGTGCTGTTATAGGGCTTGGGGGTTTTTTGTTGTTTCTTTTGCTGTAGGATTTGTTGTTGTTGCTGTCTCAGTTTGTTGTGCAAATTCCCATTGGCCCCTCTGCTGTGTGGATCATCATACCTTGCAGCAGTATGCTTTTCACACAAAGCTAGATTAATGTTTTGGGTGATAACACATGGTTAACTAAAGAACTTTGTCTATTGGAACTGTACCAGGGTTTTTTTGTTTTGCTTTGGGTTTGGTTTGTTTTCAGTGATTTATATTTCATTAACTTTATTAATTCATTCAATGTTTTCTTTTAATATATACTAAACTTCTACATCAGTCACTAAAGATGAGATACCTAGAAGGCCTCTGTAATAGAATTAATTAAGGGAAAACAACAGTTTTCAGTATTTTGTGGGTAATGAAGAATGGTGCTCTGGCTATCACCACACCTGGTATGTACTCATTGCAGAGAACAAACCTTTATTTGAATATAGTGGAGCAAAAACCGCCCCTTTATTAATCTGATGTACACTAAATAACTTTGCATTTGTTACATGGATGCTAAATATTTGGCAGATAAATTTATAAACATTTCCACATTTTATAGATTTATGCTGTACACAGTCATCCTACACAGAGCATGCCCTTTCACAAGTATACAGACAGCTTTCTTCAAGGAACTTAATCAAAACACTTGGTCAAACATTTTGGAAGTTGGCAATCTGACACAGAGGAACATACTGAAAAGATGACCTCACAATTATATCAGCTGGACTTGAAATGAAAAATTCAGAACTCCAAAGGAGAGAATTTATCAAGGAACACACATGCAAACACATATATACAATAGTAATGACTGTAACCTGCTTTATATGAGATCACACACAGTAAAAAAAACAAACAGAGAAGGAAACAGAAAGGTCAGGACCACTGCCAAGATCTTTTAGCAAATTAGCAGGCTGGAAGTAAACATGTATAAATGGGAATTTGACTTCAAAGTATCTCATTACCATATATACAGTATGTACATGTTTACTCCATTAAGAAATGGAAACTGTCAAAAATGATTATGGTTTTCTTGACAACATATGCACACAAACACCTGCGCTTTTGAACACTCAAGACAGTTCAAAAAATTGTACTCATACTTGGCTCAAAGCAGCTGACAATTTTAGTGGAAATTTAGCAGGAGAAACTGGGAGCAGGAAACAGAAAAACTAGGAAGGGATAGGTGTTTTCCTTCTGTTGCTCAGCATCAGAAAATGTTAACAAGTTTTTAAGAAAATCAGTAACTTAACAATGCCAATAAATTACAGTAAAGGCAAAGAGATCTACTTTCAGTACCTCGTCCTTGATGCCTGACTTCTACACATATGTTATTACACTGCAAGGGAACCTGCTCACTTAAGAAAAATAACTAGTTGAGTATAGTACATTGTCATATGTATTTCAGACCAAGTATGAGACACAATTTAGTTGTCACTGTTATGCAGCTGAAGAGTATAGCAATTTTTTAAAAGTTTTAAGTATAATTTTTAATACAATATTCCACAGCAAATGGCTAAAATAAGCTGTCAGTTGATTCACTAGACTTGCAGCATGGGAGGCTATTCAAAATCCTTTTACTTTTTGGGAAACAATACATTCATAGGAAAAAGCCAGGCTATTATTCATATTAAAAACAACAGCTAAATGAACATATTTCTTTCACAACAGCAATTTCAACATGACAGTATACACAAATATATATTTAATATTTTTAAAGAGAAAGCTAATATCCCCATCTTAGTAAACTGCTTCATTGCTTTAAATCAGTTTACACACACAGTACTAGTTTCTTGTAAGAGCTTGTAAGATTCTAAACCACTAGGAAGACTATAAATGCAGTCACTAGCAGTTTGGTGCATTTTTTAAAAACTCTTTATAAATGAGCTATCTTTCCTACAACACTAGTTATGCCTGCTCATAATGTTGTTTCAAATGTCAGTAAAAAACTTTCACTAGTTAAGCACTAATGAAATCAGTCACCATACCTGTGGCATGAAGAAACAGAACAGAACTGTAAGGTTTATCCAAAAAACCAATGATGGAAGGAGTGTTTAGTAAGACTGCTTTCCAAATTTTAATATTCTCTTTTTCCATTTAAAATATGAGTTTTAATCTGTGTTTACAAATTTTCAAATAGAAGATAGTATTATCTACTGCTACTCTGGATCTGAACAACAATTGTCTACTTTAAACTGTTTATGATCACAATTACAAATTTCATTCCACAATCTCACTGAGTATGTTTGCCTTTTGGGAAGCCCCACTGATTTCCAGAAGTACTATTACATGAGCATTGCTACCCCTTGATCCTCCTGAAGGTGTGGTACAGACCGATATTGAGTTTATGAACTCCCAGAACACACGGGGTCAAAAGAGAATTGCAGGCTGCTTGGCTTTCTTTTTTGTTTGTGTTAATCAGTATAAAGTTGTCTGTCCTATAGCAAATATATATTGTTAAGCCCTGTGGAAGGGATTTGCCCTTTCTTCTGCTGATTTCTTAGTTCAGTAGCATGTGTGGGTGCCCCTCATCAGCAGAAGCCCACTAGAAAGAGTGCACGTCCTTCAAAGAGGGACAGTGGAATTAGCAGATGCTAGACCTTTTATTAGAGCTCTCTTCACCTTCACTTCTCTCTATGTGAGTGTTGTTATTTTCACCCTGTGTTTGAATTATAGCCACAATTACTTTACACAGCACTAAACACTGTAGAAGATCTTCGTGGATGTTAATCATTAATTGAAAGACACCCTGGCAAGGGCTCTGTTTCAGGCTGGTCAAAGATTGCTGATAAGAATGGCAGAAAATGATTGTGTAGCCACATTACTATAACAACAGCAGCTACGTATGTGGAAGCAATGAAAAACATACAGCAGAGGAAGACAGACATTTTCTCATGCATTACACAGAAGTTAACATGTTGAGATGCATATGGAACATTCTGAAGGACTTCTAGTTGAATAAGACAAAATATGCAGCTTTTAAGGTTTTATGTGTCTGAGAGTGTTGTATCTCCTGGTTACAGGAACATGAGCAGTGCCTTTACGTGATGTGCTGTTTTGCTGTTTAGCACAGTGTAGCAGCAGGAGGGAACAATACAGATAACTCAGAGCCCGTTTTTCAGACCATTTCAGGAACTGCCATACAGTGATCAAAAAAACCCAGCCAACTAAGATGAATCTTGGCACCCCAACCCTTTTGTGCATGTGTAAGGGTTCTGCACAAGGAACAGAGCAGGCCACTACTTGTGCTCAGAGCATAATGTGTGATGCAAAAAGTAAGACTCGAGAATGAGATGAGAATATGGTCTGCGAGTCTTACATTCACCTGAGTTAAATGGAGGTTGTGTACACACTAAACCACACATATGTTTGCATATGTATTCATTTGCAATACTTTCAACATACAGTATTACGCAGCTGCAGGCTAGGATTTAAGTAAAACAGCTGACAGAAGTAAAAGTAATTGAAACCCTGGCTATCTTTTCGTGGCTTGCATTTAATTTGATTGCATTTCACTATCTTTTCTCAACCCTCTTCTTTTGGAGGATCACCTGGATAAGCTGGATAAGAGAGGCCTACGTAAGATTCAGAAACTACTTTTTCCCATCCTGTAGCCAATGGGGGACAGGCATATATTTATGCAACAGACATTAAGGGATTAGAAGACATAAATTACGGTTAGAAAATACATGGTATTATTAGAGATCAATGATAGCTGATAATGCTAGCTCCTAGACAACAGCTGAAACTGGAATGACATGTGACACACTGGACTCTTGCAGAGTACTGTGCTTGTGATGAGTTGTGAGTCCTGTCCATTAGCAGCAAGTAGATTCAACTTACTTGGTCTGGACTACTGGTGAAAACTGACTGGGAGGTGGTAGATGTCCAAAATTAGAAAGTAGGAGGCTGAGCAAAAAAACAGATCCTTAGCATGCAAGAGAAATGAGCTTAGTTGGGTAGCTGTGGAGAGAGTGATGAAAGACAGTCTGCCAGCAGTTTCTCTCTCACACTTGCAGACTGATGTGTCTGGCTGTAGCTCACAAGTGTTGATGGTCTGAGTAGGGGCAAGATCTCTACAAATCTCCTTGGTTATGTGGCATTAAAATGCATATTCATGAATATCCTGGGTGGAAAGGACAACACTATTATGTCAGGTCATCCTCATCCAAATAACTGTTAAGTAATTTCCAGTCTTTGGTGTTTGGGCTGTGTACTGGTCAGAAGGGAGCAAAGTATTCTAGACATTTGCCAAACAGGGAAGATTGTTTAGCCCAGAAAAACCAGCTACGGTCGTGATTTTTTTTTTTTTTTCCTTAAGTATTAGGAAATTTACTTTCCTAAGTCTTGGTAAATGTAGCTTGTGTGTATATTGTGGGAGGAGACTGGCAATAATTATGGCTTTATTAGTTTTTAGACAGGATGAAGTCCATGCTAGAAAGCATGGCTACATATTACAGGCCAGAGTCTTTGGAGACAATTCAACCTACTACCAAATAAGAAAAGTAAATCAATAAGGATGACTTTGTCTTTCTCCTGTTTCTGACACGTTAAGTCACTGCATCAAAGAAAGGTCTTAATGAAGTTCTAGATAATCACTGCATACATTCAGAGTAGGACTAACCATTGAAAGACCCCTCCCTTGCCGGAAGAAGTAGGGTATTTACCACTAGAACAAAAATAAAGTGGACAACAATAATGGATCCAAAAATATTTTGCATCACTTGGTTGAAGTTATGAGTGTTAAAAGAAAGTATATGAGGCTCATTTCAATACATTGACTAGTTGTAGACTGGCTGAGAGTAAGTGAAGTAAAGGGATATCTGTAATCATCTTCGAAAATTGGTGCTTTCTAATTAATTCAGATTCTGAACTGAGTGCCAGATTCTCTGGCTAACGTCTCTGCTAATTCTACATCACTGCCTGATCCCTGTCTCGCCTTCCAACTTCATGAAAAAGTCTTCCTTTCATGCCATATTTCCCAGACTAGCAGGACTGGAAGGTACCAATTCAGCAAATACCTAATATTTTACACTGAGTTAAACGAACAAGAAGGCAGGAAATGCAGAGGAAAAGGAGTCTCTCAGACATGGTTTCTTCTGGAATATGATTCCTGAACATGTGTTTTCTTTCAAGACTCCAGAGGAAGTGGAGCATTTAACTTCTTGTGTCTTTGACCCTCTGAGCATAAGGAATCATATTTTAATGTTGTGATTGAAATTTCAATTGCATTTCCAGATTATTAAACAGGAACATGGCTTGTAGGTTGTATTAGCATGATATTGTAGATATTACATATTACCATGAGCTAAGTGCACGACAAGCAGATTCCCCCATATATGCACACAAAAAAAGGAGCAGGCCAGCAAGGGCCGTTGTGAGAGGACCTGCTTGTGTTAGTTCAGCCTTCTAGACATGTAGGAAAATATCAAGTCTGGCTGTCTTAAAAGGGCGAGATTGTCTGAAGGACTTGCAAGTTTGCTTTCCATCTTGGTTTAACAAGAGAGGGCCAAATTGAAAAAGATATGTGGAGAAGCTTCTTATTGAAGGTTACTGTGAAGTCAGAAGAAAGTGAGAGCAGAAGCAGTGAGTTTTGGCTTTCTTTAAAATTGTTCCTCTGGTGAGAAAAGTGATTTGAGATGGAATGAATGGAATGGAATGAAGAGAAACAGAGAATTGGTAGCAATCCTACTTTGCCCCACTTCTCTACAAGGATGAACAAACAGTAGACTAATGGAGCCATCAGGAAGGAGCATCAACACTGTTTCACCTGTGTCCAAGTTTTGCAGTATACACCCCTGGAAGGGCACTGACCAAAATCAAGCACAGAGGAACAAGGCTTCCCAATCTATCATTCATTAGCAAACCCCTTCAAGCACTCCTGAAACTTCCTTTGCCAAGACTCTTGTACTCAGGAATAAATGCAATGCATACCAAACGTTGCAGTGTGTACTTCCAGCCAACAAAGCGCTAACACGAATCTAGCTAACATGAAGTACCTGATGAAAAAGTACAAACACAATGAATAATATAAGAGACTGCTAAGCCAAGTTCTACTATCAGAAAATCTGCAAGGAGTAAAACTAATTAACTAATTAAGTTTTAGGGGAGGTTTAAAAATTTATTTTGTTTTATTTTTATCCATACGAAAATGAGACTATATAGTTTCTTCTGTGGACAGGTTTAAAATTTTAAAGTATTTGACCATCATGGTTAGTATTATTCTAATGCTGTCAGTCTTCTCTGTCTTCAGAGGCCATTGTACTTCTTTTTTCATTGCTGTTGTTGGGACAAGCCTTTCAGCTTTACAGGAGAGGAGCACTAGACCTCTAGATCTCAGATCCTACTTATACCTTTATATCCTTCTTCAATTTAGACTGAAAGGAATTTCCAGTTAGAAGCAGAGAAATACGTGGTTTTAATTGTATGAGTTTGAGAGCACTAATACACAAATGTTACCAAGCTTGGTTCTCTGTGGTCTATCAGGGATCTAAACAGACAATTAAGTGATCCTTTGTGTGAGACAAGTGAATGGACTTACACTGCTGCACTTATCCAGACTTAATCACATATTTATGATGTATTCAGGGTTTAGAATAACTATGAGCATTGAGATCAGCATAATTTTACATGTAATGTGATTTTAGTACATTAGCCTTGAAACCCCCATAGCTCCCAAAAGCTTAACCTTATTTTTCTGTGGCCCATCACTTCCATAATGGCCAGGTGGCATGAAGTGCTGAATGTGAATGTTCTTCATAACTACATTCAGAGATGGACAGAATATACGACTTTTAAATGAACAGGGCATAGTATTTCACCACTGCTGTTAATCTTTACTCCAATGATATACAGAGGCTTCAGACTTCAACATGAGCTGTGCAGTAGTTACAAAGAGGTGGACACATGCTACTAACGAACAGCACAGAGAAACAGGGCTCAAATACAATTCTAATTGGAGAAAAAAACCTTAAAGTAATACTAGTGCTAGGACTGTTGGCCACAAATTCAAAAGTAATGCCAGCCAACTTTTTAACCAGGAAACTGGTGAAAAATAATTCTTCCTCCTTTATTTTAAAGTAGATTAGAAACTTAAAACACATGTTTAAGTCAGACTTGAATGCAAAATATATGATCTCAAATATCTTGACTGTTTATGCTGCAAAATAAACATATTTCCAGACTTTTTTTCTTACTATATCACATTTAAATTACCAACATCAACAAATTTCCCACTAGTTTACTGTACTCACATGCTTTTCTTTGGTTGGTTAATAATTTGTTTTTGGTTGGTTGGTTGGTCTTTAGGGTTTTTTGTTGTTTCTTTTTATTGTTTTGGTTTGGTTTTGGTTGGTTTGTTTGTTTGTTTGTTTGTTTGAATTCAGCCACTCTTCTCATTCATTAATAGCATGAAACCACATATTGGTGCTATGATGTGTAGCACAAGAATTTGTTAATAAATGGAAAAATTAACTTCCGGAATCAGTAAACTAAACAGTGAACTTTAAATGTAATAAATTATCTGCTTTGGACATGAAAATTAAAACTGCAGACAGTTCATCAGCTAGTATAAATTGTCCTATTACCACTGAAAACAGTGCCAGACTCTGACATCAAAGGATCCTCCCCTTTTGTTTGTTGATGTTACAAATGTATTTCTGTTTAATTTTTAATGCTAACGTTTAAAGAGTACTCACAGACTTTTACAGAGCAGTAGGACTGGTGAAGAGCTCTTTGTTGTAATCCAAAACAGTTCATAGCATATGGCTTAGAAAGAATATACTAACTATTTACTTTCCATCTTTGCACTTAGTCTAACAGACATTACCACTACTTGCAGCTTTGGCATGGCTTCTTTCCTAATGGCCTTTCAGAGGGATATTTGAAAGTGTTAAATGGTGAGTTATCTCCAGAACTACTGAAAATCAGCAGATAAAATTGTTATATAAACAACTGTGTAAACTATGAAAATAACAAAGGTGGTTTTTTATTCTTGTTTTTCTTTGTTTTGACATTATTATAAATAAATCTTCTGAGATGTTTCAATTATATTATATTCTTTTTTGAAGTCACAGCCTGGCTAAATTTACTTGGTGGCATTCTGCACCCACTTACTTTTGTAACCATTCTGTGATGAAGAAAAATATTTCAGAAAGGTAAATATCAACTTTTCTGAAAGCATCTTACTTTTCATATAGTTCAGTGGCCTGATTCTGCTTTCATTCATACTTAAAACAACAAAAGTATTTGCATGGACTCATTCCCAGATTAAGACAAAGTCACTGTTTTAAAACAGCAAAAATATTCCAGATTACAGATTATTAGAATGATGCCACAAGTGAGAAGAAAACAATATTTTTCCTGGGGGATAAGCAGCAAAAAGTGAAAGTGCTTATTTTATTATTCTCATTGCTGCTCACCCATGGAGGTTTTTTTGTCTCCTCACAGGAGCTGTTGCCTTCTCCTCAGAAGTTGTGGGGTGTAGCTGGTAATTTTTACTTTAGATTGAATCTACCTAAAAAGATTTCCCCAAAATGGGGAAGTGCTACAGGTTTTTACCACCTAAGGACAGCAACAGAAAGTCATTATTCTCAGTACTGATGTAGTGTCTAGAATTTCCCAATTAATGCTTCATGCATTGATACATGTAATATCACCTACTCTGCACCAACACTGCTACATGATGGACTTGCATGTCTCTCCTATTACTGAAGTTCACAATGCCATGGACAAATTTGTCATCTATTTTTAAATTGTGTGACTGCTTGCATTTTTAATATCGAATTATCAGTATGGTTTTTGCCTTTCTAGACATGTCACTTGACAGTGTTTTAAGAGGTAGCTTTGTAACTTGAATTTAAGTGGTTTTGAGTAGCAATATATGCAAGTGAACAAAAGTGAAATTTAAACTTTCATACAGAGGTTTCTAAATCTCTGCCACTTCAAGTATTTTTGAGTTTTATTTCTGACATCTGAGCACTCTACTAAGCATTGAGAATCTGAAGCCTTTGCACCATCAGTCAGGAAAGCTGAAATTTCTAGGAAGAAGGAAATAAATTGTAAATGGCTTTTCCCAGTTACATCAACACCTGTGTTCTTGTGTCAGGAAGCCGAAGTCCTACCAGACCTCCACACACTAAAACAGTGGAAGCAAGGAGAATAGGGATTGCTTTGGTGATACCAACAAGGGAACCAAATATTAAGTTTCCAAGTACAGCTGCTGCTTTGCATAGTGCATTCAAAAAGCCAAATCCTGTTGACCTAAAAGAAAAAAAAAAAAAAAAAAAAAGGTTAAAAGCGGGTGAAAGAGTAAACGCCTTTGAGACAAATCCTCAGTGGGAATACATCAGTATAGCCCCAATATCTTAAACAGAACTTTTGCCAACAATGATTCTGTTCTTGTCTTTATAATACAAAATCAATGCTCACTGCTATGGTATGTATTGAGGCAAATTTATTCTGCTGCCTCAGGGACCAAAATTTGAAAGGAATGACTGAATAGGTAACTTTAAACCTCTACAGTAGAACAAAGGAGTTGTAAATGAAAATTCAGTAACTCTTAAAATGCTGGACTGGGAGACAGGAGGTGGGAAATAGAGAGCTACTTGGTGATTTGGAAAAAAGGCACCAAAATATAAGGATAATCATCTTGAGGTACTGAATAGATATGGATTTCTTATGTGTGGCATACATGTTCAACCAGCATCTTTTAAAAGGATTATGAGGCTTATAATGAGTTACTATCTCTTAGAACTAAAGAGAACAGAGCGTAAAAAAACCCTACCCAGTGCAGAAGAGGTATCTGTGAAACTTTTGAAAAAAAGGAAATGGAAGTAGATTGCCCACAGAAAGTATGACCTGGGATAACTACCATAATTTTAATAAATGTTTTTTTGACATGATTGCATGATTTCATAGTTGCTGGAATAAATATGTCCTACCAAAAATATCTTCACAATAGTAGAATCTTTGCCATTTCTCAAATGTCTTAGAAGCAAGAGAGGGACTAGGCAGTGCTCACATGGTGTACACTGGGATAAAATAGTAAGAATGAAGAGGATAGAAACTTCTTTTCAGAACAAAATGCTTCTTTCTTTCTAATGTGAAATATTTCCATTTGAAGGAAAAAGCCTCCTGTCCGAACAGCAGGGATTAGCGGGAGTGCAAATGGTCTGAGTGACTAAAAGACATCCTAGACATTGCACTGAAGTGCATGTGAAGGACGGGAAGAAGTTCTGTGTTCAGATGTAGCCTGATAGGAAGTAAGTTTAAGAAACTTACACTGGAGCATCTAGAGAGCAGCCCGGAGAATCAGCTTGAAGTAAGCAGATTCAGTCCCAGCTGAGAGCAAGGATATAAACTGTCAATATTCTTCATGGAACTATTTTTTAATTTGTGTAAAAGCAGATGCAAGTATCAAGGGAGAAAGGATCCTCTCCCTCAAGCATCCTCTGGACATGGCCATAACCCAGAGTGTCACTATTTTTTCTCTTCTGCTCTCCTGCAAAACCGGCCACTGGATCTCAATGGTGTCAGTAACTCAGGCCCTTCAGTGTCCCACATTGAAGTCCTGTTGTGAGGGAGAGGTAAAAGCTTCTGCCTAGTAGAGTGGTCCAGCATATAGAGGGTTTCAGCACCACTCATGCCCTGACTATCTGATTTACTTTTCTTCATAATTATACCAGTCATGGTGTATTTCAGGACCTGCACCAAAAGAACGGTGACAGTAGGTCTAGTTCCTTCTAATCACTCTAGTTTGCGCTAAGAAACAAAAGTTGCAGCAGAAGCATTAAAAGCTTTTTATTTAATCCCAGGAGTCAACTCCAGAATCTTTACATGATTCAGAAACGAGCTAATTTAAAGAATTAAATTCTTTAGTTTGCCTGTGAAATTCTTAAATCAGTTAAAAGGATGCTAGCAGAGCAGCATTAAGACATGGGACAGACTAATTAATATACTTTCAAAATGTTTTTTTTCAGTTAATTTTAAATATTTATTTGCCCATGGCTGCAGACCAAAGTCCAACTTTTTTGCCTACAACATTATAGAAATAAAATCAGAAGAGTGGATACTTACTGTTCCAGTGTCAGCTCTGTGAATTGTATATGTTTGCTGAACCATGACAAAACACAAGTTAGCCTCTATACCTGAGCTTTAGCAAAGCAATTATTATTTTTTCTGAATTATGATAACTCCTCTGTGTGGAAAACATGACACCTGTCCAGATACTGCACAACAGTGAGTATCAGCAATATCTAAGGAAGGACAGACAAGTGAAAAAAGAAGCAGAAGAGACTCAGCTATGCCTCCTTAATGATCAAAGCACTTACTTGCCTTTTTTTTTTTTTCTAGATTTGATTACACCCCCAGTACTTCTATGTAATACTTAGTGCCCAAAAAATCTAAAAATGCACATCTTGGAGACACCAGCCTCCAAAGTGACATGCTTTGCTGTCTGACATTGCAGACTGGTGAGGGATACCTAGGAGTACAATGAGAGCAGGAAATGAAACCTTGAAAGCATTACTTGTGAAGGCTTCCAACAGAGAGAAATTTTCAGCAGCTCCTTAAAAATGCCTCCCTCCAAGAAGAAATGTGAAAGTTAAGAGTTGCCCGTTGAGTAATCCGTCCAAAGAAGGAGTGGGAGATACACTGAAGGAAGCAGCAAAGAGTCACACTGCTGTAGTATCCTTTCAAAACCTATGAGAAGATCTTCAAATCTCTGCCAGAGAAATATATGTTCTACAAGGGCAGATCAAGTGAAACATCAGATGTGTGTCTGGAGGAGGTTTACCTGCAGAAACTCTTGAGAGAGAAGGAGATCCAGACTGACACACCATCTAGAGTGATCAAGAGTGCAGATAGGAGGGAGGAGCATGAAGAGGAAAACTGTCATAAAATAGACTTTACAGCAAATAGATAGGAGAAGGTTAAAGACAACACACCCAGCCTGGAAACCAGTGCTAGTATTACAACAGTCTGCAACTATTTTGAACAAGTTCTGGGAAGAAGGAGAGGCAAAGAGTTGTAATTCTTCTATTTCAGACTAGTTTACATGCGGAAAATGTTTCTAAAATTATGGTGGCGACTGGTTGTTAGCAGTGGCTGCGCAGGTAAATACGATTTCTTCAGCTGTCAGTACTAATGTAAAATCAAACTTGCTCCCAAAGAACCGTAACAGGAAAAAGAAAGTGCTTACGTACAGCAAACAGACACCTAGTCACCAACAGCCTCAGAGAGATATCAGAACTCCCCAAATAATACATATATCTAACCAAACAAAATTTGTATAAGTAAAGGCAGGAAATTGTTGGAAAGGCAAAAGCACAAAACATATGGGCATGCTGTACTTACATTCAGTGTTGTTTTATACTGCCTTATAAAGGTAAGCAGTTTCACAGATGCTATTTCCTTATATCAAATAGTTATAATAGCAGTTTGAATATAATTTTCTGAGCAATTTGGACCATTTCTTTCCATGTGCTGAGTTTTACAGATAGCACGTTTAAGACTGACACTGTGATTTAGATCTACTGTAGGTTATATATTGCAAATTATGTTACTAAGATTTAAAGTAATTTTTAAATATAATATTTCTTATATCTGAACAAAACTAAGGTAACTTGTTGGCACTGAAAAAACAGTTCTGCTTTGTAAAATTGATTTATTTGATTTTTCCAGTGGTAAGTCTAATCCCATTAATGTTATCAAATTATAAACAGTGAAGAGTAATACAAAGCCTTTGGATATTCTGGTGATACAAAATGAAGCAGAAGTTCAATATTTTAATCTTAAAGCATTTTTTAGGCATGTCCTTTTGTGAAAAACATGCACACCAGTGGAGAGAACAATAACATTTTTACAGGCTTAAGGTAAATGTTGTTGCAACCTTTATCTGAAAAGCATTGTTACTGTTCAACTTTCTGCCTTCACATCCTTCAATTTCAATACTGTCTTTAAATTTGAATTTGTTCTGTACTAATAGTCAGAACAAAGTCATTAAGCGAACAGTTTAGCTCTAATGATAGAAAATTCAGATTTGCTGGTTTTTAAACACCTTTCTTAGAAGAATGTTTGTGATTGAAATAAGCTAAAAGCTATATAAAACCATGCCTTAATAATTAATTCTACTGAACTGAAATAACCAGACAGAAGATACACTGCAGTTCACATACATATTTATCAGTAGTTTTTTCTTACAGTACTATTACAGTTTCTGTTACGGTGTTACAGAAAAGTGCTAGTGTCTGGAAAGTCTGCATATGATCAAAAAATATGTGATATGTCAGCTCAGCATCATGAATTAATTAAGTGGAAAAATCCAAACACATAAGGCCTTCGTACTATATACACCAATTTCTGCTACGTTGGTCAGTTACTGGGTGAAGCATTCACACAAAAATGTGGGTTTGACTCCAGGAGGAATCCTTGTTACTAGTCAAGAATCCCTTGTCCAGCTAGAGAACATCTTTAAATCCTTCAGGCACTTCAGTAAGGTGATGGTGGTGAAGCTAAAAACAGCCATTAAAAAAGCAACCCCCAAACTCAGGACAGTAGCTTTGATATGATAAAAATGTAGAAGTACTATCAAAGGATCAGATAAAAGATAAAGCTGGATGTTAGGGAAAAATAATTTTCCTCAATGTATGCTATTTCTCTTGCTGAGAAAACTGCAGCTAAGAAAACTGCTTAGCTCGCTTTCAGTGAAGCCCCACATAAAAACAGCAAGGAGTCCAAACAGTTAAAAATAGAGGGATTATCCAAGCCTTTAGATTAAAAGAGTTTGTTACTTGGTTGCCACATATACTTCTGCTTATACCAGGTGCTTACATTCCTACATAAACTACTTCAGGCCCACTTCTTCTGTCCATTGCTAATAGTCAGACCATCTGAAAACATCACTGTCCTGCAGGGGAGTGCTATTGAATGTGTCACATTGATATTTCATGAATTCTGTGCTAGAGCTAGGGCTGAACCTATCCAGCCAGTCACAAAAAAAGTCTAAATAACACTTTTGTGGTTGGTGATAACATGCAAAGTCTACAAAAACTGAGTTCATGAATGTGTTATGAACAATTTTCTAATGTCCAGGCTTTTAAGGATCATTTTAAAAATAAGTACAGAGACGTACATCATAGCCTGGCCAATTAGAGCACACTGTGTGCAAAACTGTGGAATTTGTGTTGAAGGCATTGCACAGGTCCAGCATGTCATGCTTAAAGATGTTAACGTGAATTTTCAGCAAAGACAGTAGAACCACATCCACAGGATGGCAGTAGAAAATAGCTATAAGGAAGTCTACCTATGACTGCTGTTATGACTCAAAAGAATAGAAAACTCTTCACAGTAACAAAAAATTGGACTTAAGGTACTCTGAATAATGTTCATTATTCTGCAGACAGATTCTCTGGGCTCAAGAACCGAAAATGAGCAATATTTCTTAATTATGATCAAATCCTTACTGTCTTTTTTAGAGGTATTAGAAAAACTCAAAACAAGATTACTTCATTTTATACCTCACCTAGAATTCTAAATATTCTTGGCCAAGATTCAAACCCAGATGTCTGGCAGCTCTAATAAAACTGATGAATTGTTGGTTATCTGATGCAATCTGACCTTGATTTACTCAGTGGGACATGAGCTATTTCTATTCCACTTTCTGTTTAGGTTTGTGTTGTTTGTTGTATCCACGCTTTTACAACAGTCTTGTCTTAAAAAGTTGGTGATTCCCCAGTTATCTCACAAGAATATATTTATTATTTATTGGAAGTAACAGTTGCATTTTCAAGTCATAACATTCTCCTAAGTGTTACTTCTTCAGAGATTTTTAACCCTCTTCCATTCATATTCATATTACAGGCAGACCTAGGAAGCTGTGCAGTGTTACTGCAAACCCCTTGGGCACACACATTACAACACAAGCCATAATTACCTCATCACACAAGGTTGTTTTTCCACATCACTCTGCTAATGAACAGAACAAAGACACCTTGAGGGTAAAATATGTACGTAGTGAAGAAAACTTGATTTCCCTCATCTGCTGAAAAATCTGGAGGGTGCACTTTGAGTAAGGTTGGGGATTACAGCAGTCTCATGGTTAAGATAGTTTAGTGCTGTCAGGAGAAAGGATACAACCTTTATCCCTGCAGCAGAAGTAGTACATGTTGCAAGCAAGTAATTTTAAACTAACTAAATTGACGTTAAGTATGCATTTCTGGGTGCTCAGCTTAACATTTTCAGGTTTGCATTGCTGAATGCTGAGCACTTACAGATGCTGTGGAATTCAAACATTCAGCCCATTCCCTCTTCTGAAATGCTCAGAGATTGGGTTTGTTGGTACCACATGTCTCAAGTTGAGCACCTAACATAATTTTTAGCAGCTAACTCATTTTTCACAATTTCCTTTTCCTCTGTGCATCAAGTTCTGTGTCACACCCTTTCAAAGCAGTGTTTGCAAAATGCAGAAAATTGATGAAAGGGTAAGAGCACTCTAGGAGCACCCAAAAATATTCACAAGACAATTAAAAACTCTCCTTCAGAGCAGAGCTTCCTGGATTATGGAATAGTTTGGTCTGGCCTTCTAGAGGATTACGAGCAACCAAAGACTTTTCAGAACCTGCTGAGTAGTCCAGAGTAGCACAGGCTACTAGGAAGATAAGGCAAAAGGGAAAAAAAAGGATGAGATAAAAGATACTTTAAGTTCTTTACACTGGGGGGCAGGGTAAACTTGAAAAACAGCTCGTTTATAGCCAGTCATCGTGAGTGTTCTTGAAAATTTATCTATTGAAAAGTAAAAAAAAAAAATTTAAAAAAAAAAAAATATTTTTCACCACCATGCATGTCACCTTCAAGACAGAAACCTAGCTATGACTACCATTAGTAATCATAGTAATATATAGTAATATATATTAGTATATATATATTATATATATATTATATTATATATATATAATATTATATATAATATATAATAATAATTATAATAATATATAATATATAATATATAATAATATATATATAATAATAATAATATAATATAATAATATATAATATATAATATATTATTATATATATATAATATATTATAGTATATATATATAATAATATATTATATATATAATATATAATAATATAATATATATATATTATATATTATATTATATTATATTATATATCATAATATATATATATGAATATATTAGTAATATATATTCACTTTTTAACACAATTTAGAGCTTACATTCTCAGGTCACCTCCCCAAGAACTATTTGAAATCCATCCAGCTTTTAACATGTCTTATTTAGCGGATATGCAAATTAACTGTGATGTTATAAAGAACATGCAGGCAAAAGCTATGCTAAAATGGCATAAAATTTGAAAGTAACCACCAAGAGTATATGAGAAACTACTTAATAACCTCAAATCTAGGCATTAGTAAATTAAAATGTAAACAGCTAGATGAGTATGAATGGATATAAAAACCAAATCTAAGATTTTGAGGCAAATTTAACTCTGTCCTGCAGGCAGCTCATGAAGAGGAAACTGAAATGTGTGCCATGTATCATATAAACTGCACTTTCCCAAATTGCTCACCACACCCCTACCTGGCAATAAGCCAGCGTGATCCTTAAATAACCTGAAGTACAATTTATGAAACACCTTTTGTATTACTCTGCATGACACTGGCAAAGCCCCAGCGGTTTGTCAACTGGCTGGTCTCCAAGAGGACTTTTGCAGGAGGAAAAGGAGGGGCTGCCCAGCCTGGTCTCTTGTGCATGGTAGCATGAACTGGCCTCCTTCCACACACTTTTCTTCCAATCCCACTTCCTGCTGCTGCTAGTTTGTGGTCATTTTACTGATTAGGAGTAAGTGAAAAGCACATATTGGAACAGTAAGATAGGGGCAGAGAGAGCAAGCTTGCTGTGCCCAGACTGCTTTCTGAAGGAAAACTGGAAGCCAGTTTCAGGACCAGACTCACTCTGAATGCAGATTTGAAGAGAAAGTGGACATAATCTTAAGCACGAATGACCCCACATGTGGCTGAAAAGACTCTTCAGCCCTACAGCTACTTGCAGAAGTTAAGAAGTCCTAGCAAAAAGTGGTAAGTCATGGCAGGCTACGGAAAGACAAGAGGAGTATCAGAGGTGGGCAGTAGTGGCTGTTAAAATGTAGCTGGCCTGTACAGAAATAATTACAGAGTGAAAATTCTGATAGGCAAGTTTTAAGCCCCTTCAAGTAATAATTGCCAAATAGTTTCTTGGCCTAATCTAAAAAACCCACAAAAAAGTATGTAGGAAGTGACTTCTAGAATTGCTCATTTCCTTATAAACCAGATGGGAAAACTGGCAGAGATGGTTCCATCACTTCTGGATCTTTTGAGGAAAAATCCCATTTAGAGTCTATATCAGCAATGTCTTTCCTGCCACAGGTAGATTTGGTTTACCAGACTTCTAATAATGTAAAATTATGAGTTTTCTATCTGAGTTAGTGCAAAAACCCGTGATAACTCATCTGCAAGTAAATTTCTGAGATGAAATTCCAGACAGCTATTACTGCACAAAGAAGATCTTACAGAAAGAATAATTAGGAAGAATTTTGTGCAATCTCAAAGCTAGCAGAAACTATTAAAAAACAACTGTTAGCTACTAGATGCCCTAGAACAGATATCAGTTACATCTTTTTATCATTCATGGTAATGATGATTATTTTTTTCCCATTAAAATCTGTGAGTTTCCCAGTTATTTTTCTTCATTTTAAGAAACATTCGTGGCTGCTATATTCAGGAATTCAGAAAAGGTAGCTATTTCTAAAGGATATTTATTAGAATTATATTATAGAGTTTGGATGATGGAGTAATTCTTGCCAGAAGAGTAATTTTCTGAGGTGTAAAAAACCAGTACCATTTAATACTAAAACTTAGTGCTTTGGATCCATAAGTAGCCTAATACGGTTATTTAATACAGCCACAATGAAAGACATCAATTTCTTGTGTGAAGAAGCACATATTTTAAAATGAAAAGAAAACAGAGAACTCAGTCTACAGTTTTATCTTCTGATGGGCAGCATTAGAGGCAGTTCCACTTCTGTCCAAAAACTTCGACTTGCCAGCCAACATCATGTGTTTATAAACTGGAAATATTTTAAACTATTTTGAAACTTCTGATGAATGGCATAATGAATAGAACTGTAAAGGTCCCTTAGCATGAATCTGTACAATTTTACACATAATTCGTTTAGGGAGAGGAGAGGATGGGGGAAGAAATGCCAGTCTAAGGAAGAAAATGCATCTTTTAAATTTTTACACTCAACATAAAAAAATGCATAACTCAACTGTTCTTCCTTCAGACAATAGGAATAAGATCATCATTAAAAAGTATGCTGAATCTGGAAAAAAATTCCTATGTCATCTAGCAGCACTGTTTGCAGGACATTAAAATTGTCCTGAGCTTTCCTGCATGAATTCTGCAGGAACAGCTGCTGAGACATTTTCATGTCTGCTTAATGCTGAGTTTGTACACTTCTAGAGACCCTGCATACAAACTCGTAGCAGACTGATTAACAACTCAGCAGGGCTCAAGCCCACAGTCTCTTCAAGAAAATGCTGTTCAGCTTCCAACAGCAATTTTTATTATTATCCCCACCAGTGCCATTTAACATCTTTGTCAGCAACAGAGACAGTGAAATCTAATGCACCCTCAGCAAGTTTGCTGATGATACCAAACTGTGTGGTGAAGTCAACATGCTAGAGGGAAGGGATGCCATCCAGAGGGACCTTGACAGGCTCAAGAAGTGGACTTGTGCAAACTGCCACAAGGCCAAGTGCAAGGTTGTGCACCTGAATTGAGTTAATGCCATGCACAGATACAGGGTGGGAGGAGAAAGGACTAAGGATAGCCCTGAGGAGAAGGACTTGGGGGATGATGGTGGACCAGCTCAACATGAGCCATCAATGTGTGCTTGCAGCCCAGAAAGCCAACCATGTCCTGGGCTGCACCATAAGAAGCACAGACAGCTGGTTGAGGGAGGTGATTCTCCCCATCTACTCTACTCTTGTGAGACCCCACCTGGAGTACTGTGTCCAGTGCTGGAGTCCCCAGCATAAGAAGGACACAGAGCTCCTGGAATGTGTCCAGAGAAGAGCCACTAAAATGATCAGAGGGCTGGAGCACCTTTCCTATGAAGCCAGGCTGAGGAAGTTGGGGTTGTTCAGCTTCAGGAAGAGGAGGCTCTGAGGTGACCTCATGGCAACCTTACAATACCTTGTAACCCCCTTACAAAGAAGGGGGCCTACAAGAAAGATGTTTTTTACATGGGTGTGTAGTGAGAGTACAAGGGGAAATGGTTTAAAACTTGAAGAAGGGAGATTTAGGTTAGACATTAGGAAAAAATTATTTCCTTTGAGGGTGGTGAGACACAGGAACAGGTTGCCCAAGGAAGTTGTAGCTGGCCCCTCCCTGGAAGAGTTCAAGGCCAGGTGGGATGGGACCTTGAGCAACCTTGTCTAGTGGAAGATGTCTGTGCAGGGGGGTTGGAGCTAGGTGATCTTTAATGTCCCTTCCAACCCCAGCCATTTGATAATTCTATGATTATATGATCCCATGACTCCATGATTTTATAGCCAAGAGACAAATGCAGCTATATTGCTATTTTGGACCCACTACAGCTTTTTTAGTAAGTTGCACTATGGGAAACCCAGAAATATTTCATTACTGTTTTCAGAAATACTACTCATTAGCTGTGTTTTAAATAGAAGTAGCAGTTAGACCTTTTATTTCATATAAAACAACATTTGTTGTATTTTCCTGGTTAGGTGATATTTGATGCAAAATATATAACAAATAGTTTAAAAAAATCTATTTTTTCTGCTTGCTGTTCATAAGAGAACCTATTCATTCATCTCACTTAAAACATCACAGCCTCTGTAAAACTCATTCTTAGACAATTATATTTACCATTGCTGCTGGTATATAGAGATACTGCCAGTGAAATTAGGTGAAGCATATCTGCACATACCTTCTGTCTGTAGGATACAGCTCCACAGTAATGACATCTAGTGAGTTCCATGCTGAGATGGTGAGGCCATTGTAGAGGCACAGCATACCTATCATCATGGATTCACTTGTCCCAAACCACAAGAAAAAACAGCTGATGCCAGAGAGAACCATGGAACCACCTAGGTACAAGAAAGATTAAATAAACACAAAGTATAGGCGTATTTAAAGAATGGTCTTTGTTTTGCCTGATGGTCCTACACACACACAGTGTAGCTGAATAAATGACTCATGTATTTGAGTTAAAAACTAAAGAGACTTTCTCTGTTGGTGAGACTAGGCTTGCAGAACAGTGCTGTAGGAGGCTCATAGCAAAAAAACCCTGCAACTCCTCAAATATTAGGGTATATCATAAAGTATTAAGATGTAACCATCTCTGAGCACCCAAAGCAAGTTACCTAGGGAAAGCTACTCCCATTCTCTCTGTTCATAATCTTTTGCAATTACATGAAACTCATTCTTATATTGTAGCAATAAAAACACCAAGTGGGAAGTGCATTTATATAGTCTCCTAGAAAATTAACACAGTGAACTACTGCATAGTTATTTAAGTAAACTTAAAATATATTTGTCATTGAAGATAATAGTCAGAAGGTAACTTTCAGCAGTGTTACTTTGCAGAATAGATAACAAGCAAAGCTCACTCTTCTGAGGAGCTGATCCACTAGTTGAGGGCCACCTGTGCACAACTTGCTTTCCTTTCTTCTGGAGTAAAAATAATACAATGGTTAGCAGTTTCCAAAATCTTACTACAAATTCCTAAATAGTTCTCTTGCAGCTTGGAAGTGCAATAACTGATAGTATGGCATAGCAAAACTGGTTACAGAGCCCTATGTTTCTAAGCTAGGGGCTTTTTAAAATGGCTCTTATGAAGCAACATAAATGAAGAATCTGCAGAAGCAATGTTTTGCATTCCTCTGAACAGAATTCTTAAAATAAGAGACCACGTTACTTTACTGGGAGAGCTTTAGGATTTGGTGGGGTGTTTGCCAGTTTTAAATGAAGACCCTACCCAGCATCGTTAACCTTCCAATTCTGTCCATCAAGAGAGCAGACACAATATTCCCTGGTAATACTGCCAAAGTTCCCAGGAAATTAACAAAGTAAATCCAGTAGGCACTGTAGTCATCATCAAAAGAAATCTGGCATCCTGTTCTGATGTGGAAAAATGTGCAATTTATCAATTCACTGTCAACAAATTTATATCGTTCAAGATCTGTGGAAAGAAGAAAAATAAACATTTCAGCTAACAGCCAACTCAATGTGCAGATTTTGATTGAAAACATTTCAAGTTTAGGCATCTTTAATGACAACTTGGAGCTTTCACTCCTTTGTAAATTGGGACTAGATATTGCAATTAATTTTGCTGCCTTTTTATCTTAATAGAAAAATACACGAAGCCCGTGAAAAAGAGCAACTAAGGTTGGGAATTAGGCAAGTTATATTAATGTATTTCACCTTGGGCTGTATTTGGTTAAGGCCTTTCAGCCACCAGCTGGTCTTTCATAAAAAGATCTGGATATCTGGAAGTTTCTACCAATTTGTCTTGCTTCATACCAGACCTTCTATTTCCACAGTCTTTCAGATGAGACTGCTAATCATGGCCAGTTTAGTTTTACTTGGCTTAAAGCAAAATATTATTACAGAATTCAGATTAAAATAATTTTAATTTTTGAGACGTCCAGAAGGTCTTCTGCTCAAACACAGATCGGTTACTATATGCAGACATTTAGATCATTCTGTTTTGGAGATATCTCTACTTCCACTTTCTTTCTGTTCCTCCTGTCAGCCTTATAACCCCAAGTCAAGAATACCCTCCTTCAACACAAAGAAAGCTGGGTCTTGCTTTGAAAACTAATCCTATTGCTACTATGATTGCTGCAGTTACATAAAAGTGGTAAGACGTGCTCAACCTTTTCAACAACCCTTGTTGGCCACATTATACTTTCAGTTATATTTTATTAAAACAAACAAAAAAAATTTCTCTGAACATACGAACATTCTCCTTGTTGTTAGAATACTGAGGAGAATGGGAATGATTACAGATGTGGTAGTTTGAAGTCTGAACAACAAATTCAAAGCAAGTACAATGAACAAAGAATTTCACCAGTCCCATTTAGACTCAATAAAAATACACTAGTTAAAGCTACCAGTAAAGCAACAAACATTTCCTCCTCTCCAGACTGGATCTCTTTAGAGATTCTGAAAATCAAAGAGATGTTTATTATCTAAGTCAGAACTAGGCCTGTGGTATCTCTAGTATAGGTGTGATCCTTTCTCTTTTCTGATACATTAAAGAGGCCTTCTGCTTTTTATAGCTTTTTATTTCCTGTGAGAGGGCTACATGTATGCCACATTACAAATCCAGAAATTATAAACATAAGATGCAAATGGGAAGCTGAAAAAGGGATGTTCAGAGTTCTGTCTCCTAATACCTGTGTTGTAGAAGGTGGTATTCACGAAAGTACAGTTCCTGAAGTACGTGTTCAGTGAAGTAATGTCTTCAAACATACAGTTCTTAAAAAGTGAATCTTCAAAGGTTACTGATTTAAACTTCATCATAAGAAACCTGTCCAATACAAATAATTTCTGTCAGTCTACCTAAATATGTTAGAAAGAGAAGCAGGTCAAGCTGATGCAGCTACACAGGTCTAAAAAATGTCAGCCTCAGAAACACTGATTTCTTACAGGCATTCTGAAGACACAATTAATGACTAGCTGGATCTAGAATATTATAATTTGGAAAAGCATTAATAAACCAATAGCTCCACAGAGGTATGGACTACAAATGGTAGTGCAATTTCTGTGATAGTATATCAATACTTATCCTTAACCATGAACAGAAACCAACGTCATGACATTAATGGAACAGCCTTGCAAAATCACTGTTATATGTAATTTGACATTACAGTCGGAAATCAGGAGATCATGCTCCAGAAACTCGGTCTCATGGAACAAATAAGCATCTGTTGGTACCAAGAAGCTGGAAAGAAAGAATAATTTAAAGGACCTTTATTTCTCTATATGAACATACTGGACAATGCATCAGGCTCAAATGCAAAGCATCCTGGTACAAGTGTTAAAAAACGCTTTCATTAAAATGTTTAACATGAACGCAACTATTACATTGCCTGTTAGACTGCTAGATACCGAACTTAAAGTTTGTGTGTGTTACTCATGTGTCTGTGGGACAATTGCAATTACCATGTACCTAAGCAGGTACAAACTTATAACATATTGTCAGTATAAACTTATTGTCAGTATAAACATATTGTCAGTAACTTTTCATATTTCTGAAAATCCTTTGCCTCATTTAGCTCCTAGATTTTTGATCATGATGGTCAATCAGGTAATTCACAGAAAAAGCTAATAACCAAGTACTACTAACAGTTACTACTACTAAAGATTACTAGACTACAACAATTCTGTAAGCCTACCAAGTAACATAATTATGCCAACAAAAAAAGACAGAAGCAGTAACATATCATTATTATTGTGATGTCTTTTACTTCACATGAAGGTGTAGAAAAAAATGACAACTAGAAGAGGGCAGTTCTGCTGGCAGATTTCACCTAAAGTGACAAATTTTAAAATCAGTGCTTTAAAATAATTTTCATTTGGCAGAAAGAACTGTTAAAATGGCAAGCCTCCTGAAAAACATAGTTCTCTTCTGGTTAAAGCTGGTGTGACTAGCTAGGAATTTTTCTTCTTATAAGACTAGTAGAAGGAAAAGGAACACACAAAATATGTTACCTATGTAGTATCAGGAATCAAATTGTCTTGCCAACAAAGTTGTTGGATTCACGTCTTTCTGAGAAAGGAGAGCAAAAGCTAATTGTGTTTATCACCAGAAAAGACAATAACTAATGAATTCTCTCTGTCCATTGGTCAGAAGAAGGGTGTTTTCAGCCCGTAAGTTTTAGTTACTATCTTATTTCTCATCTGTGACAGACTGATTAAAATCAGGCTGGCATTTAATGTCATTACAATTTTTCGTATAGTACATTAAATTTTAAAATTAACCTAATTCCAGAAGAAAACAAAGAAGCTGTAGGAATTCAATTGATCAGTTGGAAAAGAAATGACACAGTACGTGTCCTACTTTCTTCTGATGTACTTTTTACCTTTGAAGAGGAAATATATTGTGACTGCATTAAAATCTGTTTTGTGATGATTTGAATTAAAACCCAACTCAAATGTAATGAAGTAAAAAGTCAGATATTGATGGAACTTCTAGATAAAAAAGAACATGAACCACTGAGATTGAGGGTGACTGGGGGAAGAATATTGAATGAGTTCATACTGCCATGCAGAAGATTTTGTGAATCTAAAATAACTGCCAGGGGCTTGTTAACTTTACAAATTTTAAAGAGGAAACTACTATTTTAGAATAGATTAATGTTAGATTTAGTGCTTTACAATAATTTTCACTTCAGGACTACAAGACCTTGGTTGACAGAGTGGTGTCAATTAGGCAGTAAATGTTTCTTTGCTCTTAGGACAACACCCGCCTCCTGAAAATGCGTTCTTATATGAGTATTACTTGTGTAATTTTAAAGGCCCTGTATTAACAGAGTCATTAACTTTATTTATTTAGATATAGATTTCCCTATGGAAATAATAATTATTAAGCACTGTGACATCAATGATACCATTCCCATATTTCCTATGAGGAACCTGAGAAACCAGAGATTTAAAATAAGCGCATTGAATTTTCCCCAAAGTTATCTAGTTATCTACAAAGTACAGATAGAACCTTAATATATTTGGAGTCAGTAAAAAGCCAAACCAAACCAAATCAAAACAACACAAAACAAACCCCCCCCCCAACCAACCAGCCAAACAAACAAACAAAAAGAAACAAAACCAAAACAAAACAAAAACCAAAAAAAGGCATTGCCACTGTGTTGTTTCCCATTGCACAGATGTTAATACTTTCCACTGATTTATAGTAATATTTAGCTTTTATTTTTCTGTTATAAAATCCTAAACTCTCTGTTTCCACAGGAACATCTTTCATTAATATATGAAAAGAACCAGCAACAGACATAAAAGTATGCCTTTCTCCAGCCCCCTGTAAGATATTTGGGGTCTGAACATATTTGGGTCTGAACCTTCGAATCCCACTGTGAAACGAAATGTTAACTTAGGCTTTTCTCTGATTTTTTCAGGATGACAAGGAACCTGGGTTTTCATGGAGGATTCTCACACAGGAACCACCAGCACATGTACAGGCCCACCTCTCCCCATGCTTCTTGAGTCATAACAAATCAAGAACAGAGATAAATACCCATTAAAAAGTATTAAAACCATTTATCATTAGCTGTTGGAGAAAAATATTAGATTATTAAGACATGCTTTCAAATATGCATTTGTTTACTCGAGCCAACTCAGGTTATTAGGAAACATAAACCTGTCATTGATGTATTGTCCATTGCTGTGAATCTGATTTTCCAGCGTGAAGTTGAAGACGAAATGTGAAACCTCTTCATTTCGGAAATGTTTCACTCGGGATGCGTATTCATCTGACTGCAGATGTTTAATGACGTCAGGAAACCAGACAGATAAGCCATAGTAGCTGTGAAAAACAGAAAAAACTCAATTGCTAGTCTCATTTGTTTGGAAATCTGTGGTAGGTGAGGACAAGTAGCTCCCTCAGCTGCTTACTTGATGGAGCAGCATTGTGAAAACCGCTATGAAATAAAAATATTGAAAAACTATGACTTCAGAGGATGCCCTTTTTCTGAAGCAGATACTATTGATGAGCCAGGCTCACTGCCAAGAACAAACTAACCAAGAAGAGATACTGTGTAAACCTAAAATAAACAGGACAATCATAGCGACAGAGACTGCATACAGATTATCCTTCTGATTATCAAGTCTGTAAAAGATGGTTTAAGACATCAACCACTCTTACCCAAAAGACAGGCTGAACCACACAGCTGTAAGTTTGATTGTATTATCTTTCACTGGGTAGTTGAAGCATCTCATAAAGGTCAACCAAATCTGTAAAGAATTAGGAAAAATATTTATTTTAAATCATATTATGAGTAATATTGTTAAATGATAGAAGCTTTTTAATTCCTATTTGCCTGGTTCTTCAGGGCATCAGAGAAAGCAGATCAGCTCCTTGATACTGATTACAGCTGTGCTTCCAATTCAAGTTCATTAATCATCAATAGCTAGGCTGTGTGTTTTTTGTCACTTTCTGGCTTCTTTTCATAGAATCACAGAATGGTTTGTGTTGGAAGGGACCTTCAAAGACCATCTAGTCAGGTTGCTCAAAGCCCCATTGAACCTGACCTTGAATACTTCCAGGGAGGGGGCATACACAACTTGTCTGGGCAAACTGCTCAGTGTTACTGACCCATCTCACACTATTAATTTTCTTCATAATGTCCAATTTAAATCTATCCTCTTTCAGCTTAAAACTATTATCACTTCTCTTGCCACTATCAGCTTTGGTAAAAAGAACCCCCCACATGCCAAACTTTGCTGTAGGCTCCCTTCAGGTACTGGAAGCCTACTATAAGATCTTCCCAGAGTCTCCTCTACATTGAACCACCCCAACTCTCAGCCTTTGCTCTCAGCAGCGGTGTTCCAGCCCACTGATCTTTTTTGTGACTCTCCTCTAGACTCTCTCCAACAGCTTCATGTCTAACTTGTGCACTGAGGACTCCAGAACTGGACACAGTACTCCAGATGGGGTTTCATCAGAGCAGGGAAGAGGCACAGAAGGACCTCCCTAGACATGCTGGACCCTCTTCTTTTGATGCAGCCCAGCACATCATTCACATTCTGTGCTGTGAGTGCACACTGCTGGCTTGAATCCATTTTTTTTTTTATACACCATTGTGGACTGTATCCACCTTAAAACTTCCCTAATCTCTAGGCAGCTTCATCTGACTGTCTCAAAAAAACCAGAAATCTTGACAGAAATATTTTCTTCTCACTTCCCAGTATAACCCTACTTAAAGTTTAGACAAACTACAATCTATATTCCATAAATCACCACATAAACACTGAGCTATCAGAACTTAACACAGCTAGAAGTTGGTACTCTAACTATATAAGGAAAGGCTACAACTCCCCCCGTGTTAGAGATGCTACAGTAGAGCTGACTGAGGATGATGTTCTCTTTCTCGCTCTCTCTCATTTCAAGATGATCTCCTCCTTTTGAGGAGAAGAGGCAGTCTGTCCTAGGAGGTTTCAGCATACATCATGCATGAAGAAAGGTTCTCTGACCCAGGGGCTAGTCCACTGAGGTAATAAGGATGTGAGACAGCTAAGCTGCAACTCCTTTAAAACTGGTTTAGTAACAAGGCCAAATTATAACATTTCAGTATTTATCTGCGCCATTTTTGGACAAATATGTATAAAAGTAGACACTCTTTTAATTATTTTTTTATAGACATAATGCAGTTTTTCCAAGTAAATGTATCTTGTGACAAACCTTGGTTTACAACACTTCATTACAGAACTGGAGAGTTTTAAGATGCTAGATTTTTAACAGATCTGGAAAGCTGTTTTTGACATTTCTGAGATTTTTCTAAAATTAATGAGACCTCTCAACTTTCATTACAAGGTTAAAAGACACTGCATAACCTTGGTTTTCCAAGCAAGTAAGAAAGGATACAGACCACAGTCCCAATGATCTTGTGTTAAATTCTCTGAAAGAGTTTTAACATAGTTTTCTAGTAAAAGAGTCAATATGCCTAAAAATACATGCAGATATGATGCCTTATGAAGGTTTTATTGATATTAATTTACACAATTTATTCATGACTTTGCCATTTGTAAGAAATGCAGCCACTTCGATTTCCTGCTTGTATTTTTTTGTCTCAATGTGTGTCCCCTTTTCCAAAGGAATACATTGATGAACATTCCCAGTATATATTATATTGTGGAGCCTGGGAATAGGTCTATGTAACTATTATCCATCACTTTTGAGAAGGCTAATGCAGCATTTTCCTCCTCAGAAGCTGTGACCAAACCCTGTGATTCACCTCCACTTTTTCTGGCTCAGTAAACCTCACACTGGTTCTTGAAACTCCCAGTTTCAGGGAAAATGTAGTATTGCAGCTATCACCTGCATAAACTCAAACAATCCATTCTTTTCTGAAGGCTAATTAAGAAAATGAATGGTAATTAGAAAACAAACAGAACTGTTGTTACTTACACCATATAGTTCTGTGCGAATTCTGACAAAACACCTCCTGTACCACGTTCCTGTATCACTCTCTATTTCTATGAGCTCATCTATCTGCTTTGGAGTTTTGATTCTGTTAACCTAGAAGAAGAAAAAAAAAAAAGAGCAAATATTTGCTTTTTCTTGAATCATTAACTGCCTGTAAAGGAGTATTAGAAGGTTTTAATAAATCCCATAAACTACAAACGAGCAGATATTAAACCTGTGTCTATATTACAGATGCTTTAGTAAAGGAATAGTAGAACACTGTAATGCCAAAGTTTACTGTAGATACATCTGTATTGGAAAAGCTCTACTTTTAGAGCATGCAGAAAATCCATTCCCTCTAAATTAAATAAGCTGTTACTGCCAGGTTCTGCTGTACTGCTGCTGCACATATTTCTAGTGCCACGAAGGATGAAAAGTTACTTAAACTCTTAGTTCACCATGTCCAGAAGTTATTATCAAGTGGTTTCTGACTTGATGTCACAACATTGCTAGAAGTCTATGGATTAAAGGAAACAGAAATATTTGGAATGTCAAGCATTAATAGCTGAATAACGTGTTTCTTCTGGTTTTAGTTCCAGTAGTGTTAGACATAGAACTCTGTCTTTCAGATCTTGACTTTAACTCTCCTTCTTAATGAAGAGAGAAAAAGTTAGGTGAAATTATCTAGAACTGCACATGTTATTGCTGTTACGAGCAGCCATCTACTTCACCTGAAGTGAAATGAAATAAACAGACATCAGGGAACAATTCAGAATTACCAGTGACAGATAATGTGATGTTGCCTACAATAGTAATTTTCACTTGTACTCTCCTGTGGAAAGCAAGAACATGTTATATGTTCTTCCCAGACACAGGACCTGAGAAACTTGTACCACATAGTTTCAGTCTTAGTTTCCGCTCTGTTCCCAATGTTCATCACAGAGATACCACAGGAAGCAGTGTATTAATCCACAATTTATTTAAAAAGGAGACAGAAAATGTGAAGAAAAGAAACAAAATTGTAAAGGATCGGACTTATAAGGAAGAAGACAGTAACAGATCTGGGTGTTCACTGTTTGGCTGCAGTTTGGCTAAAGTGAGCAATAGCTTGTGTTTCTTCTTTACAGAATGAGGGCACCATCACCCACAGATGTTTCGTAGTGGATTACAGGACATCAGGGAATAGCCATATTGATGGCAAAGCTCTAGTTTTCAGCTCACCGATTTAACAGATGTATACTGTTTAAGATGCACCAGAAGCCTGAGCTCCTTTGGTCTTTGAACAAAAGCAAACAAAAGCCCACCAAGAGGTTTTCAATAACCACCATAATTTCTGAAATACTGTAGCTCACTATCTTGCCAAACCTTGACCATCTCAAAAGCCTGTACCCTACTTGACATGCCTCTTCCCATAGCCCTAATCCTGTCTGCATCATCCCATTGATTTTAAACTTTTCTTAAATTGCTTTTATGAAACACATTATACAGAAGACTGAATTGAATGCTACAAGATACCTCTGAGCAGTCCCTCTCTGGTAAGCTCAGGGGATGACTTTTCACCATTCTGGCCACTTGACTTATTTGGAGATATGGAAGTTGGGGCAAATGTGTATGTATCCTGGGATCACTGTGTCACTGGGGATAAAAGCCCCTGGCTTTGATGGTTCTTTAAGATAAGAAAATTCCTATTGAACCAGGACAATGGTCCATCTGGACCATGCAAATTCATCTGTCGGTTTACGAAGAATGAAAGACAAACGACAGAGAATACCTATTTAAATGAAAATGAATTTTCACTTTAATAACAACAGCTAAAATATGCAATGTTTTAATGTTTAGAAAATCAAGACATGCTACAAAGGAAAGTGTTTGCAGAAAAAAATTAATTAATACATGGCAATAAAAGAGTGGAGAGAATTTTGATTTTAGGTATACCAAGATGTATGTATTTGATGTTTACACATGTGTAAGAGTCTAGGAAAACACAACATCAATATGATTAGGAAAAGATGTAAAAGAAAAGCACACTAAAGCTATAGCAGTAATGGAGAAAAAGCTACACAGTCTGTAGAATTAGAAAGCATACTGCAAATGTGTATTTGATATAACCAGTGAAATGAAGTGGAGGAAAAGAGTAACACATAAGTCTTAGGCTGGTACTAGATAAAGGAACATCTAGTTTAGGAAAGCTATGTGAAAAAATTACTGGGACAAGATGTTACAACATCCAAGACTAACTTATATTTTAAAAAAAAGGAGACACTAAAATGATGTTCCAAATGGATTATGCAAAAGGTCTTTTCTTTCTGGGTTTTAGAACATGAAGCTGACATTGACCAGTGAGGATACAATGATGAGTTTTTTGATCACATTAATGCAAGCTAAGAATAGGGACTATAGTTGTGTAACCTTGACATACAGTACAGTATTTTTAGTTCTTCTGCTCCTTAACATCAAGAATCGAGTTTTCTCAGTGTTCATGGCAAAAACTGGCAAGAATTCCAAGAAAGCGGTGGTTTTCCTTTATTCCTTCCATATTAATGGCTGACCAATTAAGAAAAGTAGCTATAAATAAACTGTTCAACATGGTTCATTGTCACATTTTTAACAGCTGTAGAGAGAAAGACTTGCTAGGTCACAAGAACTGGAAACAGCAAGTATCTGCTTTGTTTTCTTCTCAGGGGCTGCTTGAGGACATGATTACAATTTAATGTAAATGGTGTGAGGTTGTGGCCGATCCTTCCTCCCACCTTTTGTACAAGCACACTTCTGTCTTCCTCCTCATGCCTCAATCAACACTACAGGGGGAAAGAATCTGTAGTATGGGTGACTGTGCAATCAGTCAATATCAGTGTCTGTAGAAGAAAAACAAGGCATACTCTGTGTAAGAGTAGCTCATATTAGCCAAAACCAACTGTGACTGTGTGCTGTAGGGCAAGTCCCTTTACTCATAAATGAAATCAGAAAACAATGTATGATGTACATATGATATATCATATATATATGAGATTACAAGATACATATATATGAAATTATGATATATATGTCATATATATATATATATGAGATTAGGGGTAGGTCACTGATGTATCAATAAATGTGGCTTTAACATAAAAAAAAAAAAAAAAAAAAAAAAAAAATTAAAAATGGAAGCCTTGGAAACTATATCCAAGGCAATAAACTGCCAGTCTCAATGGAATAAAGCTTTCTGGTCAGACGGTCATTCCTCAAGACTGCCATCAAATCCAGAAGCTTCAAGATGAATTTTTAATTGAGTTTTGTGTGCATTAATGTAAAAAGAAAGCCTCTGGAAGAGGAAGAACATCCCACACATGTCTCTGAGACAGGGCAGAATGCCAGCACCTCCACAGTACAGCGCAGGCTGAAAGGGCAGACTGGATTTCAAAGCATGAAAATTTTTTCTTCTGTTTTCTTCTACTGCATCCAGGAAGATGGAATTGTTATATATAGTCCTCAGAAATAAGGAAGATATCATTAAAAAAATTCTCAACAGTTTTTTATTCAGATTCTGGACAACTGCCATTTTCACCTCCAAGTATAAACAATCTATGTATACTTTGAATATGGCACTATCAATAGACCTACAAGGCAAGAAGATGCAGTTGAGCCTCCAGGATACTTTGAGGAAACTTTAAGTCTGAAATTATTTCACGGGAGTGAAAATGAATTTTTTAAAATTACCAGCCTAGCTGATAAAAATGAAAAAAAAGTTTTCTTGAAAAGTTTCAAAAGAGACAACAGTCAACTAATTCGAACTTCATGTGCCTATTGTTACAAGGGGTGAAGTAAACTTAATCAATAAACCACAGATGGAGAGTATCTTAGTGCACCATATAGAATTACAACACTGAGGGTTCATACAGTCAAAAATACGTTGGCCAGAGGCTAATAACTTAACATCTACTATATATACAGAAATTTCAGTATGAGTTTATTTCCTTTGTTTAGAGTGCAAATGATTTGATTTGTCATGCACATCAGTAATAATGATTGCTTAAGCACTCCAGACATTGTCATTCAGCAAGGTCATTGAGGTACAAAGTAATTAGCTTTAAAACCAATACTCACTGTGAAGACTTTCTCAGGCTGACCTCGAGCTCGCATGTTTGTGTCATGGATTTGCTTGAGTATCATCCAAGCTTCATCATGTTTTCCAACCTAAACATTTGATCAACACATTTAAACAAAACATGCATTCAGTCACTATAGTCACTGAACAATCTTAATGCCTCTTTTATAGAGGTAATGATCTAAACACATAAATAACTTTGACTGGAATCTAAATACCATTCAGAACGTTATACCTCAAGCAAGAACCGAGGACTTTCTGGCATAAAGGTGAGGGCTACCACTGAAGAGACACAGGGCAGCGCACAGACGATCACAAATACTCGCCAGCTGTGGAACTGGTAGGCAGAACCCATGCTAAAACTCCATCCTGTGAAAAAAGAAATACACAAAATGTAGAGGAATAAGGAGTATTGTATGTGGGAATTGGAAGCTTCTTGGTGATGCAAAATTATACTTGTATTTAAATAAAACCTAACTGAGCTTTTCTGTGTACACTAATAGCAATGATTTCACAATCTTACACCATATATTTCAGCCTCTGGCATGTGACTATTCATGCTGGAGAATGATCATATTATGTATAGTGGGAGATTTTCTTACACGGGGATGAAGAAGCTTCTTTCAAGCTTCTTTGCAAAATCTGCATAAAGGTAGTTATGTGAACAAAGCAGGGACACCATCATCATACATGAAAATACATACGCAAACAAATAGTTTTCTGTGAATACTAGAAGTTACAATTGAAAAGCTACAGTCAGGTGATATGCTTTATGGAATTTTACAGACTTCCTTATTGTTGTTGCTGTTGTTATTATTACTTTTATTATTAACTTTTTCTAAAACATTCATATCACTACTCAGTAATAGCCTCCTAATGTAATACAGTGCGATACATAAAGTATTTACAGTGTCTAAGTTTCCATCTTGTTCCAGAGCACTATACCCCTGCTTAAATTCTGCTAAAAGTAAACTGATGTCCATTCCTCCTGTCCCATAACTAGACGTACAGAAGAAAAAAACTATTTATAAACTTTTTGAGATGACCAACCTTAAAACTGAAGTAGAGAAAGAATTTATGATTATACAAGAGGTTAAGAAAAAAAGAACTTTAGGAAAACAATTCTCTTCATCTCAAAAAACTGACCTTAAGATACAGTACCGACTTAAGGAGGTTTAGAAGCCATTGTTAAAATCTATTGTGAAGAAAACAAAGGGAAATACTGAAAAACCTAAAGTACCAACCTCCAGGGCTAGTACTTCAACGTCTAAATAAAATGTCCGATTTTTTATCCAGCTTAGTATGACTGGACAACTGAAATACTAGAATCACAAGAAACATAAGAATTTCTCTTAAGAAAGAGAAAAATGTGATTTAGGTAACCTCCTGGCCTTTTAATCTGGCTGCACTACAGCAGAAACTTGAAAGTAAATTTTCAAGGATAACTTATTAATAGATGAGTGACAGAATAAAAATAAAGAACAGAACAGATTAATGGCAGAAAATGGAATCCCAAATGCTGAAATTGGATTAATCTGATACACTTCTTTGCTAACTGATTTTTCCCAACAACAGACGTAGTATGTCTGGATATCAGTAAACAACTGGTTTAACATGATTCTACAAAGGAGGAATTTATCTCTTAAATGTATAGTGTATTTTGGAATTCAAAGGTCTCATGCTGTGGATCATAAACGCATTCTGCATGCATGTAGAAGGAAAAAAAGATCCCTTCTTGTAACAAGGTACTTACACATTACCTTATGAAAAATACAGCCAACCCATGATTTATCTTTGCTCTTTATGAACAGCTTGGTGAAGCAATTTCATTTGCAGATTTTGGAACCTATTCTTTCTTGTCTCTCTCAGCTTCTGCAACAGTATCAGCTTTCTCTACAGCCTCACTTATCCCTGCTGCCTTTACCCCAGGAAGACAGAGGTAAAATCAATGACAGTGTTGTCAATGATCTTCTGAGTCTCCAGAAGAGCAAATCTTCTCCCTCCAAGGTTTCTCCCAGCAAAAAGAGGCTAAAACGTATTTTTCTTTTTTTTCTCCTAAATAAAACTGGGAATGAAAATTTAGGATCTAAAAAAATGTAGCATATAAAAGCATATTAAAATTTACTTCTTACTGACTTTTGAAAAATTACTTATTTTGATCCTACAAAAATGCAAATCTTAAGTAATATCAGCATGCTTTGCATTTTAATTTGGAAAGGAAGAAAATAAAGGAGGAAAGGTTTACAGCAAGTTCACAAGGCAATTAGAAACCATAGATTTGTTTCGCTTATTGTGTACCCATTCAACTGCAGTCATTACCATCATGTTCTTCATTACATATTCTAAACTGCAGGAAAAGATAAGCTGATACAAAACTCATAAGATTATTTCTTTTTTGTTAAGCTAATTTTCGGTCAGAGCATCAAGCTGATCTTATTGTCTGGGCAGTGGTGCAACTTGCTGGTGCCACGGGGGTAGCAGCACAGGACAGGGGTTTTCATCTCTCAGAGCAGCAGTCAAGGTACTGGCTCTTGTCATTATAAACTGTCCCAGAAATACACAGCCCCCTGATGCATTTAGACAATCTGCCTTTTTCCACTCTGGTTTATGTTTTATGAGACTGAGCAGTATAAAGGGCACTTCTGTGGTAAATGAAATCAATCTGGCTTTATGTCTGTTATAAAACAAAGGCAACATCTTGTGCTCTGTAGCTAGTTTTGGGAAACACTGGTGATAAAGTATCATTTATTAATGTAAGCGAACCAAATTACACTTAATTGAAAGCAACCTGTGCACCATTCATCATGCTGTCATCCTGACACCCTGCAAAAACTACTTTTTTGCCCCTCAAAATACCTGAGGGGCATGTCCAGTGAAATGTTTGTTATGGGTTTTATTGCTCATACTGTATTTTTTTTCTCTATGTATTGTATTTGATGATGCAATTTATCTTTTGATTTAATGCATATGCTGAATTATTGATAATAGTGAACATCAAGATTATAAGAAGCAACTGGTAGGAAAAAAGCCAGATGCAACAAAGCTTTCTTGAGAGTGCTCTCCTGTTTATTCCGGCACCAGCACTAGATGAAAAAAGCAAACATACTTTTAAAATGAAGATTAAGATTATTCTTCTGTTTAACATATTCCATTCTCCTAGGCCATGAGCCAATCTAGAAATTTCAGTCATAAGAGTAGCTCTGAATTTAGCTCACAGTGGCTTTAATTCCAATTGTACGTAAGTCTTGAAACCAAATGGAAGGGTGTTCTTTGCTGTAACTCAATTTGCTTCTCCCTTCCCTGATTAATGACATCATAACAAGACAGAACAGCCCTACATGGCTGCATTCAGAGTATGCACAGTAACCTTCACCCTCACTCCCCAGCTATGTCGCTTTCAGGAGTTGAATCTAATGCCAATAAATTCTTCCCTCCCAGCACAGCATTTTGTCTGCTTCATAAGATTAATAAAATAATCTTAATAAAGTAAAAGGCTATTATATGCAATTTCTTGTGCAAGAAGAGCAATTCTGTCACAGGCTTTCTGAATAAATATAGAAGTAAACCTGGCCATATTATGCTGAATTTTATAAATGTATATTACCAGACAAGGATCATCTTTCACAGTAGCTAGGCCACTCGAGAGCAGATTAATAGGGATGATTTGTTTAACTTTGGAAAACGAAAGCTGAAAGGGAATACGATAGCTCTGCAAATTCATAAGGGTTCAAGTGCAATGCAAGCAATGAAAAATATGTGTGCCTACAGATTCTAGACAAATACCGACTGACAGGAGGAAGGTTTCTAAATACCAAAAGAATAATGCTTTGAAACACCTTTATAGAAGACTAATGGATGTAAAGAAAGCCTAGGAGAATGTCGGGATTTTATGGCATTGTTAGCTAAAGAGTGACCAATCTTGACAGGTTTTTTTAGTCATTTAGTAGGAATCAGAGGAACTAGATTCTTGGCAATGTCATAAATGGTGAAAATTCAAGTTTTAATAAACTTCTTGGTTTTAGGAGATCAAAGGCATGATGCAATAATATCCCTAAAATTAGTAGCAGAGGAAAAGATAGCCAAAGAATTTATAGAGATCCATAGACTTGATAGACTCTTCTAAAGAATTTATGATTCTGTTTATGATTTTATAAAAGTTCTTTTTTCTGGTTTACCACACAATATTTGGTTAGAACTCAGCTATCTAGCCTCAGTTGTTTTAAATTGTTTTAAATGTGAAAAAAATTGTGTTAACTAAGATTTGTGATTGCTTTACATTGTCACATGAGGGCACTGTTATCGAATATAATACAAAGCATAACTTCAGCAGAAAGACTTCTACTATTAAAGACGTTTTTTATTTCCCAAATTTGAGCTAAGTCAAAATTATATAGGGGACTGGAACTATTTTGTATCTGGTGGCACTAAAATTTATCATAATTATTATTGCACTTACTTTTAGTCTGTCCTGGCATTACCAAGTTTAACTGTGAGTTAATTCCAGGCTATTTTAGTGGTATTGCTTAGAAGAATGGTGAAGGATCACTGACACTGGAAAAAAATTAGTTCACGTGACTTGCACAGCTGAGGAAGCTCAGTTTGACTTTTTACAAGACTGAGTGAAATACACGATTTCTGACACATATAGAAATAATGTATTCAGAATTATTCTCTAATAGTATTACTGTGAAATTCTAGCAACACTAAGTAGAACACTTGTCTTTCCTGTGATTAGATTATTAATATCATATGGGAAAGACAGTGATATTTTTAGCCTAACTAGATAGCTTGATACTCTACAAACCCACTGGCTCAGCAGGTCAGATGCTGGGAATTTCTGCAGAAGGAATCTGGAAATAAAATAACTGAAGTGTGGCAGGCTGTAATGGAGGTACTTTAATAAAAGTGATGTAGAAGACTCTCTAACTCTCATCCGCATCTGCCTGGCTCTCTAGTTGATGCTATTAGCCCCTGGGACAAAAAACAGTTCAATGAAAGAAGAAAGTAATAGTATTAAGCAGACATATTTTACAAATATATTAAGCTAAGCCTTGGTCTGCTGACACTTAAAACTGTGATTAATAGCAACAAGGCATTTTCTAAAGACATATCTATTCTCCCTCAGAGGAGGGGGTTGTCAGCCACTGACACTCATCACTTCCCTCTGCTGGCATTGATCTTCATCTGAAGACCTGAGATTACCAGGTCTCTGATCATTCTGGGAACATTATCAGCAATTCAGACAAGCAACAGGACAATTTGCTCACTAATAACATCGGACTCAACTCCTTTACCCAGTGCATGGCACTGTAGTCCAGCTGAGGTCTCCAGCTATAGTACCTCTGGACAGTGACCTCAGTAATCCACTGAGAGATGTTTCTACTATCTGCTGTAGTACTGCCCAGTTTTACTTTTCATTGAGGAGGAAACTTGCATATCCCCATAATTCAGACAATCATATAGTATGATGTGTGTCCAGAGTTCAAGGTTTAGTAATGATACTTAAGCATTTCATTTAAGCTTACATTCACTCTGCGCAGAATACAGAGATGCTGGATGTATTTCCTTGATGTGGAAATGCTAATGTATCTGTGACAGGCCTGAGAGAAAAACCATAAAAGATTTCACATCAGAGAACCTAGCAATGCTGTGGGGAAAAAAAGCTCCTGAGTCATTTGAAGCACGGATTGCAAACCATCTGTCTGAAATCTGTCCTTTATTTGGCCCTAAACATCTGTACCAAGATGCTGTGCCTCACAGTAGTTAGTACAGGCAACATATTAATCTTTAAAGCGGCAGAAGAGAGTAAAAGATTCAATTAGATAAGAGAGTGAAAGCAACGGTTTCTAGTAAGAGAACTACAGGTACCCACCTGGTCATATATGCCTGGTCATAGATCTGTCTAATCTTGGCAGATTCTAGCAGTGGCAAATGCTAGAATAGTATAGTATAGTATAGTATAGTATAGTATAGTATAGTATAGTATAGTATAGGCTACTTTCATTAGTAGCCTATACACAATTAGAAAATAAGGATCTCACTTGCCTTTCTAGATACATAAATTATATAGGGACAATGTCGAAGATTGTTGTCAGTACAGAACCTAATGGGAATGGCATGGCTGTATCTTGACTTCAACAAAGGAAACTATTCTTGCACTTCAGTTTTCTTCACTGGGAAAGATTCTGGGCCAACTACATTAAAAAGAGACATGAATAAGAAAAAAATCACTCATGAGAAGTTCACATTTGATGAAGTCTCACAGGGGAGAAGAGAACCTATACAGAACCAGAGAGAACAGACAGGAAAGCTAAGTTGACCATCACAAATTTTCTAAAAATTTGCCCCATGTTCTCCTCTTCAGTGCACAGAAAACAGTGGCATAAGAGTAGGACAGTTTTTTCAAAAGGCACCTAATGGCATTTTCAGGATTGGTTTTGCCTCTCCTGTACTTACTATATGACTGAGAAGTTTACTATAATAACAGGATTTCTGTACTCTTCTGTACATTTCTGCAGCACCAAAACAATTAAATTTTCATTATTACCTGGATGCAGAAAAAGTGTGTTTAAAAAAAAAAAAAAAAAAAAAAATCTTGGATAAGTGTACTTTGTATGAAACATCCTGGCTTGAGCCACTTCTGTCAGAGTCAGCTAACGGCATACGAGCTTATAAGAGTTCCCTCTTAAGTTATTTACCCTACACAGAAGTATAGATGCTTGCTTATTCACTTTAGTTAGCCTCCAATACTCTCCCTAACATAATCCAATTACATGCAAATTGGCAATTTGCAGTGCTTTGTTGCGCTTTTTGTGTATTTATAAGCCTATAAACCAGGAAGAGTAATATGCACATTAAGTCGTACCTCAGTGTTGGAAGATCTCAGTAACCCTGAAGAGGTATGCAAATATGAGGAAAAAACTGAGCCAAAATATCGAGACTTTGGGGAAAGACTATATGGTCAAAATGCATGAAGACAGACACTGACACTAACTTCAGGGATATCCCCACATAATGGGAAAGGACAAACGTCAAATTTATACTAAACGCTCTACACAGTTTCTTGATATACTTGCACTTCATTCCTAAGCAAATTAAAAGTTGTTCTCCAATAGCTGCTTGTCCCTGGAGAGGGCATCAGCTGATAGGGGATCGTCTCACAAAGCTTTGTGAGCATTTCTTAGATCAATCCCTTGGTTTACAGTATTTGTTGCATCCATCAATATGATACTCCATGAAAATAAGAGCTAAGAGCAAAGAGTTCCACTTACAGGAAAGGAGGAGTGTCACTGATGAGGAGTGGAGACAACTCTACAGTTCTTGGCTTCTGTTTGCAGAAATGCACTTTGGTAAGGGGTCTTGCCAATGTAAATGTCTCCATCTGGCCACCACCACATAGGATCCAGTTTTGCATCTTGGCAATACTAAATACAAAGGCAATGCATCCTTCATTCCTGTCCTATGGGGCTGTGAGCCTACTAGATCTCAAAGCTCTTCAACACTGAATTGCCATGTCTTGACTTAGTTCATCATTAAGAGTTCTGTCGCCATCTGAAGACTGAATAACTTTTATGTGGCTTCATTCTGAATGCAAACATCGTTATTTGGAAAATGGGTATATCCTGACCCAGTACAGTTGCTGGAGACTGAGCATAGATTTTGAAAATTTTCCAGGGCAAACTTGTAATTTTCTGCTTGAATCATAAATCAGTGTTTCTAAAAAAACTCCACTTATGCATCCTCAGAACAGATTTTTCCTCACTACCTCATACTTTAAAAAACACAAATCAGTGCAAAACCTCTTAAAACTTGTGTTAATCGTGTATATCTGAAATTTAAAATAAAAACCACCGTGCTTGAATAAAAATAATTAAGTAAACATGCATAACCCAAGATAGACTATTCTACAGTTCTTGTTTGTGCACTCATATATGAGTATGATCTTATTTGGACAGAATTGCTCAAGACTCCCTAAAATTAATGTTGATGGACACAGATCAAATTTTGTCTATGATTCAGATGCAAAACTTGAAAAGAGATGTGATTTGAAAGGAAAAGCTCAAATGTTTAATTTCCGTAGAAATAGCTGCTTTTATCACATTTCTGCACCTAAATTCGATTTGGAGTATTTTCTCCTTTCAGTCAAAATCTATTAAAGATCTACATCTATTTGTAAGTAGAGATACTAGTACTCATATGGAATCTTCAGTTGTGTGTAAACCAAGGCTTGCAATAAGTGTTTGGATGTAATATTCTTTTATACACACTTTTTCTGACATCCCAATGCCCTTGTAATACTATGGAGTCAGAAAAAAATCAGAAGTAGTGCTGGGATGAAAAAGGTCAGTGTTTTGAAACCTTCCTGAGTTTAACACATTTTTCAAATGGATATGAAGAGTCCTCCATTTCTAACTAATCGATAAAGTATTTATTTTAATTATTATGTGGGCATATAGCCCAGAAGCATTTTATCCAATTTTATGAAATCCTAGCTATTGAAAACCACAGCGGTAACTGGCAGTATCTGGAAAGAAAACTGAATCAAAGAACTGTGTGAGAATTTTTTTAGCTTAAGAACCATACTAAAAGGGAGCATAAGAATTAAAATGTATTTTTCCAATATATTCCAAAATATTTTCAATATTTTTCTATTCAATAATTACACTGATAAAGTGCACAAAGTGGAATGGAGACTGAATAACGGTAAAGATGAAGTTCTAACTACTCACACATAAAAAAAACAACAGCTCCGATTAGGCCACCAAGGGTTAATATTTAGCTGATACCATAAAAAATCTAATTACAGGCACTGTGGCACATAAATGATCTGACTGTTATGCTGTCTGAGTCAGTGGCCCCAGAGATTTATGTACCTATGCAGTTCTGCAAAGTCCTCACTAGGGCCTGGCTTTTGCAGCTGTTTGTTGGAGGTAATCACCAAGACAAAGAGGTAAAATCTGCTGGTCATGGCTGTGAAACAATCATAACTTACAGTCTCATCAGTCTAAGATGAAAAGGCCATGGCATGCTTTCCAGAGATGATGGATCAAGGAGAGAGAACTAATGTCAAAAAAGTCTGGGAGAGCACATGTTAAAAGATTCTACTGTCAAAGCTTAAAAATATCATGGTACATGTTGACACTGACACTGTGCAATCAACTGTCATAAAACATGCTTCAGATTTTGTTTGTATAACATGATTTTCTGCTAAGATTTCTACCTCTGGTCTCCTCTTCCTCACCATGGTTTCTACTAGCTCATATTACTAAACCTAATTAAGAACTGAAAAATTGTGTATGAAGTTTGAGATGCCTCTTTGCTCAGTTATGAAGAGTACAATAGCAGATAAAATATACTTTTACAAATAGAGAATGTAGAACTTCAAAACACACTGTGCAGCAGTCATTATGATCCAAGCCTGGGAGAAAACATTTGCCTGCAACAAAACATGATTATATATCTGCTTAACACAGATGCAATGGTATCTATGTATTTTTGTATGGCATCCTCCATGGCCTACTCATAGCTTTGAGCTCACAAAGTGTGTTATATTTGGCATGACAAGTTGTTGTAGAAGCTACTAACAGCAGCTGTTAAATGTGCAAGCTAATTATAAATGTAAGAGTTCCTGTCCAGGACCAGAACTTGCAGTGATTTATGTGCATCTGGATTTGGAATATTTAAACAATGAACTCAGAGGGAAGGTGAAAAGAGAAGCAATTAATCAAAAAAGACAATCAGAAAAAGGAGCAGTAAGACAATACATTTTATGAAAAGAAATTGGACTTATCTAGCCTAACTTACAAGAAAACCCCAAAAGTGCTGGAATATATTCTGAAGAATACAGAGAGCACTGACTTTCACCAGTGATACAGGTTTTACCTTTTACATGCTGCTGCACTGCACTATGCAATTCAAGAAACTCCAGATTGTTTTTTGGGTTTTGGGGTTTTTTTGTGAACATCTAAGTGCTGTGACTTGTCTCATTCCTTTTTTAATTTTTAATTTACTTATTATCTTTTTAAATTTTAAACAACAAAGAGCAATATCCTAAGAGATATAGGTAGACAGACTAAATGGGCAGTTTATGTGATAATTACATCAGATGTGCACTCTAAGAGATATCTTCTAATCTAACAGCAATTACACAAACACGCTCAGTTGAATATGTGGAGCGCTTTTGCGTTCATACTGTGAACCCTCAGTCACAAGTCTGGAATTCAAACTTTAGTCTAACACTTCCAAGACAAGTATTATTTGCACTCACAAATCATGCATTAGTGATCCTCAATCATAATCTAGTATAGATATCCAAGGGGTGGGCAGAGGGAAGGTCGACTTTGACTAGGGAGAAGTAGTTGCATTGTTTGAAATATACTTAGCAAAGAGAAAAAGCATAATACAATATATCAAATAAACAGAACATTAAACTGTATTTTCATTTTATGAATCTTTATAACTTTCTAAGAGAGTCTAGAACATCGAGACATCACAAAGTAATCAGATGCTTTTGTCAGAATGAAATACATCATATTCCTCTGGGAAAATAAAAAAATCTAAAAGCCTTACCTTGATCCCTTTATCTGTGACTCCTCACTTTTTTATTAAATGGCAATGCTACTTCCAGAAAACAGCATGGGGGAGGTGTGTCGTTTACAAAAACATTCAGTGCCCCAAACCAAAAAAAAAACCTTTGTACAAGCAAACAACATGATGCAGAATTAAACAGCGAGAGAAGAACAGAGTGGTAGGAAGCAGACCACTGTCAGCATCACAGCTGAGGAGACCAAGAACGGAAACCTTAGCCCAGAGACCTCACTACTAAATCTTGCTGTTTCTCTTTGCTCATTTTATACTGTTTTCTGCTGGCAACTTTCGCAAGTGTAAAAATACATCCATGTTTGGAATGCTTGGCACATGAATTGCGTAGCAGAGCTAGACGAATTTTAGCCCATGTATTTGTATGGGTGCCTCCCTTACAAATATGAGCAGAAAAAAAATATAGTCCAATGTTGTATTCAGATACTCAGATATGCATAGATTATATACCTTGATGGAATTAGCTTCACTGGAGTAAGCATGATTTTCTAAAGTAACATTGAATATTTTTCTTTGAGAAAAAAATTAAACAAACTTACTGAAAGTGAAATCTAACTCCATTCTGCAACTGATTATGTTAATTTTATTTTAAAGGAGACGACTGCAATATAGCTGTATAGCTAATCCACAGACAAAATACACAATTGAAGTGAAAACAAACTGTTATTAAAAGAACAGTCACTAACTCCTTCTGAGCTGACAGCCTTATAAGCCAGACAAATAATATGGCAGTATGGTCAACAATTTTGTACGCTATTACAGACAAAATTAATATATTTATCTATCTGAATTATCACAGAGTCAAGAACAGTGACCTCTTTTTTTTCCTGTCTGCAAAAATTACCTGAAACTGTCATCTGTCATAGACTGACCACAAAACCAAAGGCTTTTTGTCTCGTTTAGCACTAAAAACTTGAGTAAAGAAGAAATTTCAGCAGATTAGCATCTTACTTGTTTCAAGAAGCGAAAAGCAAAGGTTATGTCTGACACTGCATACATTTCTGAGGGCCACAGGCCAGACTCCTATGGAAGTTTCATTAACCTGGATGTAGTTTTTCTTAATCTATGCTTGGGACAATTCATTGTTCTAAACGGAGTTTTCATTAAAACTAAGGATGAGGAATTGCTGTTGGTTTATTGACATAAAAATTATGGACTACTACTATGGTTTCAGTAGAAAATTATGTTTATAGCACTAGACAGTGATGTTTATGGCAACAGTTTTTTCACCTGTCTGTCAGTTCCCCCAGCAGTGTTGTTTAAAGCCATTGACCTACTTGAATCACATCTTACAGGAAGAAATAATCTCAAAGATAATCATGTTCCCCAAGGTATTGTGAAATGCACTGCCCAGGCAGAGGGGAAGGCAGAAGTCTGTGGCCCCTCAGAGATGCTCCAGTCAGCCTGTGCTGTGGCCATGCCATCCATCAGCTCTGGCACTGGCCCGGACCCAGGCAACAAACTTCCTCCCTGACAAATCTAGAACAGAGCAGGACTGTAACACAGTAAGGAGGAAAGTGAGGGCATGGGAAGCTAAGTGTTTCCTGTTGCACAATGATGGGGACAAGAAATGTGACTGTTAAGACCATAGCAGAAAGGGGACTGAAAAAAAGAAGGAAAACTTGAAGTACTGCCATGGTGCCTTGATATCATGCTGCCATGATACCGGGGAAAAGAGGAGAGGAAGGGGCTAGCCAGGATCACAGGGACCTGGAGGAAACTGGGCTTCATAACATTTCTGCTCACAAAATAATCTACTGGTATTTTACTGAACCTCTCAATAAAAAAACCCACCACTTTATCTCTGTCACAGTCAACCTAAAGAGCCCGGGAGGCTGTACTTGAAGCTCACTAATGAGCATCTTTAGTGCTCATTAAGTAGATGTGCTAAAAGCTACTTCAGCTTCTAACACTTGAAAATGTAAACATTTAAACGACCATCTCAAGCCCTTCATTAGAGCACAGAAAATAGCAAACTGATAAACAAAGTGGCTAGTTTTGTGTTCCTAGTTAGACCTTATAAGCAGCTGCTCTAAATTCTCCTGTGTTTTGTCATTCTTGCTGTTCTTAGGGATGAAGATTTTTTAAAAGCATACACATAATCTAATTTAATTGGCTTATTTCAGATGAAAAACTATTAATGAGTAGGAGTGGATAGCTCAAATAAACATTAAAAATGCCTCATACCCATCTTAATTAACTCCTTTTAAAGAGGTATAGATTTAGCTTCAGCTTGCAGCATACTGGATTAATGGAAGTGGACTCAGTATGGGGGAAAACACAGCACAGTGGGGATCATGTTCCCTCTTAACAGAATGCAGAACAGATCAACAGATGTTGCATTATGTAGTAGATGGCTTGATGTCTGATCCATACAATTTGTTCAGCATGACACAATCTCCTAGTAAAAGGAGATTTAACCTCAATAAAGCTCCAACTTCCCCAAAATCTCAAGCAGCATTATTCATTGGTTAAAGTATCCACAGATTCATTGATTCGGATAACAAAAGATGTGTCAGAAAGGCAGCTGTACAGAGAAGGAATAATTAAGGGTTTCCTCCAAGTTTAAACAAAAAAGAAAAATACTGACTTAAAATTCTGCAGATTTATTAGTGCATGCAGTAGTTTTTTTACAACTGAGAAAAGACTCATGCAACTCTACTTCAGGCCATCTTCTTTGGCATCTCTTTGTTTTGGATGACTAATAAGATTCAGAGAACTTCTGTAAAGAATGAAATCTAGCATGTAATTAAAAATGGAACCTTGGGTTCAGCTTTTTCCAAAACAGCCACTGCCAAGGTTTGGATTTGTTCTGAACCACCATAAAAAAGCCAGACTACTAGGGAAATGTTTGAGAAAAACAAGGAAAACAATGCTTTTCTTAAATTGAGAGTCCATAATTTTTGAGACTATAGAAGGATCAATTTTCTTTGCATTTCTGTTTCTACCATGTCATGTTATGCAGCAGAGAAACCTTCTTCCTTTTGGAGCTACCCACTGGAATAGTTTGATAGACAGACCCCTTTCTACATGTGCTAGGAATGTCCAGTGCTACTCCTTTTTATTTTGATTTTTTCCCCTCTAGTTTCTGAAGTTGTCTGTATCATTTGTCTTTTTCTTTATTCATTTGCTGTTCACTGGCCTACACCAGCATCCTCTGAAGGAACAGTGTCTATTCAACATTTCCTTGAGAACAGGGTGTGGCCAGCACCTTGAGTCCCAGGATATCCACTAGCTCCAATCAGTGTCAATGATGACATCTAAAATATTCTCAAAATACATTCTTATAGATACACAATGACTGACATTTCACTACTGCCATAGCAATTTTATTCAGATGCTTAACTAACATGCTGTTAGAAAGTATTTTCCATTATATATACTGCCTCCCCTAGACAGAAATTTCAGTTAATTATTTTTTGTCTTATCATTAGTAAGCCGTTTATTGCTTTTCCCTTTCCAGCTAATCATGCTTTTCTTTTATTTGCCTTCTGCAATATTAAAGACATCACAGGTGCACGTCTTGCATGTCTAAATCATTGGTGGCATCCTATTTCAGCATGTTCCGACTTCAAACCAGGAAACTAAACAGCCATCACCTAACTGTGTTTCCTATTTCTAACTCACTTTAATCAGATGATGACATACAAGAAACTTCAGTAAATCACCTCTATTGATATGACTACTGAGAGCAGTTTCTTCCCCTGGTTGTTTTGGGCCCAGTCACCACAGTGATGCAGCAATATGAAATCAGTCAAGCATGGATCTTGTTATTACAAATCATGTAAGTATATCCCAATCTTTTTATTGAACGGATGCACCGCATCAAAGATAGTAAAATTCTCCTTCACAGACTACAGCAAAGGAAGGGTGGAGAAAGAAACTTAGTTGTGCTTTCCTGAAGGTGAAACTATGATTTACAATACGTTTATAAGCTGCTGTGCACTTTGCTGCTATGGAAATGCTGGGGGCAGCTGATGAAATAGCCATGAATGAAATCAAGCTATTCCTCTGATGCTCAGACTCCTAACACATATGATATAATTTGGAAGCGCTACAAGAAATATTTGAAATGCTGTGGTACCTGTAAAAAGAACAACTTATTTATATCGCCACCATCAGTTTTAACACTGTGAAGCTCATATTTCACCTGAGCAAATTGTGTCTAAAGATGCTTTACAGGTATGAATCTGTGTAATCTCAACACAGTAATTAATACTAGAGTTTTTTACAGATAAGTTATCATGACATTAAGACCCCCATTTTTCAAAGCAGTCAAGAATTTTCTACACATATCTAGGTACTATCCTGGCCTATGCCTTGAGATACCAAATTTCATGGGACACTGTTGAAAAAAATAGTACCCTACACAAGTTACTACAAAAAACCCCCACCTTCTAGTACTTCGTGTAGTAACAAAGCCAATCATTAATGTTTTAATTCCTAAAAAAACCCCAAACACCTGAAAAATGGAACAAGCTCCCCTTTTTCCCCTAGTACTCTCTATAATATGTACCATGTAAAATTTCTGCACTGGAGAACAATTGTTTCACAACATTCATCTTGGAATAATGATTGTCACAGGACAGTGCGACATTTTGACCCCACTTTGCTATTGAAATAAGCTCTTTTCTCCTTGTAATAGGAGGAAACCAGCAGGCTAGACTGAAATCTCTATACATCCACACTTGCAGCTTGCACTGCTCAGAACAACCCAGTTCTGTTCACCAGAAATGCTGGAAGACAAAGAGCTCCTAAGATTCTTCTGCTTTTACTGCTTATCAAATACTTGCCCTATAAGCCCACTGATAGCACAGAGCACTGCCTGGTGCTGTACATGCTCTGTGTTTCACATTGGGCCACTATCTCTCCATCTCCTCATGTGCTTAGCTGCTGCCTGCTGCTCTACTTACCTCCTTGCTGGTTTTACTACAATATCATTCATGCTTCTTCATACAGAAGGTGATTTTATTGAAATTTTGAAGGTAAGTTTACCTTTTTTAGTTCCAGCTGGACAACACAAGAAAAAAGCAAATATGACAATAGAAAATACTACAGGAACTACTCTTGAGCCCCCTGATGAAAAGTTGATAAGAAGATCTTCTAATTGCCAGTAAAATTCATTTCTTCAGATAAATTGTTCTGCTTCACTTCAACAATCTTTTGCAACAAATTGTAAAATGTCTTTCAGGCCACTTTGCAAGCCACTTACTCAAAAGAAAGATTAGTAATCACAACTACACTTGGTTAGAAACAGAAGGCATTTATGGACTCCTGTGGCTATGAATAGACTCATCTACTTATTGAAAGTAGAATTAAGAATGGGCAATAAATCCCCACTAGCAGGTTTGTTGAATTTAGAATGATCCTAAGGTACTGAGGGCAGGCTGTTGTTTGATGTGCCCTTAAAAATCTCCAGAGATGGAGATTCTGTAACTTATTTTGGCTGTTTATGCTAGCACTTTATTGCATCAGTATTTAAAACTTAACTTCTTTTCTATCTAAATAAAGTCCCATTTTCTACCATTTAAATTAATGTAAAGATACTGGCAGGAAAAAAGTAAAAGTGAAGATCACCAGAGAAAAGTAGGAACAAACATATTTTACATTTCACAAAAACATAAAATTTCCAGTAGGAGACATAAATAAAACTTTTGAAAATACAAAATACTATTAATCTTTAAATCCAAGTTTTTGCAAGTCAAGTATGAATGCACTGACTGAACACTCTACATCTGCATTTTTAAGTTACGCTAGAAAGCAGCATGTTTTGTATTTTCTTGATTCTGTATTATTAATTATGTGGTATTCCAGTAAGTAATCTAACCTAATTTAGTTGCAATTTGACAAATATCTGTGGAATTAATGTCTTTGCCTCAAAATATACTGTGGATATTTGCTCACTGAAACTGTCTCCTCTGTGAGACAAAGGCTGTGGGGAAAACATCAGATTTCAACTGCAGATTATAATGTACCAACCTGGACACCTGCACCATTCTGTTCTCTTCCTTGCAACCTGATTTCTTTTTGGCCATGTATTCCCCTTCTTGTTCAGGAATAAGACTTAAAAATTATTGAATTTAATATTTGTCACTAAACAAAATCACAGAATCACAGAATCATAGAATCATCCAGGTTGGAAAGGACCTCTGAGATCATCAAGTGCAATCCTTAATCCACTGCCACTCTGATTACTAGATCATGGCACTGAGTGACACATCAGTCTCTTTTTAAAAGCCTCCAGGGATGGAAAATCCTCCTTCAGCAGTACATGCCAATGTCTGATCACCAATTTTTTCCTAATATCTAACTTAAACCTCCCCTGACAGAGCTTAAGTCCATGCCCTCTTGTCTTACTGATAGCTACTTGGGAGAATGTTCAAGGAAATATTATGGTAACATCTGGATATAAATAAAAATTTCTGGATTTTAAACTGAAATGTTAATTTTCAAGTTCTTTGTTATTTGAAAAATGAACCTTTTAAAGAATATTCTAACACACATTTGATGCAATGTGAATTAATCTACCTTGAAACACAATGCTAAATTTAATGTTGAACTTGAAAAATGTTTTATAAAATGCCAATTGTTCTTCCTATTTAGGCTGGTCTAAGTAGTGCATAAGGCAATTTCTTTGTAACAGTCTAATCTAGGTCTTTGTTAATTGCAATTAGAAGCATTTGTCTGCAGATGTTTCTTCAAATAGCTTCTCCATGACCTGAATTCTTCTGGAGATCCTGGAAAAGTCTACATGAATTTTCAATTTTGGAACAAAAGCCAACAGCTGTAGAATTCAAGAAGCCATGAGACAGAGATACTTGACTTCCAGATGACACTGTTCTTTCTGTATGTGACCACTGCAGCACATTACACCACACTGATTCCTCTCTTAACAGGACATTGATGCCAAGTCAACTATTAGTTTCCCCATATTTTGTTTCAGAGCATTGCTCCAATGTCAGACACTCCTGTGATGCTTGAACAGAATCAGAGACAAAGTGTCATGTATAGAGAATGTAATATTTGTTTTCTCACAGAAAGATAGAGCTAAATATTCAACTGGTAAACTTGTGGAGATAGCTTCACTGGCTGCCTTGGGCTAGACAGTGTGTACTGTCTGTCAACCAGACTTTATTTAGAGTGGCTTATGTAAGGGGCAGTACAAATGAAAGGAATACATTCATAAAAGAGGGAGGAGATAAAACACCCATAAAGTTATTCTGCTCTGTTGACCTGGTATTTTTCTGTTCATTTAAGAATAATTTCACTATGTTCAATGACAGTTTATTGCTTTTCAACACATGCAACTTTTCACTGTTGTTGAGTAACTTCTGAGGTCAGATAGGAAAAATCACCTCTATTTACTCCTCATTGGAGAAGCAGAGACCTCAGAAATTCCTATGCACTATAAACATAAGGTTTGTAAGTGGGTGGGCTGCTGTGTCTATAATTATGCTTTGCTTCTTGGTCAGAGGAGATGTGAATAATGAAAATTACTGGAGGAGATTTGGAAAAAAAAAATGTATCTTTGCTTAATTCTGGCTAAAACTGTGAACTGTGTAGAAATGGTAAAAGAGAGAATGCCACTACAAGAGTCTCCTCATGAACACACATGATTTAAATGCTGGAGAGATCTGCATTTGCCCAACCTGGAGCATTCCCAGGGGGGTACAGCAATGTGTGACAGTGTTCTCCCAAGCGCCAGAGAAGGATGTGACCTGGGAGCCATTGGCAAGGCCTGAGAGCTCACTCAGCACCATGAGAGCGAAGCAGTTTGCTCTGGGTCACTGTCCCAGCAGTTGCTGGGGTGATTTCACATTTGTGTTAGGAGCTAAGACATGGGTTTTAAACTTCACAACATAATGAAAAAGTCTGATGTAAAGTGAAGACAAGTCTAAGAACTCATGAAGACTCATAAATGTGTTTGTTTACTTTTTCCGAAGTTATGTGTAAGCCACTTCTTTCCATGTGAGAAGGGATTGTTTCTGTTGTTTATAAATTGCTTTCAGCCCTTTGTTTGCCTGTCACAACTTTCCTAAAGATAATACAGAGAGTGTGGCTAACACTTATAAATGCTGTCTTTTAAAATTGTTTTTTACATTCTTTGTTTTAAATTATTTCATAAACAATTTAGCAGATGGACACACAGAAAAAATAATCAGTGCTGCATGGCTTTTATTGCCAGTATTCTTTCACTACTAAAGAAAGGATAAAATTTTATACTTTGGGGCCACTGTTTTGGTATAAGGAAGCGTATTATTATTCACTGAGATATACTGCCATGTAGCATCTTAAAAGCATCTCAGTAAAGGTTATTGAGTTACTTATAAAATCTACAATGAAATCTACAATCTGTAAGCTTTGTAGATCAGTCCATGGCAATGTTAGCATTTTCCACTGAAAGATAAAGAAAATAAAAATCCATAGGAAAGCAAAAAAGTACTTGGCACCCCAAGCAATCTAATAACTGGGGAAAAAAACGATCCACACTGCACTTTGTCAGCAACATTTTCCCTCTTTCATTCCAGCATTTCAAAGCCAAAAGCCTGCAATATTATAATTTTTATATATGATCCCTGCAATATTATAATTTTATATATGATATCTGCAATATTATAATTTATTTCTGGTAATTATCACCTCTAAATATTTCAATCACTTTGGGCAAACCCTATGAAATTTCCCTCTCTTCACAATCAGTGGTGATAAGCCTCATTGGTTGACTAAAGAAAACTGCTTCGGATGTCAGCCAATTCACATCTGCTTTGTTTGTCCTGAGGAGTGCCAGGGAGAAGTGCTTGCAGAGGCTGAGCAGTCTCAGCAACCCTGGTGACCCATGAGCACTTAGCTCTTCTAAAAAGCAAGCCCAAGAGACTAAGAACTGAATCTGTATTTCTACATAATGTTTAACCATGTCAAGGCAGCAAAAAGCTCCTTAATAACATGGACTATATTGTGCATTTGTGTAACTTCAGTGATTGCAAACTTCTGACTTATTTGCCTTCATTCACCTCAACAGCATTTAAGTATGCTCTCTCTGTTCAATTACTCTGTTTCTAGACCACTAACAAATCTGCTAAGGATGAAACATTCAGCACAGCTTTATATTCAAAATAGCACTGTAAATGTTATGATAGAACTTACTCTTCTTTCTCAAGAATCTATAATTGACATTTTCTCTCTGTTTCAAACCAAAAAAGTAAGCAAAATTTGACCCAAAGCAATTTAAAATATATTTTCTCTGCTGCAAGTCTCCACATCAAATTCCACATCATCTTTTTTCTCCAGACTTAAAAATAACACCAATTACGTTTTCAGAGTCCAGGTTTTCAGTAGTTTAAACAATCTGACTAAATATGAATATTGGCTAATTTTTGCACCTTGTAAGACACTGTTTTTTATTTACAGTACAACCTGTTCCCCTTTTTTTCCAGCACAAGGTTCCAGCACAAGGTTCCAGCACAACCCTTCTTTACAGCAGGGTCAATATTTTGAGAACAGACACGAATTACCCTTTTTAAATCATACTTGAGGAGCCTTGGTTTCATACTAGAAGGACTCAGAATCCCAAGGAGATGTTTTTCTTACCATAATGAGGAATTATAGCCCAAGCCATTGCAGAGGCGTAGATACCGCCAATCATCCAAAACATACAGAGCCAACTCAGATGTTCTCCTCGTTTCTCCCGAGCAAGGACTTCCGAAAAATAGGAGAAGACTGTTGGCACAGCTCCACCAATACTAAAAGGAAATACAGATTATGGATTAAGAGTGAGAGTAACTCATTGAAGTCTGAACAGTGTCATAGGTGTAGTCATTGAAAACCCAAACTACAAGCAGATTTTCTGGCAATAGTGTTTTTTCTCAGAATATACCGTGTTTGGGGAACTCTTGAAAAACTTTCACCAGTTTGGACACAATTTTTTTCAAATACTTCCCTGAAAATTCTGCATAAAAATCATTGCATTAAGTGTCTCCAGGAGACTATCAATGTGCCAGCTACTGCAACACAAACCAGCACAAAGGGTTAACTTTCACCACTGCAAAACACTTAAACCATGGCAGGCTACTGACATGTGTCAAAAGATATTGCTTTTAACTGTGAATATTAGCTATTTTTCCAAAGAACAACACATATTTCTGTAAATCTCACCTCCCATACTTTAGGTAATCAAGAAGCGATTAAATGCCAGCTACATTACTAATATGATTTACTTCATACATATTTAAAACAATGTTCTATGCAGTTCCACTGTGTGATTTCCTAAGCCAATGCCAGTGTTTTAATTACGTTTTTTATTAAAAGCCTATGCATTCATACAACATTCATGTTCTTTCATACCGTAAAAATAAAGATTGTCTGAAGGTTTTAACAGAAAAAAAATTATATATCATTATCAGTACCAGCCTAAGGGATTATCTTTTACTGTCTTTACCTCTTCAATACTAATGCAAGCTGTCAGATGTACCATAACAGGGCAAGTCCTTGTGGATTGTACTTTTCCAGCTAAAGAAAATACCTGTGAAGCTTGAAGAGCTATTCTCTCATAACAGATTACATATTTTATAGCAGTATCTTACATAGTTTAAATTCTTAACTGAATTTTAAAGATAACTGTGTATTTATGCTGTCATTTGGGAGCTGCCAAACTGTGAGCAAAAAGAAGGAATCTTGAAACAGATTAAAAGAAATATTAAGAAGGTGAACATGAATGCAGAAATGGTATTTCAATACTAAGAAAATTCGGTGCCATAGCAATAGAGTTTATTTTAAGAAATCTTCAGGTACAATGATGAAATACTGAATCAAGTTATTATACTGCCTATGGGTCGATTGTTTTGTTACTTACTTAAAGACAGCTCTTCAGGACATACCACTGGTGAACTCTTAGCTTTACAACATTTCTCAGAGTTGAGTGTGCTAGCTCTTATTTTCTCTTCCTATTCTGCAAAGGTTTATACCTCTGTGAATTCTTGCTAGAAATGAACAATCATGAACAAACTGTACCACATCACTGGACAATGTCAGGCTGACATTACTTTAACTTTTAAAACTGATCCAGGTGGGTTGACTCATATGCTGTGTCCTAAAAATTCTCCAAGGCTACTGAAGAAAAGTTGCCTGTACTGACCAATTTAAAAGGCCAGATTTTCTCATAAACAGACCTTCTAGGCACATAAAAGGAATTTTTGAGCCAGCAAGCCAAAATATTCAATTAGGGTATGCAAATAAACAGGAAAAAATCAGCTTTGAAAAAACCCCAGCATTTCTGTTTTATTTAATGTGATTTACATTCCCATGGAAGTCCTAATTGATCCAACAGTGAAAATTACTTGTCTGCTGTGTAAAGGAGAAATAAAGGACATATTTTTAACAACTGCTATTTAGAGTTGTAAGTCTCTGTTTCATGGCAACTGTGTAGTAAAGTGTGTTGTGCACTTCACACCTTAAATGGATGTGAATGGAAAACTTAGGTCTTAGCTAGTTAAATTCTCCCTTCTGGCCTCACATAAGTGCGGAGTGAGATTGCTAGAGTTTAAGATACCAGTACCTAAGTACCTAAGCATACTGCTCTTTTGCTCTTATGCTAGACCATCTCAGGCTGGCAGCAGCCATGCCTCCACTCCCTATAACCTGTTGCCAAATGCAGAGCAGAAGGGAAGAGCTGGCAGAGCTGCAGGTGTTGTAACACCAAGCAACAATGAGCAAACTTCTTACAAACTGTATGGACCTAGAGACCATTTTTAAGTAGCAACGAAATTTCCCTCAGGCTCTTGCAGAAATTATAATATGTGTTTGGTACCAAAGTAATTTACTATCATAGAATTAATGTTGTACTGGGTATATTGAACATTGCTAGCAGAAGCATAAACTACTTCTCAAAGACTTGGTCAAGAGAAGACCAGAGCAACTCTGCCTTATTACATCACTCTCTTTTGAGGTTGTTTCACATACTTCAGTAGCCATTGCACATTATGAATTCATATATGAATGTGTCATATAGAATCCTCCCCAAAATGTAATCCTACACCTGCATGGAAGAATGCACTTTCTATAGTGAAAAAACCCCTCAGGTTTGATTCCACCTTCACTTACACTGATGTTAAGCCCTCAACAGCAGATTCATAGAATGGTTTCAGTTGGAAGGGACCTTAAATATCCTCTGGTTCCACCCCCCCCTGCATAGGCAGAGATATCTCCTACTAATTCAGTGATTCTAGTTGAGCCTTTCTATTTATAGAATGAAAAGAATTTGGCATTAATGTAAGTAAAAAGACTGACAAATGTCAGTCATGATCTTTTTCAGTTATTTTTAATCTTCTGTAATAAACTCCATCAGAATTAATCAGAACAAGAGCAGAATGAACAAATTTTTGTGATTTTCTCGGAAACATGCAGTTTGGAAGGAATACCAGCGGGTCAACATAGTGTTACTCTTTTTGATGCAAAAGATGAAAAAAAAAAGACTAGGAATGTAATTTGAAGCTATCCTTCCTGAAAATGTACACATTCCCCCTCAAGATTCTTATTTCACACTTACTTTTCATTTCAGAATTATCTTCTTAGAATCTTTCTAGCTACATTTTTAAATTTGGACTTCTTCCTGACTGTCTTCACTCCTATGCCAACGCATATACGTGGTCCTCCACTCTCTGGTATCTATGCCCCACGGCTTCATTTAATCTCTGCTGAATGGCACCTCCTACATAGTTCAGCTTTCACTTAGTCTGCATATGGCTAGTGTTCTGGGGTAGTAGGTCATACTTGCTCTGTTCTTTTACTTTTTTTGAAAGAAAAAAATAGTTGTAGAGTTTCTGATATTTATTCACAAAGAGTGATGGCTTCTTGGCTGGAATACTGTTGCAATTTTAAAAAAATTATGTTAAATTCAAAAAGAACAATGGTTATTCAGAAGGAAATGACAGTATAGAAACTAGCAACTGATCTGATTCCACTTTCAGTAAAAGAAGGTTCAATTTCTGACTGCTGAAAAACATCCACACTTAAAGCTATGCTTTTATAACAGTTCTGTACTTTCTGTGTTCATGTTTGTTCTGTGAAATTAGAGAAGGAGGGGGCACCAAAAGGAGATTTAAGCAATGTACCCTAGGAGATTCCCTGAATCAAATAATAAGCTGAGGTACATTTGCATTTTCTTTATTACAAACAAAGATGATAAATGTCTGCTAATCTATCTTCAGAGCAGTGAATCGTCACAACAGATTTTGGCAACTGAACAGTGTGACAGCTGGGAAGAAAACACTTCTGCAAGGCATTCAGAAACCTCTGGCTTTAGATAGAAGCCTTTGTTTATTTTCAGATTCACTAACCAAAGGTACTTGAAATGCAAACACATACAAGGAATAGATAATTAGGACAAAAACACTTACAGAATACTAAACACACAAAGCACGGTGGTGTTCTTCTGGAACACCTTATCTTCTCTTTCAAACTTGGACAACATCCAGCTTGAAAAGATGTGTGTGCGTGTGAGGTGGCATTTGTAGATTGTCACCTTGCAATTTTCAATTTTTAAAAAAGTGGCAGAGTTTAAAACACAAATCCAATGTTAACATCTGAGATTTGGAAACGGCTCACCACTGTCCAATCACTCCTCCTCTTCCTCTTCTAATTAACTCTATACTGTCACTGTCACAAGTCTCATTAAAAAACTTTTCTGCTGTTTTCCTTTCAGAACAGTCATTAGACTGGCAAGTACCTAAGACGGAGCAGCCAGATTCATAGAATCATAGAATGGCTGGGTTGGAAGGTACCTTTAAAGACCACCTAGTCTAATCCCCTTCCAGAGAGCAGGGACATCTTCAATTAGATTTGCTTGCTTCCTCTCCAACCTGAATGTTTCCAGGGAGGGGGCATCTTCCACCTCTCTAGGCAACCTGATCCAGTGTTTCATCACGTTCATTGTAAAGAAATACCTTCCAAATATCTATCCTTAATCTACTGCCTTTCAATTTAAAACCATTACTCTTTGTCCTACTGCTATAGGCCTTCCTGAAAACTCTGTCCTCATACTTGCTATAGGCCTTCTTTAAGTATTTCAAAGGCCTCACTAAGGTCTCCCCAGAGCCTTCTCTCCTCCAGGCTAAACAACCCCAGTTGTCTCAGCCTCTTCACAGGAGAGGTACTCCAGACCTCTTAGCATTTTTTTGGCCCTCCTCTGGACTCATTCCAACAGGCCTGTGTCCTTCTTGTGCTGAGGACTCCAGAGACAGAGGCAGTACCCCAACTGGTGTCTCACCATAGCAGAGAGGGGGGCAGAATCATCTCCCTTGAACCTACTGGCTGCCTTTCTTTTGTTGAAACCCAGTAGAGCATTGCTTTTCTGGGCTGTGACCACACATTGCTGCCCCATGTCCAGCTTTTTATCCACCAGCAGTCCCAAATCCTTCATCCCAGAGATGATGTCAGTCCCTTCATCCCCCAGATTTTACTTTACTGATACTGGGGATTACTCCAACCCACATTGAGAATGTTGTACTTTTGAACCTCATGAAGTTTACATGGGCCCACTTCTTGAGCATGTTCAGTTCCTTCTGGGCAGCATCCTATTGCTAAGGTGTTTGACTGCACCATGCAGCTTGACATCTACAAACTTACTAATGGTACACTCAGTATCACTGTCTGTGTCACTGTTGGAGGTATGAAACAGTACCAATCCCAATACAGAAGTCCACCAGGTTGGTCAGGCAGGGCTTGCCCTTGGTGAAACCATACTGACGGTCTTATATCACAGCCCTCTCCTCTATGTGACTTAGAATAGCTTCCAGGAGGATTTTTTACAGATCTTGACAGGCGCAGAGGTGAGGCTGACAGATCGGTAGTTCCCTAACTACCTTTATACCCTTTTCAAAAATGAGTGCAATCTTCCCCCTTCTCTAGTCACGAGGGTCTTGTCCTGGTTGCCAGGACTTTTTAAATATCGTGGAGAGTGTCTTGGCAACTACATCATCCAATTCCCTCAGGACTGTGGGATGCATTTCCTCAGGTCCTGTAGACTTGTGTATGTTCACGTTCTTCAGGTGATCATGAACCTCATCTCTTACAGTGGGAGAGACATTGCTCCCCACATATCTGTCTTGTGGTCCATCCACTCAAGAGGTGTGGGGAGAAAGTTTCCCAGTAAAAACTGAGGTGAAAATATTGTAGAGTACCTCAGCCTTATCCTTATCCATTATTGGCATTTTGCCAGTCTCATTCATCAGTGCATATGCTTTCTTTGACTTCCTTTTTTCTGGTTGACATACCTGTAGAAGCACTTCATATTACTAATATTATTCTTTGCATCCCTTGCCAGGTTCAGCTCCATCTATGCCTTGGTCTTTCTGACCCCATTCCAACACAACAAGGCAATGTCCCTATACTCTTTTCCAAGAACACACGTTCCTCTTTCTACTGCCTTTTCATTTCCAGCTTGCACCTTATTTTGATAAGCAGGTCAATTCAACCATACCTTCCTTGACTGGTTTCTTACATCTGAGGATCATGAGCTCAACTTGCCTGGTTCTACCTGAGTACTGCTAGAGCAAGCCCTACAAAACTGCAGCATGCTATAGACCATTCTTTGCTGATCATTCTACCTATGTTTAAACACAGGTGGCTCTGAACTATGTACACTACAGAAGCCATCTTTCAGGTAAACATATGATCTGTATGCTATTAATAACAAGAGAGTCCTTGTGATAAAGATTCACGTGATTAATTACTGAACTCTACAGTTCTAATAGAAGCTGAATTGATGAGTCAATAATTCATGTCCCAAATTTCCATTTTTTTTAATAAATCTAGTTAGTATTTTTAATCACAAAATCATTCTTTATGAGCACTTTCATTTGCAGATTTTCTTCTTCCTTTTTATTGCTTTTTTAAAAAGTTTTTGCTTGCAGTGGGAGACTGACAGACCAAGCAGGCAGGATAAAGAGACAGATGAATTACTTCGTAAGCAGGTGGGAGAAATTTCACAATTGCTAGTCCTGGTTGTCATGGGGGACTTCAACTTACAAGATGTCTGCTGAAAATACATTGCAGCAGAGAGGAGACAGTTAAGGAGGTTCCTGGAGTGTATGGGTGACTCCCCACTGGACCTGCTGTTCTGAAGGGCAAAGGAGCCCAGGAAGGATGGACATTCTTCAGGAAGGATGTCTTCAAGCTGCAGGAGCAGGCTGTCAACATGTGCTGAAAGACAAGCCAGCAGGGAAGAAGACCAGCCGGTCTGAAAAATGTTGAACTTAGGAAAAAAAATGAGAGTTTTTGACTAAAAACCAACTAGAACTTAATCTAGCTACTGCCACTGAAATACAATAAAAATGTTTCTATAAATACATTAGCAATAAAAGAAAGGCTAAGGAGAATCTCCATGCTTTATTGGATGCAGGGAGAAAATAGTGACAAAGCATGAGGAAAAGGCTGAGGTACTCACTGCCTCCTTTCCCTCAGTCTTTAATGGTAAGATGAGTTGTCATCTGGGTACCCAGTACCCTGAGATGGACGACAGAGAGCAGAATGAAGCTGCCATAATCCAAAGGGAAATGGTTAGTGACCTGCTACATCACTTAGACGTACAAAAGTCTATGGAGCTGAATGGGATCTACCAAAGGTATTGAGAGATATGGCAAATGTGCACACCATGACACTTTCCATCATTTATCATTAGAGAGGGCCTAGCTGACTGAAGGTTAGCAAAAGTGACATCCACCTACAAGAAGGGCAGAAGGAGAATCTGGGGAACTACAGGCCTGTCAGCATGATTTTGCTGTCAGGAAAGGTTATGGAGCAAATCATCCTGAACTCCATCACACAGCACCTAAAGACAATCTGGTGATCAGGCCCAGTCACCATACATTCGTGGCAGGCAGGTCCTGTTTGACTAGCCTGATCCCCTGAGGGCATGAGGGAAATGCTGTGGGTGTTGTCAACTTAGATTTTAGTAGTCTAGAATCAAGTGGACCCTCAGTAAGTTTTAAGATGACACCAAGTTGGGTGGGAGTATTGATCTGCTTGAGGGTAGGAAGGTTATGCAGAGGGGTCTGGACAGGCTGGATTGATGGGCTGAGGTCAGCTGTATGAGGTTCAACAAGTCCAAGTGCTGCATTCTGCAGTTGGGTCAAAACCCAATGCAATGCTACAGGGTTGGGGAAGAGTGGCTGGATAGATGTCCAGAGGAAAAGGACCTGAGCATGTTGGTTGATATCTGGCTGAATATTAGGCAGCAGTGTGTCCAGGTGGCCAAGAGGGCCAAGAATGCCAACAGCATCCTGGCTTGTATCAGAAATAGTGTGGCTAGCAGGACCAAAATGCCTGGGCTGCCTCAGGCCATTAATGGACAAAAGATTTTCATCTCTACAATTAACATATTCAAGAAGGGGAAGAGACTTTTCTCCACATCCCCTGGTGAGATGGCAACCTGTCCCCTGCATGCATGGAGAATTGTGGTGGAGCAGACCCTGAAGGACCACAGCAGATCAGGTGTTGTGGACCTGTCACCTGTGAGGAATGCCAGTGGAGCATCTTTGGACCTGCAGGCTGGGGAAGATCAGGGAGCAGATGTTATGGACCTGCAGCATGGAGGGGACTGTTCTGAAGCAGCCCATGGCTCTGTGGGCCACCTGCACTGGAGCAGTTTGCTCCTGAGGAACCATGCCTTGCAGAAGGAACTCACATTTGAAGAGTTTGTGAAGGAATGTCTCCTGTGGTAGGGACCCCACACTGGGGTAGGGAAAGCATGTGAAGAGTCCTTCACCCTGGACAGGAAGGAAGGAGCAGCAGAGAACAACCTGTGATGCTTATACTGTAAAACCTGCACCCTGTTCCCCTGTGCTTCTGGGGGGAGGAAGTAGAGACAGAAAGGACAGCGTGATTTGGGCCTGGGAAGAGGGGAGGGGTGGGGGAAAAGTACTTAAGCTCTTGTTTGTGTTTTCTCTTTGCCCTGTTTTGATTTGATTAATGATAAATTAAATTCATTTCTCCCCAGTCGAGTCTATTTTTGTCGTAAGTGTATTTGGTGAGTGAATTCCTCCTTGCCATCCTGAAATGGAGGAAGGGGAGTGAGTGGCTGTGTGGTCCTATGTTGTCAGCCAGGCACAAACCACGACAAAGTGATAGGGCTTTAAACTAGGGATGCTGGGCTTAACCCTAACCCTACCCATCTGGATGAGGGGTAACCTCACTGCAGTCTGCAGCTTCCTTAAAAGAAGAAGAGATGGGACTGGTACTGATTTCTTCACTCCTGTGACAAAAGATAGGACTTGGGGAAAGATGAATCAGGGGAGGTTTAGGTTAGATATCAGGAAACGTTTTTTCAGCCACAGGGCAATTGAGCAGTGAAACAGGCTCCCCAGGGAAGTGGTCACAGCACCAAGCCTGCCTGAGTTCAAGAAGTGTTTGGATAACACTCTTGGGCACATGGTGTGATTCTCGGGATGCCCTACACAGGGACTTGAGTTGGACTCAGTGATCCTGATGGGTCCCTTGCAACTCAGCATATCCTGTGATAACTTATTTATGCTTCCTTGTCTAGTCTTTCTCTTCCTTTCACATAATCTTCCTTTCCTAATGATAATTTTGTTCTCTTCTTCTAAAAGCCTTAGGGAAGATCCCTTCTCTCACACATTTCCCAGGTTTACGGTAGTCAACCTCTATCCAGTTGCAAGAGCTGGCTTTGTGGAAAGCTCAGGCCTTGCCAAGTGCTTCCTTGGCTTGACTGAGAAGGCCATCTACTCTTTTGGCACACAGTGTCAGCTTTGAAGCCAGTCACCTGCAGGGCTATTCATTAGCCTGCTGTGTGAAAACACTGATAGCCATCCATGGGAGATAGCTGGAAGATGGAGAGTAATTAGAGACAGCAGGACTACAACCTTTTAAGGGTGAGGACACACAGGGTATTTTGTGAGAAAGAACTGTAGTAAGTGGGTAAGAAGACATAAAATATAAGTACATCATGATACTAAATACGGATGACAAATTACAAAAGCAGCCTTCTGGTCTAGGGGCTTTTTGTCTGGAGACAAGACTGAGAGGGGATCTAACTAACGTGTATAAATAGGGGAAGGCTGGGTCAAGAAGTAAGGGCCAACCTTTTCTCACTTGTGCCTGTGATATGACAAGGGACAATAGATTCAAGATAAAGCACAGGAAGTTCCACCTCAACATGAGGAAGAATTTCTCTATTGTAAGGGTCACAGAGCCCTGGATCAGGCTCCCAGAGAGGCTGTGGAGTCTTCTTCTCTGGAGACTTTCAAGACCTATCTGGATGCATTTCTGAGTGACCGGCCCTAGTTCTGGTCCTGCTCTGGCAGGAGGGTTGGATTTGATGATCTTCAGAGGTTCCACTCCATGCTACGCTATTCTATTCTCATTCCATTCCATACAATCAGTGAATCAAATCCTGACTGTCTGGAACTGAGCTGCAAGGAGACACTCATCCTGCTCTTTTGGGAGATCAAATTCACTACACAGATCAAAGAAAGAAGAGGAAAAGCTTTTCAAAAGTCAGGAAACAAAATTGCCTTGGCCTTCCTTTAAAGAAGGAAAGTTACTGGATCACAGCCTAAAAAAAAAAAAAAAAAACAGAGGAGAAAGCATCAAAGGGAAGCTCTTATTCACATGTGTCTCTGTGAAAGGTGAGGTCTGCCAGGTACTAGATGTCCAGTACGAACATTTCCAGTATGAAATGCCTGCTCCAAAGAGCAGTCTCTTAATCTGCCTTCAGCTCCCTCCCCTATATAAAATGGGATTATAGTCAGGGAAAAAATAAATTAAGGGCTCTCGACATTTAATCATAATTTTTTCATAGTCCTGAAGTGGCATCTGCTTATGTATGTCAGCATCTTGTGCTGTGTCTATGTGGTCCATATCTCTGCTCTGACATTTTTACAGTTGTTATGCATATGGACAACCTGCACGTCCTTCCTGTCTTGGCCATTAAGAGGGATATACAACACTGAAAATTTCTTGCCACAACAATAATATAAAAAAGGTGAGCATAAACATCAAAGTGGATGGCTTTGCACAGGCAAACACCTCAAATCTGCTAGTTAAAAGAAACTACACACACAGTTTTTTATCTTTTTGCTAACTGTTGACTCCTCACAGTAGTCCGAAGAATTTGAGAGAAGTATCCCTTTTGTATGTCCCACTAATGTAGTAGCAGGTGGTTTTGCGATTTCTTCTGAGGAAGGACTAAGAAAGCTGGCTGTAGGTGAGTCACAGATTTAAAGAAGCGTAGACTAAAGTCTTCTGGAAAAGAAACAGCGTATGATGTAGATGAAGAGAGAGACTCATTCAGAAGGGACAAAGGAGAGGCAAAAGTCTTCTTAATAGCTTGGAGAAAAAAACTGGCCAAACTGGCAATCTTGGCAAATTATAAGAAATTTTTGTAGTCTCAATATAATGTTTGCTTTGTAAAATAGGACACATTTATCTAGCATTTTTCACTTTGCTCATGAAAAAAAATCCATTTCATCTGGGATCAAACATATGAGGTTGTCTGAAGAATTTCTGAACTGTGGTTCATTTCAAAATTTATTTCATCTAGCTTTTTACTGCATTAAATCTTTGATTACTTTTAGAAGTTACATTTGGGCTGGGTAAGCATGATACATTTTCGCAAATTGATTCAGCATTGGTTGTTTCAAAGTAACGAAAATGAAATGTGCTGGGATAACATAGAGGACTTTTAAGCAATTTCTTTTTAAGTTACTTGTTACACTTAGAAAAAGTGCATATAAAATTATCTAAAAGTATAAAAAAATAGTAAACTAAGAGTTTAGGATTTTTGTTTTTTGGTTTGGTTTTGGGGTTTGGGGTTTTTTTTGTTTTGTTTGGTGTTTTTTGTTTCGTTTTTTGTTTGTTTGTTTTGTAATAGAGGTTAGGTAAAATTCACAGTTGCAACAATGAATAGGTGACAGCCCCAGTTCTTTTTAAGTTAGCAGTGATGTTATGAGTCATGTTCTGGTATTAAAAAAACCTTCCTTTGACTATTTCAAAGGCAGACCTAATAAGGTGTTGTTTGATGATAAATCTTTGTACATTACTCAAATGGCTAACAATTAATACAGCACACAGTTTCTTGTCCAGGTCTTTTTAAATTGTAGAAAACATATCTACAATCCTCCTAGACGATTATCAGGTATTTGGATTCAATTTCCTTTTGAGTTTTTATTTTCTCTAAACTAGTGGAAGAGTCAGAGTTATTGTATTATTTTCCATAAAAAGAAATTCTTCTGAAGACTGTCCAACATTTCTATATTCTTTCCACTGGCTTAAGTTCACTTTTAAGACTTTCAGATCCTTCATATCCTTTACCCACTAATATCTTAACCCTGTCTATACTGTTATGTATTTCAAATCACTTTTAACTTGCAAAATTTTTACTAGATCCAGATTTTGCAGATGTAAAAGAATTTTTTGCAGGATTTTTTCCTGAGAATTTTATTTTTGTAGACACATTTTATCTGCAAGAGAATCTGAAAAGAATCTATTTTGAAGTATTTTTTATAAATAAAATCTTCTGTCAGGTAGATATGGTAGCAAATTGGCTATGATCTATTCATGCAGCTCTCAAAGATGACGTAGGCAGACTTTGAACAGAGATAGGACCCATATGGAGGTATAAAGCACAAATATGAAGGGTCTACTTTTTCAAAGACCATTGCTTATAAGCTGAGTACACAATAGTACATGTTTCCTCATCCAGGACATAAATCTATCAAGAGTAAAGCTACAGACGCTGTACATTACTGGAAAGGTACTGCTGCAGGTGCGAGGAGATCCTGCAGGCAAGTTTGGCATAAGGCATTACAAATACGTATTTTGCCATATGCCCCAAGAAAAACAACCTGCATGAAAGCCAACAGTGTCACAAAACCCTCTGCCAAAAGAAAAACCTTTGTGGCACAAAGGTGCAGAATTGCCCTCGTGAATTGGACAAGCTAGGCAGAAGTACAAGAAGCTTCTGGACTTTGACAGGACCATGGAAGAGAGAGGGTCATGCAGCAAGATCATTGTTTCTGCATGGAGAGACCTAATATACAATTTGAAACTGATAGTGACCTATGGTATCAAAAATATGTAAAGAAGCTAAATGGGAGCTTAAAGAAGCAAGAGGACTCCTCACATCTCCTTTGTCTCCCCCCTTTCCCTTCTATCCCTCTTCCTAATTTAGTAACAGTACTTAGTGATATGGCAATTTCCTTTCGTGTTGTGTCCAGCCCTAACCTACTTCAGGTCAGTTCAAGGGGTTTCTAAATCCACAAACATCACACAATAGTGTTAGCAGACTGTGGCTACACAAACTATAGCCAACAAACCATACAAGCGGTGGACTTCATGTGCATGGCTTGATGACAGCCTACTGTGCTCTCACCAGCTTCCATCCGTTCAGCATCCTAAGGATTGAAAGTGGCCTGAAATGGAATTGTAATTAGGAGTTTTGATTTGAATCAAGCAATTACCAAAAGTGCCAAACTAATCACTCTTCAGAGCAGAGTTCTTCATTATCCAAGGGTGCAGTAAAGGTAGAAAATTCTTCATAGTAATTTACTTGTGTATCTCAATCTCTGCTCTTTTAAGTTTAAAATTATAATCTTAATAGACCATTAAAAATATATTGAATTTTTCCAGAACAGAGAAGTTATTTAAATGAAAACTAAAGCAAACATATGGTTACAGACACAATACAACTGGAGAGAACAATAGCATCTGGCACACTTCAGGGCCCCGTTTCAAATTTGACAGTCTTGACTACAGTGGTTTTATAAACAATATTATGCACACAATGATTTTAGCAACTTTACAAATATTACTGAAATCTTACAGTACACCTGTCAGGACAACATTATTTTGCTAACTGAACAAGCAATACATAGAGAAGCTGAGGCAGAAAAGAGTTAAGCAAATGGCTCAAGTTCATGAAGCAAGTCTGTTGGAAACTAAGAACAGAAATCAATATCATAATTTGACGGGGGTGTCTTTCCCCTCAAATAATTATTCTTCCCCTTTGGGTTGTTATTTAGGAATGTGGAGGCTACCTCATTTAATTCCCTTGTCTCTGACAAAGACTATATTTCAATATTAAATACTGAATTTTTGCAAAGAGGGAAATTTTATTAGCACACAGAACTATGGAAGTGAACAAAATCAGAGGAGCTTACCCAAATCCAGAAAACAAGCGACAGAAGAGGAAGAAGCCATAGCCCTGGACAAATGATGAAAGGAAGGCAAAGAATCCATTGACAGACATGCATATCAGGAGTGACTGTCTCCTTCCCACCTTGTCTGCCAAGCCTCCCCAGAAAAACGCTCCCACCATCATCCCAAGGTATACTATGCTACCTGCAATACACAAAAAAAAGACATTTCGTGAGCTACAGAAATGATCACAATTGACCACATGAAAACCAGATCTTCTATATTCACAAAACAAACATGAGAGAGGCTATTTTATTGTTTCTCACTGAGTAGAAATGTGAATAGCTTTATAAATGTATCTAGGGAGAACAAATTTCCTACTGTGTCTTCATCTTCTGTTACTAGACACACCGAAGCTTAATATAATTATTAAATAAGGTGCCTCAAGCTAAAACAATGTAAAAAAAAGGCAAATTAGACTGAATGGGAAAAAGAATGCCATTATTTCATCAGTAATAAACTCCATTTGTGTTAAATACTGCAAAAATATAACTTCCCCTACATAAGAAATTTTTCTGAACAGTTCTACAGAACAAGCACTCCTGCTAGGGATTAATCAGTGAGTGTAAAATGTGCTAACTTTAAAGAAAACTGACTAAGATACTTTCCATGTCAGACCAATAGAATAAAAAATGTCCAACTTGATCAGTTTTTTTATTTCTTCCTACTTCAGTCTACTGCTTTATTTAAAAAGACACTGTCCTGAATAAGGAAAACCACTGAAATGTTTTGGTTTGCTCTTTTTTTTTCTGCAGGATTTTAAACATGCATTAAAATTTAGCTAAATATTTTAAAACTATATAGATAAAGCTATTCTGAGGTGACTTGTTTTAACATTATTGATGTTTTCAATATGAAGTCCATTCCCAAAGAAAGGTTCATTGAAATACTTAGCATGTAGACCATTTCCCTTCCAGACACACACCCTCTGTGGGACACTTAGCAAAGATGCACAACACATTGAGCAGACTGTCAGAATAAGAAGTAATTTCCAGCTTTGGACAGAACAAACCAGATTTGTATTTTATTTGATATGTGTAAATCTTGTCAATCTTATTTCTTACTGAACTTCCAGGATAGTGTTTTATGCACCTAGCAGTTGCTACCATCTTATGTGTCTACTACAGTGCAGGAAACAGCTAAGATAATAGCAATCCTTGTCCCACATCTCTTTTTGATCAGCTACAAGAATGAATGAATTCCCCAGAAACTGCTACACTTTATTTGCTGTTATATAAAATTCTTGTCTTCAAAAGGATTACCTTGGCCCTGCAGAAGGTGGGAAGGGAAAGAAAGCTAAAGCAAAACCCATTTAAACACCTGGGCTTTGTTAATTTCATGCTAATACAGAGGTCACTCAATAGAATTTCCATTTTTGAAATTACAGATGTTAACATCTTAAGTGCTCGTATTTGCAGAGTCTCTTGCACTGCAAAATGTCCCTGTTCTCCCTCATGTTTTGTACAAGTAGTTTCCACTCTGCTTCTTTATGAGACATTGTTGTTAAACATTTGATAGAGCACACATTGCGTTAAATATATATTATCAAGACAGAGAGTTACATTTTGTTGAGGTGAGTGTGCTGGTTTTATCAACATTCTTTACCACTGATGGTGACCAATACCAGCAACTACGTCATTTATGCAGCTGCCTTTTTAGCTAACATAAAATAAAGCACAGAATATTTGTAGACTCACTGTCTTCTCTCAGGGCAGGATGAAAGATCCATTACTGCTTATCACATGAATATTACTTATCTCTTTACCTAAGAAAGAGCAATAGGCTCCTTAAGAACAATATTGAAATGTCTTATCAAAACACCTTTGTCAGTGGACATTTTCTAGCTATTACTGGGATCCTAGTCTTCAGTCAAAGGATATTGGTGAGAATGTTGGTAAACCCTGATTTTGCAGAATTACTAAAATATCTTTTTAGTAATTTTTATCTTAAACCAGGAAGGACTCAGACACTACCATATTCTTTTTTGAGGTGTCTAGCAGCATACCTTTATTGAATAGCTCCTTTATTCTGGTTAGAATTGTTTATACTAATAATGGAGGTTTTTCTGAGAATGCACATGCAGCCAGTGTGTTTTCTGGTACTGAAGAGACAAAGCTCATCAAGTAGCTTAGCATATTCACTCAGATACTTTAAGGTCTTTCCTGTGAGAAAGGTTATTGTATCACACTGCAGGTAGAAACTACATCCAGCAGAGCCTGTGCTTGCTTGTTACAGATAACTGAAAGAACTTAGCAAAAATATTTCAGTAGTTGCATTTCCATCACCAGCAGATTTCAAAAAAGTCAAATAAAATTATTAATTTTTACTTTTAAAGTGAAATTCCTCTTATTCTTTAATACATAAATGTTCGGTTTTCCCAGTCACGGAAATCACAGACTGTTAGGGGTTCAAAGAGACCTTGAGAGATCCTACCCCCATGCCAGAGCTGAACCACCTAGAGTAGGTCACAGAGGAATGCATCCAGGTGGGTTTTGAATGTCTCCAGAGAATGAGATTCAACAACCTCACTGGGCAGCCTCTTCCAGTGTTTTGTCACCCCCACAGTGAAAAAGCTTTTCCTTATGTTTACACAGAACATACTATGCTCCAGCTTGCACCCATTACCCCTTGTCCTATTATCAGACATCACTGAGAAGAGCCTGGCTTCATCCTCCTGACACTCACCCTTCACATATTTGTAAACATTAATGAGGTCACCCCTCAGTCTCCTCCAACTTAAAGTGACACAGCTCACTCAGCCTTTCCTCATAATGGAGATGTTCCACTCCCTTAATCATCTTTGTGGCTCTGTGCTGGACTCATTCAAGCAGTTCTCAGTCCTTCTTGAACTGAGGGGCACAGAACTGGACACAATATTCCAGATATGGCCTCCCTATGGCAGAGAAGAGGGGGAGGAGTACCTCTCTCAATCTACTAACCATTTCTAATACAACCCAGACTGCCATTGGCCTTCTTGGACACAAGAAAACATTGCTGGCTCATGGTCATCCTTCTGTCCACTAGAACTCCCAGGTCCCTTTCTTCTGTCCAGCTTTCTAACAGCTCAGTCCCCAACCCATACTGGTACCTGGAGTTGTTCTTTCCCAGATTCTACACCTGCCCTTGTTGTAATTCATTAAACTTCTCCCTGCCCAACTCTCCATCCTGTCAGGTCCCTCTGAATGGCAGCACAGCCCTCTGGGGTGTCATCCACTCCTCCCAGCTTTGTGTCACCACCAAACTTTCTGAGAAGACACTCTGTCCCATCAGCAAGGTCATTGATAAACATGATGAACAGAACTGGACCCAGCACTGATCCCTGGGGGACTCCACTAGTCACAGGTCTCCAGCTGGACTCTACACCACTGATCACTCCTCTTTGGGCTCTATTGTGCAGCCAGTTCATAATCCATCTCACTGCCCAGTCAGCATTCACTATCCATTCACTTATCCAGTCAACACTCAAACATTAGAAATACTCAGAGAAGGAAAACTTTGGTCACCATGCTGTGCTTTGGCCTCTGTTATACCTATTTATTTCTCCTGAAGAGGATTAAAAAGATGCTGCTAAAAATAGTATGTTCCTACCATTAAACTGCTATGAATAAGCTGGACTCGAAGATGGACCATCAGCTTAGTTTTCCCATTATATTAAGCTTGATTTTTTTTTCCTGTTTGCTTTGCTTTGCAAACCCTTCACAAGCCCTCTACTTCACCAAAGATCTGTATCACTTCCATCCTGGATGAACTGCAGCTGCTACAAACTACACCTGTTTCATTGTATTTTCCTGATTCTTTTTTTCATGTTTTCTGTCTCTCTTTATACAGAACATAACCCTGCCTGCAGTCCATAAAGGAAGTTCCCTTCCTCTCAACTTTCAAGTCATTCCTTAAGTTCTTCTCCTCTGTGGCAATATTCACAGTAAGCCATAAAAGTGGCAAATAGCAAATGAGAACTCTATGAAGAGTTAAAGCAACAACCACTGCCAAACAAATGCAAGTAAACAATTACATCTAAATATAATTTTATCCTTCATCATCCCTTCTTTTCCAACCTTTGTAGCTCCTTGTTTATTATGTCATGCTACTGCTCAGAACATAAATCTACCAAGGAAAACACTAAATTTTTTTTACATATTTCATAAATAATACATTATTTTTTGCATAAATTTATTTCTGTAAAAATTAAATATCCTGTGGCTGGTCAGTCCTTGCTTCTTTTTCTCATTATGTTTAAACAGTAGTTATGAAAATAACCAGTTGTATGAGTGCACATATATGTGTAGAGATTTAACTCCAGGATGTCATCCTGAGAGTGGTACGTCCTTTTGAGAAATTAATAATAAAATAGAACAAAAAGCTGCCTTTTTGTTTTTGATACAGCACATTGTGCCTCTAAAGAGGCTAGCTTATAAGCACAAGGCACACACAGGTCTGACATACAGGATGATCCTAGGAACTTACCCTTTAAAATTAAAGTTTATTTTAAAATAAATACATGCACGATCAGTCACTGAGGTTCAGTTAAACAGTATGTCACTCCTTGTGCTGCCATAACTTCATTACTTTCCACTACTTTTTGCAGTTCATAGCCTATTATCTGAATGATTTCCAAACCCTTCTGAGAAACCACTCTGTGGGCATACACTTCACTGGGAAAAAATAAAAGGCAGTTATATCCTTGTAACAGAGAGACTCAGAATATGGGACCCGCTGATAGCTGTCTTTTGCTTTAACACACCTATTATAAATAGATATAAAACCAGCCCAAAGTTGTTTTCTTCCTGTTGTGTTGCTTAGGTCATTTGTCTGAGTGAGGAATGCATTTTATGCCACTGGAAAAAGTACTCTCTTTTTAAAAAAAGACTCTAAAAATAAGATAAAAATAATATTTTAATTTTGGAAAACAATATTACAAATGTGTTTCTAAGACAGCTCCAAGAGGAGAAAAAGTCATTTCATAAGTACATGCTATTGTTCAGAACATAACAATTCATAGTGAAAATCTCTAACGTCTTTAAATAGCATAGTGAGTAAGAATATTCAGATTAATCTTAGTTTTAACTGTGAAAAACAGTATATTCAGAGTTTAAAGATTATAATCTGTCAGAACCAAAATTAAAATCTGTTATTAGTTTCCTTGATCACAAAAGACTTTGCAAAAAATCACAACTAACTTCAGTCAAATGTAATGAGTAATTGGCTGTTTATAATAGGAGGTGATTAAAGCCAAGACTTTTCCAGTAAGACAACAAATAAAATAACTTTGTAATAACTCTGGAATTTGCAGAAGGACTCCGTTTTCCAAAACCTGCTGTCTTTGGGTGTCTAAAAACATCTGAGTAGACAGAAAACTGGATCTACAATTCTCATTTGTTATATATTTAGACATAATTTGTCTTACTATTCTATTCACCTCCTCAGAAGTACTAACACTGACACTCTTACATAAAGAACTTCCACAAACTAAGAATCCTCCAGAACTATTTCTTCTTTTGTCTAAATTGTGCTTGACATAGGGAAGCAGCAAACTCTGTATCTATGGAACTGTAAGCTTTTAAGGTGTAGATTTAAGAGGTTAAAGGAATAAAACATCAATTGTTAAGCCATCTGAAAAAAATGATGGGTCCTCTTTTCCAACAAATGTATGAGCCAGCAACCATATTAACTAAAATTAAAATTTTGGATGATTCTTTGCAAGTTCAAGACCTCCCAAGCCATGGATGTCCTTTATCTAAATGTGAGCTGTTTCCTACAGCAATCATTTTGTGTCTTAACTTCAGATGTGAAATGATTGCTCTTGCCTGATAATATGCAATATATGCAAATCCCCAAATACCACAGCGTAACAGGCTCTTTCTATTACTAGTCTTCAAACTAATCCACTCCTCCTGCATTCCATTTCAAAACAGCTGCAGACAGTCTTCAATATGCAGTTTCATACTCTCTAGTGAAGATGATTAATTACACATTCATTTCAAAGCTTTTTGCTCCTCTGCTTAATACATATTTACAAACATTGACATTTTACTTACTATTACACTATTTAGAATTTATTGGTAATGCTAATAGGGTATATCTGCTTAAATACATGGAAAGTATAAAGCTATTTTAAAATAAATATTGAAGCTCTTCAGTCTCAGCATAGAAGTCTGTACAGTGTCTATCACACTGCAGTGATTCTTGGACCTTCAAGTATGACTTAGAGCTGTGTAACACAGATGCTTAGTTCTGTAGTGGTAATAATTCCAAACTGACAAGACATGACAGACAATTGAGCTTTTGCATATTCTGTTATCTGCTTAGTGCACAAGACATTCTGGATATCTTCCTCAGTCAGTAAAAAAGGACACCATATCAAGAAAAAGTAAGATAATGAATCCCAGCAAAATCAGTGAAAAAAAGGACAAGCTCCTCTCCTTTTCTGGAACATGCTGAAAAATACAGAAACATTAATATTTTCATGAAGGCAAGAAAACAAAAACATATTGTTTCCATCCAAAGCAATTTTTAAAAGACATTTATGAATTTCTAAAAGTCTATTTCTCTAGTATTTACATACAAGACCACTCAAGAAAATCTGCCACTCTAAAGGCTACCAGAAGTACATGTATATAAGTAACAGTTCAAATTAATCAAACAAAACCAACAAAATAAATAGTGCCTCAACTGCATCAACAGAAAAAACAAAATAAGCACCTCCTTCTGCCACTTTCAAAAAATACAACCCCAAAACAAACAAACAACAAAACAAAAAAAACAAAGAAAACCCAATCCACAGTCTTTTCCAGGAAAACAACTTGCATATGTTTTCAAATCATGAATCTACTCCAGTGTGTTGTCCACCTGAGTGAAATTTCAGAGATGAAAACTCATAGCTGGAAAGGTTGGACCTAAGCTTTTCTGGTGCTATAACAGAAATACCATCCACATTAAAGTCAAAGGGTCCCACAACAATCCCTTATACAAATTCCATTCAGGTTTTAGTTATTTATTTTTGTTTCCTCTGGCATACTTATGTTGAACTTATATGCCTAGTATGTGTACTTCTGGGTTTTTTTCCTGTATCTCAGGTGTGAGATTTAGAACCTGAAATGTTTGCGGTGTAAGGCTCAGTGTAATTCCATCAGGAAAAAAATAAACAACCTGCCCTTTTTGCCACTTTGTTTCCTCTCATTGGGCTAATATGACAAATTCTAAGTGCAGAAAAAGATGATTCAGCTCTGGACCTTTAGATTAGCTGTCAATTTTGAAAAAACTAGTATTTTCTTGCTTTAAGAGTCTATATGCTATTAACTGTCCTCTCTGTTGCAGATGTTTACCTTATACCTAATATTCCCACAAAGAGATGTGAGTATACATGGCTTTTTACTAATGAAAGTACTACTCTTTCTTAAGAGATGAGTTTCCTATGTAACCAGCTATTATTTTAATTGAAACACTGTAATAACAAAAGGGATCATCATTCCTGCTTTTCTTCAGATCCAAATTAGATAACTTAGTAATGCATAGAAGAAGCTCCAGTAACTGCAAAGATTGTGAGAGGTAACAGACTACTTGTCTGTATTTTCTGATAAGGCAGGAAAAATTGAGACTATGGTAAATCATTACCTTTGCAGTACATTGTCATCATAATTTTGCCTTTAAGAACCTTGTAACATCAATAAGTAGGTCATTTTAAAAAGTACCATCTACTGTTTAAAAAGTACCATCTACTACCAGTTGCTATTTCATTTTTTATTTATTCCCCAACAGATTTTTCAGAATTAAAAAAAAAAAAAAGAATTATTAGAATTATTCCTTTTTCTTCATTAGAACAATTTACAAGCCAAATCCTGGTTGTGTCTATTACAACTGCAATTGCAAACAGCAACACATTGCTAATTCCTTACTGCTATTTCTTGGCTAGCTAAACCAACACTGCACTGTAGAGAAAAAAAACCAATAGGGCTGCTTCCTCAATACAATTAATGATTGATACAGAAACATTTAATGAGAATTAAAATTTAGAAACACAGGGAGGTAATAACTAGCTAACACGGTATTTTTCTTCCCATATAAACACTATTTTTACAAGATGGTAGCTACCAATGTGCAATATACAGAGCACAGGCTTTATCAAAAACTCTAGTAATCCCAGCTGATGACATGAAGCTGTGGACAGATTCTCTAGGTGCTATCACCAAACATGCTGTTTTCACTCTATCTTCTTCTTAGATCCAACAGTTCTCTTTGGCATTAGTGAGCAAATCCTAACAGACAAGCTCCGGATAAACCACACCTAGTTAAGCTATACTAATACCCCTAATTCCTGTTTTCTTCCACTGCAACTGTGGAGGTTCCTTTGGATTTTTCTGCTTTCAGATTTAAATGCTAAATTCAATGCACTCTTTGCCCATCTCTCAATTGACCCTGTCATGCTAGAAATTGCTGTGACTTTGCAATTTGAAATGCACTTCTATGGCAATCCTGAGAATCAGAATGATTATAAATGCTGTATATGATCGAATGGTGCATGGCACTGTGCAATAACTAGAGATTAATTAAATTTCAAAGCTAAAAAATTTATTTCAGTAAAGCTTTAAATCACCTACAGATTCATCTACGTTATCATCTCATTTCATATCAAAACTGTTCATTTTGGTTCCATATTTTATTGCTTGAATGTTTATTTATTGTTTGCTTTCCTGCTTATGACTGCGTTAGAGTTTAATTAAAAAAAAAAGCCAATGTAGACGCACCTACACAGATAACTGATACCTCCTATTCAGCAAATCAAAGCACATAATACTAAGAACCAATTGATAAAACCATGCTCTTAGTGAAGGGATCTGTACAATATTAAACCTGACACTTTATTATTTCTTCAGTGTTAAATCAGCCACTGTCTCCTTACTGTAACTATATTCCAGTATTTTGTGAACTTTTTTCCTTGTAAATATAAGAAATTTTTTTTTATAGTTTTTTTGAAACGCTGGTGGAAGAGAAACTATTAAAGAAAAACAAACAAACAACAACAACAAAAAAACAAAACAAAAAACCAACAATGCAATAAATCACCACCACCAAAACAACAACAAGAACAAAACCCAAAACCAAATAAACAAACAAACATACAAAAACATCAAAACCAAAAGCTTGCCACTGGTTTCAGAAAAAAAGGCATTAAGTGAGGCTTAACTTCATTGGGAGCAAGTTGCCAACATAAAAAAGGGTCTGAAACTCACACTTTTCCTGAAGTGCCTGTCAAGAGACCTGGTCTACCTCACCTAACAAAACAGGATACAAGCGAAAAAGGCAACTTCCATTGACAGTGGTTCCACAGCTTCTTTCTGCTTTTCCATTTAAACTCAACAAAATAGAATGACTAATCCATGTCAGAATGAAGAATAACAGATCAATATAATCCTCTGTTTGTTGCCAATACACCTGCAGGTGCTGGTGATGCTAAACAGGCTTTTTAATTACATGTACACAACAGTGCCAGAAGGCACTGTAATAATGTCTAAATGGAAAATTATTTAGATGACTGTATCTATCAGTTCATGATCTCCATTTAACAATACTTGCCAGTAGCAACTTCAGCACAAACCTTGAAAATTGCCCTGAATTCTGGTGAAAAATCTGAAAATATTTGAGCAGGTCTGACAAATGCCAGACAAAAGCAACACACAGCACAATAGTGTTGTAGGACATGGAACTGTAAAACCTTGCATTTATATCGTTGTCTCCTATCAAGCCTTCCCATTCTGCACAGGCTGAAAATGAGTTGGAAAATGGGTAAGAATAAATGAAGAAAAAAAAAAAAAGCTTATTAAAATTCTTACTAAGGAAGAACGTCCTGAGTAAACTATTAACTATAACCATAGCTGTTGTTAAACAAGTTTTTGTATTAATGGTTTCAAAATTTACATATATAATAATGTATCTATTCTAGGAGAAACATGGGATTATTCCTTCATTTATGTCTGTATGTTACTGTGACTTAGTTCTTTCAGCAACTATGAACGTAGTGAAATTACTTAAATTTGAAACAATTTCAAACTGGCACTTCAGACAAGGGAGCCAGGTGTGTACAGTAAGACTATCTGTACCCATTGCAAGGAGGGAATTACATCTGTGGTCTGAGTAGATTAAAAAAATTGTTTCCCATGCTTTTAAGCACTGACATTCTCTTAAACAATCCAAAGGTCTGGAATAAGTAGCTATTTCAAACCCATCTATTGCAATAAACAGTTTGCTTCCAATTCTTCCAAATATTGATGGTGTAAGATAAAATGACAACTGCAACTTGGAAAGGTTTTGAAATCCTTGATTGACTAAATCCATGGATAAAATCTATAGGAAGAAATTTACTTAGCTGTGACAAAGCACAATTAAATTATGTTTGTTCTGTGTCTTAGGGAAGTTCATTAACACTTTCTCAGTTAAAATATTTATTCTTCTTGCTAAGGAGCTCATACTTCCTCTCTATCATTTCACAGCTCAACACTTGATGCAAGATGCAAAATTACAAATACACAAAATAATAAAGATAAAATTTTCTAAAAATGCCTGTTTGCAGATCTTAGTTTAACTGTATTGCAGAATTAGCCAAACAAGACTTGGAAGAGAGTGCACAGTCATATTTAAAATGTTCAGTCCAGTTTAAAAACTCCACTTGACACATTGATTTAGGAAGTGATGTATCATCAGCCAAAGATCCCATGTCTGTTGAGAGAGGAAAAAGTGGAGGTAGCAGCTAAATTAAATGTGTGAAATCACTGTGGCCCTTAGGCTTTTCCTTTGGGAGGCATTTCCTCCTCTTGGACACTTATGTGAGATTATAAATCTGTGTGACATAAATGGCAAAATCATTCATCTGTGAGGGGATAGGAAGAGCCAGAAAACAACCTGCATTGCATAAAAAAGCATCACAGTGATTTTTAACTATTTTATGCACAATCAATCTCTGAAACAGAACCAAGAAAGATTACTGAAAGTGCAGAATTATTCAGCTTAATTTTTTGTGTGCAAATAAACAGTTCAGGTATATTTGTACATGGTGGCAATGTGTGCTTGTGAGTGGTTAAGTGTACAAGTATCTTACTGGCTATGCATGCAATCTTTACAAGCACATCCATTAAATGCACTTTGCATTTTTCATTGTTTAAATAAAAGTAGGTTTTCCAATATCCACTGTAGTCCTTAAATTCAGGTGAAGTAAGCATAGCTTAAGCCTTGAAGAAATGTTTTTTTCTGATAAAAAATATCTTGCTCAAGAAGTGTCCTACTACTTTACTAGCTGTACATACACTGATTGATGTCAGACATTATTCCAAGGTGTATGATTGTAATTGGTTCTATTTAGCTCTTAAAGTAATAAGTAATTATTATGTTACTTACAGAGCTCTCAAAAAATGGCTTGGTTAAAACATCATTTGGTTATGATGAAAATGCATGCAAACGCCAAGGCTCTCTGTTATGAACTGCAGTGCAGGCACTCCATGTTGTCTTTACTGAGTGTGTTGCTGAAGTTAAAACTGCATGACTGAAACTGGGTATTGAGCCAGGGCAAGAGTATATTTAACCTCAGGCTAAATGATGAACTTCTTAAAAACAAAGAGCAAACATGTAAGTTAATGGCGTCTGATAGTCTGTATTGCTCAGCAAGGCTGTATGTAGGAATGGTGTGAAAGAGGAAAAAGATTTGGCATGGTGGTACTGCTTTTCCTGTTAGCACTGGCTTCAGAAAGATGAGAGCTATGATCCACCTTAAATACTGGTTTACAATGGGAGCTGTCAACAGCACAGAGGACTGAATACACTGCATTTCATAAATGGTTTAAATCTGCACTCCTGGTTCCTGTAATGTTAGAAGCTCATGATATTCCAAGTGATGTGAGCTTAGTCCAGTTGGTAGCAGACAGTGATTACACCAGGTATGTTTTCCCCTGTCCCTTTTTTTCCCCTCCTAAAAGAAATACAAACATGACCACTATCTTCACTGGCCCACATAATGTAGCTCATAGGGTGGATAAGGATCTGTCTGTTTAATTTTTCTCCTTCAAATAATTGCATTTGGAAGGCAAACAGAAACAGCACTGCAGTAGGAGTACTTTAATAATATCACTGCAAAAGAATTCAACTGTACCAAAGGTGAACAGCATGCAAGATGGGGTTTGTATATGCGGCATCTTTTTCTGAAGAAATAAGACATTAATCCTACAGATCAGTTTTCACCTTGCTCTGGTATACTTAGCTCACATTTTGATGACTACAGCTCTATTTCTAAATCTTTCTATCACTGGTAAAGATTTATTACTACTATAAGCACAATGGACTCTTACTTGTATTTTCAGTGAGATACCCCACATTCAAAAGTTTGCTACAGTTTCAGTAAGTATTTTTGTCTGGATGCATTTCTTGTGAGTACAGTAATTCTTGGAGCCATGTGTAAGTACCTAACATTTTGGCATTCGTGCTTTCTTCAATAAAACTTATACCACAGCAAAGAATCCACATTGAAACACTAGTTCTGAATCTCTACCTCTATCCCTGAAGTCTAAAATATCTACTTGCTAGACATAACAGTAAAATATAGAACAACAGAAACTGTTTTTTCTTTACTTTATGTCATTTGTAGTCTGTTATGTCATCACAAATCTCATTCCCTGATAATAACTGGCATATAACTAGACAAAATTCACTTTATCCTATAGTATTCTATAGAGGAACAGGGAATAAATCTCACCTGTAGTAGTATTTAACAATAAAAGAGAACAGTACTATATATAGATGCTTACTTTCAGCAGAAGGAGTTTTACTCCCTGCTGTGTGAGGATGGCTTTGTGGCAGGCTATTCACACCTTTTAATAAGTCATCATCATCATCATGGCTTGGCTTCGCAAAGGAAGATTTCAGAAGGTCTGTCCCCACGCGTGCTGCAAGCGCTGATGGCTGATGAGGCCAATGTGGGACAGGCAGTGCAGCTGCAACAGGCCCAGCAGAAAGTCTCCTGTGAGGGGACAGCCAAGGCATGGTTCTTTCTGCTCTTTTCTCCTCAAGACTGATTCTAGATATGCTCCCAAAGGAGGCAGCAGCATTATGGATGGTGTCTCCATGTCTCCCGACTGGGGGCCTGAGTGGAGCACTGCTGGCAGTCAATATGGTCAAAGCTGAGGGATTGTTTCAGGGAGTCCTTGTATATCCCTTTGGGGCTCCTCTGTTGCAGCAGCAAGTAGCAAGTTCACCACAGAGCACCATCTTAAGGAGGTGGTGATCCTCCATCCTGGAGACATGCCCTGACCAGTGCAGCTGTGTCCTCAGTATCTTGGCTTCAATACTGGTGACCCCTGCCTGTTCAAGGACAGGAACATTGGTCACATGGTGGATATTTAGGATTGTACAGAGGCAGCACTGAAGGAACTGTTCAAGGAGTCGCAGGTGGTGGTGATAGATGAGCCATGATTCAAACCCACACAAAAGAGTAGACAGTAGAATGGCTCTGTAGACACTGATCTTTGTACTTTTCTTCAGGTGTTTATTGCTTCAGACTCTTTTATGAAATCTTCAAAATGCACTGTATGCCTTTGCTAATCTGTTGTCTATCTCTTTGTTGATCTTGGTGTCTGAGGAAATAATGCGTAGCAGATAGCTGAACTGATGGACTGTGTTAAGCTCTGATTCGCCTATGGTGATGTGGAGATGATGGAAGTCTTTCTGTGGTCTCTCTCCCTTATTCTCTCTTATTTCTTTATCACAGAGGGGGATTAAAAGAGAGCATCTGTTATTTGGTTTAATTGCCAAGCCAGAGTTAAACCGTGACAATTGCTGAGCCTTGGACTACATGGCTGGCACTGAACAATGTCTGAAAACATTCAGACCATTGGTTCAGGATGGAGGTTTTATCTGCAAGCATTTCGCATCTGCACTGTGCAGGGGGCTTTGGATTTGGTGTGTGGGTCCATACACTGCTTTCAGCACTACATAAAGCCACCTTTTCTAGGCCCCTCTCCATGTGGAGCAAGCACATGGACTTGGTCACTCAGGATGCTGCTGAACAAGACTGTCAACTCCTGGGTCAGTCTTGAGTGACCCATGTCCTGAGCTGCCTGCATGCAGGGTTGGGTCTGCAGCTTCCAGTGCCCCTTTCCCCTGCTGTTTCATCTCCCGCCTGTCACTGCAGGGATTTACAAGTGTGGGTACATCCTTCCAGCCTGCACTGTGGCTTTTTTAGGTGAGGTGCAGCATGCACAGAACTAGCCCCACCCTTTACCCCTAAGGTTCATCTGCCAGGGTCCAGCAAGCTTGGATGGTGACAGCGAAATCCTTGTGACTTTAGTTAGAGTGTCCTTCTCTTAGATGGATGGCCTTACAGAGCTAAGCGAGCTCCATCTGCCTGGGTTTGGAGTTAGAGTTGTACTTCTCCTAGGAGGGACACACTTTGTCTGACCCCTCAGTTGTGTCCTGGCTGGCATGGGAGACCCTACTGGAAGCATATGCCACCGCCAGCAGAGCTTACAACCTCACAAGGGCACACAAGCTCCACCCGCACGACAAGGGGGTGCCCATGGAGGATTTAATAAGTAAAGATGTGTCAAAGAGATGGTTAACTGTTTATTTCTTCTTCATGACAGTGTGCAGAGGAACCATGCTGTCAAATTAAGTATCAATGAAATTAGGTAGATAGGAGAAAACTGTAACACCTGAAGTAGATTTTGCTTTGAAATAGTCCTAAATATCTAAATTTTAAGAAGAAATGCACAACAGAAAATGAAATGCCCCATGTATTACACTTCCTCTTGTTTCAGTCTTTGTATTCTGGACTAGTCCCTGAAGACAATATTTTCATTTAAGCCACAAGTGTTTCATAACGTAGCATAAGTTAGGCTGGTTTAAACCAGTTTTGAATAGTTCACAAACAAGAGTAACCTTAGCTGACGTGTAAAAAAAGCCACAGTCTGAGAACAACAATTTGATTCTAGATTTGTCTATATATTTATGTCTCTAAGAATGTGTGGAATGTGTCTTATGATGTAGTGAGGTGTCTAGACACATTAGAGAATCCCACTAGGCATCTAGATGCCTGAATATATACAGAATGGTCCTGTCAGACTCAGGTTCTGTTGTCTTTTATTCACTGACATTTTGTTGCACATCCACAGAATTCTGTCAGATACAGAGACAATCCATACAGGCTCAGGAGGAGAACAAATAACGCAAGCTATATGATCTCACCCAGTTGAATTTAAACCTTAGTCTTTGTTTAGACCAGCAAGCCAGTGTACAATCCATGAGCTCTGAACACGTTTTCCTTTAAAAATTTAATCAAGTGTAACAACTGCAGTAGCCCTTTTGGTTATAGGAAGCTGGAAGTGTTGTACATTCACAGATAGTTGTATTGAATCCATTTAACCCAGAAAATCTTAGGTTGGGAGGCACCTTTGGAGAGTTCTAGTCTGAACTCCTGCTAAAAGCAGATTCACCCACAGAGTTAGATCGTGTTTCCAGGCCTTCTTCAGTCAACTTTCAAAAATCTCCAAGAGATCCCACAGCTTCTCTGTGCAATGTCACCCAGTGGTTGATCATCTCACTGTGAACTTTGTTATGTCAGAAGTTCCCAGTATGTAACCTGCAACCTCCTGTGCTCCTCTGAGAAAAACTTTATTCCCTCTTAGACCTCTTTTCTCCAAGGTAAGCAAGACCTCTTACTTCTTATTATATGCCATATATTCCAGCTCTAACCACTGTATTGGTCCTTTACTGATTTACACATAATTTGTTAATCTCTTCTTTTACAACAGGACAGAGAAGCCCATATGTGGGCTTGTGGTGCAAGTAAAAAAAAAAAAATGTAATAGGAAAGGTCTATGAATATTGCCACATGCTTTTAATTAGCTCATGTTCCCTAGTAAACTAACATGACACGATGTAAGAAAAATTAGCTTTTACCACTTTTTTCAATGAGAAATTAACATGTTCTACATGTGTTTCTTATCAGTCTAGAAAATCGCCTGGAAAATACATAGTGTATGTGTACCAATTCTACCTGATAAGTTGTAGCACTGGTCTCATGACTTTCGTATTCTAACAGCATTAAACCCCTCTGGATTATGGAATTATAATGAAAAAAAATTATGCCTGACTGGAAGGCCTTACTTAGGATGTGATTATGATGTGAAATCACAATAGCGAAATAATAGAAAAGCATGGCTGTGAGAGCCTAGCTATGATTGTGTAAAGATGCTTTCTGTAAGCATTCAGTGCTGTGTTGAGTATTCTCTGTGACAGAGAAGCCAAGAGTACTAAAGTGTTCACAGTGTCTTAATCATGAAAAGATCCATTTCCCAGTTTACCATTTAATGCAAGTGGAAAGTATTCCAGTGTGACCTACACTGGATGATCCTGCTCTGGCAGTGGGGTTGGACTCAATATTCTGTGATTCTACAAGTCTATCTCTCGAGGTCCCTTCCAACCCCCAACATGATTCTGTGACTCCGTGTCTGCATATGTGGATCAGTCAGCTACTGAAGCATCATGAAACTCCATCTTACTGTTGTATAACGCGGTTCTTTTCCTTAACCCCATATGAACTAACTGCAGAGAGATTAGGTGGGTATCCTTACATTGTCATCATCCTGAAGAGCAACGACAGCTTTGACCATTCACTTTGTTGGGGAGGTGCATCTGGTAAAAATCCCGAGTTACCAGTAATTACAAAACAGGGTTGAGATCCATCATCTTTGTTCCATCAATAGAAAGCATTTATAAAAATTCATTAGTAGAGTTTAATAATGTCCTCAACTATCAAGTACTGGTTAACAAAATAACATTAAGAGCAAATTGGAGTACACTGCTTTTATAAATTGCATGCTATGACTATCTGCACTGACACAGTAACATTTGTCTAGATACCATTTTTAGGTTGTTTGACTTTCTCTCTCTCTCTGTTCTTTGAAATACTTACAGACCTTCAAAATGGCTATAAATAGTCATGTTTATACACTTTCATCCTGAAAAAATTAGATCTGAAAACTGACAGGTCCAAGCATGACAAATAGGATGTTTGTAAATCTGTGTAAACAAGTAATACCAAACAGATTATTTGTATTCAGTTTCTTTAGCTGTACAAACTCAGATAATTTTTTTTATTTTAAGTTTAAACACTGCACTGTAAAAATAGACAGAGAAGTTAATTTCTAACAACAAATGACCAAATGACAAGGACTAACCCAAGGGACCCAGCCATCTGAGAACTCAGCAACTGATTACACTCATGATTTAAAAGCTCACGCAAGGCCAGGTTGCCTTGAGCAACATGGTCTAGTGGGAAGTGTCCCTACCCATGCAGGGGGGGCTGGATCTTGATGATCTTTAAGGTCCCTTCCAACCCAAACCATTGTGTGATTCCATGATGTGAAGGGAGGCTTAGAAATATAAATGAGGGTGACTACAGTCTTAAAACGATGGAGCCAAACTGCTGGTATTGATACATCAGGAATCCAGACTGTCATGAGCTTAACAGTCTACCAAGAAAACTTCTGCGTTATTTAAATAGCACAAATAGCCTCTGCTATTTAAAATTCTGAATCTAATTTTGATGCAGCTGGTATCTTAGGGTCCTTCTAATTGATAGTGAGTAAAGGAATAAAATGAGGACACCGAACTAAGTTAAAATGAGACTGTTGCAGCAGAACCATGTGCAGTAAAGATGCAGAGAACAAACAGTACCTCTGCTAGAAGACAAACGTTCCTAAATATTTCATAAGAAATCCTCCCTTTTTTAGTAATAGCCTGGGTCCTTCGGGTCCAAGCTGCTCATCCACATACATATATTTCATTTTCTGCCATGTTCCAAGCCCCCACCCTTCTGCTATCCCTCTTTCTGGGAAAACCATTTCTACACCCTTTCTCCCCAGCCCTGCCCCTGAGCACCTTGCTTTACCTGCTGTGCCTGAGCATACCCAGAGAGGGCAAGCACACACCTGCCCTGGTGCTGGGGCTCTCACCAAGTCACAGAAGGTAGGCTCAGCCTGAACATTTGTCCCACAGTGGGAGGAAATAAGCAACTGGATGAGACACAGCATGTCCACATCAACAGAAGAACACAAAAAACCCATACCCCTGGAATATATCCAACCATTTGTCCATTTCTGTCCCCCTGGATTCAAAATAAGCATTATATGTTTTGCATGGCTAAACAGCAGCCACTGGGATAAAAGGAGAAGACAGAAGGAGGGAAATCGCAAGACAGCATTTTCCCCTGATTGCATTTCCCAGATTGCATTTCATCTCTCCCTTGAGAAGGCTCCCATGCAGTATGACAATGTTGCTAGACAGTTGTATGATATACTCTTCATTACACTTGTGGTTTGTTTGAGTTTGGGTTGTTTGTTTGTTTGTTTTTCTAAATTGCTCATCTGGATTTCTACTCTTGCATGAGGGAAGAAAATGTATTCCTCCCTCACACTTTTACTGTGCAGTGTTCCACTGTAGTGATTTATTTATATTTGCTGACTGGAAGAGAAAACAAATATCTAAATAATAAAATTTTAATTATTATTAAATACATATTATCTGTTAATGCACTCTGTGGATGGCTTACTTATATTCAATACAAACATTTTTATGTAAGCACTGTTAACAAATACATATTTAGGAGTACTATATGTAACAAAGGCAGAAAAGACTTTACTCACCAAGCCATCCTGATCCAGAATTGGGTATACACATATCTGTTTCAGCACTGGGCAAGACAAATCCAACTACAAAAACTTCAACCCCATCAGCCATTAGGGCCATTCCCAACACAAAGAAGAGGGCCCACTGGAAACGACCATGGCCACATTCTTGTATTATCAGTTCATATTGCTGTGCTAGCTCTTCTTCATCAGCTTTTCTCTCTGTTTCCAGCTCATGACGATCCTTATATTCATCATGCATAGGCTGACCTAAGGCCACCATGCCATCCTTGCTCTGCCCCGTGCTGGGGATACCCTGATACTCCCCTTCATAAATTTCATCATCTTCATCATGCCCTTCAGTTGCTTCACTTGATCCTTCATCATCGTTAGCTTCTACACTATAATTTCCACTTTGGGCATAGTAATCATCATCTTCTTCCTCATCCTGAAATCGGCTATAGGACCTCTGTGTGTAGCCATCCTGAGCTTTATCAACAGCTTTATTAACTTTTTTCACTGCTTGCCTCTTCACTTCTTTGGCAATATCTTTTGCCCCTTTCACTAACGAAGTCCTGTCTTTGTATGTTTCCTCCATCTTGTATCAAAGAAGGACTGTTCTTATGCTGCAGAGGGGCCTGCTGAATGTTGTTTAGAGTATCTATTGAGTCTTGGACAGCAGTAGAAAAAGCTCAACCTGCAAAATATGACAGAAAAAAAATTTATACTTCGCACTCTCTTAGTGACTGCTTCACACTGATATGAAACCGTATCAGTCTTCATTTAAGCACTAGACACCACAGGACTTCAAATACACCAACATGGATTTTCTTCAGAGATGTAATTATCCCTGGCTACAAGGATAATGCTCTGAAGAGAAAATATCCAGTTTTCAGAATGAAATTTATTAGACTCCATTCTTTCAAATGAGAGCAGTTTTCATTCTGAAGGAAAGCAAGCAATTCTATGCACCATACAGCATGTTGACTCTGTATGAAATGTCCTTCCCCATTTTAACTTCCTGCTGTGATATAAAAGGCTACAAATAATAGCTTTTCTCTTAGAGAGTAACCATGAAATATCTGTCTTCTGTCCAGCCTCTCACTTACACAAATCTTGCAGGGAGTTAAAATTCCTGAGATCTATACCAATCTCTCAAAGCTGACTAAACTCGGTCAATGCATTCACAGTGCGTTATAATGAGAGGTAAAAATGAAAAGATATAAAAAGACACTAAAACTCAGCAATACTTAGTCCCACACTAAAAAAAAATCAGCTCAGGGAGATGACTGGCTGGAAGCAGTGGCACTTTCACGCTCTGGAGATTTCCAATACACAAATCATGGACAGGCACATTTCTTTCTTCCTTGTCCATAGTAACAGCAGAAGCAGCTGGAGAAACTATATGTTCAGCTAATTCACCCTAGAGTGTGTTAGTTAGCATGAGCTCTCATCAATCTGACTCCATGAAAGCACCAAGGCATTTGTCTCAGTCCACCTGCCTGCACCCATTCTGTACCTTTTTATCTCTTCTTTTATGCAGCCCCAAGATCACAAAGAACATCTTGCAAATTTACCAAACATTAATCATTCCCCTATTTTCTGGGCACTTTTCAAGGATATCAGCAAGGCAATTTGCACATCACAGAACTGCATGATCACTAGGGGTGGTAGGAAGAAATGGAAGCAGCATGCAAGTAAAGGGAGGGAAGAAATGCAGGATCCTTTGGCAGCAATCCAAAGTTAGAACAGCTGAAATCAATTACAAAGCTGCACCATTAGTCATGTGTCTAAAGTTAAGGGTCAATCTGAGCACAGCAAAGGGATTGCAGAAGCCTCAGCTCCAGGAGAAAACAGGCTGAGATTTGTGTAGCAGTGCTTCCAAGAAATCACTGCCTGCTTCTAGATTGGGGAAAAGGTTATTTTTAACCATCATCATTTTAATGATCTGTTTTCCAGCATTACCTCAGAAAAAGCTGCACTATTACAACCATGGAGGCAGTGAGATGTAATGCAGGATTAAGAATAAAGGGCTGGAAATTTCTGAAGCAGATGCTATCACCCTAAAGTAGCGATGCACTAAAGCAGTGTGCACTGTCACCCAAGCTCCATGAGAGAAGCCCAGTGTCAGGCTTTGAGAAACTTTCCTTCACTCATTCAGTAGTAAACACTGTCCCCAGACCTTTATTCCAGACATCAGTTTTAAGACTGATACTGTTTTGAGGAGGAAGAATTACAGACTACATTATATAAACTAAGGACATAATGTGCTTCTGATAAAATAAAACCAACCCAAAAATCACACAGACATGGCTGTAATACAACATAAGAAGCAAAAGGATATTCCCCTAGCTTTTTTTATAACTGTAGAAATTCACCTCTAGTGAAAAATGTTCTTATTCTTAGTCCTTTCCTCTACATTAATTTTATTCAGTCTGAATGTTTCTCAAAGAAATCAGATGTAATGGAACTATTCAACTATTCACAAACCAAAGCATTTACTGGAAGAGAGATGCAGCCTTAAAAAAGCCAGGATGTAATATTTATGACTGAAAACTGTAGGCTGATTTTAGGTACATGATGTACCTCCTAAGTAGGTCATCCTGGGGAATCTTTTATGGTGAGGCAGTCTAACTAGAGTTCTTCAGTTTTTGACGTGCTCCTTTTCTTTGTGTACTGGATTAGGAATCTGATCCTTATGTCACCTGTGTGTGACTACAGCTGTTACTCTACATTCACTAGATATGCTGTAGATTTTTACAAATACAAGAACATAATGTACTCCAAACAGGTACTCTTTTGAGGGTTAATGATTGCAAAGTGACCATTTTAGACTATTTTAGAGTGCGCATTCACACTATTTAACCTAAACTAAATTCCTCTAATTCTTATATTACTGTTTTGGTTTGTTTGTTTTTCCCAGGGAGTACAACCTTTATTTGAGGACTTCTTGATGTCAAATTCCATTTCACTGTAGGGTATGTCTATAGAGGAAAGATAGCAAGAGTTTAGGAATACTGAATGAAGATACAGTTGAAATGCCACACTGTCAAAAACCATGCTTTCTACCCCTATAGCACACCTACCTCGCGAGTTTGATAAACTTTAAAAACAGAGATCTGCAAAATCACCTGAGCTTACACTGTAGTTTATGTAGAAAAGTGTGTCAATAAGGAATGTCACCCATTCAAAGTCATTAACAAAGTAAATCTGCCACCAAACTCTTGCACACAGACCAAGTCAAATTTCTGTCTGAGCAGACAGACAGAGGTACTGAACATGAAATCACAGACTTCTTTATATCTTGCCTCCATTTCCAAGCAGCATACCTAATTTCACACTGTTTTTCTAAACAGCTTTGCTTTCTCAGTGAGCTGAAATCCCTGCCTTAAGGGTGGTTAAGTACAAAGAAGAATTATTTAAAGTCCATGCATGATAGCTCCCCACCCTTTTAATTATGCTGGACTAATTGACTGCAAGTAAGTAACTGGAAAATCTGAAAGAGTGAGGATTAATGACTACATGAGTAGCATAAAGCAGCAAAAGCACATATGAGAGTCTAGCCATATACTCTTATTTGTATCCATTGTCTTACCTAACAAGCCTCTTCACTTTCAGTAAATTAAAGACCACTTTTCTATTCTATTAAGAAAAAAAAATTCACAGCAAAATGGTGATTTTACCTGAGAGAAAAATACTACTTCATGTCATGACATGTCATGACAAAGAATAACAGTATCCAAATTTTACTGAAGTTCTCCATCTCTTCATGCATCAAACTACTCTAGAAGAGCCGTTACTTTATTGTTACAGGGTAGTACTTGCTTCAGTATGCCCCGATAAGGAATAGATATTTCTGTATAGAGGTATTTATTTACTCATAATAAATAAGAGCTGACACCAAAGATGATGAGAATAAGATTCTTTTAGGGTAGTGTTAGCAGATTAAAAGATAAGCTTCTATTTTCTAAGCAAATTTTCTTTCATGTCACAGATCATATATGCAGGCTGCAACTCTTCCATTTCAGGCTGCAGCTGCTAAAAACATGTAAGTCCCCATAAGTTGAAGTGTAACTAACAGTGGCGGTTCCCAACCCTCTCCCAGTTTGGATGGCATTCTCACCTCTTTTCTTTTCACTATTCAGTCTCAGGGCAGTCACAAAATGTACACAAGGTGAGCCTGGGCATCATTAATCTAGTACGCACCAGTGATCCTAAGCACAGATGAGACAGGATTGACAGGATTGACAGGAAGCTGAACATGAGCCAGCAGTGTGCCCAGGTGGCCAAGAAGGCCAATGACATCCTAGACAGGATCAGGACCAGTGTGGCCAACAGGTCCAAGGAAGTGATTCTGCCCCTGTACTCAGCGCTGGTGAGGCCACACCTCGAGTACTGTGTCCAGTTCTGGGCCCCTCAGTTCAGGAAGGAGACTGAGGTCCTGGAGCAGGTCCAAAGGAGGGCAACCAGGCTGGTGAAGGGACTCAAGCACAGATCCTATGAGGAGAGGCTGAGGGAGCTGGGGCTGTTCAGCCTGGAGAAGAGGAGGCTCAGGGGAGAGCTCATCACTCTCTACAACTCCCTGAAAGGAGGTTGTCGCCAGGTGGAGGTTGGTCTCTTTTCCCAGGCAACTACCAGCAAGACAAGAGGGCATGGTCTTAAGTTGTGCCGGGGGAGGTTTAGGTTGGATATTAGAAAGAATTTCTTTACAGAGAGGGTGATCAGGCATTGGAATGGGCTGCCCAGGGAGGTGGTGGATTCTCCATCCCTGGAGATATTTAAAAAGAGACTGGATGTGGCACTCAGTGCCATCGTCTGGTAACGACAGTGGCAGTGGGTTAAGGGTTCGACTTGATGATCTCAGAGGTCCTTTCCAACCCAGATCATTCTGTAATTCTGTGACAGAAGTTTCATGGCACACTGCAATCTCCCCCCTCCCTTTTTATTCCTTTCCTTCCTCATTAAACCAGCAGAGATTACTGTTTGTCTCTCTGCTTTACCTGTATACTTTACCTGCCCACCTCCTCTCAAACTGTTTAATTTACCTATTTAGAATAAAACCAGAGGAATTACTTTGGGATTGTTTTTCCTTAAAATTTGATAACCTTTATCAGAAAAAAACATCAATGTTTTACCTGAAAGAATGTTCATTTGTATTGTGTGTATCAGCCACTAATAAAAAATGCTATCTTTTTAGGGCCTTCAAGTATCACCAAAATGAAATAATTCTACTAATTCTTTTCTCACAGTGATTTTGATCTGGCCTTCTCCACTTAGAGATAGATACAAGCACAGAAATAGGATCTGCAAAAGCTCTGCTTGAAGCAGTAGAAATCCAAAAAGCTAGTTGCTATAGTAAAATCAAACCAAATGCATATCTAAGACCAAAATCAAAAACACTGCCCTGTGAACATCAGGAAACCTTAACTGAAGCATGTGAGATTAAAAACCAATAATATTGGAAAAATGAATTCTCTTTTAATCAACAGAGACACAGTAGAAAATGATGGGTGCAAATTTAGGAGGTGGGCCATTCTTTGCTTTATAATTGCACTATATTACTCCTCTCTGTATTACTTTCAAGGTCTAAATATCTCTCAAAGAATATCCTGAAGGAGGGTACTACACAGCTGATAAATTTTATGAGCACCACCATCCTTTTCAACAGTGACATAGACATATCTAATTCAGCTGGACATCATTAAATACACTCAGACTTCTAAACCCCTCCCATCCACCATTCTACTAGATTTCACAATATGTGATGATCTGAGGATTCATCTATGATCTACCCTCTCTTATTAAGCTCTTTTCATGTTTCATTTTGATCTAGAAAATAGCTTTAGTACTGACAGCAAGGCAAGATGATATCTACTCTCTGGCTGTAATTCTTACCAAACCATTTAGCTCCTCAGAAGGTGATTCAGCCTCAATGCCTCCCCAAATAGGAGGTCCAGACAGTGTTACATACCTGAAATAGTCATATCTAATTATTAAATCATAAATACAAAACTGTGAAGACTCTACAGTAGAGTGATCCCTTCCTTTGATTTTTTTAAAATCAACATTTTACATTTTAGGAAAAATTAACTGAACAAGAAAAGGCGTATATTTTGAAATTTCTTGTTGTCTTTTACACAGTAAACTAGTAACAGAGAATAACACATACAAATAAAATAACTTTGCTAATAAAGTTTTAAAATCTAAAGCTAATTATTTGCTTTGCTGCATTGTACTTAAATACCAGAGTTGTAATCACTTTTGTTGGTTTTGTAATCAACCTGATCACTATGTGGCTACTTGAAAATTCTACTTGTTTTTACATGGCAAACACTGAAAATATCATTCTAAAGGCAAGGTAGGACCACTGAAATGCTCTTCCTACATTGTGGTTTTAATTTGCACTTTGAACACTGTTTGATGCTTCCTGTGAACCTCTTAAATGGGCATTTCCAGGATCTGTGTTGAGTGATGGTTACTAAAACGCATCAGCTTGTTCAGTAAGCATTGACAAGAATCAAGCAAGGAGAAATTTCAGCCAGACTGGATGACATAAATTACGTTTCTTCAGTAAAGCTTAAGGAGATTGCATACTGTACCTACACTATCTGCAATGACTATCCAAATCTTGAGAAAGTTAAAATTTCATTATGTTCAAAAATTTCATATTAACCAAACATATTTAAACATATATCTGCACTTTTCAGACAGTGACAGTAAAAGAAAACTGTATTTCCCACTGAAGCCTAGAGCTATCCTCCTTATCACATCTACTTCCCTTGAAAATTCACATACTTCATATGTGCACCCGATGTGTTTTGTATTTTTCAGTTGTCAGAATCATGGTAAAAACAACAATCTTGCAGCTGAATAATTGGTAATTGCAAGAAGCAGGTGGACAAGGAAGTTTTCAATGCTCAATACTGCCAATCAAAAAATCCCCCACCAAAATCCTACTAACTAGCACTTCCTTTCTCTCACCTGCCATGGTCATGTTTGCTGCTGCACAGAAAGCAGAAAAGTCTCCTCTGAAATTAAAGGCCCACCACCAGTCAAGAATGGATCAAGATCAAAAGAAAACAGAAAACTAATTCCTCTCACAATGGAAAAGACAGGTAGAAAGCCAGGGGATAGGTATCTAGAAAAAGGTACTTTAAAAAGAACCAAGACTGATGTACTAAGAACAGCTGAGTCACACTCTGCCTAGGAAAAAAGTTGTAGAAACTCTCCAGGAAATAAAATCCGCAACAGGATAAGCCTCAACCACACAAACAGCCATTTCTGAAATTACTCTGAAGAAATCTGTGGTGCACAGGCACTATGAAACAGCACCTGTACAAATACTGGACTGACAGATGCCAAAGAACAGTGCTGGGGCTTAGGGAAAACACAGGAAGGTTGAAGGGCATCTTGTAGGGCAAGTTATATTACAAGCTGGAGTTAAGGACCTTTCCTTTCCTTCTGGAAGAAAACAAGAAAGCACTCTTTACATTTCAGGAGGAAATACAGGGTCACAGTCTCAGTTCCCACTGGGAAAAACTTTCTGAAAAGAATCTGCTTTCCAAGCTGCCAGCTTTCTGCTGGGACACTTCATTTCTCTCTGCAGATTAGAGACCCAAGACTCTTTTTCTTGTTTGTAAAAGGATATTAAAAGATGGACAACAAAAATCTTTCTTAGAATTCCATAGTTCTCTTTTTCTGAATATTTTAATTTGATACATTTTCAGCATGGCAACATCTGAACTTGCTGCTTCAATATTCTTTGTTTCACAAGCTTGGCATCACACTGAAGTTAGTTCTGAGAATTCCAAGCACTTATGTTAATCTGTTCCTCCTTAAGCAAAAGATGTTTGCATTGCTTCTTTCTAGCACAAGGAGTAAGGATCTATATATAGTTTTTTCTGTGATGTAAAGTCTGTTTTCTCACTGGCATTCAGACAAAATATCTTGTGAAAATAGATAAATAATAAAGCCAAGAATGGCATACTAAGCTTTTCTGGTAAGGTACTGCTTCAGCTGTGGGAATCTGAGAAGAAACTCAGCATTCATCACTTTGACTGAAGAACAGGAAATGCATCTGTGAATATAGATTCCAAAAAAATGTACATATATATATATGTACATGTATGTGTGTATTTATTAATATTTACATGCCATTAATATAGATTAATAGATCATATATGCATATGCATATATATAACAAAATACTTTACTATAAACAAATCATTATTAACAACTAACTTTGGATGGGAAGAATTCACAAGTTCAATCAAAAAAGAAACACTTGTGCTTCACGGTTGTATCAGGATTGTATGACATGATCTTGGTAGCAGAGAGACTACAGTGATGGCTCCAGCAAAGACATACCAGAAGATTCCCCCATGTCTGACAGAGCCAGTTCCAGCTGGCTCCAGGACATACCTTCCAATGGCCAAGGCTGAGCCCATCAGATATGACGGCAGCACCTCTGTGACAGCTTCTTTAAGAAGGAATTAAAAACTGCACAACAGCAAGTACAGTCAGAAGAGAAGAGAGAGAAAATGTCAGAGAAACAGCCCTGCAGACACCCAGATCACTGGAGAAGGAAGGGGGAGGATGTGCTCCAGGCAACAGAGCAGAGATTTCCCTGCAACTCATGGTGAAGACCACGGTGAGGCAGGCTGTACACTTGCATCCTGTGGAGGTCCATGGTGGAGCAGGTATCCACCTGCAGCCTGGAGGCTGTGATCCTGGAGAGCCCATGCTGGAGTAGGCTCCTGGAAGGACTTGTGGTCCTTTGGAGAGGGGGTTGTATGTTTTCTGGCAGGACTTGTGACCCCATGAGAGACCCACACTGGAGCAGTCTGTTCTTGAAGGACTGTACCCCATGGAAGGGAACCAAGCTTGATCAATATGAAAAGAACTGCACCTATGAGAAGGGCCCACATTGGAGCTGTTTCTGAAGGCCTATATCCAATGGAAGGGACCCCACACTGGAGCAGAGGAAAGAGTGTGAGTCCCCACCATGAGGAAGAACAAGTGGTAGAGATAATGTGATGAGCCAGCCACAACAGCCATTCCCCATCCCCCTGTGCTGCCATGGGCAGGAAATAGAGAGACTGGTAGTGAAGATGAGCCCAGGAAAAAACAGAGGAGTGGGGCAAAGGGAGGTGTTTTAAGCTTTTTTTTTAAAGTTGTTTTGTTTTGTTTTGATGTTTTCATTTTGCATGACTCTACTCTGCTTTTTCTGGTAATAAATAAAATTAATTTCCCCAAGTCAAGTGTATTTTCCCCATGACAGTGATTGGAGAGTGATGCCCCTGTCCTTGCCCCAACCCAGGAGCCTTTCATTGTATTTTTTCTCCTCTGTCCAGCTGAGGGCGGTTTGGGGGGCATTTGGCAGACGGCCAGGGCTAACCCACCACGGAGGCATAGACTGGTTTGTGTGGAATTATCCCACTAGTGCTAGAAAGCAATTAATGAAACGAACAAACAAAGCATTCACTGATAACTCTTTTAATATAGAGGCATATTGTTGCTGCATCTCCTTAAGCTAGTTACACCACAATACGAATATAAGATGGGGAGTATACTCCCTGAATTAAATCATTATTTACATAGGTTAGGTTTAAGTTAGTGTATTAAATCTGTAAAAATGGACTAGATGATAAACAGGCTGAAAATGAACCTGCAGAGTGCACTTTCCACCTTGACAGATGGGTCTTATCCTGGGCTGCATCAGCAGGAATGCTGCCTGCTGGCTGAAGGGAGTTTTTCCCCACTTAGGTGGGGAAATTAGGTGTAGCCACACCTAATTCCTGTGTTCTATTTTGCCCCTCTCACCACCACCACAATCTAATCTAAAAAACATGATGACAATCTGGAGAGGAAGAGGATGACCAGGATGGTTAGAGGCCTGGGATGCATGACATACACAAGGGGAGGGGGGACTCTGTTCTCTCAGCCTCCAGAGGACAAGGCTTAAGAAGAAATCTAATCACCATCTTCCATCCTCTAATGATGGATTATAAAGACAATGGGATTGAGAAGAAATTCTTCCTGATCCTGGAATGGCTACTCAGAGGAGCTCTGAGGTCCCCAAACTTGAAGGTATTCAAAACTCAACTGGAAAAGACTCTGAGCTTAAAGACTTGAAGATGAGTTCCAAAGATGAGTCTTGGATGAGTTCATCTTCAAGATGGAACTTGAAGATGAGTCTCCCCCACCAGAAATTGTCCTGTCATTCTAATATTTATTTTTTTTTTATATAATTCAGTGTCCCATATTATATCAAGAGGTCATTCTTATAAATGAAAATTGTCAAGTGCTGAATATGACAACATACCAATGTACCTTTCACAGAACAACTGAAAAGGTTCACAATCCAATCTGGAAATCAAGAGAGTAAGGGATGCCTCAGTGGATTTTGGAGGACAGGTGGGATATACATACAAAGATCACAAAGTTAAAACTCACTAAAAAACCAATGCCCATATGAGAAAATTAAATCAGTTTTCTGTTTTCATACAAACTTAATCTTTGAGAAGCATTTGGCAAAGATGTCAGATATGACCAGTAAGTAAAAACATTTTTATGGTATTTGTCATGCCCCTGTCACATTCCATAAAAATGCAAAACTTTTTATGATTTCTCTAGTTCAAAAGGCCCGATCTCTAGTGACTTTAAAATGCAAAAATTGGTGAAACTGCCTATTTTTGTTCTGTTTTGAAGAGCAAAACTAGGTGTCATATGGGCTTTCTGGTTTTTACTGTAAGTGAATTAGGATATACAGGATATATGTAACAAATACTTTAGACTATAATTGCTAAAAAGCACTATAATTTGTTTTTATACTAGTCCTCAGATAAATTACACAGGAAAGGTATTTAATAACTTTCTCTTTATTGCTTTGAAACAGTGGCAACTGAAGCACAGAAAAGTCAGGTCACTTGCCCAACACTACACGGGCAGGTATCAAAATAGGTCTTTAAATTAATATTTGTTAATTTCAACACATTGATCTTTGGACTGAAGATTGTTTCATCCTTGTGTTTTTCCGTAACTTTGCTGCCTGTAAGAGGAAACAACTCAGAAAAACCAAACTCAGAATAGAAAGGTGCCTAACTGCAGAAGTAAAAACTATATGTCAGACACAGATCGTTATGCAGAATAAGGCAATATTAGAGCTTATAAGAAGTGTACTTGCACATAAGAATTAACAAAGACTTTCAGAGTCTGTGACATGGAAATTCATCAAGATGGGAACTCAGCTGTGATCACAAATGACAGGAGGAACATTCATAGAGAACTGTAATAAAAAAAGTATGATAATACTCAGATAACAAGTACCTTGACAAAATTAATTTTCAGTGCTTTCAAAACAGGCTTATAAATAGTTTTAAAATTCCTGCATATTTGAGTAGGACTTAAATTTAATATCTTCGTAAAGTTTTACTTTATTTTTCATTCCAAAATAGTTGAAAGTTGATTATCTTTCTTAAAGCATCTTGACACTTCATGTAAAAGAGAAAGGAGGTGGATGAAGGTACCACTGTATTCTAAAACTAGCCTGCAAGCCTAAGTTCTTCCCAAATATTTTTCTAAAAGTACAACCCAGACTACAAGGTTCCTTTTTGCAAAGAATGTGATTCAGTTTTACATCCAGCTTAGTTTTTGTTTCTTATTCTTAAAGAAAAGCATTTCTAAGCTACCTGGCTGCAAAAACCCTATACTGTATATATTCCAGATGATGTACATCAATCTTTTCTATTTCACCCTGTTCCTTTAGGGTTTTCCTATGACTGTGTTCTGCACCATGCTAGATAAAGTGTTTCTACTGGAAGCCTATGATCTCAGTAATGTATCCCTCTGCTTCAGCCATACCTTGGATATTAAAGATTATGGAACATGATATCCAAATAGAGCACAAGCTCTGCTGCATTAAAAAAGCAATTCTGCGCACTCATAAAGTATTACTTCTCCCTGAGGGAAAATATAACAGTTTCAGGTGGAAATAATTTTTTTCACAATTGAAACTGACTCATTGTCTTCCAGCCCTTAACTGGGTAAGAAAGGAAATAATGAGTGCTCTAACATCCCCAAATATAAATGCTACTAAAAATCCAATTGCACTTTTTTTAAGGCTGTGCTGACTTATAAGTGTACTAATTGTTTACATAATATTATTCCACAATGAAAGATTTCTTAGAGATTCACTGAACTCAGGTTTTAGCCACATTCAAACTGCATTATTTGCCTACACCATGTTTAATGAGGTCTCTTCAGTTTGTTAACCTGAATCACACAAGTATTGCAAGTTCTATATTGCACATGTTCCTTAGCACACACAGTTTTCAGCATGTTTAAGAAAACTGTGACGCTAAATTAAATACATCCAAGTGGCTGCAGGTGTGTGGCTTCCACAAAACCATAAATCTAGTATTTTAGCAGCTTATATTTTATATCTCTACTTGTTTCACTAAATTTCATAAGACTTTATTTTGTAGATTCGATAACATGGGTGGGAAGGGAGCACAGAAAGAAACTAAAATAATTGATTGAAGAGTAGAATATGTACTGAAGATGCAGTATTGCCTAGTTATTCAGATTCTGCAACTTAAACCTCTGACAGAATGGGATTTATCTGCATCTCAGAGTGTGTTACGCAATCTGAGCACTACCTCAGTGTGGCTTTCTTCCCTTGGGTGGAATATGTAGAGGTGGACAGCACAACTGAACAAACACAAGTGCTCTGTCATTCAAAGCATAGAATAAGCAGTAAAATGAATACAGAAGAGCTGGTGAACATTTTTCTTTTCAATTTCAGTGAGCTTTCTGCAGCTTATTTTGAAAACAACACAACAACCTGAAAAAATTTCTGCTCCCTTTGTTTGACTCCACACAGCAACAAGGTATGGTGAGCTGACATGTTTCAGAGATAAGTTCTGTCATAAGAAACCATTTCTATTTTATTTTAAAGCAGAATGACACACAACAGTGTGTTTTCTCAGTGTGTGCTTTATGGGTGTGGACAAATCTCCAGTACACTAGATCCTCAGTCTTCACAGTTATTCCTATCCCAATGCTCAGTCTGGTATTTAAAACACTTGACACCCAACATGACAGTTGACCATCTTTCTGCATTTCACTGCTTTGAAATTATTTTTCCTTCTCTCTTGGAGAGTTTCAGTTGACTACCAGGGCCTCAAGTGCCTCAATAGGCCTTAATCATCCTGTCCAACTCCTGGGACCCCTCCCAAGCACTTACATCCTCTGCCATGGACATCACCTTGCTCTAAGCTCCTATCTGGGCACCTCAACAGCCTGAGCTATACCAAAGCATACCTTCTCCTTTCTCTTGATGTTCTGGAATCTCAGAGTGGATTTCATCTGCTGACCTTGGGCATAACCCTGCCTCACCTCTTCTGATGAGCACAAAATTGCTGATGGAAAGCTGTTTCTGTCACTATCCTCATACACCATGCCTGGAAATGGTGCTCCATCAGCAAAAGCACTGCCCTGCCTACACTGTTGTGCCCCTCAGCTCCTGCCTTCTCTTCTCTCCTGGTGCAGCTTTATGATTGCTGCTCCTTGCCCGCTCTCACAAAGGCTGAAGGCTGAGCTTAAATAAAGCTCCTGGACCATAAGGCAGAAGATGCTTGTATGAGGGGATGAGGCAAGATCTAGGACAACTGGCTGCCACCAACTGGCTGCCTGACACTCCTACACCATCGACTTACCACTAGTGCAACTGCCCACTGCTCAGTTGGTGGCACTCATTCAAACACAAACATAAGAAATGAAAAATTAATTATGTAATAAAGGCAAGTCAATCAAAAGTATTATGAACAGCTTGTTTCAGCTCACAGCCCTGAACATCAATTTTAAAAACTGTGTTTTGATGTTTTATAATTGCATTTGTTTAACATTAATTCTAGAAAATATGTTTGACTCATGTTTGACTGAGTTGCCTTTATCTCATTAATTTTTCATGTTACAAATTGTGTGACTCACACACTTGAGCACCCCTACATCTACGCAGTTTCCTCACAGCAATCAGAGCACCATAAGCAGAGCCACCTGCTCTCCAAGGTTCTGGTCACAGTGCTGAATGAGAGCACCTGCTTATCCATGTGCAGTTTTCCTGGTGGTGAGCTGGTGCTGTACGAGTGTGAGTGGCAGAGAAATGGTGGAGACCAGTTTTCCTTTCGTGTCCAGATGAGGCTTATCAGAGCAAACAAGGTTGCTCATGCTGGGGTGTCCAGTGTATGTGCCTGAGAGCATGTACCTGACTTGTAGACTACACTTAGGACTGTGAAATCTCACTAAAACAGACTGTGACACTACCATCAGCAAGCTGAAATGCTCTACACATAGTTCCTGATCACCAATGGAAAATCTGAAGGCATCTCCAGACTCCAAAATGCTGAAATCTTCTTTATACATACAGAATGGTATTTCCAAAACTGTGAAGCCTGTTGGGACAAAAGTTACTATCTAGAAAAGTACCAGCAGCAGACAGAGAAAGCCAAATATTTGAATATGTGGTGATATTTTTCATTAGCAATCACCAATTCATGGTATCAGAATGGCTAGCAGAAAGCTCATTTTTGGTCTATGCATCAAGCCCAGTCCACAAACTGACATGGGCTTAGTTATTTTTTCTGGGGAGACAGGGTGAGCACACACTGCATTTCAGCTGTCGAACTGCCAGCTTTAGCATCAAGCCTCTGTTATCTCCCTGCAATCTCACTTTTCTGTTCTACCACATGAAGCAGCCACACACACTTCCAGTCTGAAGAGAGTGTTTGCAAGGAACATTAAAGATGAATGTTTGGGAATGGGTTAGGATTAATTAAAATTCTCACACTGCAGCCAGTGGGATTTGAAATTAATACATACAACGTTTTATCTTAAGCAGTTTACCAGAAGTGCATGCTAAAACACATAAGAAACCACAGAAAATTCTGCACAACTTCTAACATTGACTGGATTAATTTAGAGAAATTAATTTTTTACATTGTGAGTGAATATGCAAGGAGAAAAATAGCATTGAAAGAAACCTTGAAAGGATGGAAGACTGAAAGAACAGGACTTTTGCAATGCTGTTTTGTACCAGGGATGATGAGTCTGATTTCCTGTGTTGCCATTCAAATAGCATATCAGAAATATAATAAAAGTGGGATCTATTCTATCAGATATAAAGATAAGAGTAGGAGCAATTAGACATTTTCTGGAGAGGATGGAGTCAAAAGTCCTAAGCTGGTTGAGTCTTAGATTTGGAACACACTGAGAAAAACTGTTCACAGTACTGAAGGGAGGACGACATACTAGTGATGCCAGTTGCTGACACTGAATGTATGAATTCCTCTCCTTTCTTAATCTACCTTTAAATAGATTTTCAGGTTTTCATTAAAAGGTACTGGAATAAAGCATGCAGAAAAAACAACAACAACTAAAATCATTATCTACACATTGAAAACTGAGTAATACTTGCTTAATAATGAAAAAAAAATCCCTGCTTCTTATTGTGTGTCTTCCCGCTAAAAGAAGTATTTGTTACAGTAGTGTGTACTGTAGGATATAGTAGCTACATATTATATCAATGGTTTTCTTCTAACCCCCAAGGTTCAATATAATTTGATGAATCAAACCATTAAGAGAAAGAGCAGCCTTACGTAATTTTTCATGTTACCTCCATGGGTTAAAAGATGCCTGCAAGAAAGCTGGTGAGGGGCTTTTTAGGATGTCAGGTAGTGATAGGACATGGGGTAGTGGGTTCAAACTTGAGAGGGTAGATTTAGAAGTTCTTCACCATGAAAGTGGTGAGACACTGGAATAGGTTGCCCACAGAGGTAGTGGAAGCCCCATCCCTGGAAGTTTTTAAGGCCGGGGGGGCAGGGCTCTGAGCAACCTGGGAGGTGTCTCCGCCCATGGCAGGGGAGCTGGAACTAGATGATCTTAAAGGTCTCTTCCAACCCTGAAAATTCTATCGCCCTGAATATAGGCGATATTCAGAGCACTTAATGTGACAGCCAGGAAACCAAAATATGTATCAAAACACGTTACAAAATATATCTGGTAATTTCCTGAAGTCTTACCTCAGATTAGCTGAATCCCTACAAATGATAAATTCTCCAAGAGGCAAGAATCACCTGGTTTTCATCACCCTTGGTTTATTTTGCTAGGCTCACACAACAGTGTTCTTACTTTCTGATAGTGCAAAGGTTAACAAGGTACCATCCCAACCTGGCTGTGTCCTTTGAATTTCTGTCTTCAACCTGACTACTCATTATCCCTATTTTGTACCCTGGCTCTTTCCTGTTACTGCCTGTGTACAATGTCAATCATGGCTCTTCAGCAGGCAATCAGGTACTGTGTGGTAGTACCATGCTCACATGTGCTTTTTGTGTAAATAAAGATATTGCTACTATTAGTGAATCAGGGCAGTAATATCACATCAATAACATCCCCTGAGTGCCAGAGATAAGGTGGACCATCCACTTATCAGAACCTCAGATACACACATCCACAAAACATGCTGAAGGGCCACTGTTCACACTTGACAGGCTCCTACAGTGAGTACTCATTTAACCTTGTGCTTGGGCAGCAATCTATTTAAACGTTCCGCATTACTAATGGACATTTATAAGCATTTCCATTTTTTTGTCTTTAGATTGGGACTAAAATTATCATTTATCTTATTCAAAGGAAATATTAAGACTGCCCTTGCCTGCCCACAAGAGGGTCCTGGTTATCAGAAATTTTTTTTGGTTCAAGAGCAGAAAATTACCTGTACACCATCAGTGTGGTGTACTTCCTGACTAGGGCAGGAAACTGGTGTTACACTCAAAGCAGATCTCTTGACTACTCTGTGGCTGGGAGAGCCTGAAGAAACAACTCATGTAGAGGCATAGGTCCAAAGTAGGTAAAATAAGCAAAATATGTACCAGTAAAAACCAGCTGCCAAACTATAAAAGTAATTTATAATCCTCTTCTATAATTTATAATCCTTTTCTAATAATAATCCTTTTCTAGCAAAAAAAATTAACAACAATAACAAAAATCCCAAATGTCATAAATGTTTAAATTTAATTAGAAAAGCAATTTTAGAAAATAAGCTCTTGCTTCATCAGCCAATTAGTTCTCAATTATAGCTTACAATTAGGCTTTTTTAAAGCTTCACATTGTGGTGGCTTCAGGATATACATCACATTGATTAAGTGCTTAGTTTCTTGAATGTATGTGTATCAGCTTTCACTGAAAATCATTTTGCAGATTTCATAGCTGATACACTGTTCAGTGCTTGCACCCCTAGAGCAAGGGCCACTCCCATTAAGGAGAGTCAGTTTTAAATCTAATCCAAAATTTCACAGGAATTTGACCTTATATTTCTTTTCTCTCCACTGCATGTATTCCTCCTCTTCTGACCTCTCCACAGCTTTCACTTCTACAGTTCATATGCTCAGTATATAACCTTCGCATTTCATGCTGCTACGATACTGTTGAACCAGCAGTTAACAGGTCTTCAAAACTGTATTTTAACACTTGGATCTTTTAAAAAACCTCTACATTTACAGAAACCTTATGATGTACAGCAACAGCAACTTTGCATCAACCCTATTCCAATTATGTCCTACAATTTCTCAGAAAGTTTTATTGCATTAAGAGAACTTCCTAATTAAAAATGCACATTAGTGGAATATTAAAGACCAAAGACATCACAGAATTATTACTTCCACTGTTTTAGAATACTGAGTAAAATTTAATTCAATATTTTAACAAAAGAAATTTGCTGATAGAGCCAACTAAAGGATACTTCTGCTCATAGTAATGAGTCTTCCTAATCACAGGAGCAGAGCAAGGCAGGGTGGTTCAACCTGTAGCTCACCTCTGTTCCTAGTTACTGAAATACAGACACTAAATAGTGCCTTCCATTTATTTCACACACAAGAGATACAATAGAAAACAATTTCTCCCGGTTAGGAAAAAATACATTCTTTCTTATAACCAGAAATAAAACAGATCCAAAAGCACATTACACATTTGATAATCATCAACATTTGACTGAAAATAAATTAATTGGTAATTCAGTTTCATTTTTACTATCATATTGCCAACACTTATTTGTCCCAAGATTTCCACTTATCAGCCAAGCAGTCTGATTCTGCACGAACTTAGGCCCTTGAGTAAACCAAATCCTATAAGCCATCTAATTGCAATAAATTATCATATCATTAGAATTACAGAATACAAAGGTGTGAAGGGACTTCTGGAGGTCTTCTACTCCAGCCATCACTAAGAGCCCAGTCAGCCTCAAAATTGGATCGGACTCCCCAGGGCCATGTCCAGGAAAGTTTTGAGCATTTGCAAGGACAGAGATGCAACAGAATTCCTATGTACCTCTAATACACCACCACTCACACAGTGAAGAATGTCTTTCTCCTATTGTGATTCTACTCCCATTACCTTTCTTGACTCCATCTTCTTTCTAATCACTCATTAGATGATAAAATACAGCAATTAGATTCCCTATCTTCCTTTGGCCTTCTCTTTCCAGCTGAGCAAATCGACAGCCCCTCCTTGTGCATCATGTGTTCCAACTACTTGCTAGACAGTCAGGGTCTTTCTTGACAGGGTGGAAACTGCAGGTGCTCTATTCTGAAAGCCTGTACGGGGATTAGGCACTAGGGAAGTCTGTAACATTTTCCTCCTATCCCTACCAGAATAACACACATCCTTTAAAACACCAAGTGGGATATTACACACATTTCAGGTCACACCCTTGAGTTACTCATATTTCAACAAATATACACAGTAAAAAGACCTTTAGGTCATTTCTACAATAAATATTTACTTTAAGACAGCAGTCATGCCACCAAGAGATGGAAAGAAGGGTGGTTTGCAGTAGTTTCCCGAATACTGAAAAACAGATTTTCTTCCTTTGGACTACAGAGCAGGAAGTAACCATACTCATTTGCTACTGTAATACAGAAATTAGCAAGCCATTTCTCCAGATTTTTTTTTTCCTTCTCAGAGATACCTAATTCACCAGGAAGAAACACTTTCCCATCTACTAAATTATTAAGTAGAATGACAGAATGGCTTTGACACAATAGAGGAAAGCATTCAGAATGGGTTAGACTTGAGTAGGTCCTGAATCTAGGACAAGGGGTAATGGGTTCAAATTGTACCAGCGGAGGTTCAGATTAGATATTAGGAAAAAATTTCTTCACAAAAAGAGAGGTGAAGCATTGGAATATGTTGCCCAGGGAGGTGGTGGAGTTGCCAGCCCTGGGGTTATTCAAATAACAGGTAGATGTGATGCTTCAAGAGATGATTTAGTGGTTAAGGTGGTGTTGGACTGACAGTTAACTTGATGATCTTGGAGGTCCTTTCCAGCCAAGATGATTCTATGATTCTAATAATTTCAGTCAAAAGATGTCCCAGAGAAAACCTCAGTATTTTCTTCTTAATGGCTTATTTTTATTGGTTTTTCAATATTTGTAATCAAAACCACAATGCTATTTAAAAACAGATTAAAAAAACTCGCTTAGGCATTGAACAAATGTGACCTGAAAGAGAATTTCCAGGAGTCTCTTTATTTCTGCAAAGGAAGCACACCCAAAACAAGCATCTTCCCAGACAAAACTGCCTTGAGGAGCTGACATGTCCAGTACCAAAAAATTGGGGTTGCTTCGAGATTGCTAATGTGCCACATCTTGGATTGCTAATATCTCTTTGGACAGACACGGTCATGGACAGACAGTGGAGAACCAAGACATGACTCCAGCAAATACAGGATGTTTGAGTTTCATTTGTTTTTATTTTAGCTATTTAAGTTTGTAAGTCAGGAACAAGTTTTGCTCTGTTCCATATAGGACCTAACAAATAATTGCCTTTGACAAGAACTTGTTTTAGGCAATTAACACATATTTTCTAAACATCTGTTTGCTAAAATATGTCTGGACCAACGTTTAGCATTTGGATTTTTTTTCCCCAACCTTTTATTTTTTTCTGAGCAAATACGCAGAACCACCCTGATGACATTATCTTTTCATCTCTAGAGTTTGCAATTGTTTGGTTGTTCAAAGTGTACAAGGACTGATATCTTCATTATTTTTCTAATAGAGCAATCTACTGCATCCAACTGGATTATGTCTCCAAAAGCCAGGACATAATATTTATGATTTTAAAAGTAGGCCTAAATCTTTCTGGATATATATTCAAAGTCTGAGGAGTGCACCTATACCACAGAATGATACCTTAGCTTAGTACCATGTACTAAGGAGAGATTTTAAGAGCTTTAAAATACTTGGACTCTCACAAGTTCAGACGTGAACTGAACAAGGAATTTCATTGTAAGAAACAAAAATTAAACAAAATGTACTTAAACTTAGCAGAAAATTCACAAATGTTCCTATACATTGTCTAACATTTATATCACTTCATGTGTTTTCTAGGAAAAACTTCTGTAGTATTCCATGTCCAAGTTACTGTGTTGTTTTATTATTTTTTTTCCAATAATTTATTGTATGGTAAGAAGAGGACCAGCATACAAGACTTTTATTTTTTCCAGTAAGTGGGCTGGATTTTTGCTGCATCAGTCTTTCCAACTTGGAGAGCTCCATGAAATAGATTAAGCTTAGGACTCTATTTGATCGGTCAGAGCACCAAAGAATGCACTGTAAATGTACAGTAGCTGCTGCCCATGGGGGACTATACCGCAACAGGCAAATGTAGTGAACTAAACTCACTTAGGAATCTGAATGTTGTACACTTACAGGAGATGTATATTTTTGAAAAAAAGACTGTGATTTGGTTTGATATTTTTCTGTTCTTGACACACTATGTATATACACTTACAAAATCAAATAACTTTTCTCATTTGCATTTTTTATACTAACATTTAAAAACAGGAATACTACAAAACATTTTTCTGCTGACTCATACCACAGAGAGATTGGGCTATAAGGAAAAGGTTTGTTCTGAATATGACATGAAGTTATGAAACTGTTAGAAGCAACAGTTCATGAATTTTAATGTGGGTAGATGAGACCATGATGACAAAAGGAACTAAAGGGGTGCCATCAACTAGACCACCCTGTTTTTAAAAAGTATGAGAAAGTTACTGCAGATATACAATTTATTTCCTAATAGTTTTTTATGAAATTACTACCACAGTATATATAGCCTTGTTTTTTCATGCTCCGCTCTCTTCTGTTTCTACTTCAGATCCATGTGAGTGTGCAACACTTTTTAGCTACAAGATACATGGGGGAAATCTGTCAGAGTAGCTATATGTAAAATAATGTGTAATGCATAAGGTGTATGGCAAAAGGATTGTGATTATTTTAAAAATATTTTTTCCTTGGTCATTTTCTACCTTAGTCATTTTAGGTATTATGAACAGCTACAAAAGGAGAAGTCACAAAAGGAGAAGTCACATGAAGACGTGGGGGTTTTTTTATTTGTGATACCAATAAACACATCCATCTGAATTTGTTCATGCTAACTAACATGTCAGTATCTACCAAGGCTAATCATGTAGGTTCTATTTAAACACGTTTTACTTACCTCTACCTAGGCAGAATCTTAGAAAGATATACATTTCCTGGAAAAGTGCTTATTTATTTATCAAGGTAGTTAAGACTATTTAAAATCAAAGATAAAATAATTATCAGAGAAAAAAGAACAATTACTTACACCACCTTTTTTTCCAATAAAACCTCTAGACTTAAAGATTCTGAGCCAAATTCAAATTGAATGCAATTTCATTCACCTCGTTTGAATTACAGTGAGGTGTCCCAGGACCTAAGCTGGTAATAATCTGTGGTGACCTTCCTCTCACAACTGAGGTAAAGCCACCTTTGGAGGAAATCTTCATTGACAGACAATTGAGACCCTACACAATACTTGATCTGATACTTACCTTCATGCTGTTTATAAGTGCTCATGTTTCAAAATATTTTTCACAGATTACTACACTTAAAAAAATCATGCACAGTAACATTTTTCTAAGAGATAAGAGGAAATTTTTTCTAGGAGAAAAATCAGGATCTTCATACAAATACCAGTATTATGGCTCTTCATACAAATACCAGTAAAGATACCGTTTTAATTTATGCTGCTATACAGTACAGTGCTCCCTGTGGTAATGAAAGCCAACCACATCCTGGATGCATTAGCAAGAGTCTGACCTGCAGTAATTGTTCCCCTTTGCTTGTGAAGCTACATCTAGTTTAGTATGTCCAATTTTGCCACCCTTACCAAGAACTAATTGTAAGGAAGAAATTCATGATGCGGCCAGTGAGGCATGGGAATGATTGTACAGAAACTTTTTAGGATTCCCATACCTGGACATATTCAGACTTTTTACTGGGCAAGGCCCTGAGCAACCTGAGCTAATTATAAAAGTTGGCCCTGCTTTTAGAAGGGGGCTGGATGAAATGACTTCAAGAATCCTTGTGCCTTCCAGCAATGATTTGCAGAAACCTTCTTGCAAGTTTTAAACTAGTCAGCTTTGAGTGGAGGAAAATCTAGCTGCATCATGGTCCACACTGTAGGATTAGCTTAAGCATGTCAGTGGTTTGTTCAGAGAATAATTCCACTGTTCTAGATTACAAAAGAACTAGTTATTTAAATGTCTTCATTATGTCTAGAGTATACTACAGACAATGCTGAGATGGCAAACCAAGGGAAAGACTGACTGCATAGCTGAGACTTCCACAAGCCTTAATACTCTTTTTTTCTCAAACCCTTATGAGATTTTCAAACACAGTAATGAGTTTTTTAGCTATATGCCTTACATCATTAAGTGCATTTTGCTCTATTGTCAGAACTTGCTTTGTTTAGCAAAGCCTAAAGGAAGTAACAGTTGAGTTATTTGAAAATAAGGTGCTGCTCAAATGCTGCAAAAAGATGTTAAAAGGGGTAAATTAACCCAGTGTCAGTAGCAGTCTGTGCATCAGCTACACATGAAGAGAAGCATGTGTTCAGTCCTGTCTAAACACAAAGAATACTGTTCAAAAGCAAAAGCCTCTGTCAACTGCACAGTTACAGAATCATAGAATCACAGAATTGGCTGGGTTGGAAGGGACCTCTGAGATCATCAAGTCCAACCCTTAATCCACTACCGCTGTGGTTACCAGACCATGGCACAGAGTGCCACATCCAGTCTCTTCTTAAATATCTCCAGGGATGGAGAATCCACCACCTCCCGGGGCAGCCCATTCCAATGCCTGATCACCCTCTCCGTAAAGAAATTCTTTCTAATATCCAACCTAAACTTCCCCTGACACAACTTAAGACCATGTCCTCTTGTCTTGCTGATAGTTGCCTGGAAAAAGAGACCAACTGCCCCCCTGGCTACACCCTCCTTTCAGGGAGTTGTAGAGAGTGATGAGGTCTCCCCTGAGCCTCCTCTTCTCCAGGCTGAACAGCCCCAGCTCCCTCAGCCTCTCCTCATAGGATCTGTGCTTGAGTCCCTTCACCAGCCTGGTTGCCCTCCTTTGGACCTGCTCCAGCACCTCAATCTCCTTCCCAAACTGAGGGGCCCAGAACTGGACACAGTACTCGAGGTGTGGCCTCACCAGCACTGAGTACAGGGGCAGAATCACTTCCTTGGACCTGTTGGCCACGCTGTTCCTGATACAGGCCAGGATGCCATTGGCCTTCTTGGCTACCTGGGCACACTGCTGGCTTGTGTTCAGCTTCTTGTCAATCCAAAGTCCCAGGTCTCTCTCTGTCTGGCTGCTCTCCAGCCACTCTGTGCCCAGCCTGTAGCACTGCATGGGGTTGTTGTGGCCAAAGTGCAGGACCCGGCACTTTCGGTTGAACCTCATCCCGTTGGAATCAGCCCAACTCTCCAGTCTGTCCAGGTCCCTCTGCAGAGCCCTCCTGCCTTCCAGCTGATCCACACTCCCCCCCAGCTTAGTGTCATCTGCAAATTTGCTGATGATGGACTCAATCCCCTCATCTAAATCATCAATGAAGATATTAAACAGAACTGGGCCCAACACTGATCCCTGGGGGACACCACTAGTGACTGGCCGCCAACTGGATGCAGCCCCGTTCACCACCACTCTCTGGGCCCGGCCCTCCAGTCAGTTCCTAGCCCAGCACAGGGTGCTCCTGTCCAAGCTGTGGGCTGACAGCTTTTCCAGGAGAATGCTGTGGGAGATGGTGAAAAAGGCCTTGCTGAAGTCCAGGTAGACCACATCCACCAGGCGGGTCACCCGATCATAAAAGGAGATCAGGTTGGTCAGACAGGACCTGCCCTTCCTAAACTCGTGTACTAATATGACAAATAGGAGGCCAAGATATGTGAAATGTTAGCATTTGGTATCTTCACCTACCATACTAAGAACTATCTTCTTTTAAGTTGTTGATCGAACCCAGCTTAAAACCATCTCAGTAAAAACTAAGAAGATGGAATCTCTGTAAAATCAAGAATATGCATTTTCTAGACTCATACAAGACCATGATAACATGGTTTCACCTTTCTTTTCAGGACCAGCCTCATACGATTTCTGCAGAAGCACCCCAATTATTCACAAATCCATAAATCCCCTCCAAAGGCTCTAAGAAGCCAATACATGAGGATCCTCCATGGTTGGTACCAAGAAATTTACTTTGTTGTCTTGAGACAAGTAAAATACCAAATATTATCTGGTGCCTTCATACCTGTACAAGAAAGATATCACAAGTGCACTGGAGAGAGCTTTCAACATGATCAGGATATGGAAAAAATACACTGCTGATCTTATCTTTACTCTTTGGTGCTTGGATATATATTGTGATTAAATTTTCAAGTGTATTCCTTTTTACTGAAAATATCGATGTATTTTGTCCCATTTTTACAGACAGCAAGAATATGAGGCATGCCATCAGCTGTCCAAGTGGCAAGATTTCAAGAATCCACACAGAGAAAGGAGAAATAACAAAAAGCTACATGCGTAGAGAGCAGTGACTTCCAGCTGGAAGTGCTGCTCCAAGGAATCATGCATTTCTCAGCCTTAGGAGCAGTTCAGAGGACCACCTCACTTGTAAGACTGCAGCAATGGAAGGAATTCTCAGATAAAAGCAAATCCCATCATGGAAGAGGGAAGGGTGGAAAAAACAGTTTCTTGGGATTAGTACTGTTACTCCTAGAAAAAGGGAAGTTTATTCTTCAGCTCTATATGACATGAAAATCATGCCCTCAAACACCCACAGGCCCTATAAAATGCTACAACCAAAGACAATGCTCAATTCCATGGTTACCCATGTTTCTAAATATTTAGCTTCTATTAGGTATTTCATGAAGTTATTCCCTATACAAAACCCTGTATGATCATTAAAGGGAAAAAAAATCCCACAAGGTGCTCTAATGGTGCTACCAACTGTATTCATCATAACGTAGATTTTCAGTCAAAAATCTAGACTTGCTTGTGAGACACAGACTACCGTTCTAAATAAAAGCACCTAACTAGACCCACACAACCATGATCACAAAAATAACCTAAGAAGGACAGAGACAGCTACAGGGATGCTGCTTTATCTTCACAAAAATCTCGCTGCTGGCAAGGAAACATGAAGCTGCAGCAACACCATATTTTTCATGAGTCTCAGATCAATACCATGCTATATGCCTCATGTGCTAAAACAGGTGCATTACATGGCTTATGTCTCTCATATTTTCAATATGGTGCCTTTTTAGCTGAATTAGAAATATTTGGACGAAATGCCCTCCTAAGCATGAAAGTCTCTTACGTTTTTTTGATGCATGGCAAGCCCTTAAAAATGATAGGACATTCAGTTATCTTAACAACATTGTACTGTATTAACTTAATAATATTGTACTGATATAACAAGCTCATTGTTATATCTGCAACATTTGAACTTTTATTGGTGACCATGAATTTGAACTGCAGGGAAGCAATGTACATGTTCCGTGTTGCTTTACTACCTCTGTTTGTTTTTTTAGTAAGAGGACAACAGCTTCAATTATAATCAAGATAAATACATTTGCATTTGGTTATATTCAATGCATACATATTTATCTCTTACTGGCATAAAAATTTTAATTTAAACCAAACCTGACAAACATATCACACAATGCCAATATATGTATTTACAGGAGAATAGATACTTCACATGTTTAGATTGCCACCAGAAAAACCACATAGCAATAGAAGTCAAAGATAAATCAAATGTTTGTGAAGCTATCAACCAGTATTCTGTTGAAAAAAAAAAAAGACCACCATGTTTTGTAACATAGTTACTAGAGAATATATCATATTTAATTGAATACGGGAATAGTTTGCATATTTAAAAAAAAAAAGTAACTACCTTTTTCTTCCTGATGTCACTAGATTTAACATATTTTTAATTAATTTTTCCATTTAACCGCTTACAAACACTTAAAAGAAGACAAGCTCTAATGTCAGTCCTCTGAATCATTTCAAAAAGGACTCCATTCTGGTTTAATAGAAAAATGTTATGCACTACACAATATGAAGGTAGTGGCAGCAGCTGTGTGTTTCCTATCACAAGTTTGCAAACACATTTAATCTAATTTATGAGCTTTTGTTTAAACAAGCATTGATATGCACCCTGTGATGCATATGGGTTGCAAAAATTCACAGCAATATACAGCCCAAGTGACCTGCCTATGACATATGAACAAGTTTTATATGTTTGAGGGTGTGAAATACCTAAATTAATACTATTTTATACAAACTCCCCTAGATAATGATATAGCTGGATCCATTCTGCTTCCCATGTAACACCATGTTTTGCAAATGAATGCTTCGTGTAATTTTCCTTTGTTGCGAACATCTTTCTTGCATGAGAAGAAACTGAGAGAAAAAAACTAACACCTTTGCTTTCCTATTATTAAAAATTAATTGCATTTCTTAAATATATCATCATAAAACACTTGGTTTGATCTAATTTAGCCAAATACAAACGCATTTTACCAGAATGACATGTTATTTTACATCAAATTGCCATAAGAGAAAGTCTGTGGCAATTCTGTACCACTGATATACAGGGTCATTTTGATTGAATAAGATGTAAGAATACAGCTTCAGAAACACAGACATTAAACAATTCTTTCTTCTTTTTCTTTGAACAGCATTTTAAGATGTCTGGAGACTCAATGTGTGTCAATAATTTTAATCGACAGAGTGTCTTTTTGTCAACATTTGGCCTCTGCAAAGCTTTCCTCCAAGTATTAAAAAAGTCTGCTTGGAGCTTACCGTGATTATATTTTAGCAAATTCCACATTTCTTTGGAATACAGAAAAGCAATGCTTCTCACTCTCATAACATAAAAAATAAACAAAATAAGCACCAAACCACAGAGATTTAATGCATGCTATCATTCAATAAAATTGCAGAAAATGGCTAGGTAAAGGGGAAGAAATCGACAGGGTGCCTTCTTCCAATGAAAATACTGAATTAATTACAGGGAAACACTACGAATACTGCACAAAATATTATAAAGCTAGCGTTCATTCCCATTGGGATCTCCATCCATAAAAAGGAGACCCACTGTAAAACTTCAATAATTCAGGAGGACATATGGCATAGTTAAAACAAGGCTTTTTCCCTTAGAAAATTCAGAGGGTAACAACTTCAAACTAAAGTATACCATTTACAATTATTCTAATTAGAGAAGTTTATTTGGTTTGGGTGTTGTGGGTTTTTTCTCTTTTTTTTTTCTTCTTTTTTTTTCTAAAATGCTTTGTGAATTGCAAATTCATAGGATTTTCCTTCAAAAATCTCCTTACAAATCTTCTTCCAGTTCTATCCACAATTCCCTCACAAAGCAGCAATTGTTGGCATTGTTTGTGCCATCTCTACGGACCTATTCAGCATCTCCCTCTCTCTCCTAAGGCAGAAGTTGCTGTGAGCTCCCTGCACTGCAGTGCAATGCAGCCCAAGTACCAGCAGTACCAATTGTGTTTGTCTGAGTAGGTTTCCCTTTTTGCTGTACTAACCTCTGCAATCCACCGCCCCCTCAACCACTCATCCCCCCCCTCTGCCAGAGGTACACTCATCAGCCTCCTAACCTTTTGCAGGAAGGAAAGCAAGCTACTATCAATCACAGAGGATCTTCTGGATGATCTTAGAATCTTTTGATGAGACAATCTCCCTCCTCTCCACCTTTTTATTATGCTTCTTCTTCACATATTCCTTACCTCCTCAGCCCCCCTATTCTGTACAGATGTGACACCCCAGCCATCATGACTCATCTCCCACCCTCGCTCCCCACTCACAATGATCCAACAGTGCTTTGCAGAATTAGGTTTCTAAGACTCATCAGTGACCTCCATGTGCAGTTACCCCTGTGTCACCCATCTCTCAGGTCCCTGGGGTGTCTTGCTTCCATTCAGGACTGCCAGACCAGATCCTCTGCTTCTTGGCATCCCTTGAGCTCATCTGCTCTGCCACCTTCTCTAAGTTAGATTGAGATTGCCTCAGAAAAACCTCACCATCCCATGGCTCTTCCTAACCACAGGTCTCAGGCTGTAATCTTCCCCGCTGTGATTTCTACAGGCTCCCCTGTCTATATACTGCCAGAGGCATCTCGGGATCTGAACACCCAAAGCATCAGGAAAGCAGTAGTTGGTATGTTTTGGGAAAGCCCTTTCCTGAAGCTCTAAGAAAGGGAATCCCTTCTCCCGCTTATGTATCATGAATGCTGAACTATTCTCTCAAGACTGTTAATGTGAGTTATAATCCTTGAAGGCAACCTACATTGAGAAAAGCAATGTAATTTTGTAATTTCCAAAACCACTGAAATTCTTTCTCTCTCTCTCTCTTTTTTTTTTTTTTTTTTTTTTTTTTTTTTTTTTTTTTCCTCCCTGTTGCAGGATCTGTAACACTGCCTATTCCCTTCTACACACATCTTAAAAAGTGCCGGTTCCCTGAGGAGATGGAATCTCGATACCCTTCCTGCACCTTTTATTTTCCTCGGGATTCTTACCGCTACATCTGCAAGCTTGTTTTCTTCAAACATCTGGTGTCTGCGAACCTGAATACTCACAGTTTCTTCTCCCCTAGCGTGCAAAAGTTCTGCCAGCCCTCATATGCCAGTCAGCTTCAAAAGCATGCTCTGCCTGGGCAAAAGAGCGAGTGAGCTCCGTCTGGAGCCCGAGTGAGCAGCAGCCAGCANGTGACGGGCCGGAGGAGGGGCGGACTGGGGAGGCTGCGTGGGCTTCGCGTTGCGGTGAAACCTCTGCTGCAGTGCCGGGGAGAGAGAGAGGGAGCGAGCGGGCGAGGCGCGGAACGGCGTGGAACAGCGCGGAACGGCGCGGTGCGGCGGCAGCCACCGCCGGGAACTGAATTCGTGTGGGTGCGGGGAGGGCGATCCCCGCCGACGGCAGCGTCCAGAACCGGCGCGGGGGAGACACAGAACCGCCCCCTCCCCGCTGCGGGCGATGGCTGGGAAGCCTCTGCGAAAACGTGCCCCTTTCGCACGGCGGAAGGGAAAAATAAAAATAGTGACACCCACGCGTGCACTTTATTTCAGAAGACAGTGTTTTACGAGGGGTGACAACAAGGGAAAGTGTATGGAATTGTTTGTTTCAGAGCGGGTTGCAACAGGCCCTGTGACCACCCAAAGATCACCGCATCCTCGCTCCTTGGTGTCCTGCTGGAGTGCGGGCCATGAACACTTTGCAGCAAGAGTGCAAACCTGCCTGCACTTCACACGCAGATGGCAAGTGAACGTCAGGTTGGGAAGAAGTATAGTTGGTGTAGAAGCTCCCACATGCAAGGTTCACTTTCCTGAATAGAAGAATTCCTCACTAGGAAAAAAATGATGGTGTTAAAATATCAGAAAAATATTTGTGTAAAGATGATCTATTTGGCTTGGTACAAATGGGTGAAGCCTAAGGTTCTATGAATAGTAGGAGGTTATTATGCTTATTACTGTCATCAGCAATATTTTCAATGCAGCGGCATCAAGGACAGAGAGTTGTATCATAACTTTGTCACGCTATGTTATAATAGCCACTGTATAATAAAGAACATGAAGACAGTTCCTCCTTTATGATTATATACAATTGCCTTCAACTGCACTGCTGAAGAGTGTAATGTGGCAGTGGTATTGCCAGAGACATGAGACAAAGTAAAGAGAGCAAGTACGAATACACACTAGAACTAGTTTTAAAGTTCTAGTAAATATTCTAGTAAAGTTCTAGTAAATATTCTGCCAGTTTTATTAACAAGCATGTGACATGGCTTCACCCCTCCAAAATGTGTTGAACCATGAATACCTGCACTAGGGAGGTGGGGTAATGGGCAGTACCACCACCCCTGCACATGCCTTAACTTTGGCTTTTAAAGAGTTGCAATTTCTGATAGCTCACTTGCCTTCAAGTTTTCCTGTGAGTATTTGTGAGCTTATATGCATGTGTTCCTGCACTCTGAAAGGCTTTTCTTTTCCTCTGTTGTTGAGCAAAAGATTTACACAGCAAGGAAAAGTGGCTTATTGACTGGCAACCCAGGGGAAAAACTGAAGGCACTATGCATGGAGTGCTGTCAAGTGTGAAACACAAACAGATAAACAGAAAAAAAAACCCCAAACTATTACTTTTCTGTTCCTTTCAGTAATCTGAGCACTTGAAAATTTCATGTGGTGTTAGAAAACAGCATTTCCTTGTTAATAACCTAAACCTGGGGTGTACTATATACAAGAAAAAAAAGTTTCTAAAATGTCCTTTGGCAGCAAAAAAATCCAACCCTACTATTTGTGCTACACAAACAAGAATGGTGGTAAAATATTTCTTCTAACCATTTACTGTTGACTATCTAATAAGAACTTTTCTGTATGTAAAATACATCTTAAACAAACCCCACTGTATTTTACTGAAATAAATCAATTAAGACACAAGATCTGCTTCTCATGATCACCTGACCAAATATAGCAACTAACTCTGAAAGAAAAAGCACCATGACATTTAGGTTTTGCATATATAGGGCTGAACTTTTAAGAAAAGTAAATCAATTTTATAAAAGCACAATGGACAGATTCAAGGAGGTTTTGTAACCTCTTCTTCAGATTCCACAGAGCAAGAGCCACTACATTAACCAACTTCCTCCTCAGCTACTGCATTAGACAGATGGAAGTTCAGAGAATAGGTTTCAGACATTTCATAAAAGATGAGCAGATCGAGAATTTTATCCATAGAAGTAGAAAGTGCAGTTTCATGCTTGGGTGAAACTGAAGTAATACTGTGTTGCTGCTGCAGAGAATGGTTCTTCCACTTGTCTGCATGCCCTGCCACTTCTTTAGCATTAGCTATATTGTTTGTGTAGTTTCAGATAAAATATGCTCTTGAGTAGATCGGACTGCAGAATAAGCTGGAAACCAAATGAAAGTATGCCAAAGCCTGGTGGGACACTGCTTGTCTCAGCTGAGCTGGGTTAAGCTCATCCTGAAGCTGAAGAACACATATAGGACCAATTGTGCCAGTTCAAAAAGGTTTTTGTGGGAATATGAGGCATCACTAAAACTATGTACTGTTTACTTATTCTGTTTTCTGTCCATGAGGAGTGGTTTTGTGACAGAAGAATATTCCTTAGCAAGAACATCCTCACTGCATGTTGGAGGGAAGCAGATCTGATTCCCACCCACAGGGAACACGTCCTGAAAAGGATTACCTGCACATAGGAAAGCCAGATGGAAACCATGCCTCTCGAGTTTGAGAATTTTACTGAGACTACCCCTGCTACCCCTGCTCCTGGATATGATGACTTAGACCCTGCTGAAATTTGCCTTCAAGGTACACGTTTGTATCAGATACAAAATTTAATTTTTATACACATATACATTTAATTAAGCCTGTGACATCTGCTGCTCTGTCAGTTTTCTGCACAGACTACGTGAGACATCTGGACATATTAATTTATAGCTGTTACAGACCCAACAGCAGAAGGGTTTTTTTGCTAGCAAATGATCCTGCTAGCAAATAGGACCTTGTACACCAACAAGACAACAGAGATACTGTTGCTTGGCAGATATAAAAACAACAAAATGTTATTACGGTTACTTTGTAAAGAAACTGAAAAAAGCAGACCCTGCTGTCTTTCCAAATTACTTACTGCACACTTCTTTAAAAAGTACATAGTAAATAAATGTCTGCGATAAAACACTAAGGTTGTGCCTGCTTGTTGTTGTTATTTATCTTAACTTGCACCTTAAATATGTCTGTGAGATATTATATTTGTTTCTCCACTGTTCCCTTTTTCAGAATATAAATACAGTAATATCTATCTACAGAGCCATGACTAAAAATAGGAACAAGCAAATATTTATAAAATTTGCCTGGAAACAAACTTAAAATGTTTCATAGAACCAAGGTCTTAAACAATCCTTTATGTTCCTTTTGTAAAATTTTCACCATTATCACGTATTCCATCCTGCAAGTACTTTCTGTGATTTAAAAGGGGCGAAGGGAAATGAACAGATGTATTGGACAAAGAGACATTTAGGGTTAATCCTCAGCACAGCAAGTGGTCAGGGATGTCACAACCCACATAGGGCCCCAGACAGACACAACTGGATCCCCTTGTTAGATCCATCCCTTCAGGGGAAAGTGAAATGATACGGCATGACAAAGTGCTTGGCAGTCAGATGCCCCTTGATTGGCCTAAGGTGAAACAACACTCAAGCTCTGTATTTGAACATACAATTTAATTAGAACTATAGAAGGAACAAAAGCTGATACTTTGGTTAGTGTATATGCTCAGGCTGCACCATTATAAAGGCTGATTATCTAGATCACAACAGTCATAATGCATGTACGTTCAAGCTGAGTAAGCTGGGAAAAAAATATGGTTACTTGATGATTTTAGAAAGAGAAAGCAAGAGAGTAGTAGAAGAAAAGTTCAGAGACAGGTAACAGAAAATCACTGGTTCTGGATCCAGCACTAAGCCAGCCAGCGGGGGAGGGTTGGTGTCAAAGCATCTCCCAGTGCAGCCCCTCATTTTATAGGCCTGTTTCACTTAGTAAGCATAGTTGATATGTACCAGATTGAACAGCCAGAGCAGATCTCTGCCCACTTCACTCTCCAAGCCTTATTTCTGTGGTGTGTAGGCCCTAGACCACGTGTAGACCACATATAGGCACCAGGCAGTCCTTTTGTTTTGTTGGAGGTCTTACAATGATATTTCACACCACTTTGCAGACTACACATCCTGAGGTCTGATCCCTCACAAGGCACCCACAGGGATCCTCTAAGCAGCCTATCTCAGACAACAGAATACTTCAGCATTTTGTTGTATACAGTGCATGAACATTTCAGACTACATCCACCCACAGTGAAATGACAGAGCAGGACCCAGTCCTGAACTAGACATTTGGACATCCATTTATTTCAAATAAGTAACAGCAGCAAAAGCCACTTGAATATACAGAAAAAATGCATTATAGTCTCAGGTGACAAGAGAAAAAATTATACAGTTTTTGTTAAAGTGAAAGGAGAATTAAGATTTCTTTAGTTTTCCTTAAAGTTTTATTAGTTATATATAAGATACTTGTTACTTATGTTCATATACACAATATATATAATATTTTCCCATGACCTCATAAAAACCAAACAAAAGCATAAAAGGCAAAGGGGGCCACTGATCAAATGATCCTCTACCTCTTCTAAGAATTAAGGGTGAATCATCACTATATAAATCTTCACATAATGTAGGCAGGACCAACATTACCAGCTGACTAAGTACTCTATCGAGGACTATTAATACCTGGATCCATTTGGTCATGATACAGTCTTTAGTGTGCACAGTGATATGACCCAGAATAGCAAAACCTTCTACAATGTAACTTGTCTTGTTAGTATGTTACATTAAATATATCATATTGAATATCTTCAATTTATTTTATTAAGTATATCTGATTTTTAAAAACAAATGAAGAAACAAAAACCTGTTTCTATTTTGGCATGACTGACTAGTGCAAGCCAGTTTTAAAGCTCTTTCACCTGTAACGTGGCATATAAATTATGCAGTGTTCCCATCTAAATAATAATTGTAACATGCCTTTTCATCTTCCTGACAGCCAGTGCTCAGTTATCTGGAGGCTACACAACTAACCCATATTTTCATAAATACATATTTGTACATGCATTCTCTGAGGTTTATTCTTTAGGTCTAGATAAATGGCATGAAGATACAATGAAATTATGCCAGGATTATATTTTAAATGAAGAAGAATATCCTCAACAGCATATTTTAAGATTTAAAATCTGAAAATGAATCATGTAGATAATCTTATAATTCAGTTATGAATCTACAGTCTTCCTGCAAGTGTCTCAGTCATGTATATGATGCTCTGGAGTATTGAATCTTGCATACAGACTTAAGGAATAATGAAAAGCTATTTAAATCATAATTTGACTGAAGTTTCCCTATAACCTCTACATGCATCTGAAGAGACTTCCAAGCATCATTTGTAGCATGAGGCTGAAACATATCACACAGATGAAATGTGACGTCATATGCGAGTTTCAAAGAGTGTGGAAAACCCACAAGTTTTATGGGCTACGTTTGTACAGTGTTATTTATTCTGTTTCCTTTCTGATTTTTTTCCAAATAAGCAAGTGAAACAAATGGTTTTGTCCTACTGAATTTCTAAGAGAAAACAAATTAATCCTGAGATAAGCAGAAATTCCACAGAAGACTTTTGAGTTCTTTTCATTATGTATATTGCTCTGTTCTTTGAAGGCATGTATGGATGGATGCAGAGACAAGATTCAGATTCTGAAGAAGATGAAACTGTAACAGGAGTTAAGCTGTCATCTACAAAATACACAGCAGTCCATGGATGGCAAATCTTTCCCTCTTTTGACTACTCATCACCTGGAATTGGAAGCAACTTCTCCAGCATGAAGGCAAAGACCGTACAGCTGTTCAGCTGAAGGGAGGTACTCCAGCAAACTGTAGTAGTTGAAAGATACAGAAAAGAACATAAGATTTTGTTTCAGGATTTCCAGCCATAACAGCAAAATTAATTTTTTAAACAGGCTCTTACCCTGTGTTGCAACTTACAGTGTCTATAGAAATGAACTGTTCTTCCTGTCAGTACAAATTGACAGGCCTGTCATTTGTCAGAAAATGTCAGTAAAACACAGGCCTGAAGCAAATGGGTGAAAATCAGTACTAAATTCTGCAGCAAGATATAAAATCCCTGTGTTATATTTGATTTTTTTTTTTTTATATTCTTGTACAACACACAGGCTGCGGTGTTTTGAGTATTGCACATGCTGCTGGGAAACACAGTAAGTAAAGTACACAGTATTGAAATCTATGCATCAGTTCTAGTGGTCGAATTGGCACTGAAAGTTCATGCATATCAGCAGAAGCTGAAATGACAATGAAACTGTTAACTGAAATCCTCACATCCTCTTTTCATCCTTCCTAGGAGATTACATGTTGTCCTTGCTCTAAAAGTTACATCCAGTTTCCAAGTATTCTAAGTGCAATTCTCAGCCATGGATCCAAATATTTTACAGTATGGCAGGAGAAGGGCACATCTGTTTGCTGTGAGTTATGAGCAGGCTGTTAGTGGTGTAATGGAGAGCAAACCTTGAGCTGCTTTATAATTAAGGATCATGAGCCAAAACTTGATGGCACTTTAATGAGTAGAGATTTTGAATTTTGACAGAAGAGTTGAAATATAAATCTGCTAAAGAATACACATGGCCGTGTGTAAATTACGTATTCCAAGAGACTGTCTCATTTCAAATATAATCTTATAAAACATTTCAAAAATAGAGTGAAGTTAGGAGCGTCTGTAGATTCCGTCCACTACACTAATTCTGAATCAAAGAATAAGGAGGCTTCTAATGGTTTATCTCATATTCTAGCTGAGTCACCAGCATAAATCCAAAACTTTCAGATATTCTCTGTTACAAAGAAAATGTTGCCACAGCTGAAGAACAGGTAAATCTGAACTCTGACTTTACCCCCTCCCACCCTAGAATTATCTGAATCAGCTGTATCAAACACATACACACAGAAAGGTACCATTCGTAAACACTCATAAGCCTACAATTATCATGTACTATTGAAAGCCAGACTTGAAACACCCTGTTTCTCCCCGTAATCATTTATTCAAATAAGGAGGCCTATGAAGATATTCATGTGACTAACAACTTACCAACATGATACTTCACACTGAGGCTTCTGGGAGATGTTTATTTACTACTGTTCCTCCCCTAATGATACTCTGTCACATCTAAATTATAAAACAGTGCCTCGTCAAATAATTTACAAAACAAATCTAAAAACGCTCAGTAATCCTTTTCCAATGTCAGATAATTAACTTTATCATATTATTCACAATAAAGGTATTACAATAACTCTATTTAAGGGCAATATCATAACATTTGCTTTCAATAATTTTTTTTCAATAATTTTTCCAATTGTCCTTGCAGTTCTTCCATTAAGTTTGTTGCTCTGATATCATTTTCGATATTAAGAATGCTTAGTTCCAAGAATGGGAAAACTTATATAAAAAGCCCACCTGACGTCAAATTTATTTTACCTAAAGGCTGGCATAGCTTTTATAACCAATTTGGAATTTGTAATGGATAATTAGAATTGTACATAGGTCTTTACTTTGAAAAAGAACATCAAAATGCTATTGCAAAATAGTAAAAATTTTGAGAAAAGCACCATATAGGGAACATGCTTCCAAAAGATTTGTGATGTGCTGTTTCATAAACAATTAAATGAATTTATTTAAATTAATCACTGTTTTCGCAGAGATAAGCAGCTACAAATGATCTTATCTCCTTCTTAGCAAGTTATGAATTATTAAGCTTATTTCATTTTTACCTCAGATCATGAACATAAAACATAATAGTACATAAAGAAAGAGATGACAGAAAGAGAGGATTCAGCTTGCTTCATTTAATGATATTTTTCTGAATACACACAATGACCTCAACATCCAAAGAGAGAATTTTGTTGCTAGGAGCAACACCATACAAAGTATTCTCCCAGCTACCTCTGTTGTTTCAGCTCCATCTACTTACTATCACAAGTATTCTCTATGTGTTATGTACTCACTACTGATTTTATCTCATAACCTTCCAAGTCAACCATTTTTTCCAGAATGCCCACTGAGGCAATCATCCGATGTCTGTTTTGTTCCTGTAATGTATCCAGAAATGGGGTAATGTCAGACAAGAGAGGTAAAGAAATACTAGCTTAATAAGTTTAAAATGTTATTTTCCAGGACACTGAAAAGAGCACTTTTATGATTTTGTTTTAAATACTGTGGTTCTAAGGTGGAAGAGCTTTTGACCAACATTGAATGTGTCAGCAGATACGGAAACTGAGAACATATTCAAGAACTCATTGCCTGAGTACGTAGGGATGTAGGGACAACCTCTCAAAAAAAATGGGGATGTCTGAACCTTCTGGGGATAAAGTTGATGATAGGTAAAATGATGTTCACCCACATCTTTTGTACTTGCAAAATATGTATAGATCTGATATCTTCTGCCTTCTGCTGCACAGCTTATTAGAAAAGTTTAGGTACATAAGGAGCTTCTGATATGTCAACTTGTTCTAAATGTGATTTCCCATGCTGGGATGCTCAATTTGAAATTCTTACAGGAATCTGGTTACCCACAGATCCAAGTGAAGGTAAATTACATCTGTGATTACATCTGGATCAAAAAGGAAGTATTGCATGTGCCTAATGTCAGGGATTAGCAGAAGCAGGCTGCTCAGCCTGGGAGAGAGGGAGTTAACATGACAGCAAGGCAGAGCAATGATAAGGACCCCAGGCTCACAGCACCCTAACAAGGAGAGCAGGACATGTCCGGTGACAGTAGCAAGGTTCACCTAAGAATCCCAATACTCAGACAAATCCACGGCAATGGGGGAGACTCAAGGTAAATCCATAGAAGCTGAGTCAGGAAGTCAGTGACAGGATGAGGTCTGGAGACAGTAAACAAGACCAGCTGAAGTCCAGTGACAGCCAGACCGATCCACAGAGATAAGGCAGGTCTGGGCCAGCAGATCAGGGCTGGAGTCAGGGAGGCACACGGCCTGGCATGAGCAGGGTAGCTGCTACAGTGGATACCAAAGGCAAGGACCTGGGCTCAAAAGTGGTTCCCAAGAAAAGGGGAACAGACTCTCATTTCTCACAGCTTTTTCTCACACAGTAGATTCCTTCCCTGGTGCAAGGCTGGACAGTTGCATTGCCAAAGCTGGCCCTGAGCCCAAGCAGCCAACTCCGCCAGAAGAGAGTGTGCATTCAGGTCCCTGGCACCCAGTTCCCTTCTCTACCAGGAAGGCTGGGTTTCTGCTCACCTACTGCACACTGTGCATACCTTTGCCTTCTGTAATGAGAGGCTTACTTATGACCTGATTGTTGGCTTAGAATAAATGTTTGAGCGAAAAAAGATATACAGTAACAAGCACAGAGCACTTTCAGAGAAATCTCCAGAGTATGTTTTCCTTTAATGACAGATATTATAAATACATTTGCAGTTTTTATCTACGTAATACACATCACCTTTACATTAATTATATTATGTACACATGCATACAAATACATGAAGATTTATATTTTTATATGTTGCACATACCAACATGTACACGTACATACATGTGCCAGTGCACAAGCTCATATATAGCCTATGTGTCTGAAGGCTTATTCTCAGTATTTCAATTTGTTTGTAGAACATGAAAGACAGCACTTTGCTATACACAGAATCCAAAGCAATATACTTAAGGCAGAGAAATGTCAAAGCAAGGTTAATTGTGTTTCTTGACATTTCACAGAAAACACGAGCTCTTTGCATAGTAAAAGTTTAACGAAGCAGCTGGCAGTACTGGCAGAAAACTGCATAGTTGTGAAGAAACAATCAATACACCAACACAAAAAGGGAAAAGCTATACTTTAAGTGTAATTAGAAAGGCATTGTAAAGTAGTGGGAATGATACAGTCTTAAGTACAACAATAGCTCAATAATGATGAAAATAACCCAACTGTTTGTTTTCTGAGAGTGCTATTTTTTTCTAAACATACCCTATTTAGAAACTGGAGAAGAAACAAGAACAGAAAAAAGGATCACTGATGGCTTTCAAAATACTATAGAATTCACCATGTAATTTAAATGAACAAGCATATTTAGAAGAATCTCTCCTATTAAAAATCTAATTTTGGTTGCACTTTTTCTGCTCTTTTTAGAGTAAAGTAAAATCCAAAGAAAAGGAGCCAAAGGGGAAGACTTGGAAACAGCCATGAAATATCTTTCTCATAACAAAAAACATCAGGCACGTTTTCTGGACTAAAATTTTTTTTTTAAATGCATCTTGAAGAATTTAGGAAAAAATCACGCTCAAGTGGACTTCTCCTCTGAACACTGATTTCCAGCACATCCAGTTTCATAATTAGCTGTCACTGAGGTCATATGTGTAAATTCTGATGCTCAGCCTCAGTGGCAACTGCCTCTCTGCTTCTTGTTGCTTCTCATTGGCTGTGACAGCCAAGGGAGAGTTCTTTCTACTAATGCAGATTATAGTATCAGCAGTCTTAAAACTGACTGTGGCAGGTTAGTGGAAAGGATATACTTAGGCCCCAGAGAATCCCAGACACCAGGAGTGGCATAAGAACTCTTTGAGCAGTATCTCTGCACAAGGAGAAGAACCTACATTGTAATGCCAATTAAGGAGGTATGGCTACAGTAAAGACTGAGACATCCAGATACCCCACAGAAAAGGCTGTATAAGAGATGAGGCAAGGACAAATTCTGATTGTTTTGCACATCCCCAACAAGCCCCAACAAGCCCTACTATTCTTGGACATAACTTCATCACACATTGCTAGTGATACAGCACTGTGAGAATGTTTGGTGGATTATGAAAGGCAACTGTTATCACATTGGAATATTTAGAGACACTATACTGTACACACACTCAGCCTTACTACTTATAGTATTGGCAGCTCTGTTATTTGTTGTAATGTAATTCTAAAACTGATTTTCTCATATGTCTTGTATTTATCAACACCCTCACAAAGAATTCTGAGAAACAAATAAAGGTAAATGTAGACCATAGATAGTTCTTATTTTTTTGTTTTGTTTTGTTTTGTTTTTTAATAAGCTCATATCTTTCACACAGGAAAGAAATCTGTTCCAAATTTACACTTTTGCTGGCATAGTGAAGAAAGTGAAGATTTTTTTACTGAATGGGATAACAACGATGTTTATACATTTGCAGGAAAAATATGTTACAATAAGTCCTTAAAGCAAAGCTGCTTTTTGTTGATACGAAATAAATGGTCTAAGGAAGAATGGGCAGGCAAATACCTGTATGAATGGGAAACACTGTAAGTCAAATATGTGTAACAGAGTATTTATGATTCTATTTTAAAAATGGGATAGAAAATTAATTTAACACTACCATAATTCTACCATTTAATTTAATTCTACCATAAATTTTATTTATGACCAGGCATGTGTTATATATAAAATATCAATTGTAAGATTACCCACACAAGATTACCCTCCCAGCCTGAGCATTACTGGACATCCAAGGTGTATGTCTCCCTGCTGTCTAACTGTAGTTAAAATGTTAATTAGGTCAAAACAGCTGTTAAAACAGTTAAATATTGGTTAACAAAACTCTACTTAAAAACATAATCATTTCATAATGTTCATAATTTCTTAAGGTCATCTTAATGTTTTGTTTTCTAAAGACATGAAAAACTTACAAGGCAGGTAGACCTAAGAAAGTGACATATCTCACATGACACTAAGAGTAAATTGATATATAATAATATACTCCTCTAACACCATGGTATTCCTTCCATGACGAATACCTATCTTTTGCATTGTATTTTTCAAATCAAAGAGCTTTTACACTTTATTAGCTTTTAAACTCCATGACATATAGAAATTCAGCTAGTCCAATGTGCAATGCTGAGGTGAAGAATTTGAGTCACAAAATACTAGAAACATTCATACTCTGGGGGAAAAAAAAAAAGGTAGCACTGTGATTTGGGAGAAATTATCCAAAGGATGTGTGTAGAGTGAGCAGGGAGACTATACTCTTGAAAATGAGAAATTAACTGTATTCACGCAACTTAAACTTCCAGTGAATTCTGAGCAGTATAAATCTATAAACAGCATAACACAGTTTAAAATAATTCTATACATGCTATACATAATTCTATATATGCTTTGCAGGCTACCTGGAGAATAATAAAAATTCCATGAAAATTAAAAATATGGATCATGTTTTCAAGTTGGCTTCACAGGAACACGATGTCTCAGCTTTCCCAGTTCATCAATATCGTCCTCCTCAGTTTATGAAAATTAGCCTTTGGAAGCACTGAGCAGTCATGTAACTGGGTATGTTTCCACAGTCCTCACTAAGTGTAATCTGCTTACGTTTACGTGACCACAGACTTTCTGTCCAGATATAGAACAAATTTATTAACAATAAAAATATTGAAAAAAGAATCACCATGTATTAAATATGAATATTGGCATGCTGAAATACCACTGAGAGGGCCCCTATTCAGAAAGTGCTGAATGCTAAAATACTGACAGCACCAAATCACTGAACATTTCAATGACCTTGACTTAGGTGATCAGAAACTGAAGTTGCTTTAGTAGGAACTTTGTTAAGTGCACTCATCTCAAGGCAAGAACTGAACAGCAGAAAGACACCAACATAATGTCATTACTTAATATGAATCTAAAAATACAATGTGACCTTTTTTCTTTTTAATTTCACAATGGGCAGTGTCATGGGAAGTGTTTTGATAGCTTAAATACAGGGACAAGCAAGGTCACACTTATTTGTTTAAAAGACGGAACTGCTGGACTGAAGTAAACATAATGTTCTCCCATAATTCACTGGTACGTTCTCTGATACAGAGTTACTCTACGCTGAAGAACATTACAAGGATAAGTTTTCATCACACAATTTTATTCTGTTTGAAAGTTGTATTTATTCAATCCTCTAGCTTGCTCATGATGAACTAATTATAAAAACTTTATTTTTATTCAATAAAGATTTTCTCAATCTAAAACCTTGAATTTTTGCTCTTTATTAAAGTTATTTATTTATTGAATGACCTAAGTTTTCTACATGCAAATAAAGGTCTTCTTCAGATATACGACTGATGAGTTGTTTACTGGATAATTAGTTTGGAATCCTAGAAAAACAGGCCTGAAAGCAATCTCAAGAGGACATCTACCACAGAGCAGAATAATTTCTAGACTTCTCATTACTGAAATATACATATGAACCTAGCATGAAAAGTGTCTGAAACTCCTTGTCCTCAACACAAGCTACTGGAGAGCTTCACCATCCTACCATTTTCCATTTGGCAACCACAAGTCATGACTAAAAAAAAAAAAAAAAAAAAAGGGTATGTTGGCTTTAAATTATAGATAATTTTTTATGTTGTATGAATCCATTTTTCACAATAATTTTCCAATGCTGATATTTAAAATGCAAGTCAAAGTGCACCACAATTACTTTTGGGTTTTTTACTGACTGAAGGTACTCAGGGTCATCTTTCTCTAAAGGTTATTTGAGTTCAAATGATTAGAATTTACAATTTGCCAGTAGTCTCTAATATTTGCTTAATATTTCCTGCTTTCATTAACATTTCAGCCAGGAAGCTTACTTGATCTAACACTTGCAGAAGCAAATACAAAAAGAGTTTAAACTTAGTAGCATTTAATTCAACTTTAAAAATATTTCATGAAATTGTGAAAATTTACTCACCTCTAACACCATAGCAGACTGCTATCTTCCAGTATTTACTGGAAGAACAACTAATCCTAAAGTAAAGTAAAAACAAGGTATTGAAGTTTATAAGTAGCTGCATGATAATTATATGTCAATCAGAGAGAAATTAGAAAAGAAAATTTATCTTGTTCTTTTTAAACTTCCACATAATGAAGTCCACTGTACATCTAAACACTCCAGGGAAATCAGCAGATGTCACTGACAATGGACTTTTAGAAGTAGAGTATAAACAGTCTTGCTGGACCCTATGCTTATACTGCAGTAATATCCCAGCCTACTTGTAATCTGCCACATCTTAAAAAACAGTTCAAAATTCAGGAATCAAATGGTTCATTCTTGTGCCCCTCAAAGAAACCCTAGGACCCTATAGTCAGCTATAGAAAAACTGAAAATCTGAAAGAGATCATAGGCTTTCCAACCGTGCTTTAAGCAGTGGAAATATTCAAAGCCACATAATACTGTTGCTCTCACCCTTCATTCATGCTCTGGATAGGCCTAAGCCCATATATAACACTACAACCCTACTTACATTCTTTTCAATGGATTAAAAAAAAAGGGGGGGAAAAAAAAGAAGAAAGAAAACACAGTGTAGTATATAAAGCCAGAAGTTGTAACCCAGAAAATACAGAAGAGGTAGATTAAATGAGCTAAGAAGCTGCCAATTCTACATAGTCACTCTTCAATTGGATTTCATGGTTTCAAGTGTTAGGCAACAGCAGTACAGTCACAACACATTAACCCAAAGTATTAAAAGAGCAGTGGTTAAATAGGGCTGCTATTCCAAAGAGTTGCATCTGGGCAACTTTAGGGATTAAAGTCATGAAAAACAGAATTTTGATAGCTTTCTACAAAGACAAAAGGTGAAAAGTTGCTGTTTGCTCATGACCTCTTACTATCAAAAGGGGCAGGGCTGCTGTTGAATGTCCAAGGAGGAAATTATGGGTTTTGAACTCTAAAATGTGGGTTAGTTAGGAGACCTGCCAAATTTGCTACACAGTTAGAGTAAAAATACCATCTGTGTCACTGGAAGACTACTAGAACTGCAATATACTGAAGTATTATACTGAAGTTATGCATGCATTTGAGGGGTTTGTTTGCAGTAATGATAACTTATTAAAAAAAGAAGAATCTAGGAAGAAGGAATTTTTATCAGTCTTTTTTATCAGTTTTAACTGGTCATATGTATTACATAACCAAAGATACAGTAAGCCAATGTTTTATAAATGTATAACTTTATGTAAAATTTAAGTTTGAAGGTCTCAGCTTGTAAACACCTTTTTTTTTCTCAAATATTTTTATTTTTTGTATTGTTCCAAAAAGCTGCTCTAAGATGTGATTCCTGGTAAGCTAATAGTGAGCCTGGAAAAAAAATCAAAACCAAACATAACAAAATATAAACAGGTCTTTATCTGATCTGCAAATCAGATGAAAGAGAAAAAAAGCTGATGTAAATCAGCGAGATAGTCAAGGTTAGGGGGAAGCCTGATGGATGAGAAATGAACGATGAATTCTAGAATTCTGGAGTACTTTGACTGGAAGACTGTAGTGGAGATTTCTTGAGTTTATGAACAGCATGCTTTTTTGGGGAGCAGCTGAGCACTAGCACAGGTTGCCGAGTGTTGTGTAGTCTCCCTCCCGGGATATAGTAAAAACCTGTCTGGAAACTGTCTGGACATGGTCCCTATCTCTATGTGACCTTGCTTGAGCAGGGTTGTTGGACTAGGTGACCTCCAGAGATCCCTTCCATCTGCAACCATTTTTTTTGTTTGTTTGTTTGTTTGGATTTGGGTTTGTTGTCTTCCAGTCAAAGTACTCCAGAATTCTAGAATTCATCGTTCATTTCTCATTTCTCTCAAGAAATGTAGCAAGTTTTAAAAAAATCCTCTTTATCACTATTTTGATGAGGTTTTGTTTGGCTTTTACTGTGGGATATCTTCATGGAATGAAGTTCATAGGTCATTCAATATCGAAAGTCCTCTCAGAATTAGAGGACTGTAATCAACAGCCTGTTGAGACATAAGTGACTACAGCAAATCTTAAGTGGAATCTGAAGTGTACCACTTCAGAAACTTAATTTTACCCTTATTGTTATTGTAAAAGTTTGATGATAAATCTGCCAAAACTCTCTAAAAACTTAGTAAACTAACATGAAACAGGAGGCGATGACCTATGTCTGTGCTGCCTCCTTTGTCCTAGTGTACTAACTTCAGTTTCATGTAACTTGTATGTACAGATACGTATATGTATTTAGCAAAATCAACAGTCAAGGGAACAGAAAACAATGTATGGGAATTTTTTCCTTTTTTACCACTTCTCTGTTTGCTTTATGTGTTTTCTTCTGCTTATTTATGAAAATTAACCTTTATAATTGCCTGACCATTAGTCTATAAATATAGTATGGAAACAGAAATGAATGACTTATATGTAATGCAAAAGACAGTAGACAGGGATTTTAATTGCTATGCTTGTTACTTTGCTGCTGCCCAGCAGAGACCTCTAACTTGCTCTCAGTCTTCCCACAGAACATTCTGCCATTATACTGCAATTGTGTCAGATAATACAATTCTCTTCAGTGTAGACAAGACTCTGCGGAGAACTTATTGTGGCCTTCCAGTATCTTAAAGAGGCCTACAAGAAAGCTGGTGAGGGACTATTGGACTAGTGAGAATGGATTAAAACTCGAGTTAGGTAGATTCAGATTAGACCTTAGGAAAAAGTTCTTCACCATGAGGGTGGTGAGACACTGTAACAGATTGCCCAGGGAGATGATGGAAGCCTCATCCTGGAAGCTTTTAAGGCGAGGCTGGATGGGGCTCTGAGCAACCTGAGCTAGGGGGAGGTGTCCCTGCCCATGGCAGGAGGGGTGGAACTGTTGAATTCACTAGTACAAGTACAATTAGCCCTGGGCACAGCAGAAATCAGACCCCTTAGAATTAAACTATGAATGCAACATCAATAATCTCAATGCAAATTAGCTCCAGTTTTTTAAAAGATCTAAGTCTTTCAAAGTGATGGCTTCCCACACTTTATCTGTGTATGTCCCAATAACATCTCACCAATATTTATTTATGGTGCAAAGACCACCACATTATCGGTATTCCATTTCAATATTATCTGCATGTGGAGCAAATATCTGGAAGATTTTCATAGTTATACTGTCCTGAGAGTTAACAGCTACTCCATGGGACAGAAAGGGTTTCTTCCTTTTGTTATAACGCATCATTAGGATCAGCTAGAATGAGGCACACAATAAATTTTCTGATGATGAAGATCTACAGTTTCTCATGCTTGCCTCACAACTTCATGACACCGTATTCCCTGAGCAAGAGCAAGAAAAACTTTGAAGTTATTCCTACATTCTCAGTGAGGAAATTCTGATTTCTGCATGCAGGGCCACTATCTCTGTGGAGGCTCACCCTGGAACTTCTAAGGAGAACATCTTCTGTCACTTCATATCCCTAGTAATCTGGATATCAAAAAAGGATAGATAAGTACTGTCTCACAGGTAAGGATAAGGTTTTATTTAACATTCAAGTGATTTCTCAATATGTCGTGGAGAACCAGCACAGAGAACAGAGGTCTGGCTTGATGTGTTGCAGCTATTAAAATGAGGGTTGTCCTTTGCATCATATGCTCTACCATCTTCATACTGTATTGCTAAAAGTTAGCTTGGAAATGGCAGTTAGATGCACCATTGAACTAGCCATTGTTTTTCAAGATAGGTTTTTCAACCTTTGGAAGGTCATGATACATTATGGTCAGCAGAAGAATGTCTACCAGTAAGAAAGAAACCAAAGAAATTAATTATTTGTCTTCCCTTAAAAGACACAATCCTTTAGCCAAAAAACTCTCAACACTTCCTTCTGAAAATCAGCATAGTTTGTCTTTTGTGGCTTCTGTTTTAACCAGCTGATCTGTATCATTGCAGATTTCTTGGCAGAGTGTTAGGCTGTATTGGTGGTTTGGTATTCTGTGCTGTACAACACAGGAAAAAGCAACCAAATTCACACTTATTCTGCAGTGCTGAACCAGTAATTTCTGTGTTTGTGAAAGTTTAATAGGGACAGAAAGCAACCTAATCTTTCTGGGGCTCTGAAGGTAAGGGAGATAAGTTTCTGGGCATGACTGGTGCGTCTCTTCCCTGCTCGAAGACATCAGGCAGTCTGTTTCCCTGGAATTCCTCCATGGAGCTCAAACATCTTATTAATACTGCAGGACTAACTGAATGATTAAAAAAAGTTTGTGTACTCATTACCAATGGCAGTATACCAACCAACAGTGAGAGAATGTTATTCCTGTCCAACGTTTTGACCTAAATCCAGATTGTGACAGGTGTAGGATAGTTCCTGTTACTGCAAGTGTTTGGAAACAGCTTTTCCCTTTCCATAAACTTGCTTGGCAAAAGAGTGATTTGTCAATGGTCAGTCAATAACTAAGTTAGTCTTCTTCTGGAGTGATCACTGTTGTTTGTCTGAACTATATATATCAATCTGTTTGTTGGAAGGAGCATCACCTGTTTTAATTTTGCTGGTAAGGAAAGAGATAGACAGCATCTTCCTCCAAATTTACTTGTAGAAGCTCACTGATTTAGGAAATTTGTCTTACTCCAAGCATCTTCCTAGATGTGGATGATCTCTTCAGCAGATAGAATTTAGATCCTTCCTGTGGACTTCAGGATTTCTAGTTTAATTAATTTGCAGATGAAAGAGAGGTCTACTACACTACACACCTTTTGGGGCATAATTAGAGCTAGGCAACCCTTTTTTATGCATCTGTCACACTTGTAGGGAAGATTGCCATATTGTTGCCCAGGAAATTTGTATAAAGGTAATCTGAAGCCTGTATCAATACAGGCTGGGGAGATGAAGGGACTGAGATCAGCTCTGCAGAAAAAGACTTGGGACTACTGAGGGATGAAAAGCTTGACATGAGCCAGCACTGTGGACTTGCAGCTCAGAAACCAACTCTATCCTGGGCTGCATCCAAAATAATGTGGCCAGCAGGCTGAAGGAGGTGATTCTGCCCCTTTACTCTGCTTTCGTGAGACCCCCCCTGAAGTATTGTGCCCAGCTCTGGGGCCTCAGACATACGAATGACATGGAGCAGTTGGAGTGAGTCTGGATGAGAACCATGAAGGCAAGACTGAGAGAATTGGATTTGATGTAATGCTAGAGCTTGGACAATAGGCCCAAGGCAGAGCTGTTCTATAGATGAATCCTGTCCTTACACAGTAGTGCTGAGGTTGAGACAACGGGCCCAGACCAGAGTTGCCTTGTATGGAAATAACAAAATAATAACTGAGCTTACATCCTTGTGTATCAAATATAATTGACATTGTACCCTTGTATTAATCATGAAGACCATAATTTATCAAAAAACAGTTGACTTGATGCTTCAAAAGAGAGGATGTTAAAGAAACCATGCCAACCACGCCCTGGACTCTGGCCCAGTCCTGGTCATGGGTGGTCAGGAGAAGAAACACCAGATGTTTCTTCATGGTGTAATATGCAGCATCATCCTGACTTGCAGGTTAATATATAAGGCTGGACCCCCTTGCAGTGACTTTGGATGCCTCGTTTCAGGGTGGATGCACCATGTAGGATTTCCTCACTTGCCGGGAAGGATTCTCTAAATCCTTGCTGCAACCAGGGCACCACAGCAACTGTGGATCTGGGTGATGGAAATGTATGCAGGTGGTAATGTATCTCTATCTTTAATCACTATCCATTCTCTTATACAGTAATGATTTGATGCATTACCATGTATATTTTCTATCTATCTGCTCTAGGGACTTTGTTTTGTATTCTTCTTATTTCATTGTATTATTCAGTTATTACTCTTTGCACTCTGGTGACCAAGTTTCATTACCATCCTCAATAGGCAAAGCAGTTGTTTGGCCTTAAAGGTCTCTGGGGAGATCAACAGACTTTTCAGTAGGGCCTGCAGCAGTGGGAAGAAGGCTATTGGTATAAAACTAAAAGAGGAAAGATTCAGAGTTTTGCAGATCTATGAAGCAATTTCTACTCATGTATTCCTCAACTTCTGCTTGTTGCCACATTGCTTTTGACACCACATGGTTTCCATAAGGAAGGTGCAGGTAAATATTGAATGGTAGAACTTAAGGTGAAAAATTAAAATGTGAAAAGACAAAGCAGTCCAAATGATGAGACTGGGTCATGTTTTTACTGCCTAGCTCTTTTGGACCAGACAAACTCCTTGAAATCATCTGCATTTGTAGATCCAACTGTTTAGCCTTGGTTTATTTCCAGTCATGTTTTAAGCAAAAAGACCTCACAAATACTTTGTATTAACTTGCCTTTAGCACAAAGAATTTAAGATCACTTTTCAGACAGCCAAGTACCTTGAGAGATAAACTACCTCCATTTACTTTAGAACATGGCTAAGTGCAAACACATTTTTCACAGAGAAGCTGACACACTGCAGCATCCCTTCCAGCTTCAATTTCCAGTAACTTTTCTGCCAGCGTGCACATATTGCCAAAGAGCAGGTCGTACTGTATCTGGCTAATGAGGAACAGCATGTACCCACTCAGAATATGGGCTCACTCAGCTCAAAGATGTATTGTTATTCATGAATATGTATTCTATTATTTTTAGAAGTAATGAATAATTTAATTTCAATTTAAAATATTTTAGCAACTCCATTTTAAAATACAGTGAATGTGAGAAATACTTAAATATTTATTAAATGTAGAATAGCATTTCTAAGGACAGCGTAACTAACTTAAGGTTTACAGACAATTTTACTGATTGAGTCTTTGTACATAAATAACATCCTCCTACTTCCATCTAGTGACTATAATGTTATTTCCTGTGTTTATTACCCACCAGAATTTCACTACTACTTACTCCTACAGTTCAGTCCAAGTCTCAATTGCAAGATTAGGTTGTGGAGGAATTTCTGAAGGAAAGTGGACACCTGGCAATTATGGCCAATCCATGTTTTGAGAACTATGAAGCAGACTGAAACTTTTAGTTCTGAGAGCAGTAAACAACCTGCCCTTAAGCACGGTTAGAGCAAGTAGCTTGGCAGATGCAAGAGCAGCTTTAACAAAAAACAGGACGTGTAGTGTAAGTGTAGCTAGCTGCAAGAATTTGTTATCTAAAGAGTCATGGCCTCTGAGTTCTATATAATGCTGTGTGATTTCTAATAAAAAATGAGAGCTGTGTTTCACCCACATTGGTTTTGGCCATAGCCTCTGTGTTTTTGTGCTCTTCCCGACAAATGGCGCCCGAACAGGGACTGAGGCCTTCAATTGTTATTCTTGCCTTGAGCGACGGATGCAGGTGTTGCTCTGAGCGACGGTTTACCTGGATGTCAGGAAACGCGGATGGGGTTGGCACTACCTGGCAATCGCAATATGAGCTGGAAGTGAGATGGCCACTCACCCCTGTAAGGTAGGCATTGCAAACTTAAGAGAAAATGCAGACAGAGACGGCAGTGCAGTTACTAGGCAGTATACTCTCTAAGTGGGATTCCCAGTAACTCGAAACAGATCCATGAGTTGATCAGATGGGCACGGAATTAGGGAATGATGCAAGAAATTCCGTTGCTTTTTAGCCCATCAGAATGGAGACAGGTGGGCGATAAGCTGTGGGATATCCTCTCCAAGAGAGGGATACATTATGAGAGTGTCAGTCTGAAGCAGCTGCTACAGTGGGCTAAAGAGAGAGCCCTGATCCCCACTGTTGTTGCAGCTTACAAGCTGGAAACGTGGGAAGAAATTGGGAACTCCCTAAGGGATGAAATCAGCAAAGCATTTAAGGAGGCTGGAAAATTAGCCACGTTATGGAGACTGATTCGAGACACATTAAAAGAAATGAAAAGTGAGAGGGCAGCAGCCGTTAAGTTCACTGCCTTAACACCTGATCTACCAGTACTGACGAATGCTCAAAATATGGACTCAACCTCTAAACAGTTATTTGAGGCACCTAAAATATCCCCACCAGCACCTGCAGGGACTATACTGATTCAAGCTCAGACAACCATGCCATTTGGCCCTGTGGTTAGGACAAAAAGTAAAAATGGGACCAAGAAGCAAAGCCAAAAGCAACTGAAGACACCACCACTGCCACCAGACTCATCGTAGGACCCAGAGGGAGACAAGCCAGAACACGGGCAAGGAATCTCAGAATGCAGACCCTCCCTGTCCTGCCCACCTGCCGTGGCTCCCGGCTGCTCTGCTGCCGCTGCCTTCCTCCCCCCCTCCACGGCATGATTTATCTTCTCGACCACCATGGCCATCAATCTATCCTCTGCTTCCCCTGTCAACACCAGCAATGTCTGCTATAGAGCAACAACCAAAGGAAGAACTGGGGCTCAGAGGCACACAGCTAAGGGAACTACTGAAAAAAAAACTGAAAGAACTGGAGACCAAGGATGAGTATACCCCTGAAAAAAACACTGGTTTTTGCTCCATGGAACATCCTGAACAACCCAGGGGCACTTATGCATTTTTAACTCCTGATCCGTTCCCTATTCCTGCTCCTACTTCCCTTAACCCTTTAACACCCACTGCTCTACCTCTTCCAGATCCAACATGGTGAGGGGAGGGTGTTGGGGGGGTGTTAAAGGGTTAAGGGAAGTAGGAGCAAGAATAGGGAACGGATCAGGGGGTAAAAATGGATTAGTGNTGGGAGTGTGGATCCGGTAACTAGATGGAAGGGAATTATTCAGAATGCTATAGTTGAAGGAGAAGCTGTTCCCAACATGGGTCCAATGGTTTTTCCAGTGATTGTGGGACCAGGAGGAGGAGGTCAATGGGTTGCATTAGATTGGAAAATGATAAAAGAAGCCAAAGCTGCCATTGCGCAGTACGATTTGAAATCGTCATTTGCTCAATCTCTTTTGCAACATTTTTTTACTGCTCAGTTGTTGATGCCATATGACACAAAAATCCTCATTAATATTCTGTTAACTCCTTCTCAACAACTGCAATTTCATCATAAATGGCAAATGCTGTGTGAAAATGCAGCTGTAATTCCTAGACAGCATACCAATGTATTATATGGAGTGCAAGCACAAATGTTACTCAGTGCTGGTCCTTTTGTACATGCAGATTTGCAGGCACAGTTTCAAACTGAAGAGTTACAACTTTCACAGGAATTGGTGTATAAAGCTTTGCAAATAGTGCACGATCCTGCACAAGCAACTCCCTCTTTTACAAATATTAAACAGAAGGGAACAGAGCCATATTCAAAATTTGTGGATTGCTTATATTCAGCGATAACATCACATCCCGATCTGTCAGAAGAGATGAAAACAAAGTTTTTGATATGTTAGCATATGACAACGCTAATGAAAAAACTAAACATGCGTTAGGACTACTCCTGAAAGGTGCTACAGCAGCTCAATTGTTAGAAGCTTCTGAGCAAATGCTAGAAGCAGATAAAGCTGCTTAAGGACCTCAATATGATGTATATTGTGGTGCATGGTGCACTGGTGTTTCATACAGAGATAAAAAACTTGGTGTGTAATTATACTTTCAGTTTTGGTTTGGAAGATTGTACCACTTCATCTTATTTTGGGCTGACTCCACCAGATTTTAGTAGCAATAGCATTTCATTTTTTAATCTTCTGGAGGGCGTTGTTAATTTTTCTCATATATTGGTGAAGAGTAAGACAAAAAAAACACAGTCATGAGAATGAGTATGCCTTTTCGGAGGCCAAGAGTTGTTGTTCAGAGAGTGAGAGCTGCCCCTGGTACAGAGAGCACCCCCACTCACCCACTCCTGCCTCCACAGCTGCTTCTTGCCCCTCCTCAGGCAAGGGCACAACTCAGATAGGGACAGAGAGCATTGCCAGCCTATCTGCCACAGCTGCAGTCTCTGCCCCCACAGACACTGCTGCTCAGAAAGTAAAAAAAAAAAAAAAAAAAAAAAAAGAGCATATGCCCTTATGAGAACACTAATAAGTAAACAATAACACTTTCGAAATGCTCAATACAACAATTGGGCCCAGAATGTAATGAAAAATTCGAAATTTGGGGTACAGAAGAAAGGGTTCTTGCTGCTTCATTTATCCCACACGTAGCAGCAGGAAAAGCCCTTGGCGATATACACAAACTAGCCTGTTGCACTGCTAAGCAGATGAACTTGACTTCTGATATTTTAACACAGATGCCAAAAGATGTTGATAGTGACAGATATACAGTTTTACAAAATTGTGCTGCCACTCACTTTTTATTGTTAGCTTTTAGGTCATGTTTGTGAAGACTTTGATGGAATGTGTTGCATGAACTTGTCTGATCATTCAGAGTCAATTCACAAACACATACAATTGATTGAGATAACATGAAAAAAATGAAATTGGTAGTATTTTTACCACAAAACATCCACCTCCAAAAAATGGGAAGAAATAATTGTTATGTAAAGAATCATAAAAATTTAGCAAAACATATTTTACCAGGTTTGGATTAGGGAGTAGAGAAATCTCTCCCTTTTCATACATTTCTTAAAGGCTTATTCTCACTTAAAAATTATCAGACACTAAAGAATCCATGCTAGGAAATAGGATTTCTGCCTTACTAAACTGATGTTTAGAAGATACGAGAAACATTGCAGAACAAGACCTGGAGGCTATGCACACATTTCTGTTTGAAAATAATTCAAAATAGTAATAGATTTTTATTTTGCCCAGAGGGTTTGTTTTATCTCATTACTTAGTCTTTTAACACATCTGTGCTTACTACTTGTAGAGAAAGAAAGGTGGAAAGAAAGAACACCTCAGTTTTCTCCTCCTATTGTAATTCCAGATAAGTGTAAGATATTTCTCATTTCTGAAAAGAGTATAACAGGGAATATATTAAAATCAGATTAATCTAAATACATGTTTGTTAGATGGTAATACAAGCACAAAACTGTACAAAAAAATGTTTATTAAGATGTCACCAATCAATGCTTGCCTTTCAAAAAGCAGTAAAATGGTATTTCAAATCAAGGAGACTAAATTACATTAATATAATAGAAACCTGATTACCTTAGAGAAATCTTGGAGCAGATTACCTTTCAAACTGTACCTGTCAAAACTTTTGTAGATAAATGTGCACAAGAAATTACTAAAAACATTAAAGTGAATAATGTATCTCTTATTTTCATATGAAGACTTCTACGAACTACCAGCCTCAAATCCATTAGAGCAATTGTGTGCATTTCCCACACAACTAAAATAAGAATAGTAGGTTTAAAATAAAATAGAATCCTTCCCAAAGATGTCATGAAAGGCCACATATCTAGAGTTACAAAAGCTTTCCATGGATTTGTTTGCTTAAAGCCACTTTGATCAGTCTGGATTTCATAAGGAAAGAAGAAACAAGTTATGGACAGCTGGAGCCATGGAGAAGTGGAAGTGCTACACCTAAGCAGACTCAGGACAGTGATGCTAAAGTCTGCAATCACCAAGAGGGAGGCATAGGGTATTCTCATAGTTTAGAAGAAATTTCTAGAGAACACTCAATATATCACAGAATTTCTTAGGTTGGAAGAACCTTTAAAGATCATGTAGTCCAACACCAAATGTAACACTTAAGCGAAAAAATGTTAATACAAAAGTGGGAAAGCTAGCAAGAGGCAGTTTACTGCTATGTGCTCATATTTTTGATGCACAACATTAGACACCACACTGTTTCTATTTCATTTAGTTCAAGAAAAATCAGTACAATTAATTTGTCAATTTTCATATAAAGAATCCAAATCCATCTCCAGTCATACTTTTTTTTTCCCCTATAACTTTGAACTAAAACTTATACTGAAGTAATCCTAGTCTTCATCTGAAACATAAAAAATAGGATTTATGTTACAGCCTGATTCAGGCATTGAGCAGAAGGATGATGGGTCAGATGAGCTCCAGATGTCCCTTTGGGTCTCAGTCGCTATGATTCTATACACTATCACAGTGTACCTTTGCCATTTCTAGGAGACACTAGGCTGAAAGGGAAGCTACCCCAACTGCCAAATTGCCTTCCTCAGTGCTATATTTGCTCGGTTAATTAAACAAAAGTTGTACATAAGTTTCATAATCAATTGTGGAGACTGATTTTAGCTTAAAAGAGTCTTTTAGGCTTCAGAAGTGATTCCAGCTGATGAGACATTGATTTCATAAACAGTTGTTTGTGGCACTGAAAGATGAGAAGAGTGAAAGAGGCCTCCTTTCTTATATAGTTTAATGTTCCTTTATTTCATTTCCTCAAAGCAGCAAGAAGGGTTTAGCAAGATTTGCCCTCAAACATTCTACTCATCATACAGGCAGAGGATTCACCTGAGATGTGCGAGACAAGACAGAAAATTATTGAAATTGAGTCCGATTAATGCACAGTAAATAGTGTGATCATGGGTCTTGTGGAAAAGTCTGGTCACTTCTCCTGGTACTATGCTGAACCAGAGTAGTGTACCCTAAGACATTGCGAAATACTTACTTTCAGACTTAAGCAAGTTTGTGTAGGAGCCAGAAATCTAACTGCTTCCTACTGGCAAACCCTGATGTCCTGTGGTGCATGCTCATTATCAGCTACTCAAGCACACTGGAATTGTAAGGAAAATACTACTGGCCCAGTCCAACAATGACTCAGGTAGCCCTGAGTTCAGAAGTAGCTAGACTGGAGTTTAAAGATCTACATTTTACCCTATTTAGGTTTATTTATACATCTAAGCAATGATGCATAAGATAAGGGTTTGTAAATGGAAAGAGGAGTTATGAAGGCGCATGAAAAATAAGAAAAATTCGTCAGTTTGACAGTGGTGAGAGGGTGATTCTAATACAGAAAAGTGCTCTCTCCATAATGAAGGAGAAATAGATCTCAGGGGAAGGGAGACAAAAGGTCAAAGGCATGCTTTTCAATGCATGACCTGCAAGAAGGCTTCACTTGGCTTCACTAATTTAATGCTCAGACAAAATTTCAACAATAATCACTGTATACCTCTGTCTTTCAAAATTATTATTGCTCTCCCCCAGTAGCTTTGACGTACTGAGAATTTTTGAACTCTGCTTTAGTTTTGCACACAGTTACTTTAGCTCAAATTAATTGTTAGAAAGAGCAGTTTGGCTTCTCTTTGAAATATATTCCATTCCTTTCAGCCTTCAAATGGTTCCTAGCTGAGGAACCACACTGGGAACTCAAAAAACAGGTATGATTTTCCTGGGCATTTCAGGCTATGTAAGGAAAGGATGTTTTTTGGTGGTGAGGAAAAGATGTCTCCCTCTTACAGCTCCTAGGGCTGGGGGGAGATGGTCCTGTGTGGATAAAGGCAGCCTTCCCTAAGGATGGAAAAGAGTTTTTTTGCTCTAAGGCACTTCTCTCAGCTAAAGGCAGACAAAAGGAAGAAAGAAACTAACAATCAATTTCTGGGTATCAGCCAAGGAGATACGTCTGAATCCATTAGTCTGAGAAGGTTTCATTGTGTAGCTGTTCTAAAAGATTAAGTAGCATGGCTGACTTCAGACTAAAGAACCTGAATTAGAGTTACAACATTCATTGGTATAAGTGACTGACAACAGACTACCAATTGTACTTTATAGGCCAATATAATATCCTGTTCTGATGTAAAAGTGACTCAACAGGCCAACAGCCAGAGAACAGTATTTAAATATTAGAATCTGTACTGCTGAATTAAAGTCGAATAAAATTGAAACTGCATTTGAAAATCAAATTATGAAAAAAAGCACTTTCTTTTGCTCAGAGAGTGTTTAAATTTAAGGTGGCACAGCTCAAAAGTCACAAATGTTACTGAAATTGTTCAGGTAACAAACTACAATGCCAATTGGAAAAGATGTCTATGATCTAATCTCTTGGCAGGCACAACTACAGAAAAGATTTTGAAAATCGGCAGTGTTTTGGCATGTTTTTCTGTCTGTCTTCTGACATACACACAGGTCCAAAAAACCTCCATGGCTGAAGGAAAAACGTCCATCTATACTGCAATATTCACCAGCTTCCACAGAAAGAGTAAGGCAATTTGTTTCAACATTCTTATGTACCTTTCTTCACTAAAATAAAATAAAATAAAATAAAATAAAATAAAATAAAATAAAATAAAAAAATATGCTCTGTATAATCAAACGTAGTAAGTGTGAGTGTAGCCATGTAGCCAGAAAATACTTCATATCTCGACTGTATCGAAGTCCAAGGAAGAAGCCTCAGCTTATGATTCATATTCAGAGACCTAAGGTCAGAAAGGACTAGATCACCACGTCATATTTTCTGCATCACAGTTCCTGACATATGCAATCTTTACATTTAAGTTGTCATTTCAGCTCTGAAATATTTTTCGTGAAGCTTCACATTCTTTAATCTGTGGGGAACAGAACTGCAGTGTCAGTCTCACCAAGAATGCATACAAAGGCAAATAGTCAGAAACTTTCTTCTTGCATTTAAATAAAAATTCGGTTTGCATTTGCTAGCAGAGTATCATTTCAGGAGTTCATATAAGGATACATGGATATTAATTTCCCCAGGTTTCCCAATTAGAGGCTGCACTGTGTACGTATCACTATTACTCCCTGTCTCTGGCTTCATGGCTTTGTGACTGGGTGTATGAAACCAAACTTCTTTTGAAAAGACTGACGTGACCAATAGATACAGGTGACTATTTCCATTATATGTATTTTCACCCCCTTTAAATAATCGCATGATGTCATATATTTATAACCTACTTTGTAATGTAGGTACAACGAAAACAGAAATATTGCCTCTTGAATCAGCAAAACCCTGGCTCTGCCGTTTCTGTTTACACTATTTAAAATTTATCAAACTTATTTCCATCAGCAAAACCCCCTCCACACCAGCACCGCCTGTTCCCTGTTTAGAATCTTTAAATGTATCAAGACTAATCTCATCAAAATGCTGTTCAGAATGACTCCTGATAAGCCACCGGACTTAAGGTGGCTTAAGCAGCTAATGCAAATTGGTACCAGATACAAGAATACCAGGAAACCCTGAATACAAAGGGAAGACCTGCATTTACCAATTTGCAACCTCTGGCAATAATTGGTGAGAAGAAGGAACTTTTTACTATAAAAATTCAGAGGAAAAAGGCGAAAATCAGAAGCGAAGTGAACAGAAGCCAACAACAGGAAGCATCACCAAGGAGCATCAGAGAGCACCCCCACTGCGACTTCAGAGGCAGCCATCCCAGGGGTGAGGAGGCGATTTCGATTTTCTTGGAGGGTAAAAAGAGTGCTAATTGTCCTCTTTCTTTCCTTAATATCCCTTTGCCTAGGGTGATCAATTTGTTTAAAAACCTGTTTTCCCTGTGTTTCTCTCCCCCTATTAACTCCTTCCTAAGACTTCTTTCAACGTGGTGTCATTTTCCCTGAAATAAAGTGTTGTAATTTGTTCAAACCATAAAGCTGGTTACTTCTGCCATTTGTAGGATGTGTATGCGAAGTGGCTAATAATTCCTCACAAACAAAATACAAAATGTTAATAGTTACAGACGGTGACATACTTCCAGAACACCGGTAGAATATTGAAAAGAAATACACTTTCAATTATCGAAGAACTGTCATGGTTGAAAAAGACCTCTAAGATCACCGAGTCCAACTTTCAACACAAAAAAACCTCCATACACACTAAAGCACGTTCCAAAGTGCCACACTTACATGTTGGTTTTTTTTTTTAATACATGCAGGAATAGTGACTCAGCTACCTCCCTGGACAGCCTGTTACAATGCCTGACTATTCTTTTGATAATGAAATTCTTCCTAGTCTAAACTTCCCCCGGCACAGCTTCAAGAAATTTCCTCCAGTCCTGTAACTTGAGGCCAGCACCCACCTCCCTACAGAAGCCTTTCAGGTAGTTGTAGAGAGCAATGATGTCTCTTCTCAGCCTCCTCCTCTCCAAACTAAACATTCCCACTTCTCTCATTTGCTCATCACAGGACTTGTTCTCTAAACCCTTTACAAGCTTGGCTACCCTTCTCTGAACTCTCTCCAGGATCTCAATGTCCTTCTTATAGTGAGGGGCCCAGAACTGAACACAGCACTTGAGGTGCAGACCCACCACTGCCAAGCACAATCACTTCCCTTCTCCTGCTGACTACACTGTTCCTGATATGTCAGGATGCTGCTGGCCTTATTGGCCACCTTGATGAATTCTCTCAACTTTCTTGAGATTCACCAGCCAGTCTTATTGAACTTCACAAATCTGGCATGGGCCCACCCCTCAAGCCTGTCAAAGTTTCTCTGGATGGCCTCCCTTCTTCCCAATGTGTTGACCACACCTCACATCTTGGTGTCATCATCAAACTTGCTGAGAGTGCACTCAATTCGAGTATCCATGTTGCAGAGAAAGATGTTAGGTAGGACAGGTCCCACTATTAGCCTCTGAGGAATGCCACTCACCACTGCTCTTGGACATCAAGCAGCAAAACTTTGAGTGTGACCACCCAGACAATTCCTTATCCACCAAGTGGCCCATTGACCAAATTCATGTCTCCTCAGTTTAGAGACAATGATGTCATGCAGGACAGTGTTAAATGCTTTGCACAACTCCAGGTAGATGATGTCACTTGCTCTTCCCTTATCCACCAGCACAAACCCCACTGTAGGACTCATTACTTGTGTTCTAATCTTTTGTCATCTGAACACTGTAGCAGCTTTTCTGATATTCTGCCTCAGATTAGTAGGACTTCAACAGACTTGTAAAAATATTTACATTATAAATGTATCTTCCTTGAACACTGTTCAAGGACAATAACACTGCCTTACGTTCTTTAGAAGTGACTTTAGTATTCATAAGTCAGAGAGGTTTTTGGAATAGTAGGTACAAGTTTCTAGACCTGGTAGTATTCAGTTATAAATCATTTTAGGCAGAAATCCTCTACAGTCATTGAGATATCATTCTCTAAGTACATGGAGAACAGTGACCTATTTAAAAAGAAGAAAAAAAGAAAGAGAAAGAGAAAGAGAAAGAGAAAGAGAAAGAGAAAGAGAAAGAGAAAGAGAAAGAGAAAGAGAAAGAGAAAGAGAAAGAGAAAGAGAAAGAGAAAGAGAAAGAGAAAGAGAAAGAGAAAGAGAAAGAGAAAGAGAAAGAGAAAGAGAAAGAGAAAGAGAAAGAAAGAGAAAGAGAAAGAGAAGAAAAATTCATTATATATGGGGCTTCCTTGTATGAAAGTTAATGTAACTTTAAAAAATTATCTTTGATCACTCAGCTTTCCTACTCACTGTACAGCTCTGTCTCACCCTCCTTATCATTGTATAAGAGGCTCATGTTTTAAAAATTATTCTTCTAGGAGCATCCATCCCTGCCAAAATCAAATGTAAGTGCAAAGAAAGAAAAGAGCAGAAATTCATAAACATTTTCTTGAAACATGTGACAGATTTCCTGAAGATGAACAGTGAACTCCATAAAACAGGTATATGTAAATGTTTAGTACATAGCAGTGCTCTTAATTTCACTTAAACACAATCATGCATCTTTTCCCATAAGGCAGCTGGTCGTGTTACTTGGTCCCTGTGCTCAAACCAGAGCATATTCCCACCATATAATACAGCCATTTGTAAACAGCAGTTTGGGGAGGAAGTGCTAAGGTGTAGTGCTGTTGTGGTTTGTGACTACATGTAGAGTAAATATGATGGGAAACATTGGAAGACTGGGCAAAAATGGGACTTTTTATGCCTCCGTCCCATGTTCATGTTTGAAAAATGAACATTTTATTTCAGCCTGAGAAGAAGACATTCTTGCTATGTAGCTATCATAATGTCTACCATAAAAATAGATTTTTGAACCAACAGAAAAGAATCTTCAGCAAGTAACAACATCAGAGAATGTCTCATATATTTCATGAATTACACTCAATAGAATTTTATGGCAGGTACAATTCAAATACCATATGCTTTGCACAAATAACTAGGAAACAAAAGCCCAGCATTTTTAGATCAGTAGGCAAAAAATATGCCAAAAATATCTCCCCTTGCACTGAGACAGTAGGAAACATAAAAGACAAAAATGATTATGACTCACCCCTGAAATATTCCTGTCTCTGTGAGAAGCCAGATAAAAACAGAATATATGACAGTCACTAGTCAGCATGTGTGAGGAAAGCCCATACCAGGATAAAACTGCTCCAAAGCACAAATTTTGTGAAATGCATAAGGAAAAGTTTGCAATACTTGACAGAAGTAATACTACTTAGCTTACAAAATCTGCAGTACTAAAGCTGCAAAAATTCCTTTGGTTCTGCAGGAAGACAGTGGCTTTGAGGAGATAAACCAAAATAGAAATTCATTTCCATTTCCCTGCAAATGTGGTTCCACTTATACAACTCCCAGATTATGAAAGTGCAGATTAATTTTACATTTCTGGTGGTATTTTTGCTTTTGTTTAAAAAATAAAATAAGTAATTCTATAAGTAGTCAGTAGTGTTGGCCTTAACTTCTAGTAGAGTGGCTGGAGTAATAGCATTGTTCAATTGTGCTGCTATTTTTTTTTCCTGGTTAAATAAACTTGATTTTGAAATAATATTTCAAGGTAAGTGGTATCAAATGAAACATTTCTTGTCTCACTAAAATGCAGCACAATATCTACATTTTCATCTGTCTCAGAAGTGTCCCCTGTACACAGTGTGACTGCCAAGAACTAGAGCAACAACTAGGAGGTTTTAATCTTACATCCTTATGTCCTTAAAATCCTTTTGATTTTAGGTCCTTAGAATTAAAGGGAGAAGATTCAGGTTATGGCTTACACTAAGTTCTCTATTGAGGAAATGTATCTTTCTCATTGTGAAAAGAAAAGTCAAAACACATATTGCAGAGAATTTTGCATAACCAGTGTAACTCCTCCATTTGAAAATGTTTATTATTGCAGATGAAAAACTAACTTAGGATGAGATTGTTGACTCAGGATGACTAACTGGACACCAGGAGGTTCACCAGTGGCAATTCTTTATCCAGACACAGTTTCAAAACTTGAACCATACGCAAGAATTCTTGAAGAGTTTTCAAATAAGCAGCTCCTGTATATTCCTAAGAAAAGGGAGAATTTATGCAAATAGTAAGAAATTCACTGTGTGAAAACATTCTCACGTTAAGCGGCTTCTGCCAGTAAAAAAATTTAAAAAAAAAAAAAAAATCAGTCTTATGGAAGAACAAGTCATAATGCTCATGATGCAACAGATGAGCAGCCTCAACTCTGCTGTCCCTGTCCCACTGGCAAACTCTGAAATCAGAATTCTGTAGTTACCTGGCAACTCACATATACTTGCTGACTAAGTAATTTAGTGCCATGTGAAACAGAGGCCCTGTATATTTTGAAGGCTCAGATGGAGAGCTAACAAAACTGAGAATCCATGTCTAACCCATGGGTCTGGCTCTTGGAAGGAATTCTTGATGGCCTGAGAAATCTCCATTCCCTTGACTGAGCTTAGAGAGGAAAAGCTACCCAGAGAAAGTCAGAATCTAGCACTGATCCATTGCCTTAATGAGATTATTTATTTGTTCTGATTTCCAGTTGCATCTCTTATATTCTGTAACACAGTGCAATAATTCAAAATGAAAACTTCAAAGCATGCTATTTGGCCAGTTCTTAGTAGCCTGCCCTGAAAATATTCTTAAAACAAATCCTAAAAAAAGGGGATTTCAGACTATCATTTTGCTTATCATCCTGAACCAAAATATTTCTATATTGCAGCTCTCAGCATGTGTACCTTGACTGCTTTTTTCAGAATAGTCATGATTTCTTTATATAGTTCACTCCAGAGGATTAGTAGATGATTTTCAATATCTAACCAAAGTTGTCTTCTTTTCAACTGATGTTTATTACTTCTCACCCCATTTCTAATGACAAGTTCAAATTGCCTATGGGACAGTTGGTTACACTAGTTGATTAGATCAATGATTTGTATTAGACACCCCATGATAAACTACAACTGGGTCACTGACACAGCTTTGCTGTCTGATATCCTCTGTGAATGAAAGGAAACGTATTTCTCATGTATGTGCTCACATAGGTAAAAGATTTAGTAACAACACCGAGCCATCCCGGACTCTTTACTGCATTGATTTGACTCCAAATAGCTGCAACATGAAACTTCTGTCACTTTCCTGCTATTATAACCCAAATTCTATTTTATAGTGTCTGTAGCAGATACATCCCCAGGCACTTCACATAAAACCATAATTAAAGAAAATATTGCACTGAAAAAGCTTTTAGAAACAAAGTATCCTTTTACAGTTAGTTCCTCCTAGCTAAAAGAAATGCAATGATACATATTCAAAGAGTTTACTGGGAAGATGAATCTACAGAACATTCAGAAGTCATGAAGCAAATAAGCATGATGTACCAACTAATACAGTGATCTTCAACATTTGTTGTACAAAGACACAGACAATCTGATAGATCAACAATATTGGCATATTAGTTCTTGAAGAAACTGGTCGTTAATGCAGCTGAAACCAAATCAGATCTACAGCTCAGGAATAAATTAGTTTACATCAATATGAATGCTGCAGTACTCTTCCCAGGCTGGGAGGAAGAACTAGAGTAAAATCAAAACAAGACTATGGGAGTTGCTCATCCATTTTAGACCTTTTTAATTAGTTTATTTGCCAATTCTGTTGGCAATATGCCTTCTCTAAAATTTCATTAATTGTTGTGAAGAAAAGTAGATTTGTAACAAACAGGCACTTAACAGCAGAACTCTGTGCCCTTAACTAAAATTCTTTTTATTTACAGAACCATTTCATGTAACCCAAGAAGCAGCCCAGTGAACACATGCCAAAGACGCTGAGAAAACTGCGTCATCTTATATTCTGAATGTTCTCTTTTTAAACCTATAGGACTTCAAATCCTGTTAAGACAGACACCATTAGAATAAGTACAGTTCATCATCATCTTTTTATTTTTGAAGGGTGTTTTTTCTTATATTTTTTCTAAAAGAGGCTCCCAGTTTAATGAAGAGCTCTTAAATCTCCATCTCATATAGTGTCTTTATCTCTTTACATCTTTGCTTACATTACAAAAATAGATCTTTCCACTGTAAAGAGGAAGTTTTTATTTTAAGGACGGCTAGGGTGTAGTATTCTATAATGACCTTGGATTGGGATACCAAATTTGATATAATTAGGGATACCCTATAAAACTGATTAAAGCTCAGTTCTTGAATAAATGAATTCTGTATATATGCAATACAAACAAATAAACAAATCCCAAAGAATTATTTCACAAATTTACAGTATGTTAACTTGTGTGAGCCCAAGTGGCTACTATCCATATCTATTATATAAATAGAAAAAAACTTGGATTTCCCTACACATCAAAACCAGATAACCTGTACTTGTAATAATATAGTATGTTGGCATGATTTTGTTGTCAAATGTCCAGATCCCTTGGAAGTGGCCCAATGTCCATAAGAAAAGAAAAATACAAGAACAAATTATAATCAAGAACCTCAATATAAGAGTGGACATAAACACTGGGGGTAAAAAAACAACCACAAGCCAGTGCAAAGATTCTTAATCTCTTCAAGAAGAAAAGAATCCTACCTTCTGATCTTTAATCTAATTCTATCATTTCCATCCCTATACCTCAAATTATATTAAGCAAGATGAGATGTGCAAAGGGCAGTCTTTGCCCTAGTAAAGTCTTTGCCCTACCTAGTAAAAAGCAGTAAAATTATTACCTTTGCAAGACTAATAAACTGATTATCTGATGACTTTCAGTTTGAACTACTGAATTGCCTCACAACCTTCAAATCAAAGCAATAGCATTAACTGGCGGTAACAGGAATCCCTTGGATCCTGTAACACTTCTAGAAACACTTTTTTAACTTAAAACCCCAGGGAATCTTTCAGCATAGTGACATTTTGACATTTTAAAAAGCTAGGTTTTTTCATTTCCAAACATGTTAAAAGTCAGCTCAGCTTCAACTAGTCACATAGCCACGAGAAAACTAACATATAATGGAGACTGTGACTCTCAGACTTGTCAGACTTTCTGGACAATAATGAATCTTGAAAACTCTAAGATTTATTTGAAGGAAGAGTTCAGAGTTGACCGCTAAACTGACCCCTTCTATGGTCACAATACTGGAAATAAAAGCCATGCAAGATCTAATTATTTAAGCTGTTTGTCAGAGAAACATTACCTTCCTTGCTCTAAATTGGGAAATTCCCCTTCTTTCTCAAATACAACTAAGTACTCTGTAATGAACATAACTAAGGAACAGCAAAGTCAACTTTTACCTAAGAACAGCAATGAGATTGTAAAGTTCAAGGTCTTTCAACTAGTATTATAAACAAGGACATCAGTATGATCATGTTTACACCTCAGCAGTGGTACAAAATCAGAATATGCAAGAAGAAACCTTGATTGTTAGAAATGTCAGATAGTGATTTCTTCCCCTGTGGTAAATTAAGTAAAGCATTTTTTAAAATAATCTAAGGACATTTCTCTGCACTCTGTGTAATCCTTTTAGGGCTTTTGTCCCCAAATTTTTCATCTCTGTTCTCTCGATTTTGGTTTGCCTGACTTTAGTTTAGTGTGTATGTTCTATTGGTCCTGCAATATAAATTAAAATGCTATGAGCACCAGATACCTGATGGTATGAGCCAGAGCAGAGTCCACAAACCAGGTGGGAAAATGAATAATTTAATGTAGGCAATGATGAAGCCTTCCTGGACATCTTCACCTGAGAGAACAGGATGTACAGATTGATGCTTGTTTATTCATTTACTAACATGGTCAAGTGCTGCTATTAATTTTTTCTCCCTGTGAAAATGTCTATCAATTTTTCGCTTGGCCTTCCTTCCAGTCATGGGAGAAACCTGAAGTAAATGGAAATCATTTACACTCCTACTTAGACCCAACACATACTTGCCTGCATGGCCATGGATTTGTAAATGCTATTGTACATGTACAGTCTTTATCTTTTCTTTGTCCCTTACTGTTGAATCACATGGTTAACAGACTGCCCATCAAAAAAATAATAATAGAAAAATAAAAATTAAAGAATATTAAAAACCTTAAGGTCAGTCATCACAAATATGGTCACAGTTATGATGTACCTTAGGAAACATATATGTGATGTTTGTGAAGTGAAACTCTTATCTCCTCAAATTATTGAGGGCTATGCATCTGACTTCAATTGCGTCAATATTGTACAGAAGAGATCTCTTCAGGCTGTCTGTATAAAAATTCAGAATCACAAGTATGCCTGGTTATATATGCCATAAAACTGCATACCTGTACCTTAGTGAAGCACATGTTTTAATTCAGTCACTCCTAATGAACTAGCTTTATTTATAATTCTTACTTCTTGTACTGGGCAGGATAATCCAAATAAGCTGACAGCAGATACTAAAAGTTCTAAAATACAGATTCTGCAGCTTTTTGAAATATGACAACAACAAAAGCTGCTTTTTGAGGGTGGAAAACATTTTTGTAATATTTATTATAACAATTAATACTAATGTAGTCATAGTGGTGTTTTTTAAAATATACTGTTTCATACTTCTGGAAATCTTGCATCTTTTCTGTCTTCCTGTCTAGAAAGTTAATCAGCACACAGGATTTAATATTAAAGTGTCAGAATTGTATCATTGTTTCCTGGTGAAAAATTGGATGGTCACCTGCAGATGTGTAACAAAACTGATTATTCTTCTTTTCCTTTTATAATGATAAAGGTAATCTTCCAGTGCAGCAGTGGCTGTATCATTCTACTTTTTCTTGTATCCTTAGCAACAACCTGGTCCCTTATTCAGACAGTTCAGTGTAATATAAATATGTCACATCTTTTCTCTAAGGGTATGTATCAACAATTTCTATCACTTGCTATGCAAATATGCAAGTGAGCAGCTAAAGAGTTCATCAGCTCAATAGACACATGTCATTTAGGAGGCCAACTGGTGTCATAACTCCAGCACATATTCCAGAGCTATAGTTCAACAGGAAATCCATAGTAAAACTGATCTCTAGGTCCCATTTCTGATACAGACAGCTTTATTATGAACTACTGTTTATGCTCATATTTAAAATGTCAAACAGATTTTTAAAATTCCTTTTTTTTTTTTTTGTCCTGACATTTTGAAAATTACAGGGGGGAATAATTTATTAAGCTTGGGGTCAGCCACAAAAGCATGAACAAGGAAAAACTATCATAAACATCCAGCAAAATACGGGAGATTCATCTCTCACTTACTACTTTTTAACGATACAAAAAATATTAGAATCTTTTGCTGCTTCATAACCCACAGATGTCATTTTCAACAAGGAAATCACATCATTAACATGAGTGAGAAAAAGACATTTGTAGTTTATTTTATCTCAGATAAAATCTGACTGTTATTCTTTGGAAAGTTATAAAACATAATATGGAAGCTTCCAGGTTAGTGCTATAGGTGATATTTCTAGCATATGAAATCAAAATGAAAATCCATGTATTACTTTCAGAGGTAAGAGGTGAAAAGGCAAAGTTCTACCTTTATATATATATAGCCAGTTTTAGGTAAGTTTTATTATCTCTTATGTAAACATTATTTAGAACAATAGCAAAGTAATTGCATTCATTTCTTCAGCTCATAACAGTAAGACTAGGTCAAATTTACTTATCTTTGATCATGATGTTTCTTGGCATGTCTATAAGACTATATTCCTGCCCCATCTGGCAGCTACATATCACAATAATCAAGGGTACACCTCCTCAAAACAACATAATCACTGACTACTGAGTAGGGCTGCCATTTGCAGAGATATTCTTTGGCGATTTGGGAGAGAAAGCCTTGATGATTCTTTTGTCTTTCTTCCAACCTGTCAGACCTATCTTACTAAGCAGGAGCAGAATAAATACTGTAGCAGTCAGTTGTAATTCTCTGAAGTAGCTGGAGAACAATGAGGGAAACCTCCTCACCACAGAGCTTGCAATATGTTAGTATTTATTCCATTTTTGATACCAAACACAATACAGAATTCTCATATTTCAGGTTACAAATCCATCTCACATGCCTTCTCTTTTAGAAAAGTAGATAGCTTCTATTAATAACATTTGCCAACTGGCACATACAACTTGACTCATTAGTATGAGTCAAGGCTAAATTAATTAAGGATCTCTAAGAATGCCATCAGGGCAAAAGGTTACAGAACACCTGAGTTTGGTAGCAGTTGCTTCTGGTTATGTCCTGTAGAGTATGAGCTCAGAGAAGTCATGTAGTCAAATAATCGTTTGATTCCTCCAACCATTCACACTAGTTCCTCAAATAAGCTAACACAGTACACTATACATGACTTGACATCTGTGTCCCTTCATCTCTGTTAACTTGAATGACCATAAAGTCCATAGATAAAAAGAAGGAAAAGCCACAGAACTGTATTTTGGATGGGGATGGATAGGTGAGGCAGAAGCAAGCAGACCTCACATAGAAAGCCTTCTGTCTGTGGGTCAAAGGCTGTCTGTCACATGGACTGATAGCCACAGAAGTTGTCTGACCTACTCTTTCAAAACACTTCCTCTTTCTCTAGCTCTGTATCACAGCCCAATTTTGTGCCAGCTGGTGACATGACAATAGTGATGCAACCTTCCTGTGAAGAACCTGATGGGTGGTTTCTTCTTATTACTCAAAGCAGCAGCACATGGTAAAATGCTTGAGTGATGAGGTACCATTGCAGTCAGACAATTCTATTATTGCATAGTCTTCAGTAAGTAGGAAAAAAACCCCATATTAACTATCTCAGCTGATTTGTATCATTAAACAAGTTAGCATAAATGTATATTTCATGTTGCCATAATGGAAAACATACAAAAAACTTTTCACAAGAAAAGTAAATCCAGAAAATTAATACATTACTGAAAGAGACAGACAGGTTTAAAAGAAACCTTTCAGACTCTGTTTAAGTTCATTATATTTAAAAGAAGTCAAATGAGCAGTCTAACTGTCTCTCTTTTCTAGATAACGCTGAGAAACTCGCATGATTTATTGAGTATAACTGACCAAGATGGTAGAAAAAAATGCATGAATCTTGAGAGCAAGGGTAGAACACAAGTATTTCTGAATGTTCTTTTTTCATAGAATATTGAATGCACATCACCTTCTCAGACAGAAGCCACACTGCAACATCACAAAATATAAATGCTTTGTGTTTTTAGATAGTTCTCTTTTTTTTCCCATCTACTGAAATGTTTTTTTACAAAATACAGGCAAGCTATGTAGTCCCAGTGCTTTTTTTTATGTAATTACATTCAGGATAGTATACTGATGGCTATCCCCTAGAGACTAAATTTAAGGAAGAAACATTTCAGTCATGCTATTCATTACAGCTGTGTTTTTGTTGCACTCTTAACTGAGACAGAAGAGAAAAGCAGCCTCCAGAGTCTTGTTTCATACCATGACATACCACAACAGATCTTGCCACCTTAGGATTATGTGCTAGAAGGGGCAATAGCAAACTACAAACAAAACTAACTACAATGGCAGTGCATTACATTAGACCATTAAAATAATTTTAGAGTTAAAATTATTACAATTATTACATATCTTTTATATATTGCAATTGACTTAGAATTCAACAGTCTTGTCTGTAGTCCAGAAATAATCAGGTAAGAACAAAAGAATATCTGACAGTCAAACAAGTTGAATGGGTGCCATGAACAACAACTTAGGAGAAGTCTGTACATGAACAGATCTATGTATGCCAGTGCATGACTGCACTATATAGTCTTTCAAGTCAAGTATTAAAGGATGAACAAGTGATCCACACCCTCCTGCTGATGTAAGTTGTAAACAATTTTTTGTGCTAAATACACATGCCTGTTGTGATGAGAAATCTGGGGAAGTGCCTCATATTGTTTATTCACATTTCACAACCCACAGGGATCTCTAAAACTTTTCATCATAGCTTCTTATTATTATTTCTTATATGGTAACACATTGCTGTTGGAGCATCAGAAAGGATTAGCTTACATGTAAAGAGTTAGATACCCGCACTTGACTTTTTGGAGAATTAACAATCAGCTCTAAGAGATCTGTTTTAAGCTTCCTAGGGATAAGAAAAAATGTCTCATGGTTGTAAAGATAATAAGAATAGCTAGTGTATTAATATGATCAGTGTCTAACATTGTGGAAGGGCTAAAGCTCCCCCTTTTATCCATACCTGGACAGATTTTGTCCTTCTGGCTTATATCCACAAATTCTTGAGTCCCCCAAGATCTCATTATGAGCATTACAGTTTCAACACAAGGATTCTGCTACCAAAAGGGATAAACTGTGAGAGAGAAAGCCCTTGTTTAAAACAGACCATCAGGAATTCACAAAGAAACATTAGAAATTAACAGGAGCTAGATCCATGATGAATTTGTGGGTCAGGTAACACTGGAACTTATTGTTGTTGGGGATTAATTCACTTTTTGTAGAGTTTACTGAAGAATATTCTGAATGGGAGTGTTGTTCTAATATTTCCTCAAGGAATCAAATGTATTGTGAAATATTTCAAAGGATCAATTAATAGCGAGGGAACAAAGTATGCGATTCATAGAACCAGCAGCAGTACAAGATATATTTACCTAGTGAAGACAGCAGAAAGAAAATTTTAACCATAATGAATTATTGTTAGTTATGCATTGTCTGCTATGGTAGCTATGTGTTACAAGCAAGACTACTGATACGTATGATGTGCTGTAGGCAGACTTCCTGAAAGTGTTGTATTTTTTTGTAGAATTTTAAGACAAATAATGCTATTTGTGAAACATCATGAAAGATGATTTTTCATGCATGCAGGATGAAATGGCCAAGTATAAAGTGAACTGGAAATTAGTTAAATAAGTCATGGCAAGGAAGAACAGAACGTAACCAGCACATTCTGGAAGAATCAGGAAGTACCTCCAAGGAGTACCTATCAGGGCCTGATATTACTGATGGCCTCTGGCAAAACCTGGCCATAAAACCACCAGTGGTAGCAATCGGGGGGACATTGATATGCAGATGTCCAACATCACATAGAAGAAACATGCCCATATAGAGGAACTGTAACATACAGGAGCTGTTGCCCAAGCTTGGTATAGAGACTGGTCAGACGGATTATCACATTCCCTGAAGCTCAGTAACTCCACCTAGTCAGAGGTGCAAGTTAGACCTTGTATCACCTTATATCACCTAGTCAGATGTGCACCACTGGGACAGGTTTAAGTGTAAACATACGTGTGTATGTGTGAATATGAAGGAGAGGACCTCTTTGATGTCACCTTTCAATCACTTGATCAGCCTAATAAACCAAATTAAACAGTGTTAGGACACATCCAGAAGAAAAAGTGCTTACAAATTATTGTGCTAGCTAAGCTCAAAATACTAAATCTTCATTGCATCCTACTCTACCTCTGATCCATAATAAGATCTGTGTTTATGCAGTGACTCAAGCATTTTCCAGAAAATTCACATCGTATAGAGGTATGAGAAGAATGGACAAAAAAATTGTTACAAGACAAGTTGAGGTCTAAAAAATCAGGGGGCATTAATTGGTTTCTATTCACAGCAATGAGTAAAAGTAACCATCAACTTCTATTAGTTTATAAGGGAAATGAGAAATAGCATTCTAAAGCTGCCACACATTCTCCACAGTCCATACTTTGAAACTGAAGTGACAGCTTTTGTTGCATGAGGAGGCACCTCCTCTCCAGGTGCAAACACTGTCTATAATGCTTATAATGTGCAGACATTTTTATAGCATACAAAATCCTAAATTAAATATAAAAATGCATTTTGCTAGTTCCGGGAAGTTTAGCACCCATGGCAATTTCCTGTGATTTCAATGATTGCTTCATTTCATTTCCCCACTAAAAAATAAAACTGATAACTTAATCTTACTGGAAAAAAAAAAAAAAAGTCTCACAAATTGTCATTAGTTGTTTGACTCCATACATACAGATACTGAAAAGGAAAGAACAACCGATAACTTTCATTCTGACGAAAAAAAGTCTAAACTAAAAGACTGACTTCTTTTTTTCTTTAGCCTTCTCAACCTGAAGTTGAGATTTACTCTTTTTTCATTATGACTTTGCATTATGGCACAACATTTAGAAACATTCTCTCCTCAAGCATCCATGGAGAAATCTTACTGTTGTCAATGAGCTGTGAAAGATGCATATAACATCAGAAAAAGAACTTGAGATTTCCCTTCCACATTTTGTTTAAAAAGACAGCTTATTTTGCTTTTGTGGTTTGTGATGCTGCCTATAAGACTGGATAATGACCTTCCACTGCACACCATTCAAAATGCCATTTGTGCCTGCCTTAAAGCTGTAAGGTCAGCAGAACCAATAAAGAACTAGAAGTACAGTAATACCTGATGACTAAACTGTTCCCTGAAGCTAAAACAGACAAGTAATATGGATTTAATCTCTCAATAAAAACAGATAGATCATGGTCATGACTAATGAGTGTCTCAAACTAAGAAATAGTAAAGCATAATCATCACGCAAATGTCTACTTTGAGTGAGAGCCATATTAGCTCTAAATATTAGTTCTTTGAAAACAAATGGGAGAGGAAAATATCACTGCTTTGGAAAAAAATTATGTAGCTTGGGGAATACATGGCCTCTGACTGTTTGAATACAGTCTTTGTTTTTCCAAGTTGAAAGGTGACGTGCTTGCTCTAGGTTTTGAAGTTACATAGTACCTGCTGACATCAGTGGAAGTCAACAAAAAGATTGTTTCTTATTTTTTAGTAGAAATTAACAATTCCTCTGGAAAAGTATAAGTCAATTAGGGACATATATGACCTCTGTTCATCTGATTTTTTTTTATTTTATCTTATTTTATTTTAATTGAACACATAAAGATCCGGATTCAGCAAATCATGCTCTTAGTACTAATCTTTGTACTAACCCATCTACCATGGATAACTTCACCTGACCTAATATTGTTATCTATGTTTGCATTCACACTGGCTGTGTCAGGTTTTTTTGCAGTTAACTGAGCAAGACAGGGGCAGCAATAAGGTGATTCCTCCTATTTCTCGTAAACCTTTGCATCAGGCTGTAATGATTTCTATCCTATAGATGCCTCCTTCTCTCCATTAGGTATTGAGGGAACCCAGGCAACCAGATCAGAGTGACTTAGGTCTTGTGAGCTCATTACCATTTAGTAATGAGAGTCCAGAGGAGGGCAACAAAGATAACTGGGGGGTTGGAGCATCTCTCTGTGAGGAAAGGCTGAGAGAGCTGGGACTCTTAAACCTGGAGAAGAGAAGGCTGAGGGGAGACCTTATAAAATGTCCACAAGTATCTGAAGGGTGGGTGCAAGGAAGATGGAGCCAGATTCTTCTCAGTAGTTCCCAGTGACAGGACAAGGGGCTACGGGCACAAGCTAGAACATAGAAAGTTCCATTTAAACATAAGAAAAAACATCTTTAGTGTGAGGGTGACAAGTCAGTGGAACAGGCTGCCCAGGGAGGTTGTGGAGCCCTCCCCTTCTCTGGAGATAATAAAAACCCACCTGGATGCAGTTCTGTGTAATGTGCTCTAGGTAATTCTGTTTTAGGGAAAGAGTTGGACTAGATGATCTTTAGTGGTGCCTTCCAACTCTGATAATTCTGTGATAAGAGATGTCACACAGTATGAGTCCAGAAATAAATTTTCTGGATCAGGCTTATCTCCTCTACCCCTGCCCATCATTTTGCACTGTCATTGCCTCCTTTCAAACACTATAATAATGGCTGCTGTCTGCATTTCCTCTTTTATCCATTAGAGTTCCAGTCAAGCTTGAAGATTAAAATAGGCTTGGATCTCAGATTCATTTATATCTAAAAGAAAAATCAATTCTAAGAACAACTAACTTATCCCTGTCTCTTATTCCTCCCCCCATCCACCTATTCCTTTAGGCTTTATCTCATTTAAAAAAACAAGTGTTCTTGCTATCTGTAAATATTGAACAGAATATAGACATGTATGTCTTTCTTTGTTAGAAGAATATACTGTTGGTATTTTTGGAGGAAATTAAATAAATTATGTTCTTGCAAATTACACAGAATTTCAAAAGGACAGGAATAACTGTGCTTTTAAAATGCCTGAACAACTATATATTCAGCAAAAGAACCCCACCCAGATATTTAATCAAAATACTAAAAATTAAGTCATGACCAAAAAATCTTTTTTTTTTCTGAAATAGTGAAGCAGCAGTAAGATTCCAATCCAATCTTAAAAATCTTTCCAAGCTATTCTGTCCAAGGATCCCAATTAGTCTTATATGAAAGATCTACATTTGTATTAATTCATAAGGGGTAATTGTAAGAAAGTACTTTTTAAAGTTCAACATAGACAAAATAGTCTAGGGTCAATTCCATAAGTGCAGAGTGGAGTGACTTAGATCACAGTGTATACCACTATGTTATACCAGGTTTTTTACTTTATATGTCAAATGTTGAGCTTGATAAACCAAGCATCTCTGACTGTAAATTACTAAAGAATACATTACTGCACTGTCTTTCCATTTCTTATTGTTCCCAGGCTATTTTTTGTGGTTTCCTGAACTGCTTTTCTGCTAACCAATACTATTTTTTTGTTATTGTTATAACATTAAATTGTTTTATAGGTAGATATTACAGCCCTTTACATTACTTTCAGTTCTTGAAAATTATACATACTGTCTTTTGCCCATATGAGACAAGGCTTCACATATCAACGATTCACTATTACTTCATATAAATTATTGAAGTTATTATTTTAAACAAATTAATGTAAAATTATGTTGTATGAATGGTCTTGAAACTCCTAAATTATGAAATAAGATAATGACACCTGAGAAAAAGAACAATAAAGACAACTCTGTGCTGTTGCAGGGCTGCATTGACAAGGCCATCACCATCAGAGACAAAGAAGTCAATATCCCACTTTGTTCAGCACTTGTCAGACCACACCTGGATTATTGCATCTATTTTGGGTGTTCCCTCTACAAAAAGGAGGCAGACAGGCTGGAGAGGGTTCAGAGAAGAGCCATGAGGATGATCAGAGGACCAGAGCACCTGACATACAAGGAGAGTCTGAGAAAACTACTTCTGTTCAGCCTTGAGAAGAGAAGGCTTCTGGGAGACCTTATTAAGATGTTTCAGTACTTAAAGGGTAGCTAGAAAGAAGATAGAAACTCCCTATTTACAAGGAGTCACATGGACAAGACAAGGAGCAATGGGCACAAGTTGCTCCTGGTGAGATTCTGTTCGAACACAGGAGGAAAATTTTTCACTATGAGGACAGCCAGAGACTGGAATGGTCTCCCAAGGGAAGTGGTGGATTCCCCCACTTAGAAAGTTCTAAGTCTCAGCTTGAAAGGAAGTTGAGACATCTCATATAAACAATAATATTAGAAGGGTTGGACCAGATGATCATTGATGTCCCCTCCAACCTGACATTCCATGATTAAAAGATTTTAACAATAAATATAGGTCCTTATATGGTTTACACAGTAAAAAATCAGATGTGTTTTATGGTTCTGTACACTCTCCCTAATGAACAATTAAGGATTTTGTATAAAGTAATTCTCAAATTAGAACAGTTAAGGATGGAAACAAGACGTAATTTTGAGAAAAGAATTAAGAGACAAGAAATTCTAACTGTGCCTCTTAGTTTTAGCTTCTTGACCAAGCAGCTGCATCAAAAGAAGCATGGCCAGCAGATTGAGAGGGGCGATTCTGCTACTTTGCTCTAGTTAGGCCTCACCTGGAGTATTGCATTCAGTTCTGGAGCCCTCAACATAGGAAGGACACAGACCTCTCTCAGTCTCCATCCAGAGATCACATGTCCCAGGTCCCTGAGCATCTTTGTCACACTCTACTGGACCTTCTCCCATTACTCTGCAACTGTTTTGAACAGGGTAACCATAATATTCGGTCTCATCAACTGCCTTAGGAATAGTAATTTCTCTCCACCTACTGGGCACACTCCTCCTAATGTAGCCCAATGTACAAAGTGTGACTTATTTGGGCCAAGAGCACACTTACAGCTTAAATTCAGCTTGGCGTTACTTGTGATTCTGATTTCTGCTACTACGCAGCCACTTGGTACTCTGCCTGTCATATGTGCAGAGTTACTCCAACCCAGAAAGAGAACTCTGCACTTCCTTCCACTGAATTTTATAAGCTTTCTATTAATCCAAAATTCAAGTTTATTAAGGACTTTCTGGAGTGCAGCTTTGCCATTCGGTATGTAGGCATCTCCCAGCTGGTAAAATTCACAGAATTTCTCAGTGTGTATTTTATTGCATCATCCAGATGAAGACAGCAAACAATGCTGGCTTCAGTATTGGCTTCTAGAGTACTCTCCTTGCTGACTGCCAACCAGGTACCAAGCCAATGATTTCAGTGTCCTGCCAATTTTCAACCCATCCAGCAGCTGACTCATCGAGACATATTTTCTCAGATTTCAAATTATAATACTGTGGGTGTTGCTGTCACAAGCCTTACTAAAACCGAGTATTTTTAGAAGTTTTGATGTAACTTGTAAATTTTTTTTTTTTTTATTAAATGCTCATCTGGAACTGAACATTGCTTTCTTTGGTTTTGAGATGCCACAGACAAGTGTTTAAAGACATTAGTCAGAATATGGGCAGAACTGAGTATGTGCTGGTTGATCAACAGAATGTGAAGAGAGTTAACAGCTAGCAGCAGCTGTCAATAATATAGACAAGGTACCATAGTGCTGCAATGAGACAACAGCTGGGATTCTGAAGCATCTAGATGATGGATACCTAACTGGTGATATGCTCGTTATTGAGCACACTACAATTACTGCAGAAGGATTTTCAGCTTGCTTTTAATATGCTGTATGATTAAAACTAAAACTGTTGTTTGTCTACTCTAACCTAGGCTAGCTGAAGGAACATATTATGGTATTTAGAAACAACATTGTCCTGCCTTACATATTTTAATATTGATTTACCAGCTATTTCTCATCTAAATTGAGTACATAGTGATGTTACTTCTACTGGTTGCCTGAGATATTTCTACCAGGTTCATGTCATCAGCTAGCTTTTGTTATTTCTTTGGTTAAGGTAATTTCACCTTGCATTTCACCATTTCATTGGATGAAATATATTTAAACCAAACAAGATTAATGAAAACACTTCAATTATTAAAATTTGGTTTTACCTACCTTGCTTGCTGGACATGATCTGGGTTGAGTCAGATTCCCAGGAAATGAGTGTTCTCAAAAGGTCAGGATCATCTTCTTTCTATCAGCCTGCAGAAGAAAAACTGAAATTGGTGTTTATTAGGCTTCTCCTTGACAAAACACTCAGTCAAACCTGCTAACACAGTGAATATTTCATCAACATCTATAATACACAGGATTTCATCGTTTTCATTAGATACCAGGGATACAAACTCCTTTTTCCTCAGACAGCAAAAGAGGCACGGTACTCTACTTTTTGTCCTCTACTGTAAAATAGAGCATTTATTCAGAAGCTGGAAGAGCTGTCTTGAAATTTCTTGTGTCTGGATATAAATCTTTCTCTTAGAAATGTAACTTGAGGAAAGGTTCGTACATTATACTTATGATATTCTTAACACATTAGCACAGTATCTTTGTGAATACCATGTCCACATGAACCTGACATTCCCAAAGAAATGTACAGGGAGTAAGAGCAACTAACCTGTGAGTTAAACCTCAGGGCATAAGAAGGCATTTAAAATTGAGGCTACTCTTTTCAGGAGTGCAGCACCAGCACAGATGGAGACTATGGTAGCAGAAGACTGCAATGTTGCCCTACACACTCTTTAAAGTCTGATTGCAAGATCTCTGATCTGTACAGAATGATGAGGCCTGAACTTCTCCTGCTTGTACTGTTAACTACCTTACCTTCTAAGTTCCTATTGCCTCAGCTTCTCAAATACAAATTAGAGACCAGGAAAGAAAGAGAAAATGCATGCAGCTTTTAAATGAGGTTTTGTTGATATCATTCCATGAGAAAAGTTTCTGGAGAAAAATTAGATTGGATCAAAGCTTATATGACAGCCTCATAAACCAAGAAAATTCACTGTGTGGTTTTCTCGGGATTATAGCACTTCATTTCTACGTTTCACCTATTGACCTCTTCATTCATTTGTCAGTGACATTTCATTATGCAATGCACATGTGATTTGCAACTAGAAAGTCAGTTTCAAGAATTTGCATCTCCTTTCCACATAGGGCATTAAGTGATTTTTAAAAAAATAAAATCTAAAAAGAAATCAGGAAATTACTGTCTGCAAACAGGAAAAAGGTATAAATAGATGAGTTTCAAAGAGGTTTTGTGTTTGGTGGTTATATATTCATTTGCAAAAGGAATTGTGAAGGAGCATGAATCTAAAGCTTTAGCTCTAATTCCCTGTCTGGTGAATTAGACACAGACAAATAGAACAAATGACCCTCGCACAGTTGGTTCTTGGTAGCACACTAATTCAGCAAGTCTTTAGGCCATCACGTTTCAGCTCTCCTGAAGTCTGTGTTTGTAATTCTGCTGTTAATTTTGCTCACTCAGTCTCCATATCTTAAGCTCTACTATTTCAAAGCAGCTAAAGCTAAGTCTTCTGTGACCTTTAAACTCCCAAACAATTCTGCCTGAAAGTAAAAGATTCAGTAGACCATCTTCCCTAGTTAGTTTGCCCACCAAAAACTGGTATTAAATACACTCCAGGAATCTCCTGGAATGATTCTACCCGGTAGATATTGAAGTAGCTTGTGTTGGAGTAGCTCGTTAGAATCAGGGTCTGCACTTATGAGATTTCTTCCAGTATGCAAAGAAAGCTTCATTTGCTTCTTGCTATCAGGTAGCAGACACTCATAATGAAGTTACTCTTGCTTTCTCTTTGATGCTCCTTTACCCACGAAGGTACAAATTTGAGCTGCTTTGAGCTTTGTGACTTTGCGTAAACAGCAACCCCTCCTTTTTGCCTCCATCCTGATCTTTTCTACCTAAAGACTCCATGTACATTCATCACAACACTCTATTCAAGCTAACTGTCTCACTGTGTCTGTCATAGTTTAACCCCAGCTGGCAACTGAGCACCACAGATGCTTGCTCTCTCCCCTATAGGAGGTGGGGGAGAGAATAGGAAGAGTAAAAGTGAGAAAATGTGTGGGTTGAAATGAAGACAGCTTAACAGTTAAAGCAAAAGCTTCATGTACAAGCAAAGCAAAACAAGGAATTCATTCAGTACTTCTCATTGGCAGGCAGATGTCTACCCATCTCAAGGAAAGCAAGGAGGACAAAACACCATAAATCCCAATTTTCCCCCCACTTCCTTCTTCCTCCAGCTTTTTGTACTGAGCATGACATCCTATGGTATGGAATTTCCCTTTGGTCGGTTTGGATCAGCTATTCTGGCTACCCTCCTTCCCAGTCTCTTCTGCCCCTGCACACTAGCAAAGCATGGAAAGTTGAAAAGTCCTTGATTTCTTGGCAATAACTAAAAATATCAGTATATTATCAAAATTCTTTTTACATCAAATCCCATACAAAATCTTAAACTACTAACAAGAAAATCAGTTCTTTCTCAGCCGAAACCAGGACTATGTCTCTGTGATCCCAATGGGATCATTGCTCTGTCACTGCACCTGGACTTTTCCTACGTGTTTCCCATGCTATGTGAATTGATGTACAAGTGTCTGGAGTATGCCTTCAATAACACTGCTTTCTGAGGAGGAATATGAGAGCCTCTATCCTGTCTCCAGACACTTCCTTACTGCCTCTTGTGCCTCCCTACCCTTCTCTTTAGAATTTGGTCACCATTCAGCAGCAAACCTAGACTGATTAAAGCCTTCCCCACTTGTTGGCAAAGATGATTTTGTGCTCCCAGCTTAGTCCATCTGTCCCCTGTTGTTTTCATTCTTCAAAGTGAATCAACTAGTTATCAAAGACAAAGCATTGCACATTAGATAAGATGTGCAACTAGGCATTTACCTACCAGATGCCTTTCTGCTCCACTCAGAATCAAGAATGTGAAGTGCAGGAATAAAGACAATGAATTTTTTCAGCATAACATGTTGTTTTCCCTGTGTTTTTCATTTGTCACCACAACCTGCCTAGTTTGTCTTAGTTCTATTTTCCACTGTGTTTTGTGCTTTCAGTGCAGCCTCAAAAGTGCCTCTTAATTTTTGTCTGTTTGTAAATTTTTTATGGCAAACACACTAGTGGGAAGATGTATGGTTTTTTTCAAAAATAAAAAATTAATAAGTTAGATATTTCAGAGCTGTGATCTGTACTGAAAAGTAACTCCACAGGATTTTGAGAAAGGAAAATAGTCATACCATGATTGTTAATTATATAGCATTAGTGAATCGAAAGTTGCCTGTCTTTCAGAAAAAAAGGTAGAATCCAATGAATTTTCTTAGTCTGCCCTGAAAACATCTAAACAGCACATTTTAAAACCAGAAATCTTTCTAAGAAGCTGTTCTTTGTTACTGCTTCTGTGAAAGCCTGATATATAACATCAAGAAACGGGTACACCTTAGAATGTGGGGGCTTTTGTTGTTTTTAGTTAGTTAGTTAGTTTTTAAGTTTGTTTATTTGTTTGTTTTTTCCTGAGACTCTTGTTGGTCTCAGTTGCTAAGCAAATCTTTACTCTCTGATTAATTGCACAAGGAAGTCGTGTGCTTAATCTTCAAAGAGGTGTAAGCATGACTCAGCAACCAGCCTTTCACCACACTGTTCCCAAGAAAACACTGGTCCCCAGACTTTTTGAAATTTAAATAACTTTTGAATACCAGTACCTGATGTTACGGTCTGAGGTAACATTAAAATTTATTTTTTGTTTTGGATACACAAAACAAAGTCCAACCGTAGAAAGGTCGAGTGCAAGCAGATTTTGTTTGACAATTAACACAGGCAAAAATTTAGAGCCAGGTAAAAGAGGGAGAGAGGAAAAGAAGGTATAAGACAGAGAGGGAAAAGTGGTAAATAATTGATAAGAAAGAAAGAGAGAAAAAGTGTAGGAAAGGTTAAGAAAGTGGGAAGAATGAGAGAGAAAAGTGTAGAAAAGGGTAAGAAAGTGGGAAGAATGAGAGAGAGAGAAAGAGAGTCATGACCAGGGGGTCCAGATGTCCATCGAGTTTCTTCAGGATGGTGCTGATTCTGGACAGGGTCAGGTGCAGAAATGGCGGTGGGTCGAGAGACAACAAACCCAAGCATGGACAGCCAAATTTATACCACTGAGTTCCTTTTGTTTCAAAGGGGAACTTGTCAATCAGACAGGTTCGGGAGACAGGCCCCCTGGAGAGGAGCAGAAGTGTGTAGTCTTCCACCTACTCATCAATTCTTAGCTTCTTCCAGATGCCATTCCTCCTTTGTTCCAGCCATTTTAGCCAGGTACATAATCCTGCCTCCAGGGGCATCATTGAAGCTTGGTGTTCAGGAAAGGGGGGTAGTCTCCTTCCAGTCATCAGGCCTTACCTTCTTCCTGGACACCCTTAGTCAAGTACTTCGAAAATACCATCAAGGGGACTTAGTCATGCCTGGAGGAACCATCAGGCATTGCAGGCTGGTGTTCAGAGGAGGTGTCTCCACCCAGAAGATCTTATCACATCCCAAGGTGTCACCCTCTGCTCACAATTCTGGTCAGACAAGTTCCCCCACACTAGCCAGGGCTATTTATTTTAAAATTGCTCCTTTGAGACAAATTCAAACTAGTGAGGCCAGAACCACACACCCTACATTTTCTAAGTTTTAATATATATAAATCATAAGCCATTTATCAATTCTGGAAATTATGAAAAACCCTTAAACTGCATTTACACAATGTAGAGGGCATTCTGCATACACAGGCACTTACATTTTTATTGTACATTGCCCAAATTAAATCTAAACTCACATGCATTAATAGCACATGAAATACATGCACATAAAGACTATAACAAAGTATTAAGTGCAGGACACTTGGAAAAGTCACTCTATTTACTGCCAGTATGGCTTCAGCTGGAGCACTTTGTTGTATGCCACATAGTACCTAAGAAAGGAGTGATTCATCTGGAAAATAAAGAAGTGTATCTTGGATGATCAGAGTCTTCAGAAAAATCACATAGGAGGGAAAACAGAACTGTATTGATACAATTGAGAGAAGGCTGACAGAGTCAGGAAAACAGGCTTAAAATATTAAAAAATTTTCCTCACAGAGCAGTAGAAGTTTCTCCAATGGCCTTGTGAAACAGACAAGAAGTACTAACCACAGAAAGGGACAGTTCCTGAAGTATCAAGAGAAGTTTCTCAGAGGTAAGACAGTGAAGCACTTCGACATATTGCCTAAGGTTGAAAACTATCATAACTGGAAGACTTTTGAAAGAACTTTTTGCTTACACAAATATCTACCAGGAACAACTTAAACAGAATTTATCTTGCTTTGGAGCCAGGAAATGCTAAAATCTATCTCCTGAGGTCCCTTCCAGTTCTCTTTAGCAAGATGAGCTACTTCCATCACTACCATTAAGAAAACAAAGAACAAATCAAATCAATAAACAAGCACAAAGCAGTCTATTTTATTAAAAACAAAACAAACAAATGAATAAACAACCAATCTTCTTTTTACTATGCAGCTGGTCAAATCCTGCCACAACTAACCAGAGAGGTTGTGGACTCCCTCTCTGTGGAGGTACTTTGAACCTGACTGAGCAGGATGCTCTAGATGAACCTATTTTGAGCTGGGGTTTGGACTCAACACTCTCATAGCCCCCTTCAGATCTCATTCATTATGTATGTGACATGCAATCAAATATTTGAAATATATTTAAACCAGTGATTCACATCTTTTACTCAGGCTTTTACCAAGGCCTTGATTCAGCTTCTTTGCATTTAGTGATCTTAAAAGTTATTTATTGTAGCTTTTATTATAATTCAGGCTGTCTTTTTTCGTAGAGAAATCACATCAAGAGAAGTGTTGGACAGTCTCACAAATCACTTCTCATCTGGGTCAGCAGGGACAAAACCTAAGCAGCTGGTTATTCAACAACAAATTTGAGAATAAAATGTCTCTTTGATGTAGATAAATATTCATCTGAGCTGCTATCAGGTAAAACAAGAACTGTGCTACAGAAGAGTTTTCCCCAAAAATCCCACATCTTTGTATGTTCTATCATAGAGATTCTTGTAACCATTACATTTCTCTTTATGATTCTTTCAAACAAACAGATACTGAAATCTGAACATAGGCTGTCATTACAGTGAAATATCTGCTGATTACCAATGCAGATTAAATTAAGCACTTGTCTTTAAACACTAGTAAATCAAACAATCATAAATATGTCATTTTGCCAAGCTGTAAATACAAAAATTAAGATTTTAGCAATGTAACTCTTAAATTTTAAGACATGCTGAATATTAACATGGTGATATTTGGAAAGGCTGGAATACAATTATAATTTTCATGTAAGCATTAAAATAACTCACAATAGAGGGGAAGCTTATAAACAGGAAAACATTTAAATTCAAGCTAAGCCCTAAACTTCATTAAAATATAGACAGCCCTGATATAACACAGCACAGTTTTAGAGTTCTGGATGAGAAGTTAGAAATCAAGCAATTGCTTCTGTTCCAATAGAAAATGAGGTTTTTTAACTACCCATGGGTGAGGGTATGGACTGCCTGAGAAAAGTTTCTGCAGAGACATGAATATTGTGCCTTTCATGTACAGCAGTGCTTTAAAAAAGAGAGAAAATGCCTAAAAGACCTTAAAATGTCAAAAAACACATCTTCTCATGAAAGCCCACAAAAGATCAAACTCTCAGCAGACAGAAAGAAAGGGGTATGATCTGATTAATATTGCTGGATATGGAGACAAGATGAACCAAAGCCCAAAACTTCAGACTAAATAATATTAGGGAAATAGGCATAACATTTCAACAAGCAGAATAATTAATGGTTGGAGCAATTTAAGAAAACTAGCATAGGTTTTCCATCCTTGACACATTTAGGTTAAGCCCAGACATTGTTCTGAAGGTACACTCATGTTTGCACAGCAATCAATTAAAGAAAGACTCTCAGCCTACAGGGTGGAGACAGGCAAAATAACTACAAGGGTACAGTCTGGCTTCACAATCAATGAATGTGTAAACTCTCATGCCTTTTATTGGAAGCTGAGAGTATTTAGCATCTTACCAGAAGCTCAGGTCTAATCGGCTTTTTGGCAGAGAATATGTTCAGGGTTTCTTAACACATGACTTTGGATCATGAAGGTGAAAACACAGGCTCAGTACAGTTATTACTAAAATAATTAGTTATATTCTGTTGACAGTACTGAGTGTCCAGTTATTAAAATTTTCCATAGCTCATAAATTGCATTCATTTCAATACTTGGCACAAAAATTGGAAGCCATATGTAAGAAAACCCACACAAATAACATGAAAGAATACATAAATTAAAATAAATAAGAAAAACTAAATGAGAATTTGAACTATTTCCAGGTTGCCAAGAGAGTATTGTTATATTGTATTTTTATATTATGTAAATTATACTATTTTAGGAGCATAAACAAAACTGTTTTGCAGGTGGACTGCTCATAGCACTTCCTCTTCATTCCTAGGTTTCTTCCTCAATGAATTTTTTACATTAAGTTTCCCTCATTCGGGCTCATCTACTTGAAGTGCCTTGTGATATATCTACCATTTTTAAACCAGATCCCAGATACTTCTATCTTCTTCTACTTAAGCAAAATAGGAAAGATGATGTTTCTGACTGGTCCTGTCCTGTCATGAACTTGCTCCATTTTATACTATTGTTTCTCTCAGATACTTCCTTTCAAGGCATCTAGAGGTCTATCTATGACTATGGTGGATTTCCAGACTTCATTTCCATAAATTGACAGGGAAAAATAATTTAGTTGAAGACCTTCATGGGTTCTAGATTTTTCAGTTATTAACTCCTTGTTTACTCTTTTGAAAACACAGCTTTTATGCCTCTTCTTCTGGGCATCCCTACTTAACCATATGATACTACTAACTGTACAAATGGACTTTCATTGTGCCCTTTTGTCATCTTTGTGATAGGATCTGATATGAGTTTTTATTGGAGGTTTTTAAAATTTTTTCCATTATTGATCATTTGTCCTATCTTAAGAGGGATGAGAAGATTCTGTAGTCTTTATTTACATGTGGGCTGAACTACCATGAAGAAGAGTTGAGTTTTTGCTAATGATATGCAATTTGCTTTTTCTTCACCTCACTTTTTTTTTTATTTTAATTTTTTTTAACATAGCAAAATCAGTGATAATTCTAAAGAGGTAAGGGGATACATAAATATTGGTTTTCTTATGCTCACATAAGAAATTCTTATTCTTATGCTCAAATTATTTATACAGAATCTCTCCCAATTTTACCATTAAAATAATTAGCTTTTATGAAAAACAAGTAGAAAAGCAGTTGATGAAAAAAGTGGGTTTTCAGAAGCCATAAATCACAGCAAAAGCTCTGAACAAAATTATTGTCTGACCTCTAATTATAGCAATCCAAAGACAATGTACTGAAGTAAACCTCCCTGCCAAATTGTGAGTCAAACTCATCACACTACTGCTGAAATAATTCTTTGCACAGTGCCACTAAGCATAACATTGTTCTTTTAGCACCCACACACTGCTACTAAGAAAGCACATGTACTGTACTTAGAATCATCCAGTAGGACAGATGATGAGAAAGTGTTCAGCTCTGCTAGTTAGGTATTACAAATACACCTGATAAGAATATAAATATAAGTTTTCTTTCTCTGCATTTGCAGTGAATCTTCATGAGTCCTCTAACACAGGACAGAATAAAAAGCCAAAAGTGGTAAAGTTACATTGCAGATTTCTCAGCCATTGAAGGGCAGGGGACAGTTTCTGGTGTTAAATAGACTATCTGCAAGGATGCTGATTCAAAGTGCAAATTAACTCAGAGTGGGAATCCACAGAGAGAAATTGCTGTTATTTTCTCACTACTTACAAAAAGACCTAATGCCAGTAATGCAGCTAAGTATTTGAAGAAATGCTAATTCTGGAAAAGGGACAGATTTTGGTTTCACATACAGGCACAAGATTCTGGAAGTTATGTTTTAATGCCCAAGATAGGAAATTTCTCTAAAGAAATTATGAAATTATGAGGACATAAATGACAAGTCTACCATAAATAGTTATGGAGAAGACACTTCAATATCTTGCTCTTATGGTTGTCTGAAAATAATGACAAATCTTTCTTCCACTTACTGAGATGAGACGAAAATATCCTCCATCTGCCCTTTTGATTGTTCCACTAAAACACAAGTCTATCTGTTCAGGTTCTGAGACCTGCTGTCCATGTACTAGATGGTTGTATCTTACCCTGTGAACATTATATGCTCTCTTAAAGTTAGTCACCACAGTGAATATACAGAGATGACAGAGCGGTGTCAAATGCCATTGTATGGATCCGTGGTGAAGTTATAGCAAACCTTTAAATCCCTTCCTCCATGGCTGTTTCACAGACTGTGGTGGCTACACTGTGACTAGAACTAATTATTTTAAAACCAGTTTAATTTACAGGAACAGTATTTCACTGCTTACAATGTGAGCACACCTACTGTTAAAATATTCTCTGCAGAATTACATCTTTTACTGACCACTTTCACACTTCTCAGTATGGGATAATAACAGAGAGCAGAAAATCTGTATTGTGTAATAAATTGAGGCATATGCTGTTGGCTTAGAGAAAGTATTACTATACTAGAGAGTCTAAGGGTAAGGTACTCCAGGATATATTTGATAACACAGCTATCTATGAGAATCTCTATAGTTAAATTCTGTAATATAAGTAAGTTCAGCATGCAGATAAGGCAGTCACCATGTTTCACCTGTAGAGAAGAAACCAGTGTTCTGCTCATATACTGGGTGACACTGTAGTATTTGTTAAATATTTGCAGAGATACGAAATTATTTTTATTTCTGCTGAATATTTTCAAGGAATCAAAACACTGGGCTCTCTTAAAACAGTTAGTTATTTTTTAGGAAAAAATTTAGAAATACTCATGATGCTTCCATGCGGAAAGTCCATTCTGATGAGGATTCACGATGATGGTATCTGGCTTAAGTTGCTTACTACTCGATGGATGCTGGACAAAACACTCCCCACCACTTGAAATTCTAAATTTCCCATCTGCCAGTTACCTTCCACCACTTTTTTCTCACAAGGATTGAGTTTCAGTGTTACTGAAACTGACCTTGGAAAACCACATTCTTGAGCAGTTGGCCTTGAAAAGGCCTCCATCCCCTGGAATGTGGAGTTTTTCTGGTTACTTTTTGTAAAGGACTGTTATCCAGCCTGTCATATTTGAGATATGACCTTGAGTTCACAGTTGAAAGAATGGACTGTCTGTATGAACAGAGAATGACAGGATGAAATCCCTGACATGTAAATTCCTCAGACTTTGAAACCAGTAACACTGAATCTATGAATAAGGGTTCAATAATGTCAAGAGAGTTCACAGGCTGACCCAATGTCTGCTAAACATCTCACAGTCAAATAAACATAAAAGGTTCTTGATGCAGCATTTAAAATGTAAAGTCTACAATGGGACTAGCTGTATTGCAACTGTGATAGGAAAGAGTGAAAAAGGTCAGAAAGCAAGAAGCAGTAAAATTGCACATAGTTTGACTAGCCATTAAAAAAACCCCACTGCATCTAAGTGTTAATCCAGCCTGAAACAAACAGAAAAATAAGAGGCAATGCACTAGACAGTTTGAGCATTGGTGGCCTCAGTTTTGCCTAGCTCCATGACAGAGAAAGAAACAAGCAGAGGAAGTAGGACACGTATATGGATGAGTAAGGGTCTCCTGGAAAAAATTAAAGGGAAGAAGAAAATTTACAAAGTGTGGAAAACAGGACTGCCCACTTAGGAGGAATATAGGAACATACTCAGAGAATATAGGAATACAATGAGGAAAGCTAAGGTACCACCTGGAACTAAAGCTGGTGGGGAGTATCAAGGACAACAAGAAGGGTTTCTTCCAGTACATCAATAAAAAAGGAAGAACAGGGGAAATATAAGCCTGCTGATGAATGAGACAGGTGCCCTAATGGCTGAAGACACAGGGAAGGCAGAGTTATTGAATGTTTTCTTTGCTTCAGTCTTCATTGCAAAAGCCTGCCTTCTTCAGTCTCAGACCTTGGAGGCAAGAGATAAGGTCTGGAGAGAGGAGGGGTTTCCTTTGATAAAGGAGGACCAGGTTAGAGACCACTCGGCCAAACTGGTTGTCCATAAATCCATGGGTCCTGATGGGATGCATCCACAAGTTCTGAGAGAGCTGGCAGATATTATTGCTAGGCCACTCTCCATCAGCCCAAGGTTTATCAGAGACTGTAAGTACATTACATAAGGGAATGAGTAACATTCTACAGTGTTATTTCCACAGTTCCATGTGTCATTTGTGCTTATAAGAGTAATGCATGACTAGCGCTGAATTAAAGACAGACAAGTTCACAAGAGCTACAGAGTTATATTTAAAAGTAATAACAATAACAAGTGCTCTTATGAACTAGCAAGAAAAATACACCACTGTTTTAAGAATGAAAGCTCTCTGGGGCTCTACTTATTTCCTGAACAAAGTATATGTCCTCACTCCTCACTGAGAAGCAGTGAGATGATACCACAGCTAACTCCAACAAACCAGTCATTGTAGCATGGAAATCCCCACTACCTGCACTGTACTGTTTTACTTCTGTAATCAGCTCTTTCAGAGCTTGAGTACACTGAACTATGATGTGAACTAGAAATGTATCCAGTTTTACACTGCCTCAGTACATCTATATATGCCTGTATGATGTTACACTGCCCCATTTGCATTTTAACTAGTTCTTCTTTGGGCTCACTTAGAATTAAAAATTTAATATGCCTTTTCCTCTGTTTTCAGAAAGAGAGGTAATAAACTCCATAGGTTTTTTAAAACTATTTTTATTTTTAGAGTAACACCTGTTATTTGAGTAGAGCCAAGTAGATTTAACACTAAGATATGTTTTTTTCTTTTAAATTCAAACACACCATTTATCCTAAAACATTCTGTCACATAGCATGCAACCATACTGTAGGAAATCAGAAAACTCAAACAAGATGTGCCAATGCCAGCAGTGTCCAGGTAATTTGCCAAGTTTTCCCATAGGGAAGGCTAAGTGACTCAGAGCAAGGCTAGTGAGGGAGTTTCCAACACAACAACTCTTCACTAGCAAGTGATGATTTGAGGAAATATCAGCATTCAAAATATTGTCTATAACACCTCACTTATTATCATAAATTGACCAAAACATCCATTCAAGGAAATTAGACGCTTTTTTTTCACGAAGTTGACATTGGCTGTATAATAAGGAGCTGCAAGATGCTGTAATTCTTTTAAAACAGCAAGAAACTTTCTACCTCCAAACTACTAATACCATGAACTAATAGCAAAAATAATTGTTACCTGCACAAGAAAAGCCTGGTACTTGGTCTGGAAATCTGAGCAGTTACTAGTAGGAAGAAAATATTTATGATGAATCCATTCTATGCTGGTGACTCACAGGTGAAACTGTATTAAAAATAAATTAAAAATGAAGTCCTATATCTCCAGTCCTCAAGAAAACATAAAATCATATTTGAAAGCTGAATAGAAAACTATGCTTTCAACAAATTTAGTTAATGTACTTTCTAGAAATATTCTTTTTGACTCTAAAATATTTGTTATGGGATATGCAGATCTCTCGGACAGCAACATTTTATTCTGCAGCACTATTTGCTGAATGTAGTTCTGAGGGTCAAGTTGTCAATTTAAATTCTAAATAATTAGTAAGGGAATATTATTACATATAATTCTGACATGGATGTAAACTTCACATGTAGAGGTTTTAACCAAACCAAGAGCAGCTAGTAAGAAAATAAGATCTAAAGTGTTGTTTTCCCAGCATAACACATTGTAAATAAGCATGGATTAAAGAAGAAAAAGGCACATAAACTTAAATCACATCTTGTGTTGGCATCTCCTGAAAATGCAGACAAACAGGGAACAGGTGTTTAATTTTATTAGACCTAAAATTAATTTACTACAAAATCCCATTCTAATGGAATCATTGTAGCATTTTACAATAATCTTAAAACCTGTAAAAAAAATGTAATTTTCCAGATGAAGAGCGAAAAAAGTATTTCCAGTGTCCTAAACCCTATAACTGAGGATGTTTGCAAGGAAAATGTGCCCAAATACTCCTTAGGAGTGCCTTGTGTTCCAAAGCCAGAACAAAAATGGGCTAACTACTGTTGCTAATCTGAGAGTAGAAGGAATATCTGGCTAATGTCATGTCTGGCTAATTAACAATGAATGTACAAAGGGTACAGATTAATAATCTATCCATTGGTTATTCAACTAACTTCTTACTTGTGTGCTTGTACACAGGCACATGTGCACACACTTTTATCTGTCATCATCTTAGATACCTGAGGGGATGACAGAAAAATGTCTGCCTAAGCTAAATTATGCACTAAGAGGAAAAGAAAATTTTTCTTGTTACAAGTCTTGAGGAATGAGATTGATATGACATAAATACTATGTAAATAAAGAATAAATAGTCTTATTATAAATCTTCTTGGAGATATCATTAGAACGAATATTGTAAAACTTTAGATATTACTTTTGTCTTCTTAAGAATTCTGATATTCTGTCATGTAGTAATTCAGTAGTTTACCAAGTAAATATAATTATTAAAAATAGTTCAAAAAGTCAGGTGGAGAATATGTGTCCTTCATGGACAGAATAGAATGCTATCTATTGATAAGATAACAGCAGTTATGTGTCAAATTTGAGGTCTCTTCTCTGATCTCATTGGTTCATTTTTTATTGTTACTCCTGACAAAGGAAAATACTGGTGGAGGTAAGAGAAAGTCACAGGAAAATGAAAGGAGACGAACACAGTTTGCATCAAGGGCCATGATTACTCTGAGTAAATTTTTACTCAAAATTAGTCTAGCAATTCAATCGTATTTCAGGTCAAGGGGATATGCCTTTTTATTCTGTGGAAGGCTCCTGAATTCAGCTGGTGAGTCTGAGTTTCCTTGCAAAGCTGTGACAGACTTTACAACTAGCTAACGGCTTTTTTTCATCTGATTAGGTAAATAGTATCTCCGCTAAATCCACGTCTTCTGCGTTTGACACAATCTTATATTTCTGCCTAAAATACATTTCCTAAAATATCCCTAAACCCAAGAGCAAACACTATCCAACCTCTCTTTTTCAATTTGTTGATATTCAGCTTTGCTATCTTAGACCACATCATGATAAAAGGATCTCATCAATACTCTTTTAGATACACTTGTAGTGACAAGCAGCACTAGACAAAACTGCAGGACAGTTCTAAAGACAGGCCATGTCAGGCAAACTAGAAATCCAGCCAATTCCCTCCTGTAATCATCTTCTTTACAGTTACATAGGCTAAACAGGCAAGATAACACACATTTTTAAATTGAACAAATCTTTGAAATTGTGATGCCAATTTCTGTTGAACCACAAGTCAAAAAGCTTTCCATTTTGTTGTATTTTTAGTAGAAGCATAGTACAGCTATCCCATTAGAAATATATGCTTACAAAACTGGAACCTCCAGTATAACTACTGATGTTGAGACAGAAGTTTAGTGGATTTAATAATATAAAAATATAAATAAGACAAATGATATATCAGTTTGGGTCCACAGAAATCAGCTTCTGAAAGGCTTTAATTGTATCTACTGTAAAAAGTAAATGCTAAAAAACATTCATTTGGTGATAAGAAAATAGGCTGAAGATAAAAAAGGGTCAATTTGGTGTAATCTGAAAGTCTTACAATAATTTAATGTTGCAGAGCATTTCTCTGATCTTCCACTGCTTCATTATCTTTTCTCTTGTTATTTCTTCTTCTGCTTTCATTTCTTCCTTTATCTCACTGATATTTCACAGCCTCAAAGCTAAATCAGCAAAGCAAACACAACAGTGATCTGCCAAGAGTAACGGATCCTTGCAACCATTGAATTAAGGTCAGATGTGTGCATTAGGATGGGGGTCACTCAGCAGCTTCCTGGCATTTTCACTAGTCCCATCCCTTGAGGGTCCTCTAAATTCAGCCAGCTGATTCTGATGCTAGAAAATAAGATCCAGCAAGTAGGAGCACCTTACTCTGTTTCTAAACATGTCAGAAATTTCTCTGAGATAGGAAAATTTGTGGATTCCTATGCATAGCTTTCATCCGCACCTACAGTCTACAGCTAAACTTGTAATGGAAGATTTTATTTGTATGTGTTCTCACTCTACACTGTATCTTCATTTTAGGGTCTGCTCAAAGTCATTTGAATGGCTCCCCACTGAGTATGTGGATAATCAGGTGCTTTCAATCTGTAAAGCAGATCACAAGACTACTTCTAAATAATAAAAAAGGACTCTGCAACTAACTACAGAAAGTAGGCATCAGCATACAGTACTGTATACTACACAGATTGTTTACGTCGAAGGTCATCAGAGACAGTTAGACACATGTCTCCTATACACTCTTAAACAGTGCTGAACAGACCAGTATATTGTCACATAATATTCAGACAACTGTCACGTGTTCTTTATCCCTATGTGTTTAGTTCTGTGTCAAGCATCTTTTCCACAGAACACTTGTAATTTAAAAAGATGTCTTCCAAAAAGAACCCATAGATTTAATTCTACATGCAGGAAGCTTAATGAACAGAAGTGTTAAGTTGGGAAATAATTTCTGTCATTATTTCATTAATTTCTCAAGTTTATTTCAAAAACAATGCAAGAAGAAGATGGCAATAACAATGATGGAAGACTGGACACCTTGACACAATATATGGCTGACTTCTGTTTTAAATAGCAAATCAGTGTTGATGGATTTGTGTTCCAGTAACACAATAAATAATAGATAAGTTTCCCTAATGTGGATTAAAAGGTGATATAACAATACAATTAAAAAGCCTTATCCATTTTCCTGGAAGAATTTTAAGGAGGAGGAGGAGTAAGTGAAGGACTGGTAGGAAAGTTATGCAAAATGTCTGACACAAAGTATCCCAAGAAGAATCCCAGAACTCAGAGCATGGTGATTAGTGGAGCAGGGTCAAGTTCAAGGCCTGTAGCCAGCAGTGTCCTCCAGTGGTCAATGTTCTGTCTGGTCTTGTTCAACATGTTCATCAATGATCTGGACAAGGAGACAGAGTGTATCCTCAGTAATTTTCATGATGGGAGAGGTGGCTACACTCCAGAGTGCTGTGCTCCAGCGTGACATGGACAGACTGGAGAGCTGGGCAGAGAAGAATCTGATGAGGTTTAATAACAGCAAGTGTAAGGTCCTGCACCTGGGGGGTAAAAACCCCAAGCACTAAGATAGGTTAGGGGTGAACATGCTGGAAAGAAGTCCAGAGGAGAAGGGTCTGGGGGTCCTGAGAGACAGTGTAGCCCAGCCATGAGCCAGCAGTGTGGCCTTGTGGCTGAGAAAGCTAATGGTATCCAGGGATGCATTAGGCAGAGCGTAGCCAGTAGGTCAAGGTCCTCCCTATCTATTCTACCCTACTGAGGCCAGGTAATCTGTGAACCTACTGTGTTCAGTTCCGGGCTCTGCAGCTCAAGAGAGACAGGGAACTACTGGAGAGTCCAGTGGAGAACAACAAAGGTGACTGGTGGACTAGAGCATCTCTCTTATGAGGAAAGGCTGAGAGACCTGGGACTCTTCAGCCTGGAGAAGAGAAGGCTGAGGGGAGACCTTGTTAATGTCTACAGTACTTACAGGGTGGGTGCAAGGAAATAACTGGACTCTTCTCAGAAGTTCCCAATGACAGAATAAGGGGCAATGGGCACAAGCTGGAACGTAGGAAGTTCCATTTAAACATAAAATACCCCATCTCTACTACGAGGGTGACAAAGCAGTGGAACAGGCTGTCCAAGGAGGTTGTAGAGTCCCTTTCTCTGGAGATTTTCAAACCCCACCTGGATGCAGTCCTGTGTAATGTGCTCTTTTCAGGAACAGACATGAACATATGACTTAAGGAATCCTACAAGTTAGACATGAATATGAGCCAGCTTCATGCCTGGTAAATGGCTATGTTCATGCGATGGCTCTAATAGACCAGTACAGAAGCTGACAACCATTATTTTTGTTACCCAGTTTCCTTTGTACATCAAAACTGAACTTTTTGTCACAGATGGAAATTTCTACCATGTAGTGATTTCCCTGTAAATTACTTGAGCAAATTAAGGGCTGCCTCATAACAGCAACATGTTGTTTACAGACATGAGGCCACTCTAATCTACAATCACAAAATGAAGGTGGACACTGAGGAATGATCTGTCATATGACAACACCATGAAAATCATCAGTCTACATCCATAAGTCATACTTTAAGGATGAGTTGTGAAATTTCTGAATTCCTGTTAACAAGACTTCTGAGTAACAGCATCCACAACACATTTTGGACTTCTGATAAGAAGATACATTGCTAATCTATGCAATTGTTTTAAAAGGCAAGTCAAGCTACTGATGGAAACTAAAAATCCATGCATCAAGTTCAATAGACCCATCATATTGCCAGATATATCAAGTAAAACACCACTGTTGTTTGACTTGCCAATGCAGCAAACAAAATACCCTAGAAATGCCCCATGTATTTTAGTAAGGTACTGCAGAAAAGCCCATCAGAGCACAATGTGAATATTCTAAACTCACAGTGTAGTATTACTGTACCACACATCAGGACATTGCAAACTGTCCAGCAGTAATGGAATAATATCAGAGGATGCCTAGCAACTACTTTTCTTTTTAAAACTGCAAGAAAAGGAATGTATGATATGGAAAAATAGGTCAATATATATGTCTCTATGGATGTGTAAACCGTTGTGCCTGCAGTTTCTGAGAAATAATTTACAAAATTGAAAGCTGTTGGTTTTTTTTTCATTTTAGCACAGCGAAGAATATGACTGAATGGAGGGAAGTCAGGAAATTAATGCCATACATTCCATCATTCATACTAATATGGAATTTAAAAAGAAAGGAAATCACGTCCTTGCTGAACACCACCCTAAAATTAATTTATAAGCAAATACGTTGCATATAAATAAAATATGCAGGTTTGATGTTATTTCTTGTTCCATGCTTACTTTAGAATTTTATAGTATTTGTCCAGTTAAGAGTTATAGCCATTATGCACTTAGTTCCTTAGTACTATAAACTATATAAACAGTGGGGAAACACAGGGGTTGCTCCCGTCATTAATGATACCTTGATATAGTCTGAGATGATGCCAGAAGGTTTCCTAGGCATTGTAGTTCCACGTGGGACTGTGCTTTAGAAAGAGGATGAAACAATCATGCACTCCACAGTACCACCTTAATTTTAAGCATATCTTTAATCTTTGGTGGCAGAACAAATACTACATGCTTCTCCATAATCCACCAGTTTTTGCAGTCTTCCTCTAAGGAATGAGCACAGACTGACCCCTGTGACTCCAGTCAATTGCATTGTATTTCGTATTTTGGTGAGAATTATTTTTGGATAAGAGTAGACAACTTTTATATTACTTCAGGTGTATGCACTCATGTAACCATGACCAGTTAAATATCAAGATTACGTTTTTTCTACAAAACCACACATACTCCAGAACTGCACATCGTGTTGAAGATGTGCCACTGGAAGATAACTTACCAAGACATGTTAGTATAAGATACACAGAAGTTCAGTGATAGAAGAAGAGAGAAAAATAGGTCTATATATATGTCTCTATGGATGTGTAAACATTTGTTCCTGCAACTCTGACTGAGGCTTTGGAGTCATAACAACATTCAGGTAGTTAACTGATGAACAAAGCTGGGGGGTTTTATGTCAAATTAGTGAACTTTTCACTCACGTATCAAATTTGAAAGCTCTTAACTCCTGTATGACAAAAAATAGTGTATAACAATTGCAAAGTTTAATGTATGCTATATATAATCTGTCCTTGAGTGCAAAATTAGATCTCGTTATGAAAATGTCCATAGTAACACTTAAGGATAGCTTGCTTCAAAAAGTCTAAGAAAATTAATAGTTTGAAATTTCAAACAGGCCTCCCTCTATTTATTGAGATACTCAGGAGAGTTAAAGGCAAATTTATTACTTCAACACCAAAAGAAATTAAACTAATTAATGTTTTTCTGACAAGAGGCAATTACATTTAAGGAAGAAAAAAAACATGGTTACCAAGCAATTATGTTCAGCCAACATGTATTGTCTATTCATAATCTCTAGCAGAATACATGAAATGGCAAGCTGACACTTTAGGACAGGGATATGCAGAATTATGCCATTGCTTTCCTGTGTTACTTCCTAAAAGAGAAAGAGCAATTATATCCTACATACATTGATTAGGCTAAATAACAAAATAAATCTGAAATATTAGGATGTCTCAGAGCAGTCCCGTAATGCATCAGGATTGCTTCACAAAACGTAGCCACTTACCTCTAAAATTCCACTACTGTCTATGCACTGGACAAACACCTCTTGCACAGAGCTCTGGGTAAAGAGGAGTCTGAGTTCCCCCAGTGTTTCAGGGGCAGAATTAGCATTTCAATTTGGCCCATCAGTATTGTAATTTAAAAGTCATTGTCTTGATTCTGCAACTACAGCAGATGGGCAAATTTTTGTGCCAGCATGAAACTCCATTAACTTCACTAAAGCTCTGCATGGATGTAACCTTCAGACTATATACATTAAATTACCAGACTAGGGCCTACAATTATTTTTTCTGGGCTTCTAATAAATGACAGCATTATGATTTCCCAAAGGTCAGTCCTTGGCAACTTTCTGAATACATAAGAGAATCAAGGCCTGAATTAAGTCAGTAAGGATTCTACCATGAACTTCTATGACAACTTCATTAGTTTCTTTGTAACTTTTATATCTACAGGAACTATGAGATCAGGAGACATTTACTTTCAAAATCATTTTTAAAAATTAAATTTAAAAAAATTTAAAAGAAAGGAATACTTGAAAACATGAAAGCTGCTATTGGTGCATTGTAGCAATATGGCTGGGATAATGCGATCTGATTCCCCTGTTGCAATAATAACAAAATTATTTGAATGTGTACTCACACAGAATATTTCTCACTGTCAGCAGTAACCAGATACTGTGAAATACCAGAATGTGAAATTTTATAAAAACATTTCATTTGACTGTGTCATCTTCTCCCTGTTTTCCCAAATAGTTTCCTCTTGTCACAGACCAAAAGGAATAAAAAATGCATAAATAATGTATAAATGTAAAAAATAACTGGATTATTGGTTTGTTAATAGAAGGAAAAGAATTCTCACACTTTCTTCTGTATGCCAGTAAAGACACAAAACAACAAACATGACTATATAATCAGAAAGATAAAAGAACAAGAATACCAGTGCTTGCTTGTCTTTCAAAAATTGTCTTTATTTTTAATTTACATCCATTTTTTTTCCTCCTCTGCAGAAAAATTCTTTAGCCCTTATTTTCTTTAGCGTATTACTGCTATCGTGCAAACTCATCCAGTCAAGAAAAACTTACCTCTCTTCAACTGCAGGAACAGAGATATTTCCCACCTTTTTTTGTGCCAAGACCTACAGATCCCATACAGCTTTCAGTCTGTATGTTCTCTTCTATTTTTTGCAAGAATAATTGGTTGATAATTTTCTCTATCCTGAAGAAGCCAAAATTATGCTTCTCAGCAGAAATACATACAACAGAGAGAGGGTGCCAAATGCTGTCTAAAAGGTGAGCATTTCCATTTTTTTATCATTAGGACATGACTAAGAGTATCTAAGGAAACTCTTCTGGGGGTTAGTTCAGCCAAGTTATGTAAGAGTTCCATTATGATAAAAAAATGTTTCGTGTCCATGTTTTTCTGACACCAGTAAGCTGCCAGCCCAAATGTAGTGACGGAATTATTGTCTCTTAAGTAACTAAATATCTTTAAAATAAAAAAAACATTGTACCTGGGGTTTCATTATGGATGAATTGCACACAATTAAATGGTTTAGATTTTTAGAAGCACAGTGTTAATTCAGTGAAGCAGAGCTGTATCCCCAGCAGAAAGCATCCAGGTAACGGACGTTATAAATTTTTCACAGTTTCCTTAAAAGATGGAAGAACTCAGAAGATACACAAAAAAACTATTAAAAGAACCAGAGGAAGAACAAACAGCAGGACATTTGTTCATTTTTTGCCCTCATTATTATTTTTTTAAGTTACAGTTTTACTGCTGCTGAGAAAAACTTTTATTCTAATTAGAGATGAGCTAGTGGAGTGCATCAGTTGCAAATGTCAGAGCTAGTCTTATGTTCTCAATTATTAGCTCAGATGGTGACCTGGAGAAAAAATAAAAACAACATCCTTAAAAGTGTTCTTCTTGCTTTTATTTTCTAAGTTTCTGAACACCATTATTGTGGGGAAAAAAATGATTTGCTGACATTAAGCATGAAGCTCTTCACCACACTGGACCTAGGACTCAAAATGAACTCAGCATTAAGTCTTCTTGGAACACTAATTTTTCAGCTTATACCCTCTTTCACATGACTTGTAAGGAATAAATTTTATTGATAGGTTCCTGAAGGCTAATAGTCCCACTTGGAGCTCAAGATTTCTCAAACATGTAACACAGATTAGAAGTTCACAGGTCTGGAACAGAGATCAAACAATCTTGTTATCGTAGGCCATTCACTCTCAGATAGATTAAGCTTCAGAAACAAGCACAGATAGCAGGTACCAGTCAAAGTTACCCCATTTTTATCTTCTATATTCTACTTATCCTTTACCATTCTTTTTTTTCCTCCCAAATGTGGAGGAATTTTGAACAATGATAGAGACTTTACACTGAAAAACTAAGAAAAAAAATTTTTTCCTTTTTTTTTTATTATCAGTGTATGAGACTATAACTGTCCTAACTATTACAAAAGAAAGTTCCATGGACCTGTCCTCTCAGAATCAATTCTAGTAACAGCTCCATAAGCTGCAAGATTTTTATCTCTAAAGGGCACAGATAAAGAGGTAGCCTCCAAAATATCTCATGCTTAGTTCAGTAATGCATCTGTACGTTTAAATAAGGATATTGATCTCAGCTCAACAGCAGATGGAGAATATAAATCTTTCAAATATTCTTTATGAGTGGACGCACTTTCTCATCAGGCAAGAGGTGGAAATAATTTGGTATACAATTGTACGGCTTTCCTCAGGCCAAGAAAGGCAGAGCTCTGTTTTTAGAGGAAAGCCTTGGGAAAAGGCAGAATCTGCAATGCCCCATCTATTTATTTGGGGTTTGGGGTTTTTTTAATAAATATGATCAATACACTAATCATAACCAACCAACCAAAGGAAAGACTTTAAGTCTAAATATAAGAATATTTTTCATCCAGTCACAAAACTGTACTGAAAAATTCCTGAGCTGGTTCAATTCTGAATCAGATAATAATTTAGAACGGTTTTCAAAATAATGCATTGTCATAAAACACTTAGTCCAACTTAAGCCAAAGGTGATGCAGGTGTGGCTCTTGTAAGATTCAAAATCAGAAGATAAAACTTGAAGTTGCTCGGTTATGGTCAAAATTATCTGAGATCACTGTGCCTTTCTGACATTTTAAAAGCAAAGATGAAGCCAGCTAAGTTTCAGACCTGAAGAGAATGAGCAGGTATGTATGTCAGTTAATTAAACAGTGCTAGGCAATGTTCCTAGGAACCAGAATTGGACCATCTGTTCCTTTGGTTGTTAGAATATTGCCTGGACCTGTGACAACAAGAACTTTTGCCAAAAAAATGGGTTTGTGAACAAGCACAGTCTAGACTTTTGCCTAGTAGGTAGTATGGATGTCACTATCCTAGTTTTACAGGTGAGAGAATTCAATAGCATGGGAACAGGTTACTCCATGTCAATTGACATTAATGCTAAAGATTGGGGAAAATATGTTTATTTTGCTATCCCAGAGCATATGGGTGGTACTTTTAGAAAGCTTTTGGATAGCATTTGGATCACTGGACTCAGTGATCAATAATACTGAAGTTTACTGATAAGACTAAAATTATTAAGACAATTTACACCACTCTGTTTTCCCAAGTGACTCCACAGTACCCAAGTTAGTATGTATGTGCTAATTCTTTGTATGCATCTTAGTAAAACATTTTATCTTGAATTTGGCTTACCAGTGCTTTTTGCCACATTTATTGCCTTTTCCAAAAAGGCAGACTAGCAACTTTAGCAGTTGTTATGGAATCTCTTTATATAAACATAGTGTCTTTCTGAGGAAACAATAAACTATTGTTGATTCAAGGGTCTGAGAACTAAATTTGTTCCTCTTCTTCAGAGAGTGCTTGGACATGGTTTGCACCATGCTTTTATAGGTTCTTGATAATATCCAGGAATAAACACTAGTGAGCAAAAAAGCAATGGTGTGATATGACAGAAATTAAATGTGACAAAATATCTATAAAGTACACACAAAAAATAGACACCACAAGAATTAGACTTTGAGGTGACAAATACACACATCTGACATGAGCCTGGCCAAGACTTTAGTAACACTCAGTCTCAAATATGGATGTGCTGCAACTTAAAACACATTGTTCTTTCAGAACGACATGTAGTTTTTATGCAAATAAAATGCTATCATCAGAATGTAAAAGAAGTCAATATCATTGGCCTAGTGACTACCATCTAGTATTCCAAGATCAGCTCCTCTTTTTTTTCTGAAATCAGTTTTCACAAGTAGTATAAGTAGACATTTGAAACCCTCCTGTTGTGGGAATTTTGGTCTTCCTTTTCTGTGGATGGACAACAGGTACTAACACAGACAGCTCTTTGACTGGTCTACTAAAGCAATACCCGTGTTCCCACAAGAGAAAGTAATACTATGAGAACTTGTACAGTTTACTTTGTATGCTGTTTTTTTTCTGATGTCATAAATAGATGAAGCCTGGAAGAGCAATGTGTTTTTATATTCCTAGTTCTTTTTTCATACTTTTGGTTTGTATGATGCTCTAATGCTCATCTCATTTCCCAGATCCATGATGTTACAACAACACATGAGGTTTGAAAGCCCACAAAAGCATAGGTTGCAGATAAATTTTTTGCATCAACTCTTCGTTAAATTTAAAATTTCCTTGCCACTGCAGTGATGCATATTGTGAAAATGCTGTGTATCTCTTCTGTTGACGTCCCAAAGTATGAGAGAGATGCTCTCCCTTTGTAAGAAAAATCTGGAAAATTCTTCCCAGCAGGACTCTAGGTCACATACTGTATTCTCATGGTTGTATATGTCAAAAACCCAGAAAGTAACAAGGACTACTATCTGGCATGTTATCCATCCACCAGATAGGTAGATTCCACTCTTTGTCTTAGTCTGAACACTTCATTAATTAAAAACAGCAACTTCATATTAAGCATCTGTGTGAGTCAATATTTGCATATTTCACTCAAGGGAAAACATAAAGATCAGCTGAACATTGGGAATGTATGGAAGGATATATGGGACAGAAAGAAAAAAGGACACAGCCAGCAATGACAGACTCAAAATCAGAATGGTTAACAGTGGATACAGAACAAAGCATATCAGGTAACAGAAACTGAACAGCCAAAAGTAAAAATTACTGAAATGGAAAATTATGTGCTCCCCTTTGCACTATTTTGAGGACTGGTTGCTTTTAAGTAATATTTCAAGACAACCCCCAAAAACATGGATTTCACCTGGGTTTATTCACCAGCTGATGAAAAAAACAAAAAAAACAAAGAAAACAAACAAAAAAAAAAACCAAACATGGAAATATATTCACCTCTATTCATCATGAATTTTGCTTTTTCCAAAGAAGTATCTTCACAAAAAAACTGCATTTCAGGTGTGCCACTAAAAGTTCTCAACTTGAATTACAGTGGAAAAATACAAACCTGGATGAATTCTCAGCACAGGGTCATACATGCTTATTAAAATCACATATGTAGAGTCACCTTAGTGAGTATCAATGTAATAAATAAGTTAATCTATTGTATTTTTCCATTTACTTGTTTTCACCGATTATTTGAGCTAGAGATGACTCACTAAATATGATGCATCTCCTGCTATCCATCATGTCACTCTAGGAGATTCCTAGAGTGTATTGAAGATAATTTCCTGCTCCAACTAGTAAATGAGCCCACCAGGGATGGAGCCCCACTTGACCTTCTTTTCACAAACAGAGAGGGGCTGGTGGGAGATGTGGTGGTTGATGGACGACTGGGACTTAGTGACCATGAAATAATAGAGTTTTCAATACTCAGGGATACAAGGAGGGTCATCAGTAAAACCTCTGTGTTGGACTTCCAGAGAGCAGATTTTGGACTATTCAAAAGACTAGTTCAGAGTATACCCTGGGAAACAGCCCTTGAAAACAAAGGGGTCCAGGAGGGATGGACATACTTCAAAGAGCATATTCTGAAAGCACAGGAACAGGCTGTCCCAGAGTCCCGGAAGGCGAGCCGGAGGGGAAGGCAACCGGTCTGGCTGAACTGGGAGACTCTGAAAGAAATTAGGGTTAAGAAGAGGGCCTATCAATTATGGAAAAAAGGGCTAACTTCTCAAGAGGAATTTAGGAATATAGTCAGGTCATGTAGAAAGAAAATTAGAGAGGCAAAAGCACAACATGAACTGAATCTTGCTATCTCTGTGAAGGACAATAAGAAATCCTTCTACAGATACATCAATAGCAAAAGAAGGGGCAAGGAAAACATTAATTCTGTACTGGACATGGGTGGGAATATAGTTACCAAAGATGAGGAAAAGGCTGAGGTATTTAACACCTTCTTTACCTCAGTTTTCAACAGAAAGACAGGTTATCCTGTTGACAGCAGGCTTCTGGAGCCTATAGAAGGTGATAAAAATCTAAACAGCCCCCCTGTAATATTGAAGGACACAGTCAGTGACCTCTTGAGCTGCTTGGATCCCCACAAGTCTATGGGACCGGATGGGATCCACCCAAGAGTGATGAGGGAGCTGGCAGAAGAGCTCGCCAAGCCTCTCTCTATCATCTACCAACAGTCCTGGCTCACTGGGGACATCCCAGATGATTGGAAGTTGGCGAATGTCACGCCAATCCACAAAAAGGGCCGGAAGGAGGACCCGGGAAACTACAGGCCCGTCAGCCTGACCTCAGTGCCTGGCAGGGTTATGGAGCAGATCATCCTCAGTGCAATCACACAGCACCTGCAGGATGGGCAAGGGATCAGACCCAGCCAGCACGGGTTTAGGAAGGGCAGGTCCTGCCTGACCAACCTGATCTCCTTTTATGATCAGGTGACCCGTCTGGTGGATGAGGGGAAGGCGGTGGATGTGGTCTACCTGGACTTCAGCAAAGCCTTTGACACCGTCCCCCATAGCATTCTCCTGAAAAAGCTGTCAGCCCACAGCTTGGACAGGAGCACCCTGTGCTGGGTTAGGAACTGGCTGGAGGGCCGGGCCCAGAGAGTGGTGCTGAACGGGGCTGCATCCAGTTGGCGGCCAGTCACTAGTGGTGTCCCCCAGGGATCAGTGTTGGGCCCAGTTCTGTTTAATATCTTTATCGACGACTTAGATGAAGGGATTGAGTCCATCATCAGCAAATTCGCAGATGACACCAAGCTGGGAGGAAGTGTGGACCAACTGGAAGGCAGGAGGGCTCTGCAGAGGGACCTGGACAGACTAGAGAGCTGGGCCGATTCCAACGGGATGAGGTTCAACACGGCCAAGTGCCGGGTCCTGCACTTTGGCCACAACAACCCCATGCAGCGCTACAGGCTGGGGACAGAGTGGCTGGAAAGCAGCCAGCAGAAAGGGACCTGGGAGTCTGGATTGACAAGAAGCTGAACATGAGCCAGCAGTGTGCCCAGGTGGCCAAGAAGGCCAATGGCATCCTGGCCTGTATCAGAAACAGCGTCACCAGCAGGTCCAGGGAGGTGATTCTGCCCCTGTACTCAGCGCTGGTGAGGCCACACCTCGAGTACTGTGTCCAGTTCTGGGCCCCTCAGTTTAAGAAGGATGTAGAGGTCCTGGAACAGGTCCAAAGGAGGGCAACCAAGCTGGTGAAGGGACTCGAGCACAGGCCCTATGAGGAGAGGCTGAGAGAGCTGGGGCTGTTCAGCCTGGAGAAGAGGAGGCTCAGGGGAGACCTCATTGCTGTCTACAACTACCTGAAAGGAGGCTGTAGCGAGGTGGGAGCTGGACTCTTTTCACAGACGACCTTCAACAAGACAAGAGGACACAGTCTTATGTTGTGCCAGGGGAGATTTAGGTTAGATATTAGAAAGAATTTCTTCACGGAGAGGGTGATCAGGCTATGGAATGGACTGCCCGGTGAGGTGGTAGATTCTCCGTCCCTGGAGACATTTTAAAAAAGACTGGATGTGGCACTCAGTGCCATGGTCTAGCAACTGCTCCGGTGGGTCAAGGGTTGGACTAGATGATCTCTGAGGTCCCTTCCAACCCGGCTAATTCTATGATTCTGTGTCAGTCAGCAGAACACATGCAGCTTTGTAATCAACAAAAAATAATGGACTACCATAGAACTTCCAAACAAAAATCAATGTCACTTACAAATAAAGAAGTAGGCAAAACAATCCATGTTAACTTCAAGTTCTACCAGTGGTCCACAAATGCAGGATTTTTTAAATGGATGACAAGAGGAAAAATACATTGCCCTTCTTCCTGACATGCATATTTTCAAGGTTTAAAAAGGCATTTTGATATACACCAGAGCCTAGCAAAGTGCCAAAGCTCATAATTAACTTTAAGCATGTTAGTTATAATCATAATGTGTCTTACAGTATATACATTTGTAATAATATAAATTATAAAATATGGTCTGATAATACAGAGTATGAAACTAAGTAACCAAAGCTGGTAAGAGGCCTTAGAAACAGATGTCACTGCATGCTCACCTGTCATTGAAACTGCAACCTGCAAGTGCAGTGGATGAAATCGTAAACCCAGGTAAGTCCTGGGCAGATCTCTGCATTTTCAGGCCTGGACAAAGTTTAACTTGATACAAAAAGTATGAGGTGCAGAAGCAGAGCCTCATAATTTTCTCATTCATGCATTTAAATTCTGTTCGTACAGAAGAGTGGCCACAGGCAAGCATATGTGTGCATGCTAGGAAATAAACAAAAACCTCCTAAACATATATTTTATTATTCATATAAATGCCTCAGCCTTTGTTAGCTTCATACACTGCAGAAGCTGACAAAACCAATTTTGAGAAATCAACTGAGCCTCAAGAAGAAATGTTGTTTTCAGCAGCTGTTTACAAGGACTAGACAATGAGTTGTAATGTTGATTTGGCTGAAGAGTGGCTGACAGCTTCACCCATAAACCAAATGGAAACTAACAAATTAATTCCTACACAACCTGACTGCAAAGCTTCATTTCTCAAAACTAATGTTATGTTTATCTTTAGTTAACATTCTGTTACCATTTCCCTTTCCTTATAAACTAATAATTAAAAAAAAGATGCATGACAGGACTGACTGTATTTTACACCATAAAAATCAGTTTGTGGATGGATTTCATAAACCAGTAATATCCTATGAAAGGCTGAAAGCATCAGAACCTTGGATGCTGCAATTTTACCACACTTTCTCTTCTGTCGTTTAAAGCACGAAGAGTTGCTTGTGTACTTGCTGAATTTTCTCCTACTCACCTTTTCCTCCACATCAGGAATGTCAGCATTTCGGTCACAAAAGAAACTTGTAAGAAGTACTAGCATTTACAGTTCAGGGATTTTAGAAATAAGTCTCAGCCATCTTTATGGAAGTGGAAATGCTTACTAAGATTTCCATAAAAGGTTCTCATACTTCATTATTGAGAAGCAATCACTAAGACAATATACTATTGTCCTGCCCAGAAGCTGAGGACAAGGACCTTCACTTACTAATGGCTATTTTTGTCAAATTCTACCAAAGACTCCTGTATAGCATAAGTATAGCTTAAGGCTTCAAATAATAAAGCATGTTTCATTTACAGGCCAATAAAATTAGGTTCCTTATCTTAACATCCATAAATGTTGATGTCTTCTACTAGCATAGGATTTTCCACCAATACATTAACTTAAGAAGCATACTTTTAAAAACAGTTTAAAACATCGGCATGGCCGAAGTTTCGGGGCATAATTGGCATGCCTGTGATTTTTTACACATGATCTTTCAAGATGGGATTTTTAAAACTGTCACTTGATTTGGACACTGCCACAAGTGATATAATCCACATCTCTAAAGTCCCATTTTGATCTTCATCTTCAGTTTTCTTCTGATAACCAATGAGCTGATCTATCACAATTCTATCTCAGCTTCTTCATTCAGGGCTGTCACACATAAAACTTCACCTCATGCACATTTTTTTTTTAAAAAGAAAACATAGGTAGCTCCTTCTTTCTGGGAAGGATCAATAATTTAGTGTATTGCAATAGATTATGTTCTATGTATAAAACCGTATTTTTTAGATTTACTGAAACACAAAATCAACACAGTATTAAAAATAAAAGTTGCAGGAACAAAAAAGGTTGTGTATTTCAACTGTGATTAGCTCATGCAGAGCTATGGTGAACACACTGATGAAGTGAATTTAAGCTCGCATTATGTTTCAAGTTGTGCATGTGCATCTGTGTTTGTGTGTGTTCATATTCATACACACACACGCATGAAGATTACTTTCTTAACAGGAAATGGCAGGGAGAGAAAACTTTTGTTTCCTCCTGCTGCTGCAATCAGTGCAGGCTTTCATAACACACACAAGTATATACACACAGTACTGGGAGAAAAGCCCTTAGCATTCTCGTCCCCTCTTTTGATTTCCAACCAAAAATAAGTGAGAAAGAAGGAGAGGAAGAGAGAGTAAGAAAGTAAAGACTGTAGACCCAAATTAACTTTTTTTTTTTGCAATTTATACTCATCTTTCTACAATTAAAAAAAAATGTAACGCATTACCAACATAAAGCAAAATTATGCTTCTGATGTATTTATGGATCAGACTTTGGAATATATGCCACTAGAGAAGCAAAGACCATCCTGAAAGCTTAAGTAGGCAGCTATCTGGAGATTTCACAGTTTAAGGGGAATCCTTACTAACAGTAAAGTTGGCGTTTCCCTTGGAGACAACCCCTCTGGTTTTGACCCAGAGGAATTCAATAGGGCCACCATAATTACCATGGCTAACTTCTATACATTCAAGGTTTTTCTCAACTTTGAGTGAGAAAATGTTCAGAAATTTTATCCTCTACCTCTTCTCCCCTGCCTGGCTTTACAGAACAGCTTATGGCCTTCTATAATGATCCTCCAGTCATGTGAATTGTCCCACCCTATTTCCATTATTCCTATGATACCATAACTATCTGACTGGGCATGGAGCTCCAGTTCCGCCTTTTTATTTCACAGGCTGCATGCATTTGTATACATACACTTCAGGAGGCTGATCTTTTGCTTCTCATTTGAGGAGAAAGCTGAGACACATTTTACACTACTCTGGTTTGCCTGGTTTAATCCCAAATTGGTTGTGATGGTGAGGTGGTGTGATAACTGCCATCTTGCATCCCTCCCTCCAGGTCATTCAGTTTAAATCATGCCTCACCAAGCTGGCCAGTTGGTACTGATGTGCCACTTCCAGGCTTCTCTCTAGTAACCCCATTTGTATTCCCACCTCCCTTGGAGTTCAGTTCAGACTTTTCCCTCTGAAATGCTTCAGTTTTTTCAGTTCAGAGTTCAGTTCAGTTTTTCCCTCTTTGAGATAAGTGTGTCATCCCACGGATTGTTATGTGTAAGCCTACTGTTACTATCCCCCTAGCCCTTCACATCTAGTTTAAAGCCCTGTTGATTAGCCCAGCAATTTCCTGGGCAGAGACCCTCTTTCCCCTTCAAGAAAGGAGTCTCCTGTTAGGTTTCGACAACCTCTTTTAATTGCTCTAGGACTACCAGTCCTTACTTCCTCTCCTCCTGTATTGAGATTCTGGATGTCAAAAGTGTGTAGCTGGAAAACTCACGTCTGTCAGTACCACCACACTTTCCAGCTGCCAACAGCAGGTTCATAGCGGTTGTTGCAGGTGAACACAACCTGTAGTTGCCCAGTAGTTCCTTAGGTGGACCATGAGGCAAAAGGGAGTACATAATCACATCCCACACTAAATATTTTATACTTATTTGGCCTTATTTACATCATCTGGCACAAGACCTTAAATCAAATCTACAGTATTCCACCCCAGCCTTTCTCTGATGTCTGAACCAGTAGTAATTATAAGATTTTTTTTTTCAGTATAGTCTCTAGTATCTAAGTGCTTTGCACAAATCAGGGTGTCAGTTCAGATGCATAAACATAGATCCTAGCACTGTGCATATATGTTCTTACATAGAACATGTAAGAACATACAAGAAAGCACAAGGCTGTCATTTGACACAGGAGGTACAGAAGATTCATGTTATCCAGAACTGGCCAAGTTGCAATAATTTACAATATGAAAAACATCTTTGTTCACAAAACCAATCTAAACTCTTTAAAGCTTATTTTCATTACACCCCACCCCCTCTGCAGCATCCTGGCTTGTACCAGCAACAATGTGACCTGCAGAAGGGAAGCGTCTGTCCCCCTGTACTGACACTGTCTGGGCAGAAGCCTACAACCCTAGGTCTCCATGTATAACACAGTATAATACAGTATCTGAAAACACAGATGGTAAAGCTGTAGTTAAAGACTACAGTTCAGATTACCTACTAGCAGGTATGTTTGGGTTTTTTTAGTTTTTAGTTTTCTTTTTTCAAGTTCTCATCTTTGGTGTCTTTGTGAGGTTTTAACAAATAAAATATACAGAAACTAAGTTTTAATGAAATTGAAAATCCAGAATCCCTGCATGCACTATTTTTGTGACATCTCTGTGAGTCATGCCTATACCACTTAAATAGAGCTACTTCAGACAGGCTGTCATTTTCTTAAGTGTCTCATTATGTTTTACAAATACCTCCCAAGAGCATAGGAACTGAATTTGTCAGCACCATTTCAAAAGACAGAGAAGCTTTCTTCAAAGGATGTATATTTTTCAACCTATTCCTCTGAATTTGGACCTTTTGCATTTTTCACTTGAATTAGTCCTTGCCCCCAGTCCCAGTTCCTTATGTTCAGCCTGGTTCTCATTCTCTTTTTTCAATGTGTCCAATAATCAGGCTCCTTATCCCAGCCCATACATTCTCATTCAGACAGGCTTTGTTCAGCTTCATCAAAGTCCCAGAGTGCAATGTCATCTCTAATTGCTTCTTCTTCTTGCCCTCAGTCTCCATAATTAATTAAATCTAATTATTTACATCCTCTCTCACTATGTTTATACATAGACCCTGACCTGCAAAACTTGCTTCATCATTACAAGCCTTCCCGGTGATCATTGGACTGCATCAGACCCTGGTTACTATGACTGGACCTGATCCTGACCTGCTCCCTCACTTAGCAGCTTGACCTTAGACCTGCCTTGTCACTTTCCTGATCTGGACACTTGGTGTAAACCGGCTGTCATCTCCAGGCCTCTCCTGCTCACCTGCTCACCTCACTGGGGGCAGTGAAAAGGGGCACCAGCTGATGAGGCAATGTCTTGACATTCATGCTATTGACTTTGGCTTCTTGTCCCTTAGGAGTCTGCTAATACTTAGGTAAGGAAGAGTTGACAGTTCCAATGTTCAGCCTCAGGGCAGGCAAAAGCATCACAGAGACATTGGAGCAGACTTAAATACTCTGCCAAGATCTCATGCATGGCTTTGTCAGCACTAGGAGCTGTGTGACACTGAAGCGTGTCCTGACAGACCAGGATTTGCAGTTTGAGTTGATTAACACTAGAAGACTAGCACATATGCAAATTAGAATCCTTCATGGGTTTTATAAACAGAATGTTGTAAGAACAAAATGAACATATCCTTGACTGAAAGGATGTGACAGATTTCAATACCCTCCCAAAAGGAATCAGAATGTCAGATTAAAGAACTTTCATTTACCCTTACTTCAAGCACTGGAAAAAGGTACTTTTCCTCTACTGTTTTTGATAAGAATGGCAGAAAACTAACATGGTGTTGAAGTAAACCACCTACAAAGACAAACCAACTGCAGATCAAACAATTGAATTTTGAGATAATCATAAGCATGGTAGGAAAGGATGGGCATTTTTAGTGAAAGACAAGGGTCTGACAAGATACTGAAAACCCTAATAGAATGGGAATTTTAGCATAGGAGCTAGACTCAGTTCTCCATACATACAACATTTTACTATGTGACTACCACAGTCAGTTTACTTGGTGCACATAAAATGGCACACGGCATTACAAACTGATATATCTGTGTTGATTGAACAGAGTGATATGCCACTGTACTGCAGTATTTTAAAGAAACAGGATTTATAGTTCAAGATTTTATTTGACTGCAGCTGTAATATTAGTACACACATACAACATGAAAAATCAGTCCTAATTGAGGTGCTTTTCAGAGCTATATCCTTCAAAATAAATATTTCTTATATGAAATTTTCTCAAATTACACATTTTTGTCATACATTATGTGTATTAAACAACAACATGGAACTCCTTTTCTAAAGGAGTTTTGATCCCTATGAGGTCAGTGTTATTTACCTCCAGAACAGAAACCAATAGGAGAGTAAGCTTTGTATTTGTCCTGATATTTCTAGAACTACACATGTGAGGAAGATCCCCTTGCAACTTGACAAAGGAATACCTCTTATGTTAACTTTTAGGCAGCAGTCTGGAATATCCAATCCATATAGGTGCAGTCTTTCTTACTTTTCTGAAAGTAGGAACAAAAAACCCGACAATTTAACACACGTACTTATTGAAGGTCCATATTCAAACTAAACTAAAATCAGACATTCCTCTCAGAGAAAACTACATGAGAATAAATTTTAACCTTCAGCTTTTTTACATGTAGTATACATAGGAATGATTCATTACAAATACAATATATATACAATACATTTTGACAGACTAAATGATTACACACTTAATATGTATATCTCACACAATTTCCTCTTTGTCCAGGACCAATCCTCATTAGTGGGTCAAAGAAATAATATTAAATACTTTATATCTATAGAAGACTAAGGCCATACTTGGATGGGTTACAAAAGCACTTTAAACTGATCTTTTGGTCACTGACCATGTTCAATCCTCTATTCATTATGCTGATATAAATCTACCTGAATCTTATTTTCTAACAGAGTATAAACCCACATGTCCCTGGGCTTTCATAAATTACTACCCCAACATCAATAAATGAGCCCATCACACTACAGTACCCCTCTCCACTGCATAACACCAATTTTTTCCACTCTAGATCCAATTCATTTAATCCAAAGCCAAACAAAATACAGTTATTCTCAAGCTGATACCAAACTTCCAATTAAACTAATCTGTTCTACAGAAGAGGGAGAACAGGACAGATAATTACTATGTCTGTTTCACAGTCAAACCATGCTACAAATTAAATGCCTGGAAATCAAAGCTTATATTTAAAAGGACACCGTCAAAATATTTTCACAAAATAAACTTTTCTGTCATAGAATAAAGTGAATACTGAAAATGTAAATCTATTTCTTCACAAAATGTCCTTTCCTCCATGCATACACACTGCATGTTTCTGTATGGTTCCTTGGGAATAATAGCTTTCTGGCAGGTATTCATTCTTTTTTTAGAAAATACTAGTAAAGCATTTAATTGGGGAATAAAAGAAGTAAATGCGGCAGTTTGATTGTACTTGTTTTTATAAAAAGATGTGTGACAACTCCCCATAGATTATTTTTAGAAGCTCCTTTCCTTTCTATTATAGCCAATACACTTCAAGAAGGCAAGCAACACTTATTCCAGAGGCTCCCTGCTGCCTCAAAGGATACAGACTATGTCTCTATAAACCCCAGAAGAATAATGCAAGAATAGGATGCCCAGAGTGCTCTCTTGAGCAGCATTTTACCATTCAGGATCAGAGACCTCTCTTGAAAGCTGCTGCAATTACTTTTTGCTTTAAAATGTGTTTTCTTTAAAAAGACAGAAGTCAAAAGTAAGAGAAGAAATTAAAGCATGTTGTAGAAATGATGCACAAATTCACTGTCGAGTGGCCTGTGGAGAAGGCAGCCTACACAGGAGAACAGAGACACCAAGCCATGCTGTGCAAGGTTGGGTGCTGATTATAGCTCTGCTACTGCTAGGCTAAAGCCTGTTAACTCCTGAACATTTTGGTATTACTATGGCAAAACAACTGAAGAGTTGTACTGTATGTGAGTGGCCCGCTAAAGTCAAAACTACTTTCTAGTTTCACATCAAATATGTGGATAATGTGGACCTAAAATGCTAATAGATCAACATTTTTGATGAAAGCTATTCTTTCATAATATTCATTTGAAAAGTTTTATCTTACATAGGTAAATAAAACAAAAAGTACCCTAGCATCCCTGAAGATCTCCACAGTATAACCCACTGCTCCAAAAATATTGTTAACAGTAGAAAGAAAACCATGGAAAAACAGTAGTAATCTACTTCTGCAGCTCTCAACTGCTGTGATGAGACAGGGTGCTCAGCTGACACACAGGTTGGAGGTGTTTCATTCCTCTACACCTTACACTACACTGAAACCCACATAGGACTGCAGCTTGAACCTAACATCTTTTATTACTGTATATGTTATTTAATTTAAACCTGTCAATAAGCTTTTGATCTCACACCAGATTTATAATCTCACTCGCTGGAATCAGTGGAGTTAAAGCAGCTCAAGACAGGTTTGATGTGGCAGAAAAATGTCAGGTCTTCAATCTAGATCATGAACTGTATTATCCCTCAAGTTAATAAAAAAGCATGTTTGTTTTTTTTTTCTTGTGTCTCTTTATGGCAGGCAGATTAAATTGGTGATCAAGAACACTAATGAGTTAATACAGGAATACTTTTTTCACGTGCTATTCTACAAAATTCTACTCCTTCAGGGTGGGGTTGGTCGAGGAATGTGAGGAACTGGGGAGGTGCTTTTCTGTTTTTGTAATTGGACAAGTGAAATATTTTCAGGTTTTTAGGGGAAATCATCATAATTCTAACAAGAAGACAAGCATATATTTTGCCTAGACTGGTAAATCTTCATGACAATTTTGCAAGGAATTTTTTTCCCTCTCACACACACACAATTACAGTATCACATATAACTGGGAACAAAGACTACAGGGAACAGAGTTTAATGGACTGTGATTACTGTTCTGGAACAGATTGAGCCTCTTTATAGCCTATGAGAAGACGATGTGAACTGAATTCAAACAAAGAAACGATAATGGATTTTACTAAAAGCCACACAGTTAAAAAAGACATTCCCATAATTCATAGCCATGAAAGGTATCTAAAAGCAAAAAGGAATTTAAAATAAATAAGAGATGTGTTTCATGTAAAATGACAGAATCACACATTTTATCCTTTTGTAATACTCTACTTCAAAGAAAGGAAAATCAATAATATTAGCTAATTTTCTCTTAAATATATTCATTAATAGTGTTGTGTTCTGGCTTTTTTGCACTATTTCATTAAATGCCCCTTCCTTTTTCTTCTGGCAGTTCTATTCATGTTCTATCTAACATAAGTCCCTGCTGCTACCAAAGGAAATTAAATCATCTGTAGTGCAAACAGTGCTTTAAAAATAAAACATATTTCATGTCAGTTATTCTGTCTTCCTCTGCTTCTTACTCCAAATCAACTATCCAGACATTTTCTTCTTCTCCCATCAGTGAAATGAGGGAAGGAGGTGATTTTTCAGCTATCTGTAATGATCCTTCTTGTCTTGCTCACAGCATGGGAGAGGGAAGTGCCTCATCCCTGCATAAATCTCTCCCTTTGTGACTATAGCTATTATTTCTGATGTGCTACCCTTGGTGACTATTTTTCTTTAGTCTGACATCTCTGCAAACAGTAGAGGTGTAGGCTGCCTTTTTCTGAGTAAACAGCTTTTGAATTTTAGTCAGTAGATGAGAAAATCAATTTAAAATATATTTAATGTAGTGCTTCAAATTCTACCATTCATACAAGGAGCTTAAACCTGTTTGTAAATCCAAATATGCCCTATTAAACTTCTTGTCAAATGAGACTGAAGGATTAAAACAATTAATGTAGGTTGCTGTACTGCTATCAGTATCACTGGTGAGTTAGCCCATAAAATTCACAAAAAATCTCACTTTCTGATTTCTGAGACACATTTTCAAATACTATTTCACTAATGTTTGTCATAAGACCTGATCCAGTATTTGAAGAGGGCTCCAAATCTACGCCCAAACAGGTGAATCATTGTGGTCCTTTTTCACTGTATTAAAGAATATTAGTTCTGCATTGGAACAATTATTTCCATACCTCAAATTATATTGCACCAGTATTTTGAAATGGAAATACTGGCGAGCTTGTAATAAGCTCATGCTGAAGTTTTTCTAGTAGGTATTTTTTCTCTAACTTTGAATCCTCCTACCAGACGCCCACATTCTCCTGATCTTTTTGTACTCCCTGTGTAACAGACATTGCCACTAGAAAAGACTCAGACAATTACCTAATGGTGCAGAACTAGCATGACAGCCTTTGCTGCTGTGCACCCCATTTCAATGAGGATGTATTTTGTATGACTCAGAATGAATCAGACTGGGGAAAGAGAGAGAACTGCAGTCCCAGAAATAACAAACAGCAGCATAGAATTTGGAAGAAAAATCCTATGTTGCTTAATCATCACTGCCCCACAGCTAATTGCATTGTACATTATATTGCATGAGCTACACAAATATTAATTTGTGCCCTTTGTTGAAAATATCAAGCCATAATCAATAATAAACAGGTATTGACAGAAAGCTAGATGCAGTAGCAAAAGACAAGACAATGAGAAGTCCATTGGCACACCCATGTTTCTGTGTCCACAAGCCAGACTCGTGTGTACCCTTGGGAGGCGGGCACATCACTCAGAAGCCACAAAACTACCTCTTTCTACAATTCAGCAAAAAGGCCAGGCATGATGAGTTGTGGACTCAAGGTCCTCCAAAACAGAGAATGCTCATGTATGCGGCCCTTCCACACAGTCAGTCTCAAAGCTAACAGAATGCTTACTGCTTTTAGAGGGTCAGCAGAGCTGCCCTCCCAAGTCTGCCAAAGGACCAGTGAGATTGCTACCTACTTAGCAAAGCCCTGGTGCCAGGTCCTCACAGCAAAGGCACACACATATTGTGAGGCTTTTAACATCATCTGCCCTTAGTCACATATGTGCAGCTGGGGCCCTTGGAGCTGGGCCCGTGGAGCTGGGGCCCTCAGCCCTTGGAGAGAGCTGAGGAAAGACATTGGCGAACACCTTCCACTGCAGTGACCTCACATCAGTCTTTCCTGTGGAAGTACACAATTTACTGACAGCATTACAATAGTTCTTGGACTATAACTGGTCATCACAGCTATGTAAGGATCAACACAATTTCAAAACTGAGTCAAATTCATTTTCTAGAGTGGTGATGTTGAGGTCCATAAAAGATAAACAAACTGAAGGTATGCCAGCAAAAGCTTCTAGTGAGTTGTCCTGCTGACAAGCTCTGCTCTCTCCCTCATCATTAGATATTGCTTATAACTGCACTCCCATCTCTTAAGCACAGATCTGTAGCAGCTGCTTTTAATCACATAAAATCCTATTCTATTTCTCCATAAAAAGGAAAAGGAACAATATCTTTATTAAAATGCTACCAACACACTTTACTTGCAGTAGAAAAGTAAAAAGCTATCTTAGACAACACAAAACAGCAATGAAATTACTGCATTTCCATACTGTCTTCCTTTTTCAGCTCCCTAATCTTCCCTTATTTACTTTCTGGTTTCATTTGACCAGCACTTTCTTGCATATATTGATGCTTCTAAGGCCAGTGGCTATTAATCTGCTTCCATCTTCTATTTATGTAAAAGTCTTCTTTTAGTCCATTATTTGCATAATGCCTCTTATTTTCATACATTTTCAGAAGAATAAATCAGGTTTGTAGATCAAGTTTTTAACAATCTACCATGAAGGGCAATTAAACTTAGTAAAGTCAAAAAGTCCAGTTCCTTCACTTTTAGGAAGAAGTCCAGTATTTAAAATCCCTGCACACAAACCAAAATCCATGAGATGTCCTGTACTGCACCATCTTATGGTCAACTGCATTTGTTTAAAAGACCTGAAAGTATTCCCTAACTCTTCAAAAGAGGATTACATTCCCTGAGGCTGTGTCTCAGTGGTGTCACAGCTGCACAGTTTTCCTAAAAATATATTTTTGTGTGTGTGTTTTCAGTTCACTAAATTTTTCTGTGAACAAAATACCAACATTTTACATCCCTAGGGTTGGAATTTCAGGAAGGGCTTCCCTGAAAGATTTCAGTTTTGTCCACAAGAAAAAAAGAAGACATAAGCATATTTCTTTGTCAGCTATACTGAACACTTATTTAATGTCAACAATTTAAATGTCAGCATTTTCTTGCTTCAAAAAGTGCAAAAAATTAAACATGCAGGATAAATTATTTTAGCCGTCAGCAGATATGCCTTCTTTTGTGTTATAATCTCTTCAGCTGCTTTCTGATTCATCAGGGATGAAGGCCTACTGGTTTTGGTTTCCTACCTAGCTACTATGATGCTCTTCCTGAAAAAGTAAGAGAAATGAGCTATGGGATCTTCCTGGAGAGACAGACAGCTTCTCAGAACTAACCTGCAAGTCATTTTGTCCCTACAGAAAATGGAAGAAAGAGAGAAAGAAAGAGGATATTGCATGGAATTGCAGTCAGTGCACAGGTATCCTAACTTCATTTGTTGTTTTTTTGCTTTTCATCTTTCTGTCAGGCAATCTTTGAAACATCAAGGTGCCAGTTCTGTTGTAGTGTGTCATGGTTTAACACTGGCCCGGCAATTAAACCGAATAACATGCTCTCTATTAATCCCCCTCTCCTCCCTGATAGAGAAAGGAGAGAGAATAAGGGAGAGAGGCTTATGGGTTGGAAAATAAACTACACAACTTTAATGAATCAGTAATGATAAATAGGAAAAATTACTAAATATATACAAATATACAGGAAAAATTGATACCACGTTCCTCCCTCCTCTCCCCCAATAACTCTCACATCACCACGGAGGCTGCAGGGCAGCCCTGGGAAAGTCCAGGCTGGACTCCTGGGGTCAGGAGCAGTCGGGAGCTGGAGGCAGGAACACACAGATTCAGGCTGGCACGGATCAGGATCACAGGCAGACGGATGGATGGAATCCTCCCAGGATGCTGACGCAAAACAGGGAACAAGCAAGGAAGGGAAGCAGGAAGAGCAGGAAGGGCAGGAAGGGGTTTGACCCTTGTGATCCCTCAAATTTATACTATGACGTGTATGGGATGGAATAATATGTTGGGTCAATTCTGGCATCTATCTTGTCTGGTCCTCCCCAAAGGAGGGGTTCAGGTGGGACTTCTTTACTCCTTCTGGAGGGTAAAATGTTCCTCAGAGCTGAGCAGTGTCCTTGGTTCTGCATACCAGTGCCTGGCAGTAACTATAAACATCAAGTGTTAGCAGTCCTAGAAACAGAGACTGTCTGAGAAACTTGCTGTTAATTTCAGCAAGTGCAACTACTTACAAGACACTTAGCTGAAAGCAAAAGTACAAACCAGAAAATCACCTTTATCCTGGCCCAAACCAGGACATAGTGATTGCCATCAGGGCAGAGCGGCTTGCGGAATATAAATACAGTTTTACCTTTTCTTCAGGAGACCTCAACTGAGAGCACCCCTCATCCTGCACTCATTAGCCTTCTTCTAGTGAGGGTCTCAGAAGCTCACTTAGGGGTTAGAAGGGAGATGCAGACCTGGACTGGCAGTGTGCTAATCCACTGAGCCTTCCCAGCTGAACAAGCATTTGTAGCCTGCAAACTTTGTGAGCATGGTCTTGAAGGAAAATGCTGAGAAAAGAGTCCAGAGTTGCACACAGGAAAAAAACACAAAAAACCAAAACACCTTCATTTTTATGCTTTCTAACTAAAAAGAGGTAATAAATACAAATCTTAATAATCCCTTAACAATCCCTATTATAAAATATTAAAGTAACTGAAGGCATAAATTAACCCTAGACTTTTATGATCCATATACTTACTCAAATCAACACTTCTGTGATTCCAGGCCCCGAATTTGACAATAATTAATACCTAGAGATCACAGAATCTACTTTCTCTGTGCTAAACAGAAGATAGCTTTCATGACCAAAGGGCACCATTATCATCAGACCTTTTCCTTAAGGGAGCTCACTGAGCCTCACCAGTGCCATTTTAATTGATCCCAGAACATGAGTCTAAACCTTTTAGAAAGATATGCAGGTAAATAGGTAAAATTGAAGTACTGTCTACGATGCTGAGCAGTTAGGCCATAGAAAAGAGATGGAGAGATGTAAAATTAGAAACTACTTTCTGGGTTAAGATTTCTGATAGCATACTGAAGCTCTGGGGTAAAAATTCTTCAGATATCTGCAAAAATGGTGTCCTCCACATTCACGCTGGATAATTTGTCATTAAATTCCATGTCATTATACAAGACTATAGCTACCTATTTAAACTAAAGTTTTTGTTTATTTAACATATTAAATACAGTTAATATTGAGAAAACCACTATACCATTAGTTACAACAATAGGGAAAGATTTTTTGCACTTTAGGAAATAAATCAAGATTAAGACCATTTAAATTTGAAGAATTACAATAGGGAAAACATTAACTAGATATTAACAATACTGTTAGTACATACAACTCACAGGCAAAACTGCTGTGGAGTTAATGGGTCTGAAAATTCACATTCTTGAAATTATGCAAAAAATGTATTTCAGGAAGTCACAGTTCCAAAAAATGTTTTAAAAAATATAAAAATGGGAAAAAAACACATCTTATGCAAGACAAGTGTACGTCTTCTTTTATATTTAAAAGCCTCACAGAGAAAATCTTACCTCAGAATTCAAGCCATATCTTCAGACACGCTAAGCCTGTACAGGAGCCCAGAGCTGCACCTAAGGTTAAATTAAGGGGTACTTTAAGTAGTATACACACTTAATTGCTTTAATATTATGAATTTCAGCCACTAAGAAGATGACTTGATTAATTCTGCATGCTGGAGTAATATCAAAGACAATGAAGAGGAAAAGCATTCAGTGAGTGTCTATTTGGGAGGTCTTCTTACACCAGAAGTTCCTTGGAACATGAAACAATGCTTCTTTACAGTAAAAGCCTCACTAGACAGGTCTGTAGGAATTCCTCCAGCTGTTGTGAGAAAGCAGTTACACCTAAAGGTACCTTTAAAAATCTATATACAAATATCATGTGACTGTAAGAACAAAGCAATCTTCCTAAAAAAATAATGGTCCTGGTTTTAATTAAGATGTAGTATTAGGCTATCCTAAATATGCTATCATCCAAGGATAAAACATTCTTTTAAGGTGATGAATAATTTCCAACCCCAGAACACAATAGACTTCCTTACTCCACTGTAAAGGCAATAATTTGAATGAATTCACTTTAACAGGAAACCATGTAATTGCTTTATTTCCTAATTTCACTATATGCTAGAACATATAGTGTTCTTAAACACTTCCAGGAGGCTATATGCTTATGTCCAAGACAGTATTACATTGTCTTTTGGTAATAGAGAGAAGAGTTGATTTAGATTGAAAACACCACAGTGCCTGGCATATTTATATCTGGTCTCAAGCATTCTCTCAAATCCACTAAGTGAAAAAAGCTTCAGACTCTTTAATTTTGCTTTGCTGGATGGTGGTTACTACGTCCTCGTCATTTCTACTTCTTACGTTTGAAAGGTGGCTTCATTCATTACTTTGAGAGCAAATATGCAATGTGTAGGGATGGCTGTATGCTTTTTTTATAGGCCAATACAGCAATGCAGAAGACAGGAATTCGAGTCTAATTTCACTCTGTTCAAGGTTACTTGGGCAGTTCACCTTTACTCAGGCTGGAGTTTGTTAGTATCTAAGGTAGTAAATATGTGCAAAACTGACTGCTGAAGAATTTGCTTAAGTGTTCTGGAGCTGTCATCCCCACCCTTCCACCCAGTTCCCCAAGGGGACCTGTTTATTACCCTTTTATTTCTTAAAAACATTGTGATTTTCATATTCTGTTGAAGATTATGTCTATAGTATTAACCTAAACTACAGAAACATCTCTGAACACTAGAACTTCAGTACAAGCAAGTTCTTAAAACGTTCCCTAAAACATAAGAGAGTTTACTGACATAGTTGCATGGCATTATCTGCCAGTTTGTCCCAGTGACTGGAAGAGGTTTTAATTTACTAGCACAGATATATACTTAATTGAGATAGTTAGGAGATTTCTTATATTGGTAGGCAGACATTGCAACTGGAATTGTTCATTTGCTGGCCAATGGTATTTGGGCAGCTGTTGAAAACATTATTGGTGAAACAGATCAAGTGGTATCCTGCATTGCTCAGTAGAAGTACTTAGTATTCTAAAATCCAACTCCAAGTCAAAAATGGATCCTTGATGCCTCCAAGGGGGGAGAACAAACAGGATTAGGCATGAATGTGATGATGATATCAATAAACATCCAAATGCAGTAATACGAGTTCACTTTAGAGTGAACACAGTATCAGTGAATATAAGAAATGTCATAAAAGCACTGGCAGCAAGAAGCTAATTGCAAACAGTCACACTAAAGAACCATGTTCAAGGGAGGACCTTAATGGGAGAAGAAAAGAAATAAGTAAAGACTCAGAACACGTTCATCTGTCTACTCCTGTTTTGTATCGCATGTGCACTGCTTGAAGCAGTATTAGAAGTTTGCATCTACTCATGACGTTGCAAGCCTTAGTATATTTTAAATTACCTTTTTATAGAGTTTATATCACTGCCTTTCAAATTGGATGGACTTCACATTTTTTGCTTTTGTTCTACCTTTCAAATTGCAGGTGTTAAAAAAAAAAATCTCTTCAGCAAAATACATCTTTACATAAGAAAGCTTCATTTCTCTCAGACACCTAAATAATTGATTTTTTTTGTTTGTTTACTGTTACAAGGAAACTATAAAATGCTCAGCTGAGTAAAAATGCTCTGTTGGGAAAAAAAAATCTGTGAAGACTATAGGATCTATTTCTATCTTTCCTTTTTTAAGGAACTCAACTGGAGCTATTAAAAAGCACCCAGCAACAACATCAGTGTAGAAGAAAAAAGGGCCACAGGTCTTGCAAAAGCCAGCTGCTGCACATTGTCCCAACCAGTTATTTGTTGCTGGCTGTTCTCACAGCCATTTACTTTACCATAGGCATTTATACCAGCAGAGATCTCTCTCGGAATCAGAGAATCAAACAGCAACTAAGAAATTGAGCTGAATGTCACTGGGTTAGACAGCCTTGATCCTCATGAAAAGCATCAGGATCTTACTGGCCAAGCTCCAGAAGTTAGAACTCCTTCACACGAGACTTTGAAGACTAGATATTTTTTAAGCTAAAGAGTGCCTGTTCTACATGCATGAAGGAAAAGAATCACTGTGAATAGTATCTATTTCCATGTATCCAGTAATAGTAGCTGACAAACAAGTTCACATGTGCTGTGCAGCTTCACATGTAATGAGCACTTGCAGCTTCTATTGGTTGTGAAAGAACATGAGTATTCAGCACATTTTAAGAAAAAATCCCGTGAAGTCTTATTCTTAGTGGAGGAACTTTCTATCAAATCATCTCTTGTATCTTGAAGTTGGCATATCCAAATGGGCACATGCAAAAATATTAGCTGACTGAAAAACTGTCCGATTGCAATTCTCTGCCTCTCAGTATTTTGGTTTCTTAAAGTCCAGCAACAACACTGATGAATTGTACTTAGCTATTTCACCATTAAAGAATATTTGATTATAAAACTTTGATTAAGACCCATCAGTTGTAGGAACACAAGGCTAACTCAAAACTTTCTCTCAGTCAGGACTGTTTTTTCTCCACTGAATCATTTCTTGTGGACAGCATCACTTCCTTTCTTGACTCACTTTTCTCATTTTTCAAAATGGGGGACAACATGTTTGTTCAAGAAGTTATTTTCTGAAATTCTACATACCTTCCCAGAAAAAGCTAGATAAATACATTTTATTCTATTTTATTTTATTTTATTTTATTGGCAGTGGGATGTTGATGGTTGGACATGGTGATCTTAGTCATCATTTCCAACCATGACAATTCTGTGACTCTGTGATTCTCCAAAAATAAAGTCTGTAAAGTTGGTAGGCAATATTATATGAAAGGAACTGCTAAACAAATAAGGAATTACATAGGCTATCAAACAAAATAAAAGTTGAAAATTCTAAGCATTATTCCTCTCAGGAACACATTTTCAGGTGTTTGCGTATTAGCTATTTTAGAAAAGGAGACAACACAAAGCAAACTACAGGAACACTCAGAGGATCTGTATTTGTGAAGATCTGAAGGAGACTTCACAGTACTATCAACTTATGCAGGCAGGAAAAGAGTATGACACAGTGTGTAAGTGCTAAATTTGCAGCACAGCATAACTGAAATACCCATGACCAAATTTGAAGATATCTTTATAAATAAAAATTGTGTAATGGGAAGATAAGTGAGATCAGATAAAGAGATAAAGATATTTTTCAATTCAGATGAATGCTGAAAGTCGTATAACCTCAAGAAAAAAATAATGAGATACAATAATGTAATAAGCCTGACAAGTATAACCATCGCATCAGTACTGTCTACTGGCAGAAGCTGTATGAAAATATCCTGGAGGTCGTCTGACACCAGAGAAGGCTTTCCTAAATGTGAAACTAACAGCTTAAACACTGCTTTGTTTAAGTAAGCTACCAACAGATACTATGAGAAAGGGAAAGATGTAGCTTTTGGAAGATGTACAATAGCATCAAATCGATTACACAGTGAAACAAATTATAACCTACATCTACTCTAAGGCTTTAGAAATGTAGGTTTCTACCCATGGTTAAAAAGTAACAGAACTGTTAAATTCTCTCAAAGTTACTAATTAAGAATACATATAATTTATAGCCTTCCCAGTCACGAGCAGATTTAGGCATTTACTTGGTTTCCCTAAGCTCTCCTTTAAAATTTACCATTTCCCATTCTGTTGAGCTGCTGGTCTCAAGATTGGTGTTCATGACCTGAATGTAGAAGAAGTAAATAAAAATACAACAGATGAAAAAGCATGCTGGATATGATTACTCATGATGAATAATGATTGTCTAACAAATAGAAATACTTCCCTGTACATGTTGGTATGTTTTAGAGCAAGATTTTAAAGTGCTTCACAAAGAGCAGCAATCCAGACCTCCTTAATGTAAATTAATTCTTCTGACAGGAACATTAGACCCTTTTTTTCATCATATACTAGCACAAATAGTCAGGCCCTTCCCAAAATCCTGGTTTTCTGTACACAGGAGGGGCGGGAAACAAATGGAAAGAAAAAAACCAATTTTTTGCATAAGAATGTGAGTTTTCTTAAGGGTTGCCAAGGCCACCAGCTAATTAGAGTCCTTATGAAATCTACTCAATATCACAGTTCAACTGGTCTCTTCAGAAATAAAGAAAAACAATTTTTTGAAGACACACTAAAACAGACATGTTATAATTGCAGCATAAGGCAACATGAAGCGAATTAAAATGTAATATTGAAAATAATGTATAAATTGCTAAAAATTAACTATTTAAGGATTGCACAATTGTACTTCACAACTATAGGTAAAACAATGCCTTATTTCCTCCAAGTATGCAAAAAGTCTCAACACATGGTCTTGGCTCAATGTGTACACAACTTTTTGGCTTTTTAGCAATGCTTCTTCAGCAACAAAATCTGTTCACACACAGTATCACAAATGAGGATGTTTAAAGCTTCAAACCAATTAAAATTGTCATAACATTTACAAATCTAAAGCTTATAAAGTTGATACAAACTCTAAAAATTGTTAGAAATACTGAAACTTATCTTCAGCTACATCATCTAACTGAAGAAAAATTTATTACAGCTATTACTCAGTTAGGCCTTTTATTTCCAGGGCTTTAATCAAGACTTTGTCTTTGAAGAATCTGTTAATCGTAAAACTCTAGAATGCAGCACTTTGCAGAGTGTCTCACAGGAAATGTTCTTGGTGCATTATTAATTACCATCAGTAATACTTATTCTACTTCCCCTTTTACTGAAGTCATAATGAATGAATTATGACCTTTTTTCCTGAATTATGTTTCTGAAACATTTTTAGAAGGATTCTCTTCAACCTCTCAAGGACTAATAGGAGTTAACTGATATGAAACTAAGACCCTTATTCGATATGTCTGTTGTTATCTAGAGGCAAAATTTTTAAAGTACCAATTGTAGGTATTCCAGAGACTGGCAAGATTGCACCATGAATCAAAAACTCATTTATCACCAAGCTATCAACTTTGCTATTACAGTACAGCAAAAACCTGTCCTTCCTGTTCTGTGGTGTCCTACTTCCAGCACAGCAGCAAGAACATTATATTGGCCTCAGAATTCTTCTGCTACATGATACATTGTTGCAGGGAAACACTGCTCAGGTTACACCAAAATCAGAACTGAAGCAATTTATTAACATTTATTAACCAACGATCACTGAACTGCATATCTAAGTTCAGTATAAGTAAACAACAACCCTGGATGCACAGAAAATGCTAATACACAACATTATCAGATCTGTCAAACAGACATCAGATTATGTCAAACATTTTATAATACATACAAAAACTACCTCTTACAATAACCCCCAAAAAAGCTCTAGTCACATACATGAACACACATTTTTTCTCACAGGACCCATGAGCAGTTACAAGCACAAACTCCTCATATGGGAGTGTCAGGTCTCCTCCTAATACATCTCCTACTAGAGTTGTGGTTGCTCTAGCTGTCTGTGTATATCTGTATCTCTGTGGCTTCTTACAACCTGAATTACACAGCAGTGCAATAAGTGCAAAAGTACCCCATATATTCATGTTGTTTCAGCCTGCATTGCCTGTTCGCTAGGACCTCACAGTGTCCAACAGTGAGGATGCTTCTTGGGCAGACAGACATTTTGATGCCAGCAGAACAACTTCTCATTGTGTCAAACAGTGTTCAGAGCACCACTGATTCAGGTCTAAAATTTCTCCCTCCTCATTATAAATTTACAGGATGCTTTTATAATTCTTTTTAGGCTGTTTCTTTCAGAAACCAATACATGCAGCTATGATTCTGGTAAGCTAGAGAAGCTTTAGTGATCAGTGTAACTTTCTCATGAAAACAAAGTCAGGGATACTGTGTCTCCTGAACTTGAACTGGGAAAACAAAACAAAACAAAACAGAACAAAAAAACAATGCTTACTTTCTTCTCACGCATCTTCCCCTTCCTGCACAACAGCACCGTGACAGCACCCGTACATGACGAGGAATGGAATACTTCTCACTTAGCTTTAGATATCTACATCTGAAATAGCCACCTGAGGCTAAATCTGAACTATCTGACCTGTTTTAGATTGCTTGTTTAGGATGAAATAAATCATGTGTTAAATACTCATGTTTCTCTCCAGTACCGGGAAACGGAGTTTTGACTTTTAGCTAAGGTGTAAGTCCAACTTGTGTAACTAAATGGATGGAGAGTCTCTTCCCAAATGTTTACAATTCCTTCTAAATTGGAATGGATAAGGGTTTTTTTACTGTTTAGTTTGTTGTTGTGTTGTTTTGTTTTGTTTTGTTGGTTGATCGTTATGTTGGTTCTTTTTGCATTGTGTTCTGTCTTTGTCCAGACTAATTAAGTTACATTTTTTAAGGTTTTTCTAGTTCCCTGATGCATCTCCTTCTGTTTTTCCTTCTGTCCCTAGCTATCATCCATCAAAGCCAACTTATATCCCAAAAGAGACCAGCAATAAGACATACAGATGCTGTACTCAACAGACAGTTTACTGGAGCTTGTTTCTCTATATGAACACATTAAAACTTACCTAACAAAAGAGCTTGTCCTTTTGAGGTATTTTTAAAGGTCTGTTTCCCACTAAAATCTTTCACTCATCGATGACTAAAACACTTTGCAAAGACTCTTGGTATGCTATTGTTTGCAGGTTGCCTACTGAAATACACTTTTTAAATGTAACTTCGAGTACTGATTAATTATGTAATGGAAAAGGGAGCTGGGAGAACTTTAACACCTGCCTACAGATGGGTGGTATATTTCCAAGTACTGCAAAAAGAAATTCCCACACGGCAGTATCACAATAGGCTTTAGTGAGTATATGCTTCATGAAAAAGAGATTTAATTTCTTTAGAATCATAGAATCATCAATGTTGAAAAAGATCTTCAAAATCATCACATCTACCTGCTTTTTAACACCCCCAGGGATGGTGACTCCACCACCTCCCTGGGCAGTCTGTTACAATGCTTCACCACTCTTTCGGTGAACAAATTTTTCCTAATATCTAATCTGAATGTCCCCTTGGCACATTTCCTCTTGTCCTATCACTAATCACCAGAGAGAAGACAGCTTCTGCCTCACCACAACCTCCTTTCAAGCAGCTGTCTAGAGCACTGAGGTCTCCTCCCCTCAACCTCATCTTCTTCAGGCTGAACAACCCTAGGTCCCTCAGCCTCTTCTCATATGACCAGTTCTCCAAATCCCTCATCAGCCTGGTTGCCCTTTCCTACACCCTTTCGAGTCCTTCGATGTCCTTTTCTGTACTGTGGAGCCCAAAACTGTGCACAGTGCTCATGAGCCAACAGTGTGCCCTGGCAGTCAGGAGGGACCACAGAGTCCTGGGGTGCATCAAGCACAGCATTGCCAGCCAGCTGAGGGAGGTGGTTGTCCTGCTTTACTCTCCACTGGTGCAGCCCCATATTGAGTACTGTGTGCAGTTTTGGGTACCACAGTACAAAAAGGAGACAGAGCTACTGGATAGTGTCCAGAGGAGGGCTGTGAGGCTGGGGAAGGGTTTAGAGGGAAAAACCATATGAGGAGCTGCTAAAGGCACTGGGTCTGTTCAGCCTGGAGGAGAGGAGACTGAGGGGAGACCTCATGGCAGCTTACTGCTTCCTCACTTGGGAAGGAGGAGGAGCAGGCACTGACTTCTTCTCTCTGGTCAGATGACAAGACCTTAGAGAATGGTAGGAGGATGTGCTGCGGGAAGTTTAAGTTAGATACAAGGAGAAAGTTTTTCACCCAGAGGGCAGCTGAGCAGTGGAACAAGCTCCCCAGGGAAGTGGTCACAGCACCAAGCCTGCCTGAGTTCAGGAAGTGTTTGGATGATGCTCTCAGGAACATGGTGTGATTCTGGGGGTGCCCTAAACAGGACCAGGAATTGGACTTGGTGATCTTGACGGGTCCCTTCAGGACTCAGCAGATTCCAGATGCCTTTGTATTCCATAGGTATCACTGTATTTTTCTTCCATGAACTTGTCCAATCTTCTCATGAAGGCATGTATACCTTATAGCATGAATTCTTGGAGCTTCTCTCAAAAGGCATTAGAGATGCTAAAACAAGGTGAAGAACCAAGTCTTCTTCTTTGCTGTGAATGAGATTTCTGCTAAGCTTCAACTGACGTTCACCAGCTTTTTTTATTGGATGTGAAAGTTAACAGGAAATCCCTAATGGACCACTTTCACAACACTTGGGGTTTTTTAGCCCTCTGTAAAAATCTGTTAGATTTTTATGGAATAGTCTTTTCTCTAGGCTGAAGAACTCTGGGTTTTCTAAATATTCTTCCTATATTGTATACACTTCATACTTCAAATCACCCTTTTTAACTTTATTTGAACTTTTTCCAGTTCAGCTGTAGCTCTTTTGAGAGGAAGGGAGAGTAACCAAACTCATGTTTGTTGAAAACTGAATAACTTGCTCCTGAGTAAAGATGGGAAGCTCAACATCCAACATATCATGGTTAAAGCTGGGGATGTTTTTATGTACACTACAATAAATTTTAGGTAAAATTGTATTTAGATGCCTTTGCCACCTCAACATCCAATCAATGTGTTGTAGAGATAAATGGACATGGTCTGTGAGTGACCTGTGAGTGGCTGTGTTTATTTCACTGTACATTGCTTCTCTTATTGAAATAAGAGAACTTACTGAAATAAGTGGTAGCTTGTGGACTACAAAAATTAATAATTAAAACCCAGTTATTTTTTCAGGATTTCCAGAACAGTAGCCTCTGAATTTACTGATTAATCAATTCATTATAAAGTAGTCCCATTCCGCCCTGTCACTGCTTCTGTTTTGCTTCACCACAGTGTCAAAGCTTTTGACATTCTGCCATAAAATGCTGTCACTTATCTACACACAAATGCCTGTATCTTCCTTCCTCTCTTCCTTTTCTTTTAATTTAAGGCTGCAATAATTTCCATAAGCACTCTTATTTCCTTAATTTCAGTTCACTTCCTTGTGGATTTGGACTATATGGACTATGAACTTAATTTTGTCCATACAATTTTTTCCATATACCCTTTAGCTTCCAGCTCTATCTTATAATACTGACTTCTGTAAATGTCTTGTCAATTTACTTGATATTTGCATTTTTAATACCTCACAAACTTTCATTTAACCACAACTATGTTTTGCTTCTTACATTTTTTGTACAAACTTCACAGATTAAGCGATTTTAACCTTTAACTAAGACTCTTCACCTTACATTGGTTTTACTATGTTTTTATTATTTTAAGACAGTGCTCTGTAATGGAGTCAAACAGGCTCTACCAGATTCATTCTTCACTTGGTGGAGTAAGTAAATCCACTTACTTCAAGGACTAGAATTACTCAAACCAATATTTTAAACTAGGTTTGTATAATCTCGGTGCTAATCTGACATATTCTGAGGTTTAATAATCAAATCCTCATTCCTCTAGTTCCATTTGAAGTACAATTAAATTCAAAAGATAGGAATCATCTGAGCAAATGCAAATGTCTAAAATGTAGATATCTGAATTTGTTGTCTAGACTCTCTTTATAGTCACAACACAGAGATAAGCACTTTTGTGGTATGATTCATCTGACCTTTTAGAAATGCATGAGATCAACTGAACCCTGCAGGCACTTGTTTTCTAGAACTATAAAAACCTGCAAGACTTTTCTGGTGAGGCTAACTCAGATGTCCTTTAAGGAATCTCTAAGAGGAATCCAGAATAAATACTCTAGATGTGTGCAACAAAAAGGCCTTAGGTTAGCATGATGAATAACACACAGACATTTCAGGCTGAATGTCACAGACACATGCAGACAGGCAGGCTTTCTGAACACTTGTTCAAAAGGCATTTTAACAGAAACTGAAGTTTTTATTACAGTCTGAACTGGGAGTGTTAGTCCTTCAAAGGCTAGGAATCAGAATTAGAAGAGAGGACTTTTTTATCAGTAAAGTGCCAGAGAATTTTAAAGAAAAAAAAAACCAACCTGTCATCATATATAGTATTTTGCTTTCTAAAATAGATGCCAAGAATTCTCTCTTAAAACTTAAAAAGGTACCTTTGGTGTACACTTTATCACCATCTAGACCATCTAATTAAATTATTTACTTTCATTTAATGGTGTTTCACCAGTCTTTGTCAACATTAATATGATATGATACGCTATCATATGATATAATACAGAAATAACAATACATATTGCAGACACATTTATTCTGATTTTAAAAAAAAATAAAAAATGAAGGGGTAGCAAAGCCAGGATATTGCTACTGTGTTTGTGATTCTAGGAATAATCAAGGATTTCTTATTTCAATATCAAGTCTTATCTTTTCATACTCAGAAGAACAAAAGTTTCCACTAAGCCCCAAATTCTAGAAAATTATACAGCTCTAAAAGATGTCCAAAACGTCAGGTCATGTTGTGATCTGAGGCAGAAGGACCAAATTGACAGAAGTCACCTTTGTCACTTCCTCATCCTGATGAGAACAGTGGAACAACAGATGGTGGCTTTTAGACACCTTTGCTTCTATGTATCTTAAGCAATGTAAGCTCAAGCTTTAGAGTGCTATATTTTCGTCTAGCACACTGAGTCCTGGGACATGCCTAGAGAGCTATCCTATAGAGAGATGAACATTACACCATCTTTTGTGGAAAACCTCAAGTTGATGAGAGGGTTTTCAGAGCTCTTTAAAAATAGTAAACTCCTTTCAAGCTGAATAAAGAAGCCGGGGAGATCAGAAGGAAAGCCGTGGACATAGTTTGAATAAATGAGGATTCAACACCTAAAGCTGATCTTCCCTTTTTGTTCTGACTGGATTCTACAGACCGATGCGTATTTTAAGTGTTTGTTTCTTTAAATCCGGCTCAGGAGCAGAGCAGCATGGTATGTTGCCACCTGGTGTAGAGGTGATGTAAAAACCCTTGCCGACTCCTGTATGGGCAAAGGCTGTGTCACTGCAGAGCCACATCTCTGCGTGGCCCATCCCGGCAATCCCGTCAGCTCCCCTGCTTGCTGACTCATGTCTTGGGAAGAAATCAGCCCTGAGGAAAGAAATTGTCCTTCAGCCTGCGATGATGCAGAGCAAGCAAGCACAGGGACTGCAGAACTTGCCGGAGAAGGGGGAGAGATATAGTGATGGCTACAGGGAAGGAGCTGGAAGCAGTAAAACCGGAGTGTAAATGTGGATGTTTACAGCTGTCAACAGCCAACATCTTGATCCTGCCATAGGATGCAGGAGAGATGCTGAAACGTTACAGCTGCTACAGTCATTAATGAAAACGGGCTGCTCTGAGAGGAAGGATGAAAATGTGTTTCACACTAATCATTTCAAGCTTTTCTTTCAAGTCATTTGCCAAACAGATCTGTGCTTGATAATGAAAAACTCATTCAAATAACCTGCTGATTACTCCTTGGCGCAAAGAACCTCTTAAAAGTGGTAAAGAACATAGAGTGAGCAGATTTTTTTAAAGACAGCAATAAACATCCCAGTTGTTTTCCTCAGGAACAGGTTGTTGTTATAAATAAGCCTATGAAACCCTTTTACTTATTTTCAAAGAATACAAATGAAATCCTGCATCTGCTTTCTAGACACTCCTATAAGAAGGTTTTGTTTTTCTTTAAAATCCTCTATGCGTCTGTGAGGACCAATTATAAAACAAAAACCAGTATTCATTCTTCAGACATGATTTTCAACAGCAGGTTTATGGATAGCCTTAGTGCCAGTCTGGAAAGATACTGATGCTGTGCATTTTACAGTCATTCAATACTCCATAGCACACTGGTGTTCTACTGCCCCTGCAGCAGAATATGTCATCATAAATATGTTGTACATGTGCACCTTGACACTGAAAGAGCTCTAAGGATGTTGATTTTTTAATTAACTATATGAAGAGATTTAACTGATCACCTGTTCTCTACACTTTAAGTGGAAAAAAGTAGTACTACCACAAACAATATTCCAGCTCCTTTTTGCCAAAACTGTTGACAGATCTCTTCTGTACCAGTTCAAAAGTGTTTCTTAAAATAGTAACCTATCCATGACCGCATAAGTTATAATGCTGTTTTGGTTTATGCAGAGTGTCCATAGCACCATAAATTTTTATCCAGATGCTTATATATGGTAGAACAACCTGTCATTATGGTAGGACAACCTTTCTTGCAGTTCACACACAATCTACTCATAACTTGGTGGGGAAAAGACAAACTGACAACAGGGAAAATCTTACTCAGTTTAAAAAATCAGATGTCCTGGACAAGCTTTTAGGTATACATAAACACATTCACTAAGCCTATAGCATGTATAGGCTTGCCAACACTGTCCTGTGTCTGTCAAGCCATAAGCTGACACAGCTATGAAAAAAACCACAAAAAAGTAGGAAAAAGTCTTTTCAGATACTCAAATACAAGACTCTGGACTATTTTCAATCTCCCAATACTAATTCCAATTCACATGTTTTCTCCATGAAGGATATATACTTAATATACGCATTATATAGTAGATGGCATAGCCAGAACAGCATTTAGGCACAGGAAGAGGGCGATATTAGGTATGAGATCCAGCCCTGTAACACTGAGATATTCGATACTCACAGGATATGATTGTTATTACTATCATTATTATCACAAGAAAAAAAATGCCTGTAACTTCCAAAATACAAGGAACAGGTCACAGTGCCCACATGCATTTCTTTAGCCATTATTTTTTGTCTAAAATTTAGGATTTCAATCATGTATGAAATGCTTATATTTTGAAACGTGTTTATTTATTTCAGTTGGAATAAAAAAGTTATTTGAGTCATGAAATGGGTCATCAGCTATATTTAATATATCAGTTCACATGATGAGAAAGCAATGGTCCTGGACCAGGAAATTATGAAGGCCCTACTGCACAAGGCAAAAGCCATAATATCCTTTGATGTCCTTTGAAGGTAAAGCCCCAAAAGACACAGCTTGGTGCCTTTTGCCTGGCTCTTCTCCTCTAGACTCCTCTCATCTAGTTGATGCTTCTGCCTCAGGCATCTGGACCCATGGAGCACAAAAGAAATTGTGAGACTATATTGTACAAGACACCCTGAGGCCAGAGCTGCACCTAGCACTGTGTATGAGAGGAGACAGATCTTGTGTTCACACAGAAAACAGCTAAATATTTAACCTGGCAGAATTAAACAGCAATCGCTCCAGTACCCATATTCAAGTTATTACAAAACACCTGCTTTTCCATCACAGTAATCACAACAGAAAACAAAACACTGAAAAGGTCTTTCAACAAGCTACAGAACTATGGGCAACACAAAAATTTGTAAATATTTCATATAAAGTACAGTATGTTTACTTTACACTTCCAATACTTCGAAAAGTGTTTCAAGAAGACAGAGACAAGTTCTTTTGTCCTTAGATGTACTAATGCTGACAATCAGTTCAAACTTCTTCCTCCTGCCTCCTTCTCCCTACCTTCCTTGAAAAAGGAACAGGACAGCAACAGTGCCAAAATTGGTTCCTTGTCTGCATACATTACTGTACTTTTCATGTTTCAAATCACTGATGCAGTATTTGCTGGGCTAGAGCCATATATGAACATATTTGGTCATAAATGCACAGAAAAATCTCCTTCCATCTGTAAAAAGAATAGTATGTTCTCTTTTGCTATAGAATCCAACATTAAAAATTACTGGTTTCTTTATATACAATACAGAATCAGAAAGTTTCAACAGAAGGTTTTATCAGATACTCCACAAAATCCACAGTGTGGGAGTAGGGTAATTATTATAATTCCTTTTCTTTCCCTAACCATACCTCTTTATACTAGTAATCAGCTTTATACCATTTGATCTTACAAAGTAGGACTAGATGTTTGCATCACAAAGATTGGTTTGAGTAACCATTGCAAGCTCCTTCAATTTTTAAATAACTGCACTTTTCCAAAAATGCCAGACTGAAAAATAAACACATATTTAAAGGCTACCCTGCCAATGGCAGTCATGTACTAAAAAACCGATTTTATGTAGAAAGATCAGTCATATATTTTACACCAGCAGTTTGCAACACAAAGTAGCATGAATGGCATGACAAAAGCATGTATCATCTCTCTATTTTGAGTAATATTTTTGCATTACTGGGTCTGAGACAAGGGACTTTGTTTCACCAATGCACACCAAACACAAGTCAGGATTTCTCCTTTTTCTCCAGGATTACTTAGGTTTATTAGAAAATCCTCACTCAGCTGTGATGTTGCAGAAAAGTCAGTTATGGCAAGGGAAATCAGATTATGACTTTCTTTGGTGTAGGAATACACACAAAAAAACCCCCAACAAAACACAAACAAAAAAACCCACCAGAAGCACAGTGCTGGGACAAGCTCTTAGGCCAGCACCCTTCCTATTCATGTATTCATGGACAACATACAAATCGTGGCTCTTGTTTATTCCAAATTTAACCCTAGCTGGAACAGAAGACACTGTCATACAGACATACATACATACATACTTAAAAATAAATTTTTAAAAGATGGCTCTCTCCTTCATGTTTTCTACAGTCCATCAGCAAATGCAGTTCTTCCATTCTGCTTTTCTGGAAACTAACCTCATCAAGTACTGTCATAGGCCTTAATTAAACACAATGACTAGAGGATAATGAGAAGTCTCTGAGGCTGGAGTTTTTCCTCATCAAGATATGCAGACCTTGCTATATGCTGCAGTTAAAAACAGCCCTCTGTTGCTGCTTTCCCTAAATCCCAACTCCACACATCTCCAACTCTTCTTAAACAAATCCCATAAACCCCACAAAACCAGTGACCAGTCAGTCATTTCTATTGATCAACAGCCTCCACCTCCTTCCTGGAGATCTCACAGCATCCTAGAACAAAACTTATCTTCAAAGCCTGCTGCAGTCAAAACCAAACCTAACCTCTTTCTCATTTTCAGTCATAACTAGAGTCTAATAAGGCATATATACAGTAACCCAAATCACATGCTTGTCACTTCAGCCACTGAATGGTCTCATCCTAGGTCTCAGACAATAAATGCTGTTTATGACAACATAACCAACTGTTTAAGTTTTGGTAGACATTGCTAACTTGGCTATGGCCAAGACTGAAAGGGCTAAGTTTTGTATAAGGAATGACTGAATGCCTGTTTATTACTCTGTTCTGAATATGTGCTTGGATGAGATGGAAGCCACTACAGGAAAGGCTGAATATACTATCACAAAATCAAAGAATTATTCAGACTGGAAAAGACCTCTGAGATCATCAGGTCCAGCCTATAACCTAACACCACCACACAGGCTAGACCATGGCACTAAGTGCCACATTCAGCCTTTCCTTAAACACCTCCAGGGATGGTGACTCCACCACTTCCCTGGACAGTCCACTCCAATGGTTGATCACTATTTCCATGAGGAAGTGCTTCCTGGCACAACTTCAGGACAATGCCCTCTTGTCCTGTCAGCAGTAGCCCAACCCCCACCTGACTACAACCTCCCCTCAGGGACTTGTAGAGAGTGATAAGGTCCTCCCCGAGTCTCCTCTTCTCCAGGCTAAACAACCCCAGCTCCCTCAGCCTCTCTTTAGAAGACTTTCTCCCAGCCCCTTCACCATCCCTTTTTGCTCTCCTCTGGACCTGGTCCAGCACCTCAGCATCTTTCTTGAGGTGAGGGGCCCAGAACTGTACACAGTACTTGAGGTGAGGCCTCACCAGTGCTGAGAACAAGGGGAGAATTACATCCCCAGTCCTGGTGGCCACACTGTTCCTGACACAGGCCAGGATGCCACTGGCCTTCCAGGCCACCTGGGCACACTGCTGGCTCATGTTCAACTGGTTGTCAACCAGTACTCCCAGGTCCCTCTCTGCTGGGCTGCTCCCCAGCCACTCTTCCCCCAGTCTGTAGCACTGCATGGGGTTATTGTGGCCAAAGTGTAGGACCCTGCACTTGATCTTGTTGAACTTCACACCACTGGCCTGGGCCCATCGACCCAGACTGACCAGGTCCCTCTGCAGCATCTTCCTACCCTCTGGCAGATCAACACTCTGCCCCTTGTTTGGTGCCATCCATGAATTTACTGAGGGTAGACTCAATATCCTGATCTAGGTCATCAATAAAGATACTGAATAAGACTGATAGCACTTGTTGATAGTACCGATCTCTGTCAGAAATATGTTACAGTAGAAAGATATTTGGAAAATTATAATTTGGGAAAATTATATTTGGCTTTTGAACATATATACATGTATATGTAAATGTTAAGATTTAGGCAAGGTTTAAGGTTGGATTATTTGTAGATAATCAGAGCTGAAGGGTTTGGCTCATTGCAGAGTCACCAACAGACTATATTGCTAAAACCACAGTGGCATTAATTAACAGGGGATTACTTAAATTACATTTCACAGAATGCTTATATTATTTTATTATAACCTAGTAAAGATTCTAGATATAGTTAGAATTACAAATTTATGGGGGTGAGGTAGGGGGAAGGTGGGGTATTTGCTTTATTACTTGAACTCCTAGGCTTACAGGAAAGTCTGATGTTGGTAAGTGCCAATTGCTAAAGCATTAAAAAGGTCAGAGCCTCTAAGTAGGTAATGCTAAACTTAAATTATGATTAGGTCTTTAGAAAAGAAAAACAGAATACCTCAAGTTAACAGATGGTAACAGGTACATTGCTATAATGAAGAACTGGGGCTGATAAGAGACAATGCTTTGTTAATTTTTATAGTTGTTGATCACTTGTTACAGATTGAATTTATGACTGTTATTAAAGAAAAAGTTTCAGAAAAGTAGAAATGAAGAATTTAGTTCACTGTATGAAAGCATAGTGGGTAGGGTAAGGAAATATATTGATGCCTATTTAGACATCAGCCACCTGGCTATGATTAGGGCAGGGCTTGAGGTAACATGCAATCAATTTTGCATCAAAAACACATAAACACATTTTAAATACAACAGAGAATAATGTAACATCTATAAAATTAGGGGAATTTTGTAAATGTCAAAAATATACGTGGTATGTGTCATGATAAAAGACTTACCTTGAAATCACTTGAAAAAATATGTAAAAATAAGAAAAAAGGACAATGAGATTTCTATCAGCCTACTAATTTAATAAAACCATCTCTGTAATAATTTAAAACTTTTTTTTTCTAGAGCCTATGGTGGACATTTTTTTAGAAATTACATAGAAACTTGACATTTTTGCATTAATATAATTTACAGAGTTTGAAAAGTACTCTAAAAAGAGAAACGGAAGGTTTAGTTTAGATCATGTTCTGTATGGTCAGACGGCTCAGACCTTCGTGTGGGAAGCAGCAGCAAAAGCACTCCACACATTAATGAAACTTCGCATGAGCTAAAATTGGACATCAATTGGATTCTGCAATATCCAAGAGGGGCTTTTTTGAGAAAAAATAAAACAAAGAAAAAAAAAAAACAACAACAAATGTCTAAGTAGCCATTTTGCTATAGAAGGCAGCTTTCTTGAGGAGAACTCAATGCCTTTAAGAGTGGTGAAATTTTGTGATGGTTTTTGTATTGCATTTGTTTAACTGTGTTTCACAGATGCAAAAGATTCCAGAAAAAGATACACATTGCTGTAAGTGTTTGCAAAGGGCAATTTGCAATTTTGTGGATATTTGGATATCTTACATCTATGCTGTATCATGTTACCAGAAAAAATATTGGTGAAATATAATTTATATCCACATATTATGGAACTTGATAGGGATATTTGTGTGCATTTTGAAAAAAAAATTTCAATAGCACAGCTTGCCTTACTAAAGGAACCATTGAGCCAGTATCTGCATAAACGCAGGCTAGAAAACAGACGGACTCATTACTCCCTTATGCCGGGTAGGAAAATCTTTTAAAACCTGGTGTTGAATTTCTGTTTATTACATCCCTGAGAGAAGAACCCCTCTGGGATCACACAGCGCGGTTGTTGCTCCAGCTGCTGACTCAGCAGCTTTCCTCCAATGGGTCGTGCTACGGGCAGAGCTCTGCCACGGCCCCGCCACCGAGAGCACCCAAGGTAACCCCCGAGGCAAAAGGTTCCGTGGCAAGGATGGATTTGGGCTGGGGAGGAATGCCAGGAGCCACGACCCGAGTTCCTGCTGTGACACCACTGCAAGAATTAGTTAAGGCGCCTCCTCGGGGAGGGTTCCTAACTTCACATGGGTGGAAGTGTTTAAGAATTAAGCAGCCCCGTTACGAATTTTATTTATTTATTTGTTTTTAATCTTCATTCTCCACAGGAACGGCACGCAGCAGCTGTCCCCCACCACGGAAAACAACAAACTCCCGCACCTTCCGATATCCCAGGATTTCTTTTAAGCTGGCATCGTCCCCTACGCTCCACCCCTCACAGCCTCGGGGCTCGGTCAGGGACGGCGGCGGAGGAGTCGAGGGAGGAAGTCTNTCTGGCTGGGCGGCCGGGAGCGGTTGGTACCCGCAGGTGAGAAGGGGTGGCGGGGGGGGAGGGGACCGGACCGGACCGGACCGGACCGGACCGGACCGGACCGGACCGGACCGGGGTGTGTGCGCCCCGAGGGGCTGCGACCTCTTTAGGATCTTCTCCCGAACCCGGTGCTCCTGCCCAGCGCCTGATCCGCAAGCCCCCCCCACCCGAGCTCCTCGCTTGGCGAGGGGACCTGTGAATAGTCCCTGCCCCCAGCTAGTAGGGCTGGCTGCCTTAAGGGCCCTGTTTAAAAAGAAGGGAAAAAAAAGAAAGAAAAAAATGTGACCTCCCGCTCACGTATGGAATTGTGCTTTTACCTTTTCCTGCCTGTCCAGCTGTGCGCTTCCCAGGTGCCTGTGTGACACCTGCGGCTTGTCCTTGTCACCAGTGTCCGCTCTGCAGCCACAGGGGTAGTTGCAGAGATGCTCTACTGATAAGTTTAAAACGTGGTGTTGAGCAGTGCTCTGTTTTTAAGGGGGTACAGTTAGAGGGAAAATGTGTTTCTGTGTACCGGGAAATGTGGTAGTTATTTTTCCTACATGTTGTGTCCTCTGGTCTGAATGCAACATTAAAATATTTGGAAATACTTAGTCAAAAACCCAAAAGCACAAAATCGTGAGAATAACTTAAGCAATGCAAAATTAAGGATGAAAGTAGCCATGGTGAATCAGACCAAATATCTTTATAGCTCTGTTTTTTAATAGTAGCTCTCAGAAATGCAGTTACACAGCTTTGGTTTAGAAAAAACTGTTTACAGGAGTCTTTCATAAATGAAGTCAGATTATTTGTTTTGGCAAATGCTTGGGGAAAATCAGAAGGACATAGTAATCATGAAGATGTTCTTCTCACTTGAATTGATTTGTGGCTTAGCAAATCAAATTGCTGACCCAGAAGATGTCTTACTTTTAATATCCCTTGACTTCTCTCTTAGAAACTTAACCAGTATTTTCTTGAATTTGTTCACCGAGATCAAGGCAGAGAGGTTATTTTTAGCGTAATGGTGCCTCTAAACATCAGCTTACAAGAAGTGTGTTTGTCTTAATTTATCAGAGTAATCCAATCTGTTGTTCTGTACGTAAGCAGATTTAGAGAATTTTAAGTTTACTGTTGTTTGCACCTGTATGCTACAAAAATGCAAGGTTAGACTCAGCACAATGATTAGAGGTGTTGACAAGGGAAAATGGAGATGTGCGGAAAGCTCAGACTTCAAGGAGCAACCTGTTAGTGGAAGCTAAAGTGACACGTAAGTTATAAAGGCAGTCAAATGGAAACTGGCTGGACACAAGAGTGGAGGGATAGTCCACAGGTATATGGAAAAGGAATAGGAAGAGGAGGCAAAGAGATTGAGCTTGAGGTGACAGTGAGTGACTCACCAGACAATGTCAAACAGGTAAGCTGCTGTTACAGATTTGAAGGGAAGAGTAGACTGAAGTGGAGAGGTATCACCACTTGTGAAGAAGGAACCTTCTGAGTTTTTGAAGGCCACAGATTTTAAAGTAGTAGTAGTAGTTCCAAGGACAATCAGAGAACTAGATACAGAAGACTGAGTATCAAGGTCATGATCTGACAGAAGTGAAAATGGAAGTCAGAACAGTGATCTTAAATTATTAAACACTTCCTTGGATTCATCTGTGTTCAAGTGAAACTCAATTTACCCTCCTGTTTTTCAGAAGAATTGGTATTTTAGTTCTTTTTAAGTGGACTGAGAAGGAGAACTGTAATTTCTGGCTGCAAATATATACTTAATTCCTGAGATAGTTGGTCCTTTCTGATCCTCTCTAATGCCTGCTGGCCCATATTGAGTGATTCCAAGACTTGTAGGGTATTCTGGACCCACAACCTGAAAAACTAGTGGGAAGGCATATGGAGTTGAAGCTGACTTTTTAAGATTACTGAAGATGTGGTTTTTGGTGATTACACAAATGTATCAACTAAAGGAAGGAGGAGTGCTAGCATAAAGTTACCTGGTTAGGTAAAGAGGCCCAAGCCAAAGGAACAGACAGGGACAGATAGTTCCCTTTCCGAGAAGTATAAATGCCTGTATTAATCAGAAATTCTCTGCAGGAAGAATGAAAGTCTAGAATAACTCAAAGAACAAAAAGACAATTAATTTCCATCTGTATTACTCTATAGAGAGCTATAGCATTATTGATTTTTCAACATTAAAAAAAATATTCTGATGCTTAAGGAAGCGATGTTCCTGCCAAATTAATACAACTAGCAATTTAAAAATAACATTTCTGTCAGAAAAATCCATCTGTTTAAAAACCAGGTGAGTTTTATAATTGAACCAGGTGAATTGAGAGTTTTAAAGGTCCCTCTAAAAATAAGTTTTCCTTGGTTGTTTGCTACATTGTGTAAGAGGTCAGTGCCTCTGCTTCACCTTGGTGAGCTTACTCACTGCTGACAACTGCTAATTGTGTCTGTTGATTGTTTTTCATGTGCACCAGGCAACTGTATCTCTCTGCCATTCATTCATTAACAAGTTCACCTTGCTTAGTGCTCACACTCTTGGGGGTTTTTTTCCCCATATACTGTCATGTTTTATCACAGGAGCTTTAGGTCTTCACAGAAGGACTTATCCAAGGCTGCAGTAGATTAAACGATAGACCAGTCTTTCAGAAGGGTTTCAGGTTTCTTGTCAGTTCTACAACATTGCCTGTTTCCCAGATGTTCCAATAATACCTCATCACCTTGCTTAGAAATTGGTGGAGTGATTCACCCTCCCTGAACCAAAGGCATTACCTGTCCTTCCATGTCTGTTGTCTTCCTGAGCCTGTTAGACACGAAGAGTCGGAAAAGTGGAGGGAGACTGATGTTGACCAGCCTGTAAAGGCTTCAGGGTATTGAACTGGAGTGTTCAGGGCATCATCTCAGATTGTGCTGTGGTGAAGATAGTGCAGAGGAAAAAAAATCACAGTGTAGCTTAGTCATTCTTGTGTTACTTTCTAGGCATTTTGTATTGAAACAAGCTGATAAACTGTGGAACAATACAGTGTGAATAAGAAGGAGAGGTTGACACAGGAATGTATCTGTATATTAAGGACTTCTGTTATTCTTCAAATATTTTTTTTTCCTTTAGGCAATGTGTTTTACGTGCCACTGACATAAAATTTTACAATGTGTATCATGAAGCATTAGGTATTAAAGATAGTCAATGCAAAATAAGAGAAAACCTATATTGTGGCTTTTGGGTCTTACATTGTTTTCTTTTAAAGTCGGTGGAAGTCTTTTCATTGTTTTCAGTACAGTTTTGATCCTGTCATTTCCTACCTAACGTCAAAATGAGACTATACAGTCAGTTTAGCTCATAGAATGTTTCTGTAGGCTGTCTGTTTCTGGGGAAAATGTTGGTGAACATACAGTAAACGTGTTGGAACTGAAAAATGAAGTTCAGCTTCTACTGTTTTATAGACTAACTTTGTGCAGAATGTCATCAGATGAGGAGAAAAGTACAAGCCCATTTTTACCAAAAGACTCTGTTCGGGGCAGTTCTGTTTCTTCAGATCTTCAGGTAGGAAAGAGACAACATCACTTGGTTTACTATCATGGCATTTTATTTGGCAAAGAATAATTATGAGGAGATCTAATAAAACTTGCATATTTTTCATGTTTTACTTCGACATTAAAATAATAACAATATAAGCCAAAAGAAGCAAATTACACACAAAAAAGTCTGATTAAAATATCTTGGATTCCATTTTTTGCATTTCACAAGAAATTTCTACTTATGTGAAAATTTTTATCTAAATTTAAGAGGCTGATCAATGACAGCTCGAATTCTTACCTTTTTTTTTCTGGTGTTATTTTTTTAATGTGTGCTAAGTCTTATCAAGAAGCATAAATTTAACTCAGTAGACTAGAAACGCATTATTTCTGAGGGATCAAGTGCAAGTATGGGTTGGGCTTCTCACATAATGTTTTAAGAACTGATTATTTCTTATAAACAGATTTATTTCTCTTGGAGTAGGAATAGAATCACAGAATGTTAGGGGTTGGAAGGAACCTCAAAGGATCATGAAGTCCAACTCCCCTGCCAGAGCAGGATCAGCGAGTGTAGGTCAAAGTCTTTGTCCTATTCTTTTGAAAATAGATTTTAATCCTTTAATAACTGGTCATTTCTATTTGCATAGTAGGTGGGTTTTTTCCCTTTAATAGGATTCTATCCAAAACAGTCTGGTTTTGACAAAAATAAGTGTGCTGGTAGCCCTGCAGAAATGCATCTCCACTTCTGTCACTTGGTGGAATGAGCATGTACAACACAAGCACTGTTAAATTAGGGTTGCTTTTTTATTTCCTATGGACTGACTTTTGTCCCCTTTAAGCTCCCTGTTATGAGCAATTAATTTCTGCTATATTTTTGCCTTTTATGTATGTAATGGATATGGTTATGCATATGTGTATGCCATGGGTAAGTTTTCGTAATCTTTATTCAGTGATAGTAATTAATCTGTGTTTCCAGTGCCTTTTGTAGGTGGAAAACAGGATGAAAACATGGTGTGATAAATTTTGAAAGACCAGAGTTCTTTCAAACTCCAATCAGTTCTTTTATGAACTGATTTATTTTCAGGGACATTCTAAGGCCAACTTCTAGAGAATTATGAACTAGTACTAATAAATGACAACGTTACAAGTGACAACACACATAAAGTAGAGTAGAGTAGATAGTTGCAGTTGGAAAGGGACCTACAGCTATCATGTAGCCCAACTGCCCTGTTCAGGGCTGATGAGAAGTTAAAGGATGGTATCAAGGATGTCCAAATGCCTCTTAAACACTGACAGGGTTGGGCATCAACCACTTCTCCAGGAAGCCTGCTCCAGTGTTTGACCATCCTCCTGGTGAAGAAATATTGCCCAATGTCAGGTCACAACCTCTTCTGGTGCAGCTTTCAACCGTTCCCATGTATCCTGTCACTGGATAGCAGGGAGAAGAGATGTGCACCTCCCTTTCCATATCTGCTCCTCAGGAAGCTGTAGGGAGCGATGAGGTCACCCCTCTGCCTCCTTTTCTTTGAGCCCAACAAACCCAGATTCTTCAGGCATTCTTCACAGGAGTCCATTACTGTTGAAAAGAAGAACTCTGGGGACACAGCTGAGCAATAGGAATATTGACTGTGACATACTCTACTCCTCTTATATAATTTTGAAGGGCCTTTTTTGTTCTGTTTAGTTTAGTTTGGGCCTTTTTGATAATTTCATGCTTTTAAATAGAGACTAATACCTTTTCCTTGTAAAAATAACCTACTGATTTGTAGAGAATTTCCATTTACTCACAACTGAGTTCTGCAAGACTTTGTCCATTCTTTAATGTAGTTAGTAGCCTTGACTGCAATCCCAAGGACAATTTTTTTTTCTATCCTTTAAGAAGGAAGAAAAAACCCTAAACATCTGAATGCTCGTGTGCCCATTGGCTGTTGTTACACTAATTTGTTTCCTTCTACAAAACCAAGGTTGTATGCATTAAAGCTTCTCTGACCTTCAGGCATTAGAAACGTATTCCTGTAGTTTTATGTGCTAACAGAATTTTTGTAGCTGACATGACAGCTTGAAAGTTTGGATTGAGGCAAACAAAGATACTAAGTAATCCAAAGATATATTGTTAATTTTATTTTATTATGGTTTTATTTGGAATTTATTGGTCAAGATTGCATTCCAATTGCAGCATCTTTGTTATGGAATATTTATGTTTATGAAACAAATCAGATGTCTGTAGTAAGATAGACTGTGTGCTACTGATGAAATTGTGTGACTCAAAATGAGCCACCTGTTTGCACCTGACATCTTACCTACTATGTCTCTTGAACTGGGAAAGGTATTTAGAGAAGCAGATGGATCAGCTCTGACTGAAAACTAACTTATTTGGAGGGAAGAATGAGTGTTATGTTGCTATTTGGTACGACTGTCTCTCTGAGGAACACAGGTGATATAATGCCTTCTGTGCAATAATTTAATTCAGAGGACTAAGAACTAGTATATTAGGTTTTTACTCTGCTGAAGTTTTGCTGCAGGACATTTTTTATAGATCCATGGGGCTCCTGGTTGAATAACTCATCTGAAGATACCTGTGACATCTGATAAGAGCTAAACTGTATTTCTTTGGAAAAATATGGAAAAATTGGTAACTTTTTTCACAACTAACTATACCTTTCACACAAAGTGTGTTATTTCTTTATGCTCACCAAAATGATGCACTATGTATTCGTAACAGTGTAGCTTTGCATACATCTGTTTAAGCTTTTAATTTTAGCATGGCAGGGTAGAAGATGTGGAATGGAAATCTGAAAGGATTCTAGACTTCAGCTAAAATGTACAAAATCTATCTTTTCTGATGTTTTCTAGTAGTTGAAGTCCACATAAATGTAAGAGTTACACTGAAAGTTTTAAAATAGTATCCTTCTCAGCTGGCAGATTCCAAAATGTCTTATGTGTAACTGGTACCTTTACCTGATTGTTTCCACTCTTAACTTTCCCCACCTTGAAGAGGAAATTAATTTTTCACTTAACGGTTGATTTCTGGGCTTTGACCTCATAAGAATACTAACCAGATTGTATGACAGTTTTGAATGAATAAAAAATGACTGCTGGTACTTGGTTTAGTGCTTTCCAATTGGCATTTTTTCAGAATGTTTTGATTAGTTTCAGTATTTAACTGCTTCTGGAATTTTTTTAATTAATTACTGGATCATATGTTTAAACTATAATGCAGATTATCCCCAGTTTCACATTGACTTCTAAATACTTGCATTCTGAAGATCTTTTGAACTAATGAAAAAATTTTGAAAAAATTTTATTAATTGGCTTAATTTAGTACAGAGTATAATGCCATATACCAGTTAGATTGGTTTTTAACTTTAACAGGAAAGCTTTTATGCTAGTTTATATATACACATTCCCTATACCTACATAATTTTAAAAATGCATAATATAAAGTAAAAATAATTATAACTAATCTAAAGAAAATACTGAATAATCAAATGTATTTTGATGATTGGCTTTAGAACTCACATCAAATAAATTGCAGTGTTATGGAACATGAAATATTACTGTGTTCAGTAGCATCTTTGTCATGGCTATAAAAATACCTATGTTTCTTTGCAGTAATAGTAACATCTCAAAATAGTGTCAAGTGATTAATAACTTATAGGATCTGGAACTTCTTGGTTTTAAGTTCATATTTTTGTTTAAGGTGCCTATTATAGTATCCATTCAGGTATCTAAGTCTGAGTAACTATTACAGTGCATCAGTTGTAATCAGAATGAACTAAGATCGTTTTCTCTCCTTCCCACTAGTACCTAGTTTTTAGAGATGTAATTGGAGTTTTATAATTATTCATCATCACTTTGTGACAGGAGGAATATGAAGAGCTGCTTCGTTATGCAATAGTGACTCCGAAGATTGAACGGTGCGTCCCAAATTGGTCAGGACCCGTTACAGAACTCGGAAAAGGTGCCAGATTTTCAGGTGTAATAGATGATGCCATTCGCCGTAAGATTCCAGGTAATATGATCAAAGCTATCTGTTGAGCTTACGAGAACAACAACACAATGATTTTTATTTAGGTTTTCTAGTAAGTTCTGTTTGAAAACTATATATAGCTATGTTACATTTACATTTTGCACAACAAGGAATCCAGGAAGGCATACTCACTGAGGGGTTCTCTCTCTGACATTGCTTTTAGATGATAGAATTGATGGTGCAGATGTTTAAAGTGGTTGGTGTAATAGAGCAAGAAGTGCCCTTACGTTATTCTTAACAGATTTGATGGGTCAAAACTGGTTTTGCTTATACCTGTGCTGTCATGATAAATGAGTATTTAAAATTTAATTATTTGAAAGTAATAGTTACCTCAGAAGGGCTTTGTGTAAAGACCAATGTCACGACATGAATGACATTCTTGCTTTTTCGGTTCCATCGCTATTCTAGTCGTACTTTATTGATTGGTATTTAGGACTGTATAAACCTATTGTGTTTTGATGCATTAATAACACTGGTATTTTGGGTTATATGTTGTTTACTTTTGTCACTAGCATTTAGATTGAGGAAAGTATTAATTTTGCTTCAGAAGAAACAGTAAGCAATCATACCTGCAGTGTTTCTTTACTAGGGAGCTTAGCTTAATCAGGAAGAATTTACTATAAACTAACTTCTGTTCTTTATCATGCTATTTCATGGTAAGAATATTTACTTACAGTTTTCGCCCTCTTTTTATGGCCTTTTGTGGATGGTTTATTTCCACCGATTAGAGGAGCATGATGTGTAGATAGTTTCACTACTGAATTGTAAGCAGCAGGTTAGATTAGCAGGTTGTTTCAAAAGGACAGTTAATTTTTTTGGCACCGCAGCATGCTCATACTGAATGTCAGGCTCTTTAATACTTGTTCTTTCCCTGTCCAGCTCTAATGCTGTTGCTGTGCTAAAGTAACAGAATCAAATTTTTAGAGTAATGTTCAACTTAATTTTAAAAAAACCTTTTCTTTGCTGAGTATAGATTAATACCTAAAAGTTTGCTCCTCTGCAGAACTGCTCAAGTGTTCAGTGTTTTTTTGCCCTTCTCCACGTGATGTTGATACTGAGACCAAAAAAGTTTTCAATGCTACATGATGCCTTCAGAAATGAAGTTCTGTTTATAGAGTATTCTTTGGTCTGGTGTTTTAACTTAATCTCAGGTTTTTGAAACTGAAGTGACTGTTTCTGCTGTGGTGGTAGAAGACTAATTACTGGTAATCTCTATTTCTTTTGGTAAATTTAATGATACATAATTTTTTCACAAAAAGCTTCCAGTCAAATAAGAAAAATAATTGAAATAAAACATGCTGTACAACCCAATTCAATGTCCAAATGCTTTTAAACTTTGAAACCTAGAACTAAATTTTGTGTTCTTGTTACCAATTTTGTTGATTAAATTTGAGAATTACTAAGATCAGAGCAGGAGATTATCCATAGCAAAGATATGCAATGATTACTCATACCCAAACAGGGGGAAAATTCCTTCTCTTTGGACTACCACTTCTCGGTATTGCTTCATTCAACTTCCAATTTTCCTTAAAAACTATACATTTTAGCAAATTACTACTTTCAGCTTAGGCCACTGATATCAGATCATATGTCAGATCAGTCTGTCAGAGCTTATTTACTTAATAAAGGCAGATGTCAGATACTGGAAAAACGCCAAAGCAGTAGTACTGAGATAACAGACATCTGGAAAAACAGATAATTTTATTTCCTCCGGTTTAGACAAAAATACAGTCTAGAGATTTGTCGAAGTAAATGCATATGGGAACTATTTAATGAAATATACTTTTATACTTTTATCAGATACAGATGGTTCCATGTCTTTGGTACCTTGGTGCACTGTAACTGAGTGGCATCACGTAATACATTGGAAGGAATAAAAGTGACAGGTGGATTCAGTGAAGGATACATCCTGTGGCAAATGAGAAAAGTGAAAGATGAATTAGGATAATCTGTACAGAGGGAGGGAAAGATCAAAGGGTGGGGAGTGTTGAATTTGTCATGCTACAATCTTGGACTGTGGGAGTTGTCAGTCTAGGTTAATATCTTTGGTTTTATTGGTTACAGTTTGTAAGTATCTTACATGCTGTACTATGTAAGCTGGATATCTTTGCAAGCAAATAATCCAAGCAAGTAATACAAGTTTAAATATAAAAACAAACCTTTGTGCATTTTGCAGCCATGTTACAACTGAAGGGAGAACAGAGTCTTGCAGGAATGGGAACAAGTGGTGAAGGACAGAGCTGGGAATACTTGATAATAGTAACACTGCCAAATATTTTGTATTGTGAGTGGCCAGCATGGTTCTTCATCACTTAAATGAGATGTATTTCAAATAGTCCTCTGCCTAGCATGTCTATATATTGAGATATTTACAAGCACTGAATATTCAAATTCTGCCATTAACGAAACAATACTTCCTCATTTGCAGAACAATGAGAAAAGGCTAGAGCCTAATCTTAATAAGTTAGTGTGACTGGGAATAATCATAGAATCATAGTTATGGTCTTCCACTTAGGTAATGGGATATGGAATTTAGTCTGGGGAAATGGTCCATTAGATGGGGCTTCTGTAGCTGAAGTTCATTTTAATTTTATGATGTGCAGTTGTATATGACATTGCAAATTTAACATTTTCTGTAAGGAAAAGCTAAATACAAACAGTATTTAATTTCCTCTGTTTGCCTAAATACTTACTTATTTTTGGCCTGTTTTTTCCTTCCCACCTATTAGAATGCAAATGCACGCCCAAATGTTTGCTTCAAGAGTGTGGATTCATTTTTGTTGCAGGGGTAGTTAGCCACAGCACCTGAAATGAGGCCTTGTGGTGTAAGGTATTGTATAGATTCATAGCAGCTATTCACTTTCTCAAAGAGTTTAAGATCTAATTAGATGAGCAAAATAAAGAGTCTAAGGTGTGTGGATGCAAGTACACACCAACACTGAAATACACCCACAGTTTGTGTTTTGAATGCACAAAGGCAGGTCCTTGGTCTCAGGAATTCACAGTCTCATCAAGAAAAATGGCAAGAAGTTTTAGATTTTAGACCTGAGGTATTAATTGACAAGAAGTCTTTACTGAGACAAATGCACTATTTTTTTGTGTGAGTGCATTTTTTTGGGCCTTGCTGTAAGCATCCTCTTTAAAATGAAATTACATTTAAAAATACTGTTCTTGAAGGAAGCAGTGGTTTTGATTTGGCTAGCTTTACTATAATACTGTTAGTTTAAGTAGACTTGTTTCTTGGAAGAATATATTGGATATATATTTTAGAGTTGGGTTGTTTGTTTTATACAGGCAAAGGAGGTTTCTGATGGGATAAATAATTTGATTGTTTTCTTTTTTTATAGTGCCTGACTTCTGACTTATATACAAAATGAAGCCTTTCTAGAGTATCAGTCTGTATTCTGTGTTTCATTTTTAGTCTTAATATCAGTGAAGGAGCCTTCCAAAGCCAATATGGAAGGACTTCACCCTGTTCTTTCAGAGGAGACTTCTTCACCAGGGTCCACACATGGTCCAAGAGAAATTGGTGGAGCCATAGCAACCGAGTTAACTTTACCAGATGAAAAAGTAACTCAAATAGAAAAGATACTTGATCTCTGGAGTGGAAGTCTTAAGGTATTTATTTTGTATGGAATCCTTAAAAACATATACTGATGACAGTATGTTACAGAGAAAATGAGAATTCAGGAAAAGTTGTGGTTTGATTGCACTGACAAATGATAGTTTTCTTTTCTGACTGTTTTTGTTCCTGTGTATTGCATATAAGCACTGTAATATTTTGTTTCAAGAACTTTGGAATAACTTTATTAGGGATAATGAGTTACTTTCATTCAATAGTTATTATGTCTGCTAATGCTGATGGACATACACAGCCTATGTAATGAAGGCATCACTGTAAATATTCATGTCTCCTTAACTGCTAGGTGTTTTAAGATTAAAAGATTAGGGCAGAGGGAATAACTACTAACTGCATTACTGTCATCCTTTTCACTTTTCAGACAAACATTCTGACTGAATTGAGAAAATGGAGGCTTAGTTTAATTGAACAACACAAGCTTCAGATGCAAGAAGAAAAAGAGAAACATGCTGCATATGTGAGACAATTGAACAATGAGATAGAAAACCTGAAGGAGTTGCTACATACTTATGAAGTCTCTATTGGCAGAAAAGATGAGGTAGTAGCTCCATTTCATAATTCAACAGTTCCTCTCTTCAAAAATATTCACGTGGACTTTTTGTGTCCATTTGTGTCCAAAATTATACTTACAGCAAATAACACAGAGACTTTAAAAGGATTTAATTTTCAGTTATTGGATTGATTTTGTTGTATATGAAATGAGCAGCAGTCTCCTAAATGTTAAAGATTCTCAGGTTTAGGATTTCTACGAACCATACATTTGTACAAATTCTTAGGAATTTATAATTGGGGTCTCTGAGTTGCACTTTTTTGCTCTCACCAATATCAATAACATAAAAATTAACTAGAATTGTGGAAAAGGGTATAAAATTTTGGTAGCCCTGCAATCACATAACATAGTTAAATCCTTTTACTGCTGAATTTTTAATCCTCTAAATCTTGAATTTTTAACAAATTGTACTTGAGAACACTCAAGCACTGGAGTTTGGGTTTTTAACTCCTATTCACCTTTTAAAAAATATAAACATCCATTGAAGGAGTTAAAACATGGAGATGATGTTTTGTGTCCAAATATTATACAAACAGGATATATATAATTTATCATATATCATTTAACTGGTAGACATGTGCAGAGCTATTGTTATTTCTGTGTAGACATTCAAATATATCCTACTCTGTTGGATATAATTGTATGTCACTCATGTTTAATGCACTGTAATTATCAATGATACTTTGAAAGCAGTGGGGTTTTTCTTCTGCTGCCAAAAATTATTTCTTAGGCCAATTCCATAGTCTGTTTCTAAAAAAAAAGAATTTTTTTCAATGGAAAATTAGCGTTGCCACCTTCTTAGTGTGGCAGTGCTTCCATGTATCACACCATATTTATAAAGACTATATTCTCACATGGGATAAGCTGCACATCATTCTCACATGTTATGAATACTATAGATTCTTGTTTTCACATGGTGAGTCTCAGATGCTTTCTGGTGGCAAAAATATACTAATTAATGAATATAGCTTTAGAATACTTCTAGTATGTATCAGCAGGTATACAGCATGAATGGCTGATACTTTATCTTGGCATATGACACTTCTTCAATAAAAGTAATTAATTGGTAATTTGCTTTTTATTTGCATACAGATTTATTGATAATTTCTAATTTTAAATAAATTCATAGTTACTTCATTGCAAAAAAATAGTTTCTAATTTATCAAGATTGTCTTTGCATCACTTTGAAGTGGCAAGATTTAATTATAAGGAAGTACCACAGAAACCTGTAGGATGAAATAACAGTTCAGCTGAACTTCTATTAAATTACACAGTGAAAGTGTTTAAGTGCCCTGCTTTGAATGCTGAAGCCACAGGAATTTCAATTCTGATTTGAAACTCTTGATTATTGTTTCCTCCTTGATTAGACCAAAGGGAAGATTCTGTAGAAAGCTTCCATTAAAAAGCAAGTGCTTTAAGTGAAGAAACTCATGTGTGAATTCTGTTCTTGTCTAAATTCACATCCTACTTGACATTACAAAGATCAAAGCTATTAAAATAGTGTTAATAAATATTTTTGCAGGTGATTACGAACTTGACCCAAGCATTAGAGAGGCAAAAGGAGAGAATAGAGGTGATGAGAAAGTTTACGCTCTGGAGGATTCAGCATGTTAATGCCAAACAAGAGGTACGTGCTCAAAATAAAAAAACAATCAAAATGAAACCTCTCAATTCAAAAGGGTCAGAGTCGCTGCAGTTCCTGTTACAGCTTGAAGAAATGACATTTTTTCTGTTTTGATATTTTTGACAATTTCAGAAAACAGCTTGAAAACATCAATGCTAAAAAGAATGCTTCTGTCAGAATTCTCTCTGAGAGTGGGAAGCAAACCTATGATTAGCTTATATTGTGCCAATTGCTGTGCTCAGCTCACAGCAAATCACCATAGTTAACAGTATCTGCATTACTGGCTGCCAAGGGAGTCTCTATTCAAATTTCAAACACGTTACATTCTAACAGTGATATGATACATTATTGTTATTAATTCTTGTATTTCCAAAACTTGAAATAGCTGACCTGGTTACATGAAAAATGTTGGGCATTGCATCAGGTGTCTAACGGTAAGCAGTTTTTCAAATGAAGTTTGACATAAAAGAAGTATCCCATGTAAAGACTGCAAACTTTTCCCATTCTAGACTTAAAAATGAGAAGTTGCATCCAGGGCCACTGTACCATTGATACCATTGGTACAGGTTCCTGGCTAGACTCTGATTCACTAATGCTATCCAAAACTCTGCCGATTTGTAGATAAGGATAGCCTTTTCTCTTTTCCTTCCCTTCCATCTTTGAATATACTAATAATTTGGAGGGTGTTTTTCTACCTAGCTCTTTATTTTTTCTAATTCACTTCTAAAAAAATTATGCTGAAATACATTGTCTAGCAGGTGTGTTGGAGATGAATAATAGAATTGTCTAAAAATACTTCTGAAAGCATCCTGAAATCTACATTCATTGAATGACAGGTGTTTTATGCTAATCATCTGCAGTCATTGTGACTACAGGTTTTATATAGTTCCTGCAGTGAATGAAAACATGTCATACACCCACTAAATGGTTTCACATGTTCACGGTAGCATCAAATAAATGAGTGAAAACACTGTTCTCTGTAACCTAAGAGTTTGCAAATAGGTCTCTCATCCTGGGGACAGTCATTCTCTATGTGTGCAGGAAGAAGCACTAAACTGCTGGTACTGTGCTTGTGTACCACTTCACTGCAGCACTTGTAGCTTAGTTGGCATTTCTACTGTGGTCTGTTCAGTAAGTTGTAAAACAATCATCCACACTCTGCTGAATACATCAATTTTTAGGAAACATGAACTTGCATATGATGTAATTATATTTATTTCCTAAGGAATATGAAAACAGAATAGCAGACAGACAATTCCGGACAACTTTGATGAAGAAAGTATGGGCAGCGTGGCGCTCTGTTCGTGAAGACAAATGGAAAGATAAAGTAGCAAAAGCCTGTCAGTTAAGGGCAGAAGATGTCTGTGTTCAACTTACCAATGATTATGAAGCCAAAATTGCAGAGGTAAAATAAGGTTTCTCTGTTCTCATTCTTTTCCACCTTCACCCCCCATCCTTCCAAAGCATCTCATTTGCAGCAAACTTGAAAAATACGAGGACTTCCCAGCAGAAAGGAGTTCCCAAGGAGGCAAGATGATCTGAAGATCTAAGATCTCTACTATGGTTTCTACATGTAATTTTTTTTCCATGTTAAAATGTTGCTTCACACACAGGTGAAGTAAACTGGACTCTCCTGAAATTAGAAAAATTTCTATTTGCCCACCAACATGGAAGATGCTTGTTTTCTAAGCGCAAATTATTAGGTTTAGCTATGCATTTTGATCTCTTACTAAAGAAGACAATGGAAATAGAAGACGATTATTATTACTATGAACTATTATGGATGAGTACAGTATTTTTTTCTACAATAACTTATATGTTAAAGGCTAAATTTAAATTTGGTTTTGCCTTCAACTTGCTAATTAAGCTTGTTAAATAGTTTTCATGCACATGTTGTTTACCCAGACTCTAGTAGAGCCTTCAACACAGTTTCTCACAGCATTCTCCTGGAGAAACTGGCTACCCATAATTTGGACAGGTGCACTCTTTACTGGGGAAAAAACTGGCTGGATGCTGGGTCCAATGAGTTAAATCCAGCTGGTGGTCAGTCACAAATGATGTTGCCCAGGGCCAGTTCTGTTTTATATCTTTATCAATTATCTAGTTAAGTGCACCCTCAGAAATTTGCAGATGACACCAATCTGGGCAAGAGCTGAGGGTAGAAAAGCTGTGCAGTGGGGCCTGGACAGGCTGGATCAACAGCCATGGCCCGTTGTATGAAGTTCATCAAGGCCAGGTGTCATGTCCTCCACTTGGGTCATGACAAGCCCCTGCAAAGCTGTAGTCGTGTATTGGGAAGAATGTGGCCAGCAGGAGAAGGGGAGTGACCGTGCCTTTGTACTTGGCACTGGTGATGCCACGCTGTGTCCAGTTTTGTCCCCTTGCTACCAGAAGGACATTGAGGTGCTGGAGCAAAGAAGAGCAACAAAGCTACTGAAGGGTCTGGGTAACAAGTCTGATGGGAGTGTCTGAAGGAACTGGGCTGGTTTAGTAGGAAGGAAAGGAGGCTGACAGGAGGAGACCGTATTGTTCTCTACAGCTACCTGAAAGGAGGTTTTTGCAAGGTGATGGTTGGCCTCATCTGACTAGCAAGAAGCAACAGGACAAAAGGAAATGGTCTCAAGTTGTACCAGGTTTAAATTGGATATTGGAAGAAACTTCTTCACTGAAAGGTTTAGCAAACACTGGAACAGGTTGCACAGAGGTGGTTGAATCAACATCCCTGGACATGTTTAATTGACAAGTACATGTGGTGCTGAGAGACATGGTAGGATTTGGTTAGTGGTTGGTCTTAATGATCTTAAAGGTCTTTTCCAACCAGAATAATTTTGAGATTCTGAAACTAAATAAAGGTTTTAAATAATACATTTTTATATCTTTGTATTTTACCAAGAAATTAAATACATAATTTTAAGCACAAGCTTACTGCATGTGACTCATCATTACAAAACTGTGGATAGTGAGATAAGAAGGTAACCTGGTCTGTCTTTTCTCAGCATCTTTAGTTTTTTACAGTAGCTAGAAAAGAGAAATCATTCGTAATTCATCCTATGCTTAAATAGTTCACTGCAAACTCTTATGTTGAGCTAATCTGTGTTGTAGATATCTAGCTTGTTCCAGATACCGAACTTCTAAGAGACAAACTTTGTAAGGTGAATTTTGGCTTAGTTGGTTAGGTAGCATCTGACAGCCCTTTCAAATGCACTATTGTCTCTGGTATGCTTTAGTACCAATAATGCTATGTACTACAAGGAAATGATCTGGTGAACCAGATATTTTGAAGTGACATCATGTGTGTTTGTAAACATGCTATGTGACTTTTCAAGCTGGTTGAGGAATATTTTTGTAGTCTGCATTCAGAAGTACAGGGCAGATGCTTTTCCTTATTCTCTTTTGTAGCTAACTGATGCTTTGGAACAGACAAAAGCTGAGATTCTACGACTGCACAGTGAAAGGGAACAGTATGAAGATACTATGAAGAAAGCCTTTATGCGTGGTGTGTGTGCTTTGAATCTGGAAGCAATGACCATGTTTCAGGGCAAGGACAGTAGGACAGATACTGGTCAGTACAAAAAGCAGCTCTGGTCTGATAGTGTTTGTGGATTTTTGTTGGATTTGTCTGGGGTTGTTTGTTTGATTGTTTGTGTGTTTTAAAGGATTCTCCCTTTTTTAACGTAGAACAAGGACTTGTGGCAATCCAGATTTTATCAAACTCTTAATGCTTTAAAAAGTTATGTTGAATATGTTGAGAAATACTGAGCTTTGTATTGCTGTAGTTGAAAGATGGAATATGTTCTATTCTTCCTGCCTTGTTGTTAGGGTGGTAATTTGCAGCTGAAGGCAGAACAAGAAGCAAGGGATCACAAACTTCTTAAAATACCGTGACAGATTATGCAGAATTCTTTCAGCACCTAGGTTATGAGGGAGTGAAGGGGGAAATCCTGGAAAACCTCCCTCTGTTCTCTGGAATCTTGGTTTGCAGTAAATCTATTTTTCCCAGGCAGCTCTTCTTTCTTAATCTTACCTTTCATTGTGAGAAGGGCAACAAAATCTCCCAGGTTCTGTTTTTAGAGTTCTCTGCCAGAACAGGAAACACTGGTGTAATTGTATCACCAGTTGTAAAACTGGTGCAGCTACACAGGAAAGGACACCCTCACTGATGCAATGAAATCACCCCATCAAAGTGAGACAGTCTGTTAGCAGCAGGACCATAATCATGCTGGTGCAGCAGTCTGTATTGAAGAGGAAATAGCTTTGCCAGAGGAGTGTCACTAACACAGGCTTCATAATATTTCACAGTCACTTGTCCTTGGTCCCGTGCTTGTTGTCTTCTTCCGCTGCTTCATGTGCCACCTTCTCCTCTTTTCCAGCCACACTGTCTCTTTCTATTTACAGTCAGACAGTGCTTTTAACAGTTAGTTGCATAATTATTTAATATGGTTGCAAAATCATTGCTTTGCATTCATCTTCCAGTATATCAGAACAGTGAGCAGGACCTAAGGGAACTTCAGACATCAGATTAGATGATTATTTTGGTTTGTTCTAGTTTTGTAATCTGTGGACATGAAAACGTTCATTTGCCAGAGTCAGTCAGTAATTATATATCTATATGGGCACTGCAATGCCACCTACTGTCATTGGAAATAAAGCGGAATTTGGGCCCTTTACAGATTCATTATTATTGTTCATAGTACTGTACATCTAATATATGTACAACACATAGATAATGTGCATATAGTATACATTGTATTGTAGGCTATAGTACAAGTTTCACAACCTGAATGGTTCTTGATATGTGGAGTTGATGGTCTGAAATCTATTTGGCTTATATACTGACATTGTTTTTTAATTATTAATATTATTTTTAACCTCTTTATGTATTTAAAGGAATATTGAAACCACAAAGATTCATGACATTTTAATTTTAAAACCTGATACAGCTTTGTTCAGTAACATAAATGAAATCTGATTGGTATTTAACCATGCAATGGTCCTGTCTATGCTTAAGCTTAATGAGTGTGCACCAATGTATATGTACAAAGTGCATATTTTGGTGTACTGTCGCTCTTGAACAGATCTTTCAGTATTACACCGATTTGAACTACCTTTCTTGTATTTTTCCTACCCAGTTCCCGAGCAGGAAAAACCACAGCTACCGCATGGTGTCACTCTAGACCCCAGAATGAGCAAAGTTCACTTGTCCTGGAACTGGTGCTAGCACCATCTGCCTCAGAAATAGTAAAGCAGATAAGAATACCCTTTTCTGATTCTTCTAGGGATTTCGTATTCTTTAAAAAGGAAAATGCTTAGGTCTGTAGATCTGACCTCCCTAGGAAATAGGCACTGTGAGACAAAACAGTCCTGGACAGATTTTGCACAAATTCAGGCTTACCCAGCTATTGAGGGGAGATGAGGGCTGTAGAACATTCATGGAATGTTCCAGCCCTACAGCCAGGATGTGGCCAGTGTCCAGTCATTGTATGTGGAGATGAGATGCTGCTGACCATGATCTCTGGCTGCTTGAGATTGTAGTACCTTCTCAGGAAAGTTGATGGGTTTTTTGTTTATTTTTGGGGTTTTTTTTGTTGGGGTTTTTTTTGGCAGTGAGCCCCACTAAGTATCTTGTGCCTCTGCAGAAGTTCCATATGGCCTCTTTGTGTTTTGCTGCTCTCCACCTGAATTGGATTTTGGCCTTTAGTGTAGGAGCAGCTCTTACAGGCTGGATTTAGCATTGGCATGCAGTACAGAAACCCTCTGTTCTTTGCACTGTGAGTATGTGACATGTGCCACAGGGGTGTTGACGCATAACACAGAAACAAGCTCCTTGGAAAATATAATTTCTAAGTATCCAAAAAGAAAGGTCAAAATCAGGAATGTTTCTATACAGATATATATACACACACGTACCTGTACCTATAAAGAACAGGCTAACCCTCTTAATTAGATTTTACAGAATTCCCAAAGGAATGGTAAAATTTTTTGCTGTCGTTTAGCTCTTTTTCCCCATAGGGTTTGCCAGATTATGTGCTGATCCCATTGCTTTGTGTCTATTAACAGATGTAGGAAGTAGGAGGAATGATAATGGTGCAGTTTCTGCAGGGAGGCTACCTGCTTCACAGTATAATCCCCCCTCACCACCACCAGCAACTGCTCTTCATCTGGAAGACATGGTAAGCATGTAGCTGGAACAGAACTGTATTGGCTAGTGACAAAAACACTTGGATTGGAACTTCGTAAAGACAAATGCCATAGCCCATGAATTGAAGGAATTTGAAGACAGTCTAAGAGGAAGAAGAAACTTATGGTAATGTCCAGACTGCATTGTGTAAATCGAGTGACTGGGGCACAGCTGCTGTGACTTGCTGTACTTCTGTTAAGCTCTGGTTTTTATTTTAGTGAAAATATGTTAAATTTTAATGAAGACTCTAGTAAGCATAATTTGCTTTCTAGGTTTCTGTCTGGGAAAAAGCTGTTAAGATTTTTTTGCAAAAAATGTAAGGTTAATATAATCTGAAAAGCTGGCTTAACACCTTGAAGTTTCTTTTTTAAAAGTGCAATATATATATGGACACTGTGGGAACTCAGCTTGTTGTCCTGTCATGTCAGCTTAACCAGATCCAGTCGCTTAGATGTTCTGGGCCTGCCTTGGACTCATGCTGAAGACGCTGCCCCATTGAAACAATTTCACACTAGAGTACAGGTTAAAACAAGAGACAGGCTTGCCTGTCTTCTGATTTTTCATTCAAATAGCACCAGATGTTATTCACAAATAAAAAACCTGACTACCTAAGGAGTAAAAAAATTATTTTCTAGAAAGTTGTAATCAATTTGTTGTAAACTCTGGTTTTATTCACAGTTTTCTGCCCACCTGGGTCATGCAAGCACTTCTCAGACCAGGTTAGATTGTGATTCTTCAGTAATTGGTGCTAGTACAGCTGCAGGATCTGGTGTGGCATCCATTCAAAAACTGGTAACATGCTGAAATTAACTTTATTATTTTTAAGGCATAATTGCAACAAATGTTACTTGGGTACTATTATGTCCACATTTTTTTCAGAGTAACACAAGTATGTAGTTGAGAAAACTTCCTTAGAGTTTACGTAGCTATGTGAAGACACTGGCTTGAAACTGCTCACTTACGTTAGGAGCAATTTTAAATGGTTTGGGGAGGAGCAAAGGGAAAGTGTGGAAGAAATGGAAGAAAAGATGGGTGCATGCACACACATAACTTAACCAGAACAACTGCTGTTTCACATTAAACTATTTTGTTCTGAAAAGAATATGCTTTGCTTTAGCATTCTGCTTGTTGTAATGTCTCTCATTCTTCTGTATTTGTTGCTAAGCTGTCTTTTTCACTTTTCTCCACTATTTTCTGCATTGCTCTTCTTTTCCCATCTGATACAGTTTGCAACCAGCTGTCAAAAAAAGATGAAGCATTTTACTGCATGGAAGTTTTTTATTATCTGCTTTGTCACTTCTAAAAAGACTTTTCAGGGTGGTAAAAGTGCCTGCAGCTGTTACTCAAGTATGCAGTCAGTGAGCAAAGCTACCCATGCTGCTTGATTTTTGACAAATTAGCCTTACTCTTCTTAATATTGTCACTTGCTTTAAATGCTGACAGCTAAAAAGATGGGATGAACAAGGCTGGAACTAGGTGGAGCAAATTCAGTACTGTATAATGTAAATGGATTACCTGCATCATCCCATGTTCTGGTTAGCTGGTAAAACTAAGCATACATACTCAGCATTGTAAATATTATGTTTAGGATTTTTAAACAATTAATACTTAATTCATTTGCAGCCCATGGCAAAAGTAATAACATCTGCTCAACAGAAAGCAGGAAGAACAATCACTGCTCGAATCACAGGCCGAGCTGATACAGGACAAAAAGCCAGAATTTGTGGTAGTTTAGCAGTGATGGGAGTTGTTCCACCCATGAGTTCAGTCATCGTTGAAAAACATCATCCAGTCACTCAGGTAAGTAAGAATTATGCTTATAACAGAATTCTTATTAAAACATATCTGGTATTAGTTTAAAGAAAAATTACCATCCTAAAGAAATATAAAACAAGGCTCAGACTGGACTTGTGTAAAATCATTGAATCACAAGAACTGTCATTGTTGGAAAACAACTCTAAGATAACTGTGTCCAACTGTCAACACTCCATCCCATGCCCATCCCTCACCCCCCAAAAATATTTTTATTTATACACGTGTATTTTTACATATATATATATGTGTGTATATATGTGTGTGTGTATATCTACATATACATATGTGTATACATACATACATACATACATACATGAACTGAACAGAGCACTGGAGGTGCAGCCACACCAGTGCAGGTGTAGGATCACTTCCCTTCCTCTGCTGGCCACACTATTCCTGATACAAGCCAGGATGCTGTTGGCCTCCTTGGGCATCCGGGCACAGTGCTGGCTCATATTCAACTGGGTGTCCTCCATATAACAAGCAGTACTGTTCTTGGGCTGGGTCACTGTTGTTCTTGGGACACTGGAGAAGGTAAATATTGACACTTTAATCTAGTTGTCTTGTTTCTGAAGCAATTATTTCATGGGTATACTAGTCTTAGCTGCCTCTGTCTTGCCAAGCTCATTTATGACTCCCTTTTTGTAGAAGTGGCCAGTTGGTACTGTGATGTTTGGTGTCATCACCAGGCAAACGTAGACAAGTCTCATGGTGTGTACAGCAGGAAGAGTGACTGAACCAGAGGCAACAGACATATAGATTAGACTGACAGGTCAAGTGTAGCAAATTACTGAGAAAAAATAAAACAGGAGGTAATTGAATTTGTCAGCCTGCTGCTTGTTGTATTTAATGTCTTCCCTCCACCCGCAACCCTCATTTTTCCTGAAGAAAACACTGAAACAAGTGCATTACTGGTAAATGAAACCAACGTACAAGACTGTAAATAGTGGCCTAAATAGCCTAGGCCTTTACTACTCTTTAGACCAGTCTGAGGTAGGCTTGAGGCATATGAAACAGTTGAAGACTTTTTTTTATATTTTAATGTGAAAAGTGAAAAGCACGGAAGAGCTTCCTCTGTGCTCTTTTAAAGTCCAGTTTCCTGTCAGATACTGGCAGAACAAGCAGGCCTCCCTTGGTTATTTAATTTCAGCTGGAGTTACTGGTAACTGTGTGGGGGATGTTTTGCTGTCACTCATTTTCTGCAATGAATCGGAGCCCTGTAGCAGGCTGCACATAGCCTGTGAGAATTTGGGCTTCTAAGCAGAAATTCCTATTTAAATTGAATGTCCTTAGGGCGTTAGAGGTTTGGTGTGAGACAGCTTTCATTAAGGACAATTTTCTGGATTCAGATTACATGGCTTACGTGACAAAGTACCTGAACAACGGTACCAAAATCTGACTTCTAAAAATGTAAGATATGTGACAGTAACAGAGATACATTTTATATACTTTCTGCAAACAAATGTGAAAGTGGAAGTGTATCAGACTGAAGTATTTCTCTTGAATTAATCCGTCAAGGGACAGAGTTTACCTTGATTAAAAGCAGAATGACAACTGCTTATTTCAATAAGGTGGCTAGTTTTTGTGGGAGAAAATTTATTGTTGTTCAATAAAAGCAAACCTCTTCCTTTAAGAGACTTCCTCTTAGCAGATACTGAACTTCAAAAAGAATTTTGGCGTGATTAAACTGGCACTGCAGAGGAGAAGTCTGAACAATTTGGTAAAAAAAAAAAGGAATCAACATTGAAATAAGACTGAGGTAATAAAAGCTGTTGGTAATTAGCTAATTGGAAGTTTTGCACTTCATGTTCTAAAGAGCATGTTACAAATAAGGAAGAAAATTACTCATTCCATTAAATGAATTGTTTGGCTTTGGTTTTTTTTAGAAGCATATTGCATTTTGCTTGATTGCAAATCTTTCTGTTTAAACTGCATCTCACTTAGGGATGCTACAATGGAAATTTTTTTGTACCATTAAGTATCATGATGTATCTGATTATTTTTTAGCAAACTATATCTCAAGCCACCGCTGCTAAGTATCCTCGAACTGTGCTCCATTCTTCTGGCTCTACCAGTGTGAGATCCTCTGGACAAGCTGGGCGAATACTTCAGGGCCAAACTCACACCAGTGTGCAGTCAATAAAAGTTGTTGACTGAGTGAATGTCCTTCTCACCAGTGGGTGTTTTTATCAAGGTACAATTTAACCTTCTTCCAGTCTTTTTGGATTTGATGTAGCAAGGCCTAAATTGTATGTATCATGTTTTTACCCTTTTCTAAAAAAAAAAAATTTAAGTAAAAGTGCTTTTATAATAGACATCTGGAGAGGAAAAAAAAGAACTTGAAATGTTGTTCTACCTCCAAACTACTTGAGAACTTATTTTATTATGATAAACACTTTGCATATAAGGAACTTTTGAACACTTTTTAATAAAGGATAGAATGTGTTTTTTGTCTGAATCTTTTTTGTTTATTGTCCACATTACTAACATCTACTTTCAAGCAACAATTTATTTTTGTTGCATATGCTTTTAGTTGCTTATACAACTAAGTGTAGTTGGTCAGCATTTCAGCTTCACCCTACAGCAGCATACTTAAATGCAGAACCACAGAGTGGTAGCCTTCACATCCAGAGTGCATCTTGGGCCAGGTAAGGCACGAAATCCGTCAAATTTTATACAATATTTGTCCCTTTTCCAGACTAATGTTGCATAACTTGGTGCATACCTGTCAGGATCTAAGAATTTGTTCTTGCATCCCTAATTCCAAAACATGAAGATTTACCAGTCTGTTCTTCCTATTCACATGATGCTTTGCAGCCATGTCAGAAAAGGCTGCAAGAGGGCAGTCAGGCATAAAACTTCAGGCTTATGATACAGGTCATCATCTTTTTAGTACAAACATTAAGGTTCAGTACAAAATAACACTAGCTATATATAGAGAGCTAAGTTAATTCAGTTCTTCCATCACATGGTTAAATTATTGCTCTTTTATTAAAAGAAGACCACAAATATAGACATTTTACATAATTTTTCAAATATGAAATATATTCAATAATGAGAAAACCTATAAACATGTTCAGCAAGACATCATGTCATAATTCAAGACATGAACAAGAAATAGGTAAGCAGAAGGTAAGCTAGATGTATTAAGTATCAACTATACAAAGTCCTTTTTTGAGTATGTCTAACATGAAATAGCTTAATTTGCAGTTCCAGTACAGAATTAAGTGTACCAATCATAAGCCAGGTATAGAAAATATAGGGGGGGAAGTTGGTTCTTGTTTAACAGTACAATAATAAATTATCAGCCAGCCATTCACTCTTAAATCATTTACATCAATGTGCAGCATGCATATGAGAAAGAACTACACAATATTTCAGGACTGCAAGTTCTTCAAGGATGGAGAAAGTCATAGAACTTCAAAATCAGTTTTTGTTACTAGAAGAAAGATGATTTGTATTTGAAAGTCACTTTTCATCTGACGTGTTTCTGTCATATGTGCCTGATTTTATTGATGACCTCATGAAACTGAACATTTTCTGGAGTCCATATCACTGATACTTGCAGCTCTGATCTTCTCTGTAAAGGAAGAGGAAAAAATGCTTGCTTAACACACTGCTCTTTTACAGGGTCAGACTAATCTAACTGAAGGATGGCCAGCCTCACTTTATCCGTATTTTCAATACCAAGGACAGAAGCAGAGTTTCCACAATTTTATCTCCCTTCAGAAACCTTAAGTCTCACTTAAGTGCTCTTCCTCAAGCAAACGTATCCTTCAGGAAAGTCAGATTTCCAGAAAGGAAGAAAGTATCAGGGACCTCAGAACTGCACTGCAGTCTTGCAGAGGACAGTGCATGTGCTCTGCACACCACAAAACTTACCAGCTAAAGTCTGAAATCCTGCTTCCACCAGGTCTTCATATATATGCTTGACAGGATTCTGACGGGCCAGCAATATGCCATGTAACCAGATGAGCAACATTCTGTTTCCGTGTTCCTTATAACTTTTTTTCCCTGTGCAATACACAAAGCATTTCTCTGTTCCATATGCAGTGTATTTGTGCTTTTGCACATTTAGAGTTCCACTAAGAAATTTTAAAACCTGCTCATCAACTCTTAATTCCTTTCTCACCTAGAAGCACAAGGAAGACTGAGACTTACGCAGGTTAAAAAGACAAACCAAACAAGTCTAGTTTTATCCTAAGGCTGCTGTAAACAAGGAGCAGGGAAGCTAATATATCTTAAGCTTAGTTGTTGCATTTGTCCTCAATTTTTAAAAATACACCCTGGAGCAGAAGTAAACCAGTGCAATACCTGCTGTAGAAGTACTGCTTTCCCAGCATTCAAGATGGGAAAAGCTTAAGAAACAGTTGTCCCTTGTGGGTTTTATAGCCTATATATTATGTCTAGCCATTCAGATATTATTACCTGTCCATTGTTCTTCAATAGCTTTAATTTGTTCATCTGTGAACTTCCAGAACAGGGCCAGTTTTTTCCATTCCTGGGGTTTTAATTGGTTGTATGCTAGATTCCAAAGAGAGGAACGGATTTGCTGGGTCCGTGTGCTGTGATCTTGTTTGAAGGACAAGCTGAAGCCTGACCCATCATTACTGTGAGATAGATGTTCCTGAAAAAGAAAACAAATTACAAAGTTCATAATGAAGCTGGGAACGTTTGCTTAGCAAGCAGTCAACACTGTCCTGTACAGGATATGTAACTACCAAGAGGTGGTTTGCTCAGTGGAAGAAAAGGAACTGTGTTTGCCTAGCAGAGCTCTTTGGGAGATGTCAGCACAGATGACGTTATTAGTGCCTGGCCACAGAAACAAAGCCCTCCTGTGTCTATTGCTATTTACTAAGTTAAGTGCAAAATGAACTACCTTGTCTGGCCCTGGACACAACAGCAACTAACAGCAAATCCTAGGCCCACACTGCTGTGCTCTTTGGCCCTGTCTATCTATCACATTTTGAACATGGTTGTGGATCAGCCACAGTTCTTGCTCTCTCCTCTTCCTTCTTGAAAGGCCAACCTCTCCCTGAGAAGAGGTTGGGCACCATCAGCATAGTGTGTGTTCAACCTGTTTCCTCTGTCTCCTCAGCTGCACTTGGGTGAAGCAAGGACTATTGGGTCTTTTGAGGGCAGCATGAGACATTTGGTTCAGCATGCAGAGACAAGGCACCAAAAAGCACATGCACGTTGATTTGCCTGCATAAGCAAAATCTGATAGATAACAAAACTGCAAGCATTTTTATCCTCCAGATTAAAAGTGATATTGCTGCTCTAGGAATGGCTCACCTGAAACAAGAGTGATGAGGTTGCTTCTTGTTTGGGCACCTCTGCAAAAGCCATATTTACCAGTGACTTCAGCCCTAGCTGAGCGGTGCCCAGGGAAAAGCTTCATTCCTAGCGTAGGTAAGCTCAAACTACTTTTATATTTAATTTTGTTTATGTGCTAGTCTTAAATCTGCCTTCAAACAAAAATGTCTCAGGAAGTTGATATAAAAAAAAAACAAATCACAGCCTGCCACATTTTAGAAGCGCTAGGCATAAAATAGTCCCTTACAGATTAAATTCAGAAAAAACCCATAGGGTTATTTCCTCGCCTTACGAGAGTATTGCAAGAAAAAATAAAAAACTTGAACCAAGTTCAAGTTCAGGTAACTAAAATTAAAAAAATGAACTAAGCATTTGTATGTATGGTTGAGTACATTTTTCTGGTGGAGACTTTATTTCATGCTTGCTGACAGGTGCAAGGTGAGGTCTAAGACATTATACAGGACAACTCAGGCCCTTCCTGGTTCAGTGTTTCTCAGGTTTAAAAAAACAAACAAACAAAAAAACCAACACTACAAGCAAATAAAAAACCACAACTTTTTTTCTCCTCCTGCAGCAGCACAGCTTCTCTTTGCTGGTCTTTGTCTAGGCAATGGCAGAGTGGGACAGTAACAGAAGTCCTCAAGAAGCCGTGAACAGAAAAAAGGGCAAATGGAGAGAAGGAGGTACTCTCACACCCATTGGCATCATGTGCACTTCCTGACAGCAACATGACATCTCCTCTTGAACTAATGTCACAGGTGATAGGTCAGTACAATGTAACAATAAGTTCTTACAGTTCAATACTGTAGTTTCTTATATGGAAACACCACCAGAACATCGTATTTTAATCCACAACTTGTAAGATCTAAGCAGCACCCAAAGGCTGTGCTCTCAGCTTCAGGTGATGGCATAATTTTTAGTTCCCAATATCTGTGGAGATCTTGCAGAAAAAATGTCTGCTTAAAAATCTTTTCTTCTCAGGCAATTCAGTAAACAAAGCCAAGAGGTTAGAAGCAGTACAGGCTCACTGCTGTCAGACTCGTCACGTCTCCTCTGGCAACAGGTGACTTCACTTCTAATTCCCCAAGGTGAAAGAAACAACAACATACCTGTCAGCTCCTGCTGAACTGACACAAATCAAATATACAGCACATGGAGGCTGTGGAGGTGTTTTTCATGATAATTAATCTAGATCTGTGAATTACTAGCACAATGCCCTTCAACATGAAGTGTCATGGATTTGAACATGCAGGGCCAGACAGGGATGGTAAAGGATCAGGTAAGTTGTGTGCCTGCACTGGGGCAGGATCAGTGTGCTTATACCATGCAGAAAAGACTTGGGTGGCAAAGGAAGCATTCCTTTGCAGGAAACAGGAATGAAAACGACATTTGTGTGGCAGCTCAGCACAGACAGCACAAGAGCTGACAGTCAAGTGAACTCCTTTCACCAGTCTTTCTGCCCTGTTTTGCTAGCTCTGGTGCTCACAGAATTACTTGATCTACATAAATTTTATTAGCATCTTCTTTCATGCATGTTGCATGGAGGATGCTACAAGAGATGTTTTTTGCTGCGTCACTAGGGATCAGTCTGTAAACAAACTGTATTAGAGAGAGCCCAGGGATTTTAAACTGTATTATTTTAAAACACAGCAAATTTAGTAAGTTCTCAGGGAGTCCACATGGTTCCAAACAAGAAAAACTAAGCAAACCAATACCAGACTATTTATGGAGAATCGGTACGTCCTAAAATGGCCCCTCATCACCCTTAGGAAATATCTCCCTTTTATCAGAAGGTTCTTTGTGGCTCATTACAGCTGTCATATTCTCAGAATTCTGCACAGTTCCAGTTAAGACCCCGTGACACAAGACATCCTGAATTTTCAAGATCCATTTGGGCTGGGCCTGAGTTTCAAGGCATGTCTCTAGAATGGGCCTCACCAGCAGCCCAGCTCCAAATACTCCTTTGATTTAGGAGGTAGGAAGCTTAGCTTTTCTTGTTCAGACACTGCCGACAGAGCATTTACAGATTTATAGGTGACATGGGATGGTCAATGCAGGTGAAAATAATTGTCATCTACCCTTCAATACATTTGACTCTTAGCCCTTTAGGGACAGCAATCACAAAGCAGCCTACATTAAAATACCAACTAGGGAAAGAAGGTTAGAAGTTTAGAGAATCAAAGGTGAATCTAAGTCACGTGCTTCACATTTGTTGCCTGGTTCCTTCCCATTTTATTGACTGCATTTTATAGGTAACACACATAAAATAGATGAGGAGCTCCTGCCAAAGCAGCTGAGGCCTTACTAGCAAGGGAGTGACAGACACCTCCATTTTCAACCACAGGTTTTTCTGTAGCAAAGGACATGGGAATGAATGTGGATTCAGGTCATCCCAACCCTGATGCTGATGGCACAGTTTGAATTTCAGTCAGAATCTCTCTCCACCTCTTCATCTCCTGCATAATGCAGGAAAACATTAAGATCTGTCTACAATTTTACAGCTACTCAGGGATAAAACATGGATGCTTTCCCTTTCCCAGTTCTAACCTCTGTTTACCAAGACCACTCTTGCAATGGGGTGAAAGGAACTACCTCAGACAAAAGGCACTTCGAGATCAGAACCAGCTTTTTCCTTCTAGTTCCCACCATAATGAAAGATGTCTCTTACCTGTTTCATGGCATAGTACCTCTCTGCTTTAATGATCATGTCTACAATGAGGGCATGACTGCTCCTTGATGCCACAGCTAGTGCAGTTTTCCCGTGCTAGAAATAGAGACAGTGAAACAGGACATTATCTCATGTATATGAGGATAATTATACCATAGAAGAAACACAGGAGCTTCCTTTGGAGTCCCAGCCTTCCTCTTTTTCTCAAGACAACATATCTACTACAATTCTACAGATTCAGGGTAGCTAGAATTGAAGTTCTATTCTGTGCATGAGCCGTACCCTCTCAGCTGAGAGGTGGCCCATTTTCCCTGCATGGAACTATAGAATTTCTGGTGAGGTACAGCTGCCTTCAGAAACTCAGTCTGCTGCATACTTCATACTAGCTTGTGCTCTCAATCCCCTGTTATGTTTAAATTGGCATTTCAGATGGATAGGCTGGCAGGGTTGGAAAACTCCAATTTCCAGGGAAAACCTTATTTCTGGATGGTAAGAGACACTGGCTGACAGAGTGAAAAGAGGGTGCAGGAAATTACTTTCTCATGACAACTGAAGGTGATGTCTAGGGGGCAGTACAGGCAGGCAAAGGAATTAAAAGCCACTGTTTTAATCCCAGATGCAGAGGACTGCTCAGCCTACCTGAACCCATCTGCTATTGTTGTCCTAAAAGCAAGGGCCTGTCACCTGGCGTGCAGTAAGCTGATCCACAAAGGCCAGATACTTGCTTTAATACCCAGTAATATGCAGAAAAGGGAGCAGGATGGTAGTACACAAAGTTAGCTCACCTTCCCAAAACACAAGTGCTACTTTTATACCTAAAAATGTGAGAAAGAACTATCCAACATTCTACCATTCGCACACATGACTGGTTAACTGGTTTCTCACTTCCATTTAAAGTGGCAGTGTTCAAAAATTTCACTATGCATCCACAAAGAATAGGTGGCCTTTTGTTTGTGAGGGTCCCTCTAGCCTATGGTTGGGTATTTTAGTATGATAACACCTCTTTAATATATTAATGGTATATTAATACCAATTACTCAGTGTTTTTTTTACCCAGCTCTAAGCTATAACCAAGATAAGTTGTGGGAAGTACTTCTTCCCATCCCTTTTATCTCTATTGGAGATGTCTTGCAGGTCTGTCTCAAGGCTGGGCTGCTGACTACTTGGGATTTGCTTTTCTCTAACTGGAATATGGTTTTGTCTAGTTCTTACTGTTTCCTTGTTACATGAGCCCTATTTTTATTCAGCGTGTTACTTCTGTTCTCTTTTATGTGATTTTTTTTTTCCCCAAATGTGATTTTTCCTAAAAAATTTAGTCAATTAATAATTGACATCACTATTAGTAATTTGATATAGAGGCATCTCAGCAGCTCCAAAGGGTTCCCTCTGCAATTTTCAGCATTTGCACTGATTGAAACTGGCTCACATTTAAATACTCAGGGTATTCTCCACACAAGCGCTAGACGTTCTAGAAAATTACAGCTAAAAGAAAAAAACTTCTTAATTAGAAGGTTCAGTAACTATAAGGCATTTCAACTCTCCAGCTATTATAACATTCCTTAATACATACATTTTGAGTTCTAGCTCCTGTCTCTGCTCAGAATCATTATAATTAGCCAGTTTTTAGAAAAGTATCACATTTGAAGCTAAGGAATTTACATTTCATAAAATCTTTACAGCACAGACATACTTTATATGCAAAATGTTTAGAGACCACAGGAGCTCCTGGATCCCACCTCTGGAAAGCTGCTCTGCATTTTACAAGGAGGTGGGGGGTTGTAAAGAGAAGGTGCCTCTGTCCACCTGTGCCAGTGCAGATACCACTGGCACCTTGCATGGACATATAGCATGGCACTCTTGCACACAGTGGCTGCACCATCAGTCACAAACAAAATTATATCTGCATCTGGAAGAAAATGCTTCTCACAGAGTTTTCCTGAGCTGTAACAGCTTGCAACTCATGCAGATACATTACAAGCTCATGGCTCCTGCTGCCCTGGGATGGAGGCCAAGAAAACTGTACATTCAAGGCAGGCTCCCCTTTTTCCTTCCTACTCTTCAGTAAGGAAGGACAGGAATATTTTTAGCATCTCAGCACCATCAGTTCAAAGAGGGCTGTACTTGCACATGTTTCCAGCAGTGGCATGGCCTCAGATGTCATCCAGCAAACGGACAAGGGAAAAGTTACTTCAAGAAATAAAGCCAATGCAGAAAGGTGACACAACTAGTGCTGGCTCAGAGCCATATTCTCGTAACATGCCCTGAATTCTATCAACACTGCTATAATAATACCAAGGCACTATCAAGCTCAAAGTCTTACTCATTCTTAAAGTCAAAACAGGCAACAGTAATAATTTTCTGTGTTTGCTCTTGGAATACAAAGAGGCACATTTTTCCAACAGTTAAGGTGCTGTGTGAAGTGGACAAGACTTCATTCTAGGTTATAGGAAAACTAAATCTTTCTGGCTTGTAGGCATGATTCCAAATGGAGAGCCTTAACTGCAATGCAGCATCTTACCTCAGCCTTTCAAAACACACCAACCATGTCACCCACACTCAGTTTTATATTTTTCACCCCACTGGCTTTCATCACATCTGAACTCAAAAATAATGCTTCTCTAAAAGTATTTCAGATCTCTACAGGCAACCCATCATTAAAAGGAGACTTCCTTTGTAACAACTATCAGCTTTACATAGGAAAGATGACCAGAAACAAATGCTTCCTGCATCTCTGAGGAGAAGGTTATAAGGAAAAAAAGTAAATCATATAATCCTTGCGTGGGCGAGGAATGCAGTCTACCTTATCCATGGTCTTGAGATTGCAGCCTGCCTTCAGCAGCACTTCCACCAGCTCCACATTGCCAAGATCAGCTGCCAGATGTAGAGGGGTTTCCTGCCTCTGGAATTAATTGCACCAAATAAATACAGTAAGTCGAACTCTCCCTTAAAAGCAGAGTGATTCACAGCAGACAGGCTTGGCTAGAAAACCCTGAACAGAATGAAAGCATTTAACTTTTGAGTGACCTACATGGCACTTTCGTTTCAGGCAAACAAGAGAGCATCTGGGATCTCTGCAGGAAACCCAGGCAGGAGTTCCAGCTGGCTCACAAAAAAGCTTGCTGCCATGCCCCTCTAATGTTACCTAATGAGCCCTTTCCCTCCCCTCTCACAAAACAAGGTGTTTTGGAAAGAGTGCTTCATGCAACTGCCAACCCCAACCCATACCATGCTCTCAATCTTTTCCCTGCTAAAATTCATGCAATGACAACTGGACATAATTTTTAACAGTATTTTGTGCTACAATCCACAACAGGGTTTGTTAGCCAGCCCTGCCACAAAACAATGAAGCAATGATAAGGAGCAGAAGGTAGAAGTCTACTTGCTCCTTAATGGGTTCAATGAGCTTTAAACCACACACAAACAAAAAAGGACTGGAGTGGAGGGAATAAACACATTAAACAAAACTAAACCATTAACAAAAGTGCTGCTGAAAAGGCATTCAGTTTCAAGTCTAATTTTGGGGTCTGAAATGAGGGTTGTGTAGTCTCTACACAGCTGCATGTACCCAAATAAAACCTACTTATTTATCCTTCTAAAGAACATTAGAATAAGAAAATGCAGATGTGTACGGGTGTAATGCAGCAGGAACTCCACACAACAGAGAGGAGGCAGTCTAGGAGACTCCTAGAGTGTATAGAGGATAATTTCCTGCTCCAGCTGGTAAATGATCCCACCAGGGATGGAGACCCGATTGACCTTCTTTTCACAGAGAGGGGCTGGTGAGAGATGTGGTGGTCGGTGGAGATCTGGGACTCGGCGATCATGAAATAATAGAGTTTTCAATACTCAGGAATGCAAGGAGGGTCGTCAATAAAACCTCTGTGTTGGACTTCCAGAGAGCAGATTTTGGCCTATTGAGAAGACTAGTTCAGAGTATACCCTGGGAAACAGCCCTTGAAAACAAAGGGGTCCAGGAGGGATGGACATACTTCAAGGAGAAAGTTTTGAAAGCACAGGAGCAGGCTGTCCCAGTGTGCCAAAAAGGTGAGCCAGTGGGGAAGACAACCAGTCTGGCTGAACAGGGAGATTTTGAAAGAAATTAGGGTTAAGAAGAGAGCCTACCAACTATGGAAAAAAGGGCTAACTACTCAAGAAGAATTGAGGAAAATAATTAGGTTGTGTAGAAAGAAAATCAGAGAGACAAAGGCACAACTTGAACTGAATCTTGCCACCTGTGTGAAGGATAACAAAAAGTCTTTCTACAGATACATAAATGGCAAAAGGAGGGGCAAGGAAAACATCCATTCTTTACTGGGCATGGGCAGGAATATAGTTATCAAAGATGAAGAAAAGGCTGAGGTATTTAACACCTTTGCCTCAGTTTTCAACAGTAAGACAGGTTGTCCTGAGGACAGCTGCTTCTGGGGACTGTAGAAAGAGACAAGAATCTAAACAGCCCCCCTGTAATCCAGAAGGACACAGTCAGTGACATACTGAGCTGCTTGGATCCTCACAAGTCTATGGGACCAGATGGGATTCACCCAAGGGTGATGAGAGAGCTGGCAGAAGAGCTTGCCAAGCTTCTCTCTATCATCTACCAACAGTCCTGTCTCACTGGGGACATCCCAGATGATTGGAAGTTGGCGAATGTCACGCCAATACACAAAAAGNGCACCAAATAACAATAAACATCCTACTCAAAGCATGTCTCCTCCTGACTTTCACAGCTCAGCTCCTCCACCCTCTTGAACAAGGAAAGGGCAAGAGGAAAAATAGAGAAGGAAGAATTTTGATCTTAGTCTCACACACCAGTGAGATGGGTCTGAGATTTCACCTAAACCTGCTCCAGCCAAAAAGTCAGAGAACAACCTCAGTTCCCCTCTTCCTAAGTTTTTTCTCCCTGCTGAACACCAGCATCCTGAGATCCCTCTACACTGGTTGTCTACTCAGCAAGGAGAACCCACTGGAGAGGCTGGAGCTGTTGAGGAAGGACCCACAGAGAACTAATTCACAAGAAAACAAAGGACCAGGACTTCAGACAAGCCTAGAAATGATCCTTTCATTCATCCCATTCAGCCAAAGGGAGGTCCTCGGGCATTCTTCCCCTTAAACACCCGAGGAGCTCCTGGTCCTGTCTGCCACATCCCACCCAGCCTGTCCATCACACCAGGAGGAATAGAAAAGCCCTTCCTGACCTGTGGGTTTTGCTGGAGCTCTCAGCTAACGTTCTGCCTGCAAGGAGAAGGCTGTCAGCACGTGATGTATGAATTTCCCCTCATCTGTTCATGGCTGGAAGGGATGGGTTAAACACTGAAAAATTGCTGTGTCTCTGTGAATGACCTCCAGCAGGCTGGGCTGTCAGATGCAAGGCAATAGAGCCATTTATTATACATTCCAGGTGTCCATCTCTCACACAGGTTGTTCTGGTTTTCTTCCCTTTAAAAGTATGTAATTTCTGGAGAAAACTTGTACAGTGGGCAAGTTTCTTCTCTGGGCAGTTCTGAGACTGTTTTGTGAGCAGAATGGCCAGGTTGGGCTGTGATGGGAGTCGCCATGAGAAGGTCTTATTGCTTCTGGCAATGTTCTGACAGAGGTTATGAAGTTGTGATAATGAGGATCCAGGTAGGATCATCACCATTTCCAGGTAGAAAAACTGAGGATGCTGCAAGATGTAGGAATTCAAGTGCAGGTCCATGGTGTTGGCTCTCATGAACGATCCACCTGCATGAGACACATCTTCTCTCATCATGAGAATTTGAGATTGGGCGAACTCTACCTGCAAAGACCCAGAGAGTCCTGCTAGACCTGGGAGTCCTTCAGGATCAACTCTAGAATATCCAGTCCAGAATCTTGAACCCAAAGGATCCATCTTATGGGTGGGTTGCTGGACTCAACCTGGCATTGTGCCGTGAGGGAGTGGCCAGGCAGCAGAAATGGAGCTCACGGACTGTTTGTCCTCTCAAATGGGTCATAAAACAGGGTGAGGACTCTTTGAGACAGCCTGATTGGAGCTACAGCCAGACCTCTGCTCTGCATGTGGCATCAACTGCTCCTGCTCCAACCTGCACAACTTTCTGAGGGAAAACAGAAGTCAGGACAGCAGCTGGTGGGACAGGCTGAAGGATTTTCTGTCCTCACTCATATGGGACACCATTGAGACAGCAAAAATCTCCCAATACAGAGTGGGACTGGGCTCCACTTGTGCAGAGAGCCGCCAAGTTCAGGATGCTTCTCCTCTTGACAGTGAGAACATCAGCATCAGGTGAGGCTTGGACCAAGGATTCTCTCAGACTACAGATATATATATATATACTCCTGAAAAAGCTGTCACCCCACAGCTTGGACAGGAGCACCCTGTGCTGGGTTAGGAACTGGCTGGAGGGCCGGGCCCAGAGAGCGGTGCTGAACGGTGCTGATCCAGTTGGCAGCCGGTCACCAGTGGTGTCCCCCAGGGATCAGTGTTGGGCCCAGTTCTGTTTAATATCTTTATTGATGATTTAGATGAGGGGATTGAGCCCATCATCAGCAAATTTGCAGATGACACTAAGCTGGGGGGGAGTGTGGATCAGCTGGAAGGCAGGAGGGCTCTGCAGAGGGACCTGGACAGACTGGAGAGTTGGGCTGATTCCAACGGGATGAGGTTCAACACGGCCAAGTGCCGGGTCCTGCACTTTGGCCACAACAACCCCATGGGGAGCTCCAGGCTGGGCACAGAGTGGCTGGAGAGCAGCCAGACAGAGAGGGACCTGGGAGTTTGGATCGACAAGAAGCTGAACACGAGCCAGCAGTGTGCCCAGGTGGCCAAGAAGGCCAATGGCATCCTGGCCTGTATCAGGAACAGCGTGGCCAGCAGGTCCAAGGAAGTGATTCTGCCCCTGTACTCAGCGCTGGTGAGGCCACACCTTGAGTACTGTGTCCAGTTCTGGGCCCCTCAGTTTAGGAAGGATATTGAGGTCCTGGAGCAGGTCCAAAGGAGGGCAACCAGGCTGGTGAAGGGACTCGAGCACAGATCCTGTGAGGAGAGGCTGAGGGAGCTGGGGCTGTTCAGCCTGGAGAAGAGGAGGCTCAGGGGAGACCTCATCACTCTACAACTACCTGAAAGGAGGTTGTAGCCAGGTGGGGGTTGGTCTCTTTTCCCAGGCAACTATCAGCAAGACAAGAGGGCATGGTCTCAAGTTGTGCCATGGGAGGTTTAGGTTACATATTAGAAAGAATTTCTTTACGGAGAGGGTGATCAGACATTGGAATGGGCTGCCCAGGGAAGCAGTGGCTTCTCCGTCCCTGAAGATATTTAAAAAGAGACTGGATGTGGCACTCAGTGATACACATCACTCTGTGATACACATCACAGCAAAAGATGAAAATGGTCATAGTTTTCTACAGCAAAAAAAGGGATCAAGCAAACCAGCACAAAAGTAAATATGTCAGCATCAGGTTCATCAACGCGTGGCCTTCCATAGAGAAGGGTATCCAGTACCACAGACCACCAGCACCAAGCAAAAGCCAAACAGTCTTTGGTAAAGGTGGGGAAAAACGGGTTCTGGCATCCCTGAGTGGGCTTGAACTACCAACCTGTCAGTCAACAGATTAACATGTTGAATGACTGCACCACAAAGTGATGACTGTGATTATGTCATTCTGTGGGACGTCATATGGCATGGGTGATCACCTTAGTCTGCTCTGGTCATCTGCTTTGTTGTGTCCCTCCCAGCCTCTATGCACCTGTTGTCTATTCACTGGAGGGAACAGAGTGTGAAAGAGAGAAGACCTTGTTGCTATGCAAACAACTGTTCAGCAACAGCATGAACACTGGTCCTTTACCAGAACTCTTTTGCTCACAAATCTAAACCACAGCAGTCTGTGTGTTACTATGAAAAAAATTAATTACATTCCAACCAACTGACTCTCTGAACTGGGCTTCCCTCTGAGGTAATATCATTGAGACATTTCTGTCATGAATTGTAACACTCAAACAATACATTAATATAAATATTTTCTGAGTGCATAGCATTTTGTTATCCTCATCTTCCACAAACAATACCAGTACTGCATGTACCAGTGACTGATATATACACATACACACAAAAAGGAGAGTACTTCCTATTTTTTTGTACCCTTGAGGTCTTAAGGAAAAGAAAAATTATTTCAAGCAAAACCCACATAATCTCCTCTTTACCGGTGAAGTTATGTTAATTCCCCATTTTTCTTACGTGATTTAAGGAATTGATATCATGACTTGCATCCAAGAGGCTTTTTACCACTGGTAGATGATTATTGATGACTGCTAAGTGGAGAGGGGAGCTCTTCTGCTGTGGAGGGAAAATAATTAACTATTATACTTGGGTACATTCGTTAGAAGTTCATTCAAATAAGAAGAGGTTCCTGTCAAAATCTGGCCCTTTCAAGGGTGATATGCTCCAGTGGTGATTTGAGACTGCAGAAAACACACTTTCAGGTATGGAGTTATGCCAGAGATGGCAGCCTGCTCCTACAACACCTACAACAGCAGGTAAACAAATACAGATAAGAAAGATGGGTATGTCAAGTGCACGGGCTGTGTAACAGTGTGCAGCCATTCAGGAATGCAACAAGGTGCTCCTCTTATGTGCTCATATCTGGGACGTGCTGCTACCCTTGCCTAAAAATATCGATCTTAACTTAGTATTTCTGGTCCCTCAGAAAACTGGATTTGCCCTTAGTTGGACAGGTTTGAGACAAAGTATAGCTGTCAAAATCTATTTTCCAGGAATAAACTCATCACATATTGCTGCTGTAAATGTTCTTTATACTAAACTGACTTGCTGTCATATTTATAAATGAGAAAATTATAGCTAGAGAGGAATAAAGTGTGTGGGGGGGTTGAATTATTCATTAAAATAACCAAGGCACAGGTCCAACAACAGTCACAATCCAACAATAAGATTGGCAAGATTACTTTACATGTTGAACCTGTGACTCATCAGTTTCTTGTTGAATACAGATAAAAAGCAATTCCATATCAGTGCCATTCATGGGTGCCAGACACCATTTCATTAGTGTCTTTATAAACCACAACCACTTCTTCAGGGTTACAGGAAAATAAAGCAAGCTCTTACACAATGCTGCACTGGAAATGTTTCCAAACTATAATTTAAAATTTTTTTAGTTGCTTCTGCCACAGAAAGCTGATGAGAGCAAGCTGCACAAACTGCCTGATCTTTAAAATAAATAATTTCAAGCACATCATAAATTGCTCTTCCTTGATAACATTATGCAACAGACCAGTGATCATGGCAGATGACTCACAAAGCCCAGATTCTATTTTCATCCTCTCCTGTAGAAGAGGAAAATAATTTTCTATTCACAAAAAATCTCAGCTGTAACAAGAACTGCAATATCTAAGTTGAAACAAGATATTAAGAATACCTCTTTCTTACTTAACCCCCAAAAATGGTGGAGTTCAGATCTTGAAGGTACAGGCTTTGAATGCAGAGGGTTAAAGCACTGAAGTGTTCATTTATCTCTATTCAAAATCAAGTGCGAATTCCTTGCCTGTGGCTCACACAAAGCCCTGTATTACTGTTGCCTTGTTCAACCATGGTATTTTGCTCATCCTCTCCTAACAACTGATGCCTGCCTTAGCCTGGCTAGCTCTAGACTGCACTGCCCACTCTGCCCAGGCTCTCACTGGTGGGTGTGACAGGACCTTGTCTTTTTTTGGTCCATGCATTTTGCTATACAACATCCATAAGCCACGTAATAATGTGCATAGTAAAAAAAATCAAAGGAACTAGTCAGTCTCATACAGCTGTCTAAATTCCCAAGAAAGCCCATAGAAAAAAGGACATTCTGAAAACAGCAGTAAAGTTGTATTGATATATGCTCACCTCGGGTTTAGGAACCAGGTCAATATTCTTATCAATAAGAAAAGTTACCAAAGATAGATGTCCATTCTCAATTGCAATCTGCAAAGCACTGTTATTGCTCTGAAAGGAACAGTATAGATAGCAAAAACTTTCATTTTTATTGCTGAAAAAATGGCAGTAAAGAGAATAATACAGAATAATCTTTCATTTATATTTGTGTTATTATCCCCTCCCCCCTAAAAAGCTCCCTTTGATAAAATTATATAAAATTAAGTGGATCAGCAGTTAGCAGATGTGCTTTTGTAAATACTGAAGGAACTTTCCTTTTTTACTGCATCACAACATGCTAAAACCACCAGTATTCTGTACTGCTTTTCAATCTCTCATAAGAAAAAGATAAATCAGCATTGTCAGCTATCCTGTGCCATGGACATGTATCCTAGTCTGTTAGTTCAGTTTGACCTTCAACAAGCAAGTATAGTCACAGTAACAAACATTAAAAAATAAATGACCAGAATATTTTCTCTTAGTAATTCTGCTACAACAAACAGATCTCAGTCTACTGGAATTTTAAACTTCTTGTAGCAGGTGAGCTAAAGTCATTCAATAGATGTGAGCTGGTCTGGAGTCCTGGAACCAGATGTGGAGAACAGGATTGTCATCAGTTTAGGTATAGACACTACCAAAAAGGAGGATTTTCAGTTATCCTAGTTGGTTACATTATTAGCCATATGTTTTACTATTGCATACAGTAAGTAAACATACGTTATTATTACATACAGTAAGTAGAAATCTCCACCTCAGAACTCCATGAAGTAAAACTACACAATATTTCTTCTACGTCAGTTTTATTAGACTCTCCACATTCCCACTTTTTTTTTCATAATTTCATAAAAATAAGCAGAGCAAATATGTTACTACACACAGAAATGAGCATATAAGGTCTCTTCCACAGCCCATGATGTCCCAGTACCTGGATGCTGGAGGGATACGGTGTACATACTTGAGTTAAAATGTTGATGTCACTCCCTGCTTCCAGTAACAGTTCAGCACATTTTTCATGACCTCCTTCAACTGACAGGTAAAATGGAGTTTCCCCATTCTAGATCAACAGAAAGGAAATCTCTGCTCCAATTTAAGCCGCATGATTGTTAAGACTGTGACACAAAACAGGTTAGCTCAATCAGACTTTCCCAACTCAATGGGAAAAGGAAGATGGTTTCAGGAGAACACAACCCGAATGTTCCTAAATTAACACTTAAATGAAATGGCAATGCACCAACACTTAAGCAGCACATGACATTTCTGTCATCAGAGGTATGGTAAGGTTTACGATAGAGATATAACCATTTCATAAACATCACACTCATTTCAATTATTACTAGCAACAGGCACAGAAACAAAGATGGTGGGTAGCAATTGTTGCCATTCAGTATCAGGAAACACAGCTAACATGCTAGCACATACCACCATACCTGCCAATTTCTGTCAGTACAATGCTATAGATTTCTGACTAAATTCCCAACTCCAATGCTAGTTATAAGGAGCACTTTTAGCAGAAATACTCTGTTGCATAATAATTTCAAATCTTCTCAGCCCCCAGAAGTCTCCACGTACTCACAAGTCTCTAAAATAATTTACTTTGGCTGCAACATGACCTATTCCCAGCTTTTCATCTAAAATGCACATAGGTTTGCTGAAAGTTACTCTAGCGTTTCAGCATTCAGAGAAGTATCAACAAACCCTGATTTTTCCTTGCTCGAACATCTGCCACCACTATTCCAATAAATTTAATATATTTTAGTGCTTTGGTTATGCTGGGAAAAGACAGACCTGTTTATCCACAGACGAGAATATCTCTGGCTGGACAGGAAGGTTGCACAGTTAGCCATGGCAAGGAAGTGGCACATGCAGTGTAAGTTATATACCTAATAACACTGTTAGGTAAGGCTTGGGAACACAAGGACTTCACATTTCAATGACACTTGAGTGCCTCAAAGCTTGCATAGCTGGGAAGTTAGATAAGAGAGAACACCTTGATCCATAAATCTGTTGCTGGTTAAGGAAGAGGAGGGCCTTTAGTAAGACTCCTGTTGGCCACTGGGCCAACAGAACAGACTGAACCACATGACAGGTTTTTGCAATGAGCACAGTGGCCCATGGGAAAATGAATTCACTTGCCCAGCTTGTTCCAGCTGCCCCACAAAAGAAGCAGAAAGCAAAAATCCACTTGGCAAAGCAGAAACACTGAGCTGAGTACTTCAGTCATGTGTGAAGTACACTATCACATGCATTTCACTCTGTCATGCCTGTTTTAAGTCTTAAAATTCAGCTCGTGAGTGCATGAGCTCAGGGATACAACCTTTACAGCCAAAATGCAATTTATTCATATGGTTGCTGAACTCATCACCACTAACCTAGGAAAGAAGAAGTGTGTTGGCAGTGACTGCAGCCAATTGAGATCAGATAAAGAGAGTAAAAATCTGAGACCCCTTGCTAAGGTGCCAGTGATGGTATGTGCTGGATACACACACTGAACTGGCTCAGCTTGATCGGAAAGAGTAAAAGGAACAGAATCCTGTGGCCTGAAATGTTGCAGAACAGGAAGAAAGGTGGAGATTAGGTTCTGAGATTTCCTTCTACCAAGTGAGGGCTTGCAAGATGGAGCGGAGACTGTGGTGTGAGAAACAGAAAACAGTGAAAGAGACATTTAAAGAGACAATTTAGCTGAGTTTATTGGAGAAGGAACAATGAAACAGACGCAAACAACAAAGCATCAGAGCTAATGAAGTCTAGTCAGTGCAACATTTATTCTTTTGAACTTTGTCTCCTTTAGTAATTTCTTTGTTCTTACCTGATTGCAATCATTTATTTCTTCCCACTGTTCAAGCAGAATTTCTACAACTTCACTGTGGCCATTTTTGGCTGCAAGATGCAATGCTGTGTTTCCCTCCTTGAAATTAGAACATCAAATAAGGTACTTAAAAACCCAGAATAAAGTCAAAATATTACATAAAGCCAACAAGCACTTAAACACAAAGCCTTTGTTTTTTCCATCTCTCTTTTACATACAAGCAGAAGGAGGCAGATCAACACAGCATGTTCCAAGACTAATCCAGAAGGCACCTTTTCCTACACATGCAGACATGACTTTGGTCTAGTTGCTTATCTTGTATTCTGAAAACTATTAGGTTCTACCATGGAAAAAGACTTTAAAATCTAACTCCCAAAGAATGAACCAGAAGAAAACTTTGGGTACTGGTTCCTACAAGGAAGCAGACATCAAGCTCCCAAAGGCACTAATTTAAAGATAATGCACCAAAACCTAGGTAAGTATACATAATCTTTTAGTGGCTTTGATGCCAATGTATCTTCAGTCCTTTTCACCATCCATACAATTCTTCACTAGCCAGTAAAGTAAGAAAAAATTCACACATCAGCAAGCAAATAAAACAAAGAACAAACTAGATTGTCAGGAGAAACAGCAGCTTTTGAGCTAAAAAACACATGGAGAAAAGTACAAGCATTAAACTGGCTAGAAAAAAATGAAGCTGAACATGAGGAGAAGAATCCTAACCCTCAGGGAAATCAGGGTCCAGAAGAGCTATTCAGTCGCAACACTCTAGAGGCAGACAGGCAGAAATTCCATATACATTTTAGGAAAACGTATTTTTGTTAATTGATGGTAATAGTGTGATTGCCTTCAGTGACCCCTGAGATAAGTTGCTGTCCTGGTTTCTCAACCTACTTACTCCTAAGGATCACAGCATTCACCTCACATCATTGCTACTTTACACATGCAGCCTGCTAGGTGTCTGAAACAACACTCTCATTTAACTGCTACTGATGAACTGCTTAGCACACCAGAGCTCCATATTGCACTGCAGCTTCTTGAAAGTACCACCAGAATAAAATTAAAAAAAAAAAAAAAAAAAAAAAAAAAAAAGCATGGCTCTATAAATACCATATCTTCCCATTATAATTTTTAATTTATTTATCCTTGTATTCTTGCAATGCCTTGGGTTCAGAGAAACAATGACATGCTCATTTCACAAAAGTCAAGTAGACTGTAAGGAAACTAAAGGGCAGATTTTTAAGCTTTTTAGACATCTTAAAATGCAGTATCAAAAACAAACAATAAGATTTGAGTGTTTAGGCACTTCTGAAAAATCCCCATGAGTGTTTATGTGCATCCTGAAGTATTAAACAACTCTAAAAAATTAGTCATGTGGGACTTAGCAGTAACACACAGGCAGAGCCTGTAATTAATAATTATTAATGCATATTGAAAAGTCTCCGGGCAATAAGACCAGAAGTTCCATTCAGTTTGTTAAATTAGCCCCTTAATTATTGAAAAATCCCCATCCTTCTTTATTTTGTTGGTCCCATGTGTATCAATGCCAGCACCACCACACAGGCACAGTTTATTCCTACTGCTTGGCTATATATTAACTACATTGAAACAAAGTAATCTTTCACAAGTATCTTTTCAGTTGTACTTCAGTGGAAAAGAAACCTTTACCTTATCTTTTTCTGATGTAAAGAGCTTCATAGTAATCAAACTGTTTACCATGTCAACATGGCCTTTTTCTGATGCCAGAAGAAATGGGTTTTTACCATTCTAGAACACAATTACAGAAACACTGTTACACAAAGCATTAGCACTTTCCTTCCTGTTACTAGATACATGGTATGCATATGGTACATGTATTCTGCAAAAAAAAAAAAAAAAAAAAATTAAATATATCATATGACTAAGAAGATTAACAAAAAAAGTAGATATGAAATTTTTAATATTCTGAAATAACCCCAAGATAAGTAAGATTCTTCAACTTTCCCTTCCAAAGGTTTAAACCACAAAGATTTGTTTTGTTAAATTAACTCTGTTTTGACAGCTTTGCCAAGCATAGAAAGAATTCAGAATTTTGCTTCATTGGGTAAATACAATTCAAGACTTGAGAAGAGTGATAGGAGAGCTTAGATCTTTTGGTGACAGATCCTACAAGAATAAATTTTCCTCATGTAAAGACAAAATACTCTACTTAGGTAAGTAAGCCTTCAAAGCAAGGTCCCAACATCGTGGGAATGAAAAATAGAAACACAGCAAACTTGATGAAGACATAGTCCTGGCAATGTTGAATAGCTGGTGCACCTCTATAGGATGACTGCACATACTTTTTATGTTCTACATGGGTGAAACATGTCTTGTTATCCATAACTGTCAGGGTTTTGTAAGGGAAGAGGTTTCAGGGGTAAACTGTATGGGAAGAGGTAAGAGACTGCTCTGTATAGTCATAGCTGGCTCCACAATAGACAAGACTAACCACCTCATGCCAGCACTCAACTCATCAAAGGAGTACTTGGTAACTCTGTGAAAACATAGTTAAGAAAGGGTGGTCACTGCTATGGGGAGGAGACATGAAAGGACACAAGGGAGGAGACACTGGAGGAGATACACCTGCAGGGTAACTACAGCCCATGGAAGAAACCTTGCTGGTGCAGAGTTGAAAAGAGTAAAGAAAACCAGAAAAAACAGACAAAAGGAACCACTGTGAACTGACCCCAGCTTCCTCTGTCTCCCATTGCCTCACCAATGCAACTAAGTGTCACGTGCAGCAAAAGAAAGGGAAGCAGGGGGGGAAAGGTGTCTGCAGGTTAGTTGGGACAGACAAAGAGGGAGGAAAGGTGTTTTCCATAAGTTTGTGTCTAGCTGTTTGTTTTACTTATTTCTCAGTACCCAAATCAGTAATTAGAAGTTTAATCAGTAATTAGAAGTCTATGTAACTGGCAATAAATTAAAAATCATTTAAATTCCCCAAGTTAAGATTATTTTGCCTAGAATGGATGCTTCATGACATCAGAGAAATAAACAGAAAAAAATATACTGTACCCCATCAGGCTTGTTCAAGTCATTCAGATGAAGATCTTGGAGAAGATAATCAACAATTTTAACACTGTTGTTCTGAGCTGCAAAGTGTAGTACATTCATTCCTTCCTGAAAAATAAGCAATTCTATAATTAAAAATTTAAATTTTTTCCAACATGAACATGTTTAGAGTTGGTAAAGATTTCTCATCAACAAACCTCATTCTTAGCCTTTTGATCAGCACCTGCTTTAACTAGTTTTCGCATAATATCCAGGTTTCCAGTCCAAGCTGCAAGATGAATCACTGTCAGGCCGTGCTTCAAATAAAATGATAAAGCAGAAATTACCATCAAAATACCTCATGGCAGATTTCTTAAAAATATTTTTTGATTCAGTTTGCAGGAGAGTTGAACTCCACAGGCTTTTAGAAACTTAGTGTTAACACCTTGCAGTGTGCATTGTAGTCACCTCAAATTAAGACAAATATAATGTATCAAGACATCACTCAATGTTCAGTCTGCCACTCTTCTTGACATAAGGTCTAGCATGTCCAAGGGAGGACTGGGACCTATTTTAAGATGGGACAATTAAATATTACTAGGAAAGGATCCCCTCTCTCCAGAAACTATGTAGATAGATAGCAGTGGGTGAGATGGATGATATTTCAGATTATGTGGAATTACTGTATTTCCATGAGTCACTATAATTTTCCAGTTAGCCCTCTTTTAAAGGTTCTCTTTTAAATTATCTAAGAAGTCTTTCTCTTACAGAAACAAACAAACAAACAAACAGAAACAAACAAACAAACAACTCATGTTATTAACTTCCTAGAGCCAAAAGGAATAGAGATAAGGAGCTACCAGCCAGTGTCTCTTATCTTGGTCACAGATCTCTAGCTTTTCCACATCTCTTCCTCAATCTGTGTGTACCGTGTCCAGGCACAACACTGTAGATCATGGCTTACTGGGCTAAGTGCTGTGAAAACACAGGACATTCATACTACACCATGAAAGCACTTGGTCTAAAAGATGGAGTCAGAGGAACCTAAAGGAAGCAAGAGGGATCAATGCACTACGTTAGCAGGTACAAGTGTTTCTCGGTTTCTTCTCTGTAAATGAGGAATAAATAGCTTGACTCCCATCTCTAATGGAGAACAGAAACAGTATTCATGAATGTTGATACAGTACTTCAGACAGCAGAATGCTTGCTGTGACAGAGCCTTCAGAGTACAGATCACAAACTATTCACAGAATAACAAAACAGCTCAGGCTGGAAGAGGTTTCTGGATGTCTCACTTCCAAGCCTTGTGCTGCAAGCCTGTCCCTCTGGGTCAGGTAGCTCAGGACCTTCTCCTATTAAGATCTTCGAAGATACCTGAAGACTGAGACTCCACAAACTCTCAGGAAAACTGTTCCAGTGTTTGACCACTGTGACAATATTTTTTTTTTCTAATTTTATCTAACTGAGACCTTTGCAATTTGTGTCCACTACCTCTTGTCCTCCCACTGTGCACCTCTGAGAAGAGTGTCTCTGTCTTGGCTATACTCTCCACTTATGTACCTGTACACAGCCATAAGGTCCCCCCCTCACCGTTTTCCCACCACGGCTGAATAGACTGAGCTCTCCTAGCACCTCCTCATACACCATATGCCCCTGTTCCAATCACCCTACAGGCTCAGCACTGAACCCATCCCAGTTTATCAATATCTTTCCTGTGTTGGGGAGCACCACACTGGACACAGCAAACAGAAATTCAGTGGAAGGCAACATGGAACACGTGTCTGGTGCACAGGCTACAGGAATAAAATTGACCTTGGGCAAAATTTGTGACTATGATTCTAAAGTGTGCCCAGAAAAACCTTCTCAGCCAAGAACAAGGAGAAAAATTAACTAGATCTGAGAGTCTTATACAACGACAATGCTGGCCTGGTGGATGAGTGGAGAGAAATTAATGTTTATCTCAACTTTCATAACAGTTTTGACACTGTCCCTCATGACATTGTTGTAGACAAACTGATGAAGTACAGGCACAGACAAACAGATACACCAAGGTCAAAATAAAAAATCATCAAAAACCAGATGAACTGTAAGTCCCAAAGTGTTCTGTTCAGCAGCACAAACTGCACCTCCAGATCAGTCACTAGCAATGCACACAAGGCACTGATCCTGGCCCAGTACTGTTTAACATCTTCATTAATGACCTCAATGATGGGGAAGAGTGCACTCACAGCAAATTTAGTAATAATATTAAACTGGGAGGAGTGGCTGATGGACCAGATTTGTGTGCTGCCACCCAGGGGGACCTCAATAGGCTAGGGAAATGGGCTGACAAGAACCTCATGAAAAGTCCTTTACCTGTGGAGGAGCAGCCAACAGCACCAGAACTGACTGAGGGCCAACTGCCTAGAAAGCAGCTTGCCAGAAAAGGACCTGGGGTTCCTGGTGGACATGAATTGAACATGAACCAACAATGTGCCAACCTCGCATACCAGGAAAAAAATTTGCTGGGCTGCATTATAAAGAACACAGACACATGGTCAAAGGAGATGATCGCTTTGACACACCTGGAGTACTGTGTCCAGCTCTGGGCTTCCCATGTAGGAGAGACAGGGACTTGATGGGAGTTGGTCCTAGGAACAATGCTATTTAACATCTTTATTGGTGACACAGACAGTGGAATTGTGTGCACCCTCAGGGAGCTTGCTGACAACACTAAAGTGTGTGGTGAAGTCAGCACTCTGGAAGGAAGGGGTGCAAAGAGGGATCCTGACAAGCTCAAGAAATGGGCTCATGCAAATGGCCTGAAGTTCAACAAGGGCAAGTGCAAGGTTCAGCACACGGGTTGAGGCAATCCCTTGCACAAATACAGGTTGAGAGGAGAAAGGACTGAGGGCAGCCCTGAGGAGAAGGGCTTGGGGTGATGGTGGATCAGCTCAACATGAGCCATCAGTGTGTGCTTGGAGCCCAGAAAGTCAACCAGGTCCAGTGCTGCATCAAAAGAAGCACAGACAGCAGGTCAAGAGAGGTGATTCTCCCCCTCTACTCTGCTCTTGTGAGACCCCACCTGGAGTTCTGTGTCCAATTCTGGAGCCCCTGTTAGAAGAAAAACACGGATGTGCTGACGAGTGTCCAGAGAAGGGCGAGGAGGATGATCAGAGGGCTGGAGCACCTCTCCTATGAAGACAGACTGAGAGAGTTGGGGTTATTCAGTCTGGAGAGGAGAAGACTCTGAGGAGACCTTCCAGTATCTGGAGGGGCCTACAAGAAAGCTGGTGAGGGACTTTGAGGATGTCAGGTAGTGATAGGACTGGAGGAATGGATTCAAAGGAGAGGAGGACAGATTTATATTGGAAGTTAGGAAGATGTTCTTCACCATGAGAGTGGTGAGACACTGGAACAGGTTGCCCCTGAGTGGGTGGAAGCCCCATCCCTGGAAGTTTTTAAAGGCAGGTTGGACAGGGCTCTGAGCAAACTGATCTAGTGGGAGATGTCCCTGCCCATGGCAGGGGGGTTGGAACTAGATGATCTTAAAGGTCCCTTCCAACCCTGAAAAGTTTATGATTCTATGATTCTGTGATTCTATGAACATGTCCAGAGGACAGATATGAAAATTACCAGAGGGCTGGAGCACCTCCCCTGTGAAGCCAGGCTGAGTAACTTGGGATTTTTCAGCCTAGAGAAGAGGAGGCTCTGAGGTGACCTTATAGCAGCTTTCCAATATCTGAAGGGGGCCTACAAGAAAGATGGGGTAGGATTTCTCACACTTGTGTAGTAAGAGGACACAGGCCAGTGGTTTAAAACTTGAAGAGCGGAGATTTAGGTTAGGCATTAGGAAAAATTTCTGCCCTGTGAGGGTGGTGAGACGGTGGAACAAGTTGCCGAGGAAAGTTGCAGATGCCCCTTCCCTGGAAGTGTTCAAGGACAGGTTGGATGGGGCTTTGAGCAACCTGATCTAGTGGAAGGTGTCCATGCAGGGGGGTTGGAACTGAATGATATTTAAAGTCCCTTCCAACCCAGACCATTCTATTTTTCTATGATGCACAATATCTACAAAGGACCAGTAAGATTACACAGGAGGAGAGGCTGAGACATCAGTTTAGCCAAAAAAGACTGAGGTGGATCTTATAATTTGAGTATAAATATCTGATGGAAGGGAATAAAAAAGGTGTGGCATTCTTCTCAGTGGTGTCCATTGACAGGGAAGGAGACAATGGGCACAAATCAGAGTACAGGAAGATTCAGTTAAATGTAAGAAAACACTTTTTTACTCTAAGAATGATCAGACACTGGAATCAGATGCAGGGAGGTTATGGCGTCTCCATACTTGGAGATAATAAAAAATCATCTAGACATAGCTCTGAGCAACCTACTTTTTATAAATGTGCTCTGAGCTGGAGGCTGGATTAGGTCATCTCCAGGGGTTCCCACCTCAACCACTCTGTGTGATTCTGTGAGAGGATTGCTTGATCGGGTTGGGCCTGGAAGGAGAAAAGAAAGCAAAAAGGTAGAAAAAAGGTGAGTTCAAGAGAAGAAAAAAAAAAAGGCAAATTAGGTATATCATCAGCTGAAGTACAAGAAAGGAAAGGAGCTTGTGATATCCATAGACTCATGATTTCTGGACTTCTGCTGACACTGGTGAAGATGACTTGCAGATGCATGCTCCCCAAAGAATCGGAAAGGACCACCTCATACTCTTCTACCTAGCGGACTAACCATTAGGTCCATGCCTGAAAGAACTGGGGTGGTAGGGTAGGTAAGAAGGAATAAACTTGTACCAGACAGACAAGTGACAGAAACAGAGTTAAGTAGTGTAAGACTTCTTTGTAGTAATGTAATTGTGTATCTATGCTAATACTGCTAATAAACAATAGAATTGCAACTCCAGCACTTGAACTTGGAGTGACACAATAATAGTAGAGTGTTTACTAGCCAATTTTTGTATTATTCATTTCTTAGAGATGTGCTGCTTAATCAATAAACAACTATCTCCATAAGTTATGTTGTCTCCAGTCTAAAGGTGGGAGCACCACATATCTCCCACTAAGACCACTATTGTATTTTTAACCAGCCTACTCAAAAAGTATGTCTGAAACTTAAATGGAGTAGAGAAGTAAAGTCACAGTATCTTCACTCTACTTCTTATAAATGGCAAGACTGGACTGAGTGCCAGGAAGTACATGAATCGCTGTCAAATACAATATGTAATGTCATAGTATCTGAGCTCTGTGAGCTAATTATGATGGAGTGCTTCCAATGATCTTTCAACAAAGATGATTAACAACATCTGAGAACTAAAGACAGCCAATTAAAAGGTAATTTGTTATTAGAATGAAATCTTGAATGTTCAGTAGAACCCAAACATGGAGGGAGGGTATGTATATTTCCAACCTGTATTCAATGCACTGTTTTCAACATAATTTACTCTAAAGTATTTTGAGTCACCTTATGGCCTCAAAGAATCTGGAAACTAGCCACTAAAACTAATTTGTCACAAAAGTAATTTATAATAGTTAAAAAACCCCCAAAACCTGCATTCACACTACACACAGTGGTATTCTGTAAAAGATCCAGGGATCCATGTCTTAACTGTTTAGTTAAAGGGAGCACTACTACTTTAAGAAACTGTCCACTTCTTGCAGAACTACTGTGTCTGCATTTATATCATAGAATATTAATTTCCCAGTACTTTGTTCAGGAAATGTCTTTCAGCTTGCTTGGCAAATGGGAAATGTTGCTTCCAACAGTGCCAGATTTGCTTGGGAGATGCGAGTACCCAGAAAGACAGATACACTTCTTCAAAGCAGCACGTGAGGCGTTCACTGACAGGACAGATTGGGAAAACATTTCACAGCACCTCAAGCAGCACTAACAAGGAGATGGGTTACCTACCCTGCAAGCACATCACCAAGCCAGGAGCTGCCAGTAACTGGAACCAGCAGGTCTCTCATCTTTCTTTCCAACACAGTGTGGAAACAAGGAGGTTTTCTCCCCCTACCCTCTACAGCCTGGAGTTTGTCTTACTTACAACTAAACACCACCACATACGGTGAGTAAGAAAGACGCAGCTGGGGACTGGAGAGGAGAGAAGTAAATGATTCATCTATTTTCATTAGTCAGGTCACTGGAAAGCTCCTAGTTTGAATAGTCTGTCTATTAATGACATTTGATTTTAATATCTAAACCAAATCTTGCATAGCTGGTCAGCTCCTTGCCCAACCAAATCGGCAGTACACTACTGAACTTTTACTGTAGGGGCTGCAGAGTAGTGGACAGTTTCTGTATTAAGCTACTTGACATGAAGAAGGAGGGAAAGAACACAAGGAGTTACATTTTGAGTTCCTACCAATACCCAGACCTAATTTTTACTTCAGTAAAAATATAAATTAATTTACTCTAATTTAAAGTAGCCAAGGATTAATACATGACTACCACATACAGCTCTTTTGCACAAGTTGCTTCAACCACCCTTGCACTCTCACTCAAGTATTCAGCATAGCTGTGGGCAATGTGCTTTATCCCTAATAAAAGTTTTTTCATATAAATGTGCTAAGAGAAACTGAAGCATTTGCAGCAAGCATGTAACTTTGCAAAACAGGGACCATATGGCAAAGATTCACTTTTACTTTCCCCCTATGGTGTTTCTATACAGTAGTAATCAAAATATGTAAACCAGCTTACCTGATCTGCCATATCAAGTCTAGCTTTGTGATGAAGAAGAAAATCCACCACAGATACATGACTTCTTGCAACAGCGAAATGGAACGCAGTACGCTTCAGCTGCAATGAGCAAAGCTTTGGTTGTTAGGTGCATAACACGGTTCCCTTCCTTGTGCAGGTGACCAGTATTTCTGAATTTCCTTATTACTAACAAATATGGTTGTTAATACACATACATTGGCATATTTCTCCTTCAATAGCCATACTTGGTATTTATCTGCATTTTAATTCCCTTGCATAGAATCTAGGTATGGACCTTAAAGGCTTTTTGTGGAAACAGAATGATTTAGTTAAATAGCACCATGCCTTCACTCAGTTTCACTGAAACATCAAAGTGGGATTAAGTAATTCTATACTGTCTAGAGGAGGTGCACATAGTACAAAGAGCATCCATGTTTACTATTTTATTTTGTAATAATTTTTAATCTGAAAGGATGAGGACTAGATTTAGGCAGTTAGATTTGCTTTTGATACTGTCCTTGCTTTTGACTATGTCTCCCCAGTGCATGAGGAGATTCCTCCCTCCCTCGGTATTAGTCACCTTCCAAGACTGAGTCACTATCTACACAAATTAAAGTTTCCATCTTGCAAACAGTGAGTAATTTCAGACAGGTGAGTAGGCTCAATGCTTATCAGGATCAGTTGGTGACTTTTTCACTGCAGGAATTAATAGAGTGAACTTAAAAGGAAATGGTTAAATTGAATCAAACCTTCACAGAGAGAGTTTTGATTCCAGTTAATGTGAACATAACTGGCTTCAAAATGATTCCCTGAGAGCTTACAAGGACATGTAAGTGATTTAACCAATTAACCTTAAAAGACAGTTTAGATTTGTTCTCTTATTATCCTGATGCTGACTTACCCATGTACAAGTCTAAATTTAAAGCTAGATGTGTTAAAAGCATAAAGAGGTGGGATTTATGATATGCATTTATGCCAGGAAAAGCTTTTTGCACAGAAATAGTTCTATCAACAAAACTCACCTTTTGGCAGCCTTGCTTATTTAGATTGGGAGTACACGGACAGGAATAATCAATATGAAGAAATGAATAGTTTTGGCAGCGTAAGCTACATCCCCGCTAGGAGAATCAATCAATGCACAACACACACATAGTTATGCTAGTAAATCTCCTGTTCCTATAGGTCTAATTTAAGGACAACATGAGCAAAGTTTTAAATTACTGGACTGGAACAGTATGTAGTTTAATTTCCTGAACACTGGAAAGCAATAAAGGAGCCAGAAATACTTCCAAAGCGAAGCATTAAAGCACAATGCAATTGATGGGAACACTCCCATTGTTCAAGAGAATCTTACTCAAAAGAATTTCATGTCTCCCTCTCTTTCAAAAACAAACCAAGGAATGCACATGTACTATCTCCTCAATTCCCCAGTGGGGAAAAATGCATGTAGGCATGGGAAGCAGGTTTTTTCAGAACTCATGTTTAAGTAACTTTGGATGTTTGTGGGTATCTCTACATGCAGCCACTGAGGGCAAATTGTTCTCCAGAACTCCCACCTTAATATCACAATCACTATTGCTGCTGAACTACCTCTTATGTGGAACACAGAACTATATATTGTTACTTTGATGTATGTAAGCTCAGATTTTAGGCCTAGAGTTGATGTCAGCATAAGAAATGCATTTTCACTTATCTAGAGTAAATCTGAACTCTGACCTCACCCTGAAACCAGTGGACATCATAGAATGCTCCCCTGGTTTCTTATAGACTAAATGGTATCACTTCAAACTTGAAATCTGTAATGCTAGCAACATAAGTCAATTCTCAAAGTGACTGTGAGGTTAAGTCCTCCCACTCTGAAAGATGGGAAACTCAAGAAATTAGTCACCAAGGAACACAGAGTAAGTATCAGAGCAGAGACCACAATTCGTAAGTCCTTAATTCCCAGTGTGATGCACAGACCAGTGGCAACATGCAAAGACTTGTGAGTTATACTGCATAAATCCTACTGCCTATGCTGGATGCCCAAAATATTTCTTAGTCAGCTCCTGGAAGGGACCCCCACTGCCTAACTACCTTGCAGGTGACAGGACTAGGATGCTGGGATTCCAAGGAATCACATTTCAGATCAGTGATCTGCCAGATGCTTTGTACTCACAGTGTCTACTGCATTTATATTAACATTCTTTTTAAACAGCTTTTCCATGGTTTCCAAATTGTTCATTTTAGCAGCATATTGAAATTGTCTCTCATCTGGCAATACTGTGGAAAAAAATGATGAAAAAAATTGTATTACAAAAAAATAGCCAGAACACACATAAGGGATTATGACACTGTTTTTACCTTCTGTTATTTGTCCTGATTTCACATGATATAAAAGTCATTTGCTTCTCATCATAGAAATCGGCCAAGAATGCTTTTTTTTTTCTCTAGAAACATCTAGCCAATGTTTCCAGCTTCAACTTTTACGTGCAAATAGAGGCAGACTTCTCACAGCAGAGATTACTGTTATTTGCACTGCTCACAGAAAAAAGATTTAGTTTATGAAACTCTGGCCATCTAAGTGGATCCCAAAGCATTTTACTGCCATAGCAGTGAACAGTACAAACCGCAGCTTTTATTTCACATTCTTGTGAAAAGTGCATTGCTTTAAAAAAGAACAAATCACCAAAATACATGAAAATGTACCACAGTAACCAAATAACATGATGCAACTAAAAAAACCCTCAAACCAGTAGTTTTACAGTGGGGAAACAAAAAGGTGCATATAGAACTTTAAAATGTGGCCACAATGTGGAATTTACTATTTAACTGGAAACTTCCCTTGATGTCTCAACCCAAAAATGAACACCTGCTTGACCAACCAAAGTAGCTGCAGCATGAACTCAGTTACCAAATATGCATTAACTTTAGAAAAAAAAATTCCAGCGCTTGATGTCTGATTTGGCTAACTTAGAGGTCAGAGTATTTCTCATTATTCTACCTTAACATTTAACTAACCATGTAGAAGAAATCAGTGCAGTAGTTAAACCAGTTGGAAAAATGTTAGTAGCTACTTTAAATTTCCTATCCTATCACATTTGTAAGTTAATCATGTAGGCTTCTGTCTAGAATGTTTTGGCCAGGAAGCCACTTGTCCAATGATATCACTGAGGAGGACATCACTCTCTGTTGAACTATTAACTGCAGCAGTTCTCTGCTCCTTAGAGGCCTCTCATACAAGTTTAGCCTACTGCACTACATTTAAGTTCATCAGTGTCTAATGAGAATAGAGTTCAAGGCACTATGACCGCAGAGCATGTTAAGGAAGATCAGTTTGGCATTCACTTAACTGCATTTTACAAGTTACACACTAATATAATCTCAATGGAAATACTACAGTTGTACTGTACAAAATGAGCTGGAAATTAAACTGAACATTCGCAAAGCTGTTTCCAGTTTCCCTGTTACAGTACCCAAGCACCTCAAGCAACAGAAGCAACCTCCCAGAACTCTTGGGAAACCACAGGATGCTCCTTGCTGGTTTTAAAACACGGGCACAGACAAATAAATAAATGCATCCTTGGCACCTGTGACACAGTGTGGCTGGAAGCAATGCCACAGTCTACCTCCTAAAGAAGTGTCCAGCAGAGTTTTCCATTACCTTGATTTCAAATACAGGTACACTAATAGCTCCAGGATTTCTTGCTCAAGATAAATTTTTGGCAAGCACAGAAAACAAATTTAGGAACCAATAAGCTGCATTTATTTATAACTGGACCACATTCATTCCTACTGACTGCTGATGAACATTCCCACAAATATCTTACATGAGGATGCTGTTGCATCTCAGGATATTTACGAATAATCTCCACAGTTTACTCATACCACCTTCAAGAAACAAGGGAAAGTTATATTTCTTTACATTATCTGCATAGGCAAGGACAGTTTTATTTTAGTTCTCCCAAAAATCTAATGGCTGATCCTTTCTTTCCTGACGAGAAGTTATAAATTTGCCATATAGTGTTAAAAATAAGGCATTCTGCTCTGGGTTAGATGCTTCTTAATCATCTCTTTCTCTCTTAATACTTAATTCATGAGTTAGGAACAGTAGTAATCCATACACACCACGGCACTGACTTGCTGAGCAACCTCTTGCTTCTTTTGCAAAATTATTTTCTTATGCTTGAAATTACAGTATAAAGCTGTTAGACTATATATGTATGGAAGACTTCTATCCAGTCTGGGGTTTCTAGGTTTTGGCATTCCATGGATTATTAGCCACCACTCTGTATTCCAGTAACAGCAGCAATAAATTATCTATTTGTGGCTGTCTTTTGTGGGGCTTGTTTTCTCTGAATTGTCTGACTTTTATTGCCCTATGGGTTATGTCACAACTATTTAATTATTGTGATATTATTTATATTGATTAATAATATTTATATTGTAACTATAAGTTTGTTATATCCATCTTTTCTTTTGAACTAACTAAAGAGAGTAATGTTATCAGTTGATTTCGTTTGTAGAGAGCCCTGTCTATGGTATACAGAACTTCCCAAATTTCTCCTCTCTTGGAAGAGCAAAAAAGTAAAAAATTGCAGAAGTGTAAATTACCACCCCCCACCCCCTTTTAACTTCCTGTTGTGGTATCCACAAGATGAAATCTGTCATTTTCTCAACAAGCACATGGGAAAAAAAAAAGAATTTGAAGCAGATGAAGATTTCTAAGGAGGCAAAATAACTGCAGAATCATAGAACCACAGAATGCTTGTGTTGGAAGGGACCTTAAATATCACCTAGTCCCAACACCTCTGCTCCTAGACCAGGATGCTTTAAGTCCCATCCAACCTGGCCTTGAACACTTCCAGAGAGGGGACATTTTAACAGTATTCAGATTCAAATTACAACCAAAATTATTTATAGTCTGTTGTTTCTAAACTTTAAATAATATATTTAATGGTTTGGTAAGGTTTGGTAACACTTTCCATGTTTTTTTCTGTGTTTTCTTGTTTGTTACTGAAAATAAAATTCCCAGGGCAAAGTAGGCATTTTGTTAAGTCACAAGAATCTTTTACTAAAATAGTAATTTTCTAGTGTGAAGAAGTCATGGGAAAAACTAACTACCGAGTCCAACAGTGATACTTCATTTGTTTCTTCTCTTTACCACCCCTCTTTGCCAGCTTGGAAGCAGGAAGCACAGTCCAGGAGAACAGCTCCTGGCTGTCACGCTGCAATCATAGGGCAGGGCGGTGGCAGGGCTTAGCAATTACTACTAAGTTTCCGCAAATAACCTGTTTTCACTAATTGCAGCCCACGCCAGAGCAGGCGGTTCTTCCATGAACGCGTCTGTGTGATGAGAGCCGGAGACCCCTGAGTGCAAAGCGGACAGAAGCTCGTCTGAATCTCCTGTGCCCCGCAGAAACCGGGCAGGTTGTGGAGCTGAGGGCAGGTGCCCAGCCCCGGGAGTGTGACCGACTCCACTGAAACCCCTCGGACAGGGGTGAAGCCAAAGGCGGGCGTTGCCTTGGGGGACAAACGAGCCAAACCCCAGCTCCTCATCCCACACCCACACGTCCTCGCTGATGCCTTTTGCTGCGTATAGAGCGACAAACGCTAAACCTCCTCCTTTCCCAAGCNTCGGCCCCGTCTCCCCCCGCCTCGCACTCACGGCCGTCGTGACGAGCAGCTGCGGCTTCCCGCACGGCCTCCCCCTCGCCAAGGAGCAGACGGCTCAGCCCCTTCATCGCTGCCCTCCGCTCTTCTTCCTCCTCTCACGATAGAAGGGGCCCTGCGGCGGGCCTCGACAAACCGGTTCCCGGGGCTGTGAGTCGGACCGGGCACACCCCGCCGGGCCCGGCACGCCCGCAGCAGCACCCCAGCCATGGAGACAGCATCGGAAGAGGGAGAGGTGCAGAGCAGTTTTAGGAGTTTGTTTTATAATAAGACAGGAACTAAATTCACAAAATTTCTTGATACGAGTTGGGCACCAAAGCGGGTCACCCCTGCACAGCCGCCCCCGCCCCCATCTTCTGCAGCGGCTCGCCCACCCTCCCGCAAAGAGCAATTCACACCGACAGATGCACACACCAGACCGACAGGCAGGAGTCCTGTTTGCTCCCCAACCGCTTCCCAAATCATCAAATATGAGGCACTTTCTAAAAGCAATGCCGCAAGTACAGACGCACAGGGGCATCACAGCTTGAAGGTGACCCCCCGGAGCCATGTGGCTTTGCCATCCAGAGCGGGGTAATCACGGAGCTCTGTCTGCAAAGCTGAAGGGGGAAATTCTGCTTGGGAGTCATTTTCACGGCTGTCAGCCAGTGTTCACTGAACTAGAGAGGGTGACTGTTCCTCTGCCCTTGCAAGCTCAACACAGCCTTGGGATGCTAGTGAGGTGCTTCTGCCAAAAAAAAAAAAAAAAAAAAAAAAAAAAAAAAAATTAGGCAGAAATACGCAGCAGCAGTATTGACCAACCAACAAGGCTTTGTTTTCAGGTAGAAAATACTTCTGTCCAAGTCCAATAAAAATCAATATTCCCACCCCCAAAGGTTCTTTGGTGCAAACAGACATACTGAGATCCATCTAAGCTACCTATTTCTTAATTTAAGTCCACTGTTACTTTGGTCTACTTAAGACAACACTGATATTTTACTTCACTTTGATAATGATGTTCTGAAATAGGGCAAAAAAGTTGTTTAAAATTACTAGTTAAATTTTACTTTAGAAACTTCGACATTGCTCACCTTTCAAAATAAATTTTGGAAAAGTGGCAGGAATGCAAGACAATTACTATTCAGCCTCACATCACTGAAGACACATTTGAGTTCATTCACTGTAATTTTATCTTTGTAGTTAAATTACACAGTCGTCTTAACTTCCAAGATTATTGACACCACACATGTTCACGGTAAAATTAATCTGACTCAAAGGCATCTGTAAATGGAGCAAATTTGGATCCAAGACTCTTTGCTCAGATTCTATCATACATGAGGAGGCTTTACAGTTCTCTTCTCCTTTAAATATTTTACACAGTCAAATTGTAAGTATTAAGAAACTTCACGCTTGATACACCTTGGCTTGATAAGACACTTTCATCAACTGTACCTCCAGTAGATGTTACTCAGTTGAAGAAAACTTGTGAAAATACATCAAGAGTGAGAAGAACAAGTAACCAATTTAGCCATAGCTGAATCACAGTTTTTGTTTTTATTTGCTGTCTGTGAGTCAAACACTCCAGAAAACTTCTTACAAGTTTTATTTCTGTATGGTGACTGGGCTAGGAATACAGGCCCACTGTTTGCAACATTAGTGGTCCTTAAAAAAAAAAAAAAAATGAAAACGAGAGACAATGGTCAACTGTGGAATGATTATGTTTGCTTACAAAGCTGGCACCAAAGGCAGGATTTGCAGCCTCACATGGAGCACAAGCTACAGTCTGCATCCTCTTCTCTATTTTTTCTCTTACGACTTAAAAATCATACTTTTACATCATACCATCCTGAAACACCAAGTGCTTCCAGTTCTAATTACTACCATAAAATACTATTTCACAGCATATCCCTGGTCTCTTAACTACCTTCGTCAGTACAGCTATACTTTATGTGCTCAGATTCTGCAAAGAGCAAGTTTACAATATTGTCTAACCACTTCCCAGAATTGTGAATCTTTCAAATGACTTCAGCAAACTACAGAAAAGGCTGATGAAGAAACTAACAGGGATGCAGAATCTCAAACACAGTGAAGAGTGGTTGGAGACTACAGTGCAGAGTACTGGAGCATATTCCTCACTTGCCTTGCTCTCTCTGCCAGCAATTCAGACCATTTGTTTTTTAATATTTAAAACAACAGTAGCAATTAATACATAAACAAGCAGAATCAGTGTAAGAAAAAAAAAATTAAGTCAAGGAAAAGCACGTTCAATAGTGCATAAGGAAGCAGAACAAGCAAAAAATACGTCCTGTAAAAGAAGGCAGGATGTGAAGACAAATTCAAAGCAGTATTGTTTTATTAAACAGTGCATTATCTGTATTCAACTATGTACTTTTATTGCAAGCATGAAACTCTGCAGGATTCTGAATCCTGTGGTGCATGAATTCTTAGTTGTTTGCAGCTGTAACACCTTACAGTTACCCTCATTCCTCCCCACATCCCTCAAGGTTACAGCTACCTGTCGCCACTTGCAGTTTGCTTATGAGTAGCAATGAGAACAATGAAAAAAACCCCGAAATACGATCAGGACAAGAAACTCAGCCACCTCCAGGCTGCTCCCCAGTGTGATTCCTGGCAGCTCCAACTTTCTGCTTGGATCTGTGTACTACAATGTGAAAGAGAGGGTTATGATAAACCATCACAAAAATAATTCCACCATGGATCAAGCTAAAGGCAGTGCAATTCAAGACGAAACTCCATCCTGATGACATTCCTGCCTGTTACTAACATTTCAAACTGGAATTTCAGCAGTTCTGAGAACAAAACAGTGTAAGCCAAAGTATTCATACATTCCAAACAAGAAAGTCTGCAGGAATAAGGATTTTGAGCCACCCTGGCCAAACAATTAATAAATAAAATTGGTCACTGTGACCAACCATAGTGAACACAGTCCAGGCAAGATATTTCATAAACTCAAACATAAATTAAGATATTAGTATAGATAGCAGTAAACAGATTCAACACAAAAATGCTGTTCTACAGCATAAGTTTTTGGACTTACAACATAAACTCACGCAAATCTTGTTTTTAAGGGGTTATTTCTACGGCTGTCACACCAAGCATCCTCCTACAGATAAACACTTAGTGGTCACACATTTGCTCTCTGCAATCCTTCCTTCAGAAGTGGTGGAGGGAACGACATTAAGATCACAGAAATATCACTCTTTTACTCTATCATTCTTAACTGAATTTCAGTATATAAGGAACTTAACCATATATATATATATATATTATAGATAAGACATATTCTACAAAACATTCTTGTTTGCTGCCAACCTACATCATTCATGTGTTTCAGAAGTGTGGCTATAATGTCTGGAATGTCCCACAAACAGGAAACAGTTTATCTTAGAATAATATTAACTTAAACACAGCTATGAAGACATTTCAAGATGCTAATGAAAACAGATTTTAAAGTAAAATTATATAACACAAGGATTTTAAAGGTACATTATATAACACAAAAATACAGACACACAACCCCCCACTGAGAAAAATGCAAATAGAGATACTGTTTACAAAAGATTTCTTCTCTCAAGAACAAAGATGAAGTATCATATCACAGAAGTTCATGACAATATTTGTGTAGTGGAGGCCTTCTTTAAATAAAAGCACTACTAATATGACACAAGAAACTAAAAGCTTCTGGTTTATATTGCAGATTTGTATACAACACATTAAAACAATCTTACCCAGTATTTTGTGTAAATACAGAGCATCAACTTTCCAAAAGGTGTATTTTAACCCAGATCTCAAAAGACAGACATTTCTGCCTTCAGGATCATACTGTGAGTTTTATTTCCACATCAACTCAAACACAGTCCACAAATTTAACTTCATGACAATCAGGAACTCTATGACACTTATTTCTTAAACAGATCAAGACAAATCCCAAACCTAAACCAAACTAATTTAACTTCTTCAAGTAGATACAGTAGTAAACTTTTTGCTAAGTAGTGCATATGTAAATACACATTTTAAAGAAAAAAAACCAAACAATGACAAGGCAATACTTAGTTTCTACACTTTATTGAACCAGGCAGTTACAAACAAATAAAGGGACGTGTTCACTTTCTAAACAGCTTAAGTCATTGTTCCTGCAGTTGCTTTTATGTCTTCCCTACCAAATTTTTCCAGCTCCCACCTCTGTCAGCAGAATGGCTCATGGTGAATGCTCACTGATCTCGTTTAGAAAAAATCAGCTGAGTCAGAGTGCATGGACTGAACTAGTCCAGCTGACTTGGCCCAGAGCAGAAAAGGAAGCACTGCCATGAATTCAAATGACAGAGCTGGGGGTACAGAGACATCTGGCAAACAAGCAGATGAGCAGGGAGAGATGGTGAAATCATTCCAGCAAGTTTGGAAACAAAAAAGCACTTTCTGGACTTAGCCTGGGCATCAGCAACATAGCAGTTATACATTTGTTTGTTTAAAAAACAAGCAAACCCCAAAGTACTCTCAATACAATTAAAAAACATGACAGATACTTCTATAGCAGCCACTTATTTTAAAGTTTTTGCAATTAAAAAGCAGTTGATACTTCATATAGGGTTTGGCATTGTTTGTATAATTTATAAGAAATATACTACCATCATAAATTATTTATCTGATAAATATTTAACGATAATAAGTAAATATTTGCACTTTACACCTTCCTCCTTCCACATTTCAATTCAGGAAATATTGTTTAAAATATTTTGTATTTCTGAATAAAAGAAAAAGATAGGTAAGCAATAAGAAGATTCATCATCTTGCACATCTGCACATCATTCATATTATTATTGCACTCTTTAATTTAGAGTCAATTTAGTGCTACTGACCAGTAACAATTTCATAATTGTTAAGAAAATTTAAGTTCCCAGTCTCTTTGGAAAGGCCAGGGACCAAAAAGTTTTTGTCTGACTACTCTGGGGAAATCCTTCTCTCATCAACAGGTTAGTTAACATTTTCAAACTGGTGAAGGTATCCTGTATGTCACCACCATGAGTCCTTCAGGGCTGGTCTATCAACTCTCACAGAAGTTGCCTTCGGTGACAAAAATGAAAGCTTGACTGTGTTCTAAATTCTTCCTCTTTTCCTTTGAAATTGCAAGATTAATCATTTTTTGTGTCTACTGAGAAGACAGGCATTGGTAAGCTGAAATAAAGCAGCTCAGCTCTTGTTATCACACCGCTAGTAACACAATTAAATGTGGTGTTGAATTGTCCAAGGAAGTGCCAGCCTGAGCTGCTGCAGCTACCATGGCCAACACAGCCAAGGGGAAGAAGAGGTCAGGTGTGGGAAGAGGATCTCCAGTAAGCACAGTGGGGCACCCTTGCCAGCGGTTCCTGCTTTCTAGGGAGCTTGCCCTGTAGGCAGCTCTCATGTCCCTGTTCTGTCTGTTGAACAGCAGAGAGAATACATGAGGCTTGCTCATGACTCTAATGAAGTTTCATGTGTTCAACATATACAAAATCAAAGTGCTAGCAAGTTTTGTTTCTTGGAAACAATTGGGCAAAAAAAGAAGTATTATTCTCAAAATGGAATTACCTTGGTTGTGCCTCTTCTTCCACAAATATCTTCTTTTCACACAGGCATGCAATGTGATAGGCACCTGAATCCAGCCGACCACCAATGCTGAATTAATTTGCAGTCATAAAACACTATGAAATATTTCATACAGCACATGTCATTTAAAAAACACAGTCATTTAAAAAACATTTCAATTGTATGCTTGGAATTGCTCGACTTGGCCCTTTTTGATACTGTCCGTGAAGTTGATACTCCAGACCTAAACAAAATAAAAATACAAACAAAACCAGTAAGAGGTTAAAATATACAATTCATACCTACACAATTTTCACACTGAATATTTTTCTGAACTTTATTATTTTAAAATGAGCTGTATACTCAAGTTCCTAGAAAACTCTTACCTTTTTGTTCCTTGTGATGTATTTGTGCATTGCTGTCCTCTGCTTAAACCTCCTGAAAAGGAATTGGAAACAACAAAAGTTAATTTCTTCAGTAATGCAAGAGTGCTTCAGAAATTATTTGGATGGCAGAACCTTTAAAAGAATAGTTTTGGGTGAAGCCTTTTTTTTTTTTTTTAACAAACAATGTTTAGTCTGTCTGAAGAAGATAACATTTTACTATCTGCAGTTTTAGTAGTTTATATTAACATTATTAAAAGAGAAAACAAAAAAGCCTTTAATTTATTGAATTCTAAGGGATTAATTTTAACCTCTTTGTAGTTTTCAGAATTATTTCAGCATAATGTAGTTAATTTTTAAGGTCGTTGTTGAAAAACACCTTTTTTTCTTTTACCCTCCACGGAATAAAAAATAATCTTTCCAAAGCCTGTCTGCACATGTAGCAGTAACATTTCTTATAAAATTTTACATATAAAAGATCCATATTATCAGTCTTCTTTGTGTTCTGATACTTCTAACATATTAGTCTTTTAATTTCCTCCTCTAAGGCTCACAAGTTAGATTATGGACAAAGTACTCAGCATATACTTTACTACCTGTACATGTCCCCTGATATGGCCAAAGGTTAACTCTTCATCAAAAAAAGAAACCACTTGAGTTAAATATGATACTGATTTGACACGTTACAGTTTTATATTATTATATGCAAATCAGGCTTGCAAGTCCCTGCCTTTATGCTATAGTTCACAACTCTCTGGTTTTGCGTGTGCATTACATAATAGCAGGTTTCTGTCAAACAAATCTCTGAAATAATCCAGGTTAAAGATGCTTTCATTGATTTTCACTTAAATGTCAGAGGTCTTACAAACACTTTTCTGAATATGGCTGGGAAATAGCAAATGTGCAGTGTACAGAAATCAACAGTAATTCCTGTGTTACCACTCTGGAAAACTAGAGTGCACTGTGTAACTACCATTACATCCATAAGCCTAGTTTGTCAAGTATCTTTAAAGTAAAAATAATCAAACTTACACAAGCCTTACTCAAATAAACTTGTTGCAAAAATTCCAAAGCTCTGAAAAGTTCAAAGTATACCATTACCAAATAATTTTATTTGTGCAAGCAGATAATCTGAATAATAAATATATTGTAAGGCACAGACTCACCAAATCTGTTCAAGTTTTCCATGTCGTAAGTCTTTGTAGGAAAATCTTTTTTTTCTGTCAGCTCCTGGATAAGGCCTTTGTTTAAGCAGACATCCACATGTTTGTTAAATGACAGAAGACTGGTGGTTTTCTGTTCTGAATTACAAACTGGACAAACAAGAACACTGTCTTCTTTGGCCTCAAAGAAACAGGATGAACTAGTTTCTCCTGTATGTTCAGTCTTTTCAAAAGGGTCGTCACTGTCATGTGAAGTTCTACTGGGGAAGAAACCCTGTTTCATACACACGTTTCTAGCACTGTCACTGAGGCTGCTAGGCTGTTTTTCTCTGTGAGGTTTATCAGATACTATCTGAGTGCATTTTTCTGTGCTACTGGTAGTACAGCTGTCAGATGTATTTGCAGACTGGTCTGCTCCTGCTACTTGATCTGTTTTATTTTTTTGAAATCCATCAAAAGTGTATTGTGGAAGAAAGTTAAGTGTATTTTCTCCTGAAATGCTTTTCTTGGGTATTTCCACACTGTCTTTAACAGGATTCCCATTGAGGCACTCATCAATATGCCTGTTAAGCTCTTCCAAATTATTACTGCTTTGCTCCTCAAAGCAAACAGGGCAGGTGAATGTCTTACACACATCAGAAGTCTGTAAGTCTGTGACTTTCTTTGTTTCTTCCACAAAATTTGCTGATGATTTTCTCTCATGAAGGAGTTGTTTACCTACAGTTTCATTTGGAGAAACATTCTCACTGTTCATTTGCCTTGCAGCTCGCTTTTTATCAAAAAAGCTCCCTCTGGGAGATGCTTCTGAATTGTTTGTGAAATATTCTTGGTTGGACTTCCTCTGCTGGAGCTTAAGAAAACCAGGTCTTTTTTCTGATTTTAAGAAACTTGTAATACTTTTTTGTTGGTACTTCTTTTCTTCTTCACTTAGAAATCCCGATACTCGTACACCTAATGATGAAAACCAAATATAATACCAGTTTTATGAAAACTAGACACTAATTCTTAATTGACACCTTTTAAAGTATAAATCCATCAAAGAAAAGTGCTTTTTATCTCCAAATGGAGCCTATACTACCTGCAAATGCTAACAATCAATTGCAAAGATTCATACAATTTCATAAAAAACACCTGGCCAACTGTATTATTAATTTAAACATCCATGAAGTTTTAACTGATTACACCATTGCATGAGGCTATAAACTTAATATATTTATATAGAATTCTCAAGAAGACTCAAAGAGTTTTGCATGGGGTTTCCCTACCAAAAGTGGTTTTTCTTTGGAGCATTCTAATACCACAAACAAATAAGTTTTATATATCACTGAATGGTTCAAACAGACTGCATAAGCACCAGAAACACATGGGTCTTAGAATTAAAACACAAGGTTTACTTTTGACAGAAATTTTCAAAACATAGCAACTTCAAACCAATAAGCATGTTTATTTAAAAACATTTGTTTCTAAAAGAGATTATGGACAAACTACCTGTAGTGAAAATCAGATGCAGAAACTCTTTTATGGTAGCAGAAGGAAGCACTGTTATGTGTTAAGATTCTACTGTCATGCTAATGTGTATGTTGTTCAAGGCTAACAAGTGGTACCAATAGTACAACCTCAACTAGTAAAACCAAGCAACCATTCAGCACTCCAGACTCACTTTGCAAAAAGTACCAGGGTAACAGAGAAAGGATAAATCAATTTATACTGATTTGACTTTGAACACTGTCTATTACTTTGATACATTGTAAGATCTAACTTTGAAAAGGCAGAACTAGTTTGAAATCTTTTACCCATAAGTCTTATCCGCAAAGGGCAAGGAGCGACACTATCAATTTCTGTTCCTAGCAAGTCTTTAGCAACAGCAAATATCTCCTCTTCTGTAGAAACAGAAGACAGCACGGTTGACGCTCTTGTTTTTACTTCAAAGTTCACATTCTTTAGCTTCAAGGTAACAGTTTTACCCTGGGCCAAAAAAAAATAAAACCACATGGAGCACAGCAACAGCTATTATGTATCATCTATGCAAGGGCTGTGAAGCCAGAGTCAAGACTGTGTACATATCTGTATACAGAAAGGGACTGACAAGAATTTCTTTGCACGATTCTGCACCTTCTCCTGAACTGCTGCCTGAGTCAAATTCTCTGAACTGGATCACTTGGCTATGGGTCCCAGCAGACCACCTGCCACGAGGGTGAATGTTTGATAGATTTCACACACCGACTACAGTCACAACTGCTGCCTCCTCTACAAAAAATTATTTCCTCACTTGGAAACTTTTTGGTAACTTACTTCCTCCTACATGGTGCTATAAGAGCTGCATGCAGCATTTCATTTGGCACAGATATTCCCCCAGCAACTCCTTCCAAACCACTTGTGTGATTTATCATGTCCATCCAAATGCAAATAAATGGCACTTCTTTTGTTCTGGTGCTTTTGTATGCTTATCCCTTTGACCTTATCTGATGATTTGGATTTCAGCCTGCCATCTTTTGAGACAATCTTTTAAAGCGGAAGAAGACTCATCAGAAGTTTTTTAGCTCTTGAATACTTATTCCTGTTTTACCACCAAGACCTCCATAGAAAACGTGAACTATTCTTTCTAGATAATAAACAGAAATTTGAGAAGGAATACAGGGACTGTTCACACCATTCACACAACTGAATGGTATTAATAACTAGTCAGCAAGTTTGGTACATACAAACTTCTAAAACTACACTACTGGCTATTGGCTGGACCATGAATGAATATGGGAGAGAAATATGGTGTTTTAAGTATATCAGTTTTACATGAATAACCAAAGCACAGCTCTTAGATAATCAGCTCTAGTATTTTTTTATAAACATTGCTTTTAGCATAAAATCTTTATATGCTAAATTACTTGGCTAGTTTAAGTTTTTCCACATCTATTATTAGATAGCCACCTGAAAAACATCAAAATGCTACATAAATCATTCTAAACATCTGCAAATTAGATAATGGAGACATCTGAAGATTGCATGGCATGCTGCTGCTGCTGAAAGCATTCATACTAATGCTGCATTTGATAAGTCTGAGTGCATTTGCAAGCAAACAGAGAATAATATAAATACCTTAAGTCCCTCTTTCTGTAGCTCCTGAGCAAGATCTCTGCATAGCTCTCGACACAAGCTGTACTGGTCATCTGCTGTGTTAATTTCACTGAATGTTCTAAGATAAAGATATGATCGTTTTTTCAGTAAGAATACTAAAATTCATTCAGTGGCTGCCATCTAAAAGCATTTTTTGCACAGTCAGACAAAACCACATCAGAAGAATACCATACAGATTTGAGTGTTTACTTCAAGAAAAAACAAATACTAACAAAAATATTACACAGGAAGATGTGTGCATATTTATGTGTTTCAAAATGCAAAGCAGTTCAAATAATGAAATAGTCTGTCTCTTAATTTTTCATGCACTATTTGAAAATATATCAGATTTAACATCACTAATGCTTAAACATTTGCAAGAGAGACTAACAGCAACTGAATTCATGTGTTTTGTATTCAATCACATTTGTACAGTGCTGTATGCCATCAGAAGAAAGAAAGGATTAGAAAGACAACATCAACATCAGAGCCAAGTCTCAGAAATAAATAATGCAGATGCTAAGAAAAAGATGCCAGCTAGGATAATTATGTCTAGTCTCAGAGGAGGAAAAACTACCTTTCTGACAAAACTATTGCTACCTGCCTTTGCTAGTGTTTTAGGAGGGGAATTAAAAGGTTTTATGCTGTGTGTATACTTTTTACTAATAACATGAGACGAAAGAGAGCCTTCAGTTACTGATTTTAAGAGAAATGGGAAGCAGAACTTAAAAGTCACTGGATGATTTTGGAAAAATCTTACAGGTCCTTCATGCCAGTTTTTGTTTTCATATGCATGAAGTCACTATAATTACACTACATTTCACCTCTCTAAGATATATTCAGGTTTACCTGATCACACTGAAAACTCATCCTCTATTATGACTGACATTCTCCTAGGAATGCTTGCATTCTGCCAACCCACCAGACTAAATATTTTACTGTGGGCCCCATCCCACTATCCAAGAAGTATCTTATGTTATGCTAGACTGATATTGACAGTAAATTGGAAAATACAAAAAATATTCAAGACCATGTATACTTCCAACCTCTATTATGGGTTAAAGAACATTTTGAGGCATTAAGAGAATCAAATAATGAGAAAAGAGAACACAAAGACTGACAGAAGCACCTTCACAGAAATCTAAAGCCAAAGAAAAAAACAATAAAGAAAGCTTGAACATTATTTAGTGAACTAGTTGTAGATGTGCCTTTTGAACACATATTAATAGACAATGAAATTATGACTAAGTATACATTACTTGGCATTAAGTAGTTTTGATGATTAATACATTTTTTTCAATACTGAAGAGTTATACCTTTCAGTGCTCATGCTTTTCCTTTCTCCATCCCTTTAAAAAGAAAAAAAAAAAATTATATTCACATATCCTAGAGCTATTATCGTTTCAATAAACTTTTGAGTCCACCAATCATGCTTCAATAACTAACAGCAGTCTTCTGTACAGTGTGGGTGGTAACTTCTTCTACAAAACTTGTACATCAAGTTTTAATCAAGTGCAAAATGGAGAACATTTTTTAAAAAATCTTAAACTACTATAGACAAAGTAAAGACATAGATCAGATACACATGAAAATAAAAATAAACCATTTGTTGAAAAAAAAAACCCAACCCACAAAATTCCCTTCTCAGAAGAGGCTTATTTTAAAATAAAACTAACTACTAATCTATGCTGTTTCACCTAGCTATACCTGTGAAGCCCTGCTATTAAAATCCCAGCTGTACTATCTATATTTGACTATTTGCTTGTATAAGGAATTGGCTTTGCTTTCCAACTAGATTATTGCCCATGTTAAGGGTGTTCAGGCTTTGTTTTTTTATTTCTTGGTTCTGTTGGAATGAATCCAGAGGAGGGCCAGAGAGACAATCCAGGGGCTGGAGCAGAGGCTGAAGGAGCTGGGACTGTTCAGCCTGAAGAAGAGAAGATTCTGGGGGGACCTTCTAGCTGCCTTCCAACACCTGAACAGAACCTGCAGGAAGGCTGGAAAGGGACTTTTCCTAAGTGTCCAGCAACAGGACAACGGGAAATGGTTTTAAACTGAAGGAGAAAAGGTTTACACTGGATCTTAGGAAGACATTGTTAAGTGTGAGGGCAGTGAAATTTAGGAACAGATTGCTCAGAGAAGTTTTGGGTGCCCCCTCCTTGGAGGTATTCAAGGCCAGGCTGGATGAGGCTTTGAGAAACTGTCTAGATGAGAGGAGTCCCTGCCCATGGCAGGAGGTTGGAGTAGATAATCTCTAAGGTCTCTTCCAACATAAGCCATTCTATGATTCTATGATTCTTTTCTTTCTGGCTCTAACTGAGCATCCTGTAACAGCTCTTCTGCATAAAAGGATCTTCTCAGAGGACTTTCTTTTTAGTTCCTTCTTCAGTTTTTAAGTATTGAAAATAACAAACCTATTATCCTCGTTTTCCTAAAAGGAAGTGGTGAAAGACAACGACCACAAGAGGAACCATTTACTGAGGACTGTGGTGTTTTTATGTTAAGAGCTTGCTTTCTCCACACTAAATCTAGCTTGTGCTAATAAAAACAAAACCAAGAAATAAATTTCTTAGATATTACGATTAAAAAGGCATTCCCCAACACAACTGTAATATTGGCTTTTGAAATCCTCCCTCCCCCCTTTTTTTTTCTTTTTTTGTTACCTATGTGCTGGGAGATTTCCCAGACTGTACAACACCTAAACAGGGTGAATAAAGGGAGAGAGCACACCAATTATTTTAATAATAAAGAATACCATTTGAGGTTGCATTAATCTAGCAGATTTGGAAGTAGACTAGCAATTTTGAAAATCTAGCAAATATTTGGAAAAGTGCTTTTTATCTCTTATCAAGATACCCTCACAAAGTCAATCTTAATGCGTATTTTGTTTCATGTCAGCATAGTTCTGAAAAGAAAAAAAATACAAAGATATGTGCTAGCACATTATTGGTATGCAAACTAACTGTATATATTTTGTAGTCCAAAAGAAAAATGGCAGATCTGTTAGTGTCAGAGAAGTAACAGAAATAATACACAATAGATCTTTCAGAAGTATGTATGACACTTTGGAACTCCTAATGAAACCAAATCCATGCCTTTTTAAACAGAATTTCAGCACTTCAGGAAGGGTAGAAGGATATTTAAAGAAGGAATATTTAAAAGAAAAGACCAAATGCTAAATTAGGGCTCTTGGTTACACAAACTGTAAAATGCTATGGTTTTTTTTTAAGTGTTCCGTGTTTGTACCCAGGACAAGCTTAGAAATTACACATATAATTGAAAGAAGGATTCAATACTAAGATTGGTATCTTCCCTCCCAAAAAGATGGGTAAATGGCCATTAAAGTAATATGAATCTTAACAGAACACATATGAAGGAGGATATAAAAATCTTCAGATCTATCAAAAGCTGGTATTACAAATATGAACATAAACATGATGGGGACACAGGGACTTCTCTGCTTCAGAAAACTCATTTCTTTTTGAGTATTTTAGTAATTACAAGATTATCCCAAATTACAGTGACTACAGATGTTTTAATATACACTTATCCTCAACTTGTCTTTTTTGATTCATGTTAGGCATGGCTGTACAACCTTTTATTTAATCTTTAATCTTTGGCTGTTTTGTGTATCTTAGCCATAAGTATCACATTTTTCAGAAATCTTTTAAAATTTATTAAACCTACCAAATTTTCATAGTATTTGTTTGTCAATAAAATATGTCTTAATATGTGAAGTACATAACATGCACAAGCAAAAATTTAGAAAACGTAAATGTAGGAGGCCAAAAACATACTTTTCCAAATGTGTCGAACCCAAACCAAGAGAAATATCCAAGAAATGACGCCAAGATGCTTCTGAAAAAAGAAGAGAAAGCAGTGCCCTCTGCTGGTAAAGTTCTGAGCAAGTCACAATTCCAAGGGCTTTTAACATCTTCTCTGTTACTTTTCCAATGCCTGGCACCTGAAAAAGAGTGTCACTGTTGGAAACAACTTCCCATTTGTAGACCCCGTATCAAGAACAATTTAAGCCAAACAGGACTGGGCAGTTGACCTAGAAAAGCATGTATCATAAGAAATCTTGCTTTTAGAAGATAAGGAAGGAACATACATGATTGCAGAGCAAATGTCTTGGTATGCCTTACCTTTCTAATGGGCAAATCTTTCAGGAAGTCTATCACTGCTTGTCTTTCAGGAGCAATTCTGCATTGCCCATTAGGTTTATTGCGATCACTGCACATCTTTGCTAACATTGTATTTGGTGCTATTCCTTAAAAATAAACAAAAAAACCCATTTCTAAAAAGATACAGTATCATGTTTCATTTTGTTCAAAATTTAAAAGCACAAGAATAGCCTACACATTTGGCAAAGACTAAGCATAAGCAACAGAACAACAATAACAACATTTGTTACAAATCTGCAAAACCATTTTGTAATAGACCTATGAGAATATAAATGCATGTGGTAGATTAAATATAAATGATGACAGTTACAGGAAAAAGTGTACCTACTATTTTAAGACATTCAGGGCAACAGAATATATATTAAGCAGTTCTGAGGGATTAAATAATGTTTACCGTAAGATACATGATTGAACAATTTGATGATGGCAATCATGATATAGACAAAAGCAAATGCTTAGAGCAGCAGTTCTAAGGAACTCTTAATAAGAAAATATTTCTTCTTTGTATTTCAGAAAAAGACTAAATTAATTTTGACAAAATTTACTATACTTAAGTCTTTTGTGCTCTAGCACTGCTATGTAGTCACTTAGAAATACATTTATATTTCAATAACTAGTGAGGATCGTGATAGATTGATCTTTCTTATCTAAGTGTTCTTACAAATGATCTCTGGATTCTTTTAGAAAGAAAAATACAATTATTATGTGCTACAGCCCTAGTACTCTAAATTTTCATTTTCTCACTGATTTAATGTATCATGCAAAGTGGTAGAAGTAATTCTATTAATAATTGATTATCAATGTATTCTTAATTAGCCTTCTAACTTTCCATTTTTGGTCTTAAAATCTCTGGTGCACTTACAAAAGCTGTGTCTGTTTTATAAACATTAGCTTATCCTTAGGAAAACACACTTTCAGGAGAACAAAATTATTACTTTGCTACCACTTGTGCAACAACATACATGAGGGGGCAGGGTGTTCCATGCAGCTCCTTCCTAAAGCTGTTACTTTCATTCAACAGTTCCCTGGCCTCCCCCATCAGATTCATAAAGCTCAGCACTCCATGATGCCTCACTACCTGGTTCACAAAGCAGTTATGATGGCATTCAAACTAAGTCTAGAGACATAAACTGCTTCTAGTGACCTAATCCAATTATTATCAAACCAGTTCAGATTTACAGATAGGCTCCGTGACATAAAATTTGAATGGTAACTATTAAAAAGCTAGTGAATAGTTCTATATATACTTCTCTGAGAGGTAACTTTTCAATGAAATTTGGTATTACCTTAAGCAACAGCCAGCATGGAGAACTGTTAGAAATTCTTAACATTATTACAAAGAGTTATTATTATTCATATGTGTCTGAATACCTGCACTAGCAGTCAGTTGCGTTTTCTGCTCAATCCTAAAGCGAATTTCCTTCACAACTTCCTCTGCAGAAGTTCCAAAGACAACTGAATTTTCCACTGATTTATGTCTTTGTTCAGGGTGGTCATCCGTAAGAGGTGTGCTGTCTTCAAACAGTACTGGTGAAGAAGAGTATCCATCTTCATTTGATTTGGCAGATCTCTTTGTATCGTCTTTATCTACGTTAGAAAGAAGCACAAACAATCCATCCATATAAAACATAAATTTTTTTGAATGTTTTCTACAGTGGCTGAAGAGAGCTCATTAGAAGGTACTTCCTCTTCTGTCTGACAAAGACATGTAATTATTTAGCCAAAACAACTGCATCGTTTTTTTGTTTGAACAAAATAATCATAAATGCTTTATTAATTGATATGATTTCAGCTTGGCTGAGGTTGAAACAATTAGCTGTAAGACTGGACATAACTTCCAGAAAAGCCACGAGGCTCAATGGTCCACTGCTGGAGAAGCAGAAAACCAGAAAAATGTTGCCATTATTTTTTTTTTCGTATCAGATTAAAGGCCAGATGCTCCCTTTTTTGTGTCAATAAAAATCTTTTGCAGAAGTTTTTTTAATATTCTCCAAATACAATTAGGGTTCTGGAATATCTGGTTTCAGAACTATCAGTCTGATGATAGTTTTAGATTGCAGTCTAATTTCGAATACAGTCATCATAAAACAAATTATGTCAGCAGCCTTTCATATGATTCTACAAACTTCACATCCTGAGTGCTTGTTTGTATTTCAGAAGAACATAGATGTCAGAGAAGTATGAAGAGGCATATGACTACACACTGTATCATTCATTGATTATACTCTTAAAGACTATTTAGATAACTTTCTGGTTTCTACACCAATCAACCATTTGCATGACTCCTTTTTTATTTATTCTTGATTGCATATACAGCTGTGGATGTGGTTCCAACTCCATCATTTAGAGCCAACCAAAATCCTGTCGTATCTTAAACATTACTGAACTCCTGCGGTGTTCATTACTTTATGCATGTTTAGGCTTATAAAATAAAAATGCAACCAAAGCTTACATACACTGTCTTTGCAGGTAATTTCTCATGTTTCAGGATTCATATAGTATTTTAAAAAAAATCTTTGCAAAATACCTTTAGAACAGTATGTTTCTCAGATTATTACTACTTATTTGCAAAATTGTCATGTTGAATTGTAAAAGAAAAGTACACACCTAAAGCACAAAATTGGGTTAACTAAACCTAGAAAACCCTTATCACACGTTTTACTTAAGTTAAAAAAAAAAAAAAAATCTTCCAATTCCAAATAATCATCAGCAGATCTTTTATGCATGGCTGAGCAGCAGAGAAAGTTAATCTGTAAACTAAGAAATCGGATATAGAGAGTACATGGGAGGGCAATTATGCAAGGACTTAAGTATTTACACTTCCAATGGGTGCAGTTTATCTGTGGCTTATGCTATACTCGTGTGACTGTTACCCCTGCTCCCAATCCCTGGTAATGAAATGCATTTAGCATAACTTATGCCCTTTTATTGGGCAAGCGGCCATCCTCTGTGACCCAGCAGGTCACGTATCCATTCCCTTTCCCCTCATTACCAGGCCCTGGAGGTCCTGTGCACCAGGCAGAGGAACCAAACAGACAACACCTTCCCCTCCCTCCTGGGCCCAAAGCCCCTGAGCACCATGCTGGTTACTCCCTTCCCCACTGGCCTTGAAGGTCCCAAGCACCCACCCAGCCCGGTGGTGTCTGTGACATCTCCACAGCAGAGGGGAACATAACAGCACCCAGAGCACTGGTGGTAAAACCAAGCAGCTACAAGTCCTGAGGAGGAACCTGGAGCAGAACTGCTGCTGGACAGTGAGACCAGGACCCACCTCCTAGTCCTGTCCAGGGACCCCTTCATCAGCTTCCTCCACTTTTGTATTCTCTTATGTGATTTTTTATTTTAGATTAAGACTGTTAAATTGATACAGCAGACAATATAGTAAGATACAACCCAACCTGCAGAGGTCCCAGGTGACTAGAAATTGTAAGTTGCATTATAAATTCTGTATTACACTACTTACAGACTGTACTACACTGATTCTGCTTGTAGGAGTCCTGTGCTATTCTAATAATAAATCCTGTGCTCTACTCATCGTAATTTCCTGTTAAGAAAATAAAGATTAAATTGTAACCACAATTTAGTGCCATCGTCATTCTGCCAAAGATCCCAAAAAGAAACTGCCCCCTCAGTGCCATGTGATCATGTGAAAAGACAGTAATTGCTCACCTTTTTCTGTAGTGCTTTCTGTGCTAAAAAAGAATCTTCTCTTATCTTCAGGCCAGTTCAGTCTTTCCTCCAAGTGCTCTGTTATATTCAGGTAAGCTTCATCTAGGCCCATAGGCATAAAACTGGGATCATATTCAGTCAATATTTCTCTAACCTTGGTAAACATATAGTGAAAGTTAAAGCTTTGTTGCTGTAAGAGCAGATCTTGACACACAATTATCAGGTGAACAAATGTACTCTGAAACTTCAAAAAAACCCAATTAATATTGAAGATACTTACAGAACAAATTATTTATTATTTTGGAAAATTATAGTACTGCTTCTCACAAATATCAGGATATCAACAATAAGAAAGAACTAAACAGATTCTGAGCAGAGGTCATGAAGACCAGTGTATAAGGAATTCACAGGCATGATGTTCACAGATACTGCAGTATCTACTTGAAAAAAACTCTAGGGATCTAGGAATTCAGCAGAGCACATAAGCTGATAGACCTTTCTGTGGACTGTGTGGCAATACACAGCATACACAAAGTTTAAAAAAAACCAAAAAACAAAACCAAACACCTAAATTTTAAATTTAATTCTATTTAAAGTTATAGCATATGTTTAAAAGCACTGGTTAATGCCATGGGCAAAAATAGCTAGAAAAATCTTTAGTGCTAAGTGCATCTTCCCAAAAGGTTACACAATCAACTATATGGTCAAAAATAGAAATTATACCTTTTCCCCTGTTCTTCCCCCTCTTTTTTTTTTTTTTTTTTTTTCTCTACTATAAATAAATAAATCTTGGCATAAGTCCATTGAATTCAGGAGACTTGTTCCATACACTAGTTTGATTTAAGACCTACAAAACATCTTTCTCCTTTTTTTTTTTTTTTAACATTTTTTTAACAGGATTTTGGGTATCTTAAGAATTTTCTCCTTGTACTAAGTAAAATTATTTCTGTTAAAGCACAATGCGATTGCTTTTCTCCTTAATTTTTTGCTTTTTATTTCAAATCCCTTCTTTTAAAACAAAAGAATCTGCATTTAGAACTCACTAATACTCTTTGTTTCTCTCTCCAGCAATAAGCATTCAAAATTATATCTATGCAATGTAGGAAATTATCTCCATGTTTAAAATGTACAGCATACTAATAACTATATAATTGGTTTTGAATATTTGTATATATATATATATATGTGTGTGTTTCTTTATACTGCTCCATGGTTCCGAAGTTTTAATAATAACTACAAGGCTCAAGTGGTATCAACAGCTCACTACACTTTTGAAAATCTCCATCAGCATCACTCCTGACTTCATTAAAATCACAAGACAGCTGAATCTGACACTTTCTCATCTCCTTTCCCAAAAGCACTGATGTTTTGTTCATCTTATTCTCAAAGCCACATCATTGAAGAGTTTAATATTCAAACTAACACTTTTCATATTACCTGAACATCAATAAAGTCTAAAACCAAGTACACTGACTTTCAGTTAGAAAGCATGTTCAGACTTACCTCTTTACTCACTTTGCCGTATTTTTCGAAGTTTAATGGTACTATAGTGAGATGTGGACATAGCTTTTTAGCAATAAATCCAGGCATGGCTGCACGTACACCAAATCTCCTAGCATGGTAATTTGAGGTGGACTTAGGAGAGATCAAATAAGTTTAGTGTTCAGCAATCAAGTTTTTCTTGAAGTATAGTGTTACATCATCAAGTCCTAAGCCCATATATCCATGCAAAAAAGACTACTAAGGCGAGATTTGATTTGGCATTCCCCTCTCTCTCCCTCCCCCTTCCCATCCCTTTCAACTTTCCCAACCAGACTTTTAAGTGAAAAATAAAATCCAGTTTACATGGTCAAGTCTAAGAAGAGATGTTCCCTATATTATTTTTTCCACACTCATAAAAATTCTCTGTGTAAGAGTGCCATCGTAGTATGTTATTATTTTATGGTTTATTAGGCTTTAGAGTAAGGTACTTTGAAGATAACTTTAAAGTAACTGATCTCTTCTTTAGCTTCACATTTAGCCTTACCAACATACTCATTGATCCCACTGCTATAGGCTTTTCCTTCAGCTCTGGATTGTCTCTCATTTCCACAGCTGCATAAAAGGCATCCATGTCAATGTGTACAATTGTATTGCTGAGGTTACGACTCCGTTCTAGTTCTATCACAAGTTTGTCCACCTGAGTAGAAAAAAAGTAACTGAAAAACTATTTGCCTGGCTTGAGTGTGGGGAAAAAAATGCATCATCAAAAGCAGACAGAAACTTTTAAAGACTACTAAATATGCAGATTTATCTCCTGTTGCACAGTGGTAGAGGTTAAAACTTCATACAACCGAAAAAAATCCTATTAAAGAATTTTCAACATTCCTAAATTAAGCTATCACACTTCAGGAAACAGTCCCAGGCAGGTGAAGAGAACACCAACCACTCACAGGGCAGATCCATCTATCTTGTCAGAAATAAAGTCTCAAACAACCAGGATCATGTAATGGTAAGAAAGCTACCATTAATCCCTTCAGAAAATTCCTCAAAATCTGTTGCAGGAACCCAATAAGGCTGAATTTTTAGCAAAACTACCAGGTGACTTTTAAAGAAAAGCCCAGACAGTGCGTTTTATTCCATGAGTTAAGGATGTATCATCTACTAGGATGCTGTGGGCAGTACTCCTGCATCATCAGCTCCATAGTGCTACAAGGCAGAGGCCAAGCAGAGACCTCTCCATTAAATACTTTAATCATGCTTAATTTGCTTGCATTCTTCTACCAAAATACTTGCAGATCATGTGCTTATTTCTGAAATATCTTTCAGCTGTGAATGTGGTATGAACTGTGACTGTCAACGGAAAGCATGAGCACATTATTTTACAGGTGACTTTCAAGGGTTACTCGTTTAAGACAGTTGGCAGTACCACACATCATTCTATAAACAAGAGAAAATATGTTTAAAAAAAAAAAAAAAGAGCTATCAAATTATTATTATTTAACCACAATAAAGACTACGCTAAAGGTTGCTACTGCAAAAAAACAACAAACAGGGATAACAGAGCTCAAGAAACACAAAGTTTCACTTTTCTTGCAAGCGTTAAGTACACACATTCCTGACACTAAGGTACTACAGAAATGTCTCTGGACTGCAGTAGGTCTATGGTCCAGGAAAGGAGTGTTTATGTGCAATCTGCATGGTTACTTGAAGAAAGTTTCTCAATTTTTCCCCTCAATAGAGATCCTTAATAAAAAACATAAAAACCTCATCCAACAACCCATCTTCAGAGCTGAAGACACTTGAACTATGGCAAGTGTCCATCAACGTTCTAACTAAATTGCTGAGTAATGATTTACACAGTCTTTTTGTCGTTTTCTTCCAAGTTGATTTGAGGGATGAAAGGTTAGAACAGGGCCTCAAACTAGGTTATTCCATACAGAAGAACCCAGCTTGTTCCCGGAGGCCTATGAAACTGGCTTAGACAAATCAAAAGCAAAATGGGAAAGTCATTCAAATAACAAGAAGAAAGAAGAGGGAAATCTGCAGTAATTTCATTACAAATTCCGCAAGGGTTTGGGTCACACTTTTATCATTAAAAGAATCTTTATTTTAAATTATACTTCAGAGATAACTTTTGGGTTAGTCTCAGATACAAATTAATTATAACTGTCAATGGCCCTAGTTATGCAACTTCTTTTATCATATTTATAACAAACTTCTTGCTTGTTCTACTGCATGTTATTTCTAACGTGATGCATCTAACTGATCAGCTAATAAGTGCACCAAAAGAATACAGTAATATTACATTAAACTAATTAGAAATACAAAAAATAACTTCCACAAAAGCAACGCATACAAGTCATACGGCAAAACAAAACACACAGGCAGATGTACTCAACTCTGGGCACCTCCAAATGTTTCCTTAGTAAGATAAGGAAAGTTACAGAGCTTCCCCTTAGAGGCAAGCAAGCTTGAAAAGTATTTAAAAGCAGTTTTCTATTTTTCCTTGAAAATAAAGAGATACTATAATGGTGTTTTTCTATTTCTATTATAGATATAAAACACCCTAAGAAGTACAAATTATAGTTAAAATTTAACCTTCCTTGTACTGACTTTAAGTCAATTTAAGGAGTAACTGTCAAAGTTAAGACAGAAAAAAATATTCAAATATCTCTTTTATATCAGTAAAACCACCTGACAAGACAGACAATAAACTGAGATAGCATTTTAGGACAATAACTATGTACAGAATCAAGACCTAGGACAAAACCCACATGGATAAAAAAAGAACCTGATCTCTTATGACAGGGTGACCTGCTTATTGGACAAGAGGAGGGCTGTGGATGTTCTCTACCTTGACTTTAGCAAGGCCTTTGACACAATTTCCCACAGCATTCTCCTGGAGCAGTTGGATGCTCATGGCTTGGATGTGCACACCCTTCACTGGATAAAAAACTTGGTCCAGATCCAAAGAGGTGTGGCCAATGGAGTTAAATCCAGCTGGCACCCAGCCACAAGTGGTGTCTTCCAGGGCTCAGTGCTGGGACTCTCCTGTTCAGCATCTCTACTGAGGATCTGGATGAGGGGACAGAGCGCACCCTCACTAGGTTTGCAGACAACACTAAGCTGGGTGGGAGCACCCATCTGCCTGAGGGTAGGGAGGCTCTGCAGAGGGATCTCGACAGGCTTGATTGATGGGCTGAGGCCAACTGTGTGAGCTTCAACAATGTCAAATGTTGGGTTCTGCACTTGGGCCACAACAACCCACAGCAACCCTACAGGCCTGGGGAGGAGTGGCTGGAGAGCTGCCCAGCAGAGAGCAACCAGGGGGTGCTGACTGACAGCTGAACATGAGCCAACAGTGTGCCCAGGTTGCCAAGAAGGCAAAGAGCATCCTGGCCTGCATCAGTAATTGTGCAACCAGCAGGACCAGCGAGGTGATCTTACCCTTGTACTCAGCCTTGGTGAGGCTGCAGCTCAAGTACTCTGTGCAGTTTTGGGCACCACAGTGTAGAAAGGACATCGAGGTGCTGGAGAGGGTGTAGAGAAGGGCAACCAGGATGATGAGGGGTCTGGAGAACAGGTCTTATGAGGAGAGGCTGAAGGAGCTGGGGCTGTTCAGCCTGGAGGAGGTTGAGGGGAGGAGACCTCATTGCTCTCTACAACTGCCTGAAAGGAGGTTTTAATAAGGCAGGTGTTGGCCTCTTCTCCCCAGTGATCAGCAACAGGACAGCAGGAAATGGGTTCACGTTGTGCCAGGGGAGGTTCAGATTTAGATACCAGAAAAACTCCTTCACTGAAAGAGTGGTGAAGCACTGGAACAAGTTGCCCAGGAAGGTGGTAGAGTTGCCTCCACTGGGCATTTATTAAAAAATGGGTAGATGTGGAGCTTCAGGAGATGATTTAGTGGTTAAGGTGGTGTAGGACTGCTGTTTGGACTTGAAAGGTCCTTACCAACCGTGATGATTACATGACTTTAAAGCAAACAGCAGTTTGCAAAACTGTTAGCAGCTGGATACTTTTTAGAGCATTATATTAGCTACTGCTGAATTTCAAGCCATAGGATGTTAGGATAATCTAACTCTGTTACAGAAAGGTTTTAAAAAATTAAGAATGACATGATACTGTACAGCATATAATCTTCCTTAAAAGACAACATTGACATTCACTGGGAAAACTTCAAACTATTCTTCCATTTCAAAGTATTAAAAACAAAACAAACAATACAAAAAAGTATTTGCACATGGAAAGAGCAGTTTTAATAAGATTTACATGTACTTTCTAATCTCCAGTATTCACAAAATCAATGGTAGTAAGCACCCTGTAAAGGCAGCCATCCAAAGGAAACTCTAAGGATATAAGAAATAGCTTTACAAATTCCTTGGCATGCACATATGATATAGGGGTGAGAAATACAGTATTATGTTGCAGATTCTACATCTTATATTGCTTTTATTACTGGGATTTTGTCCAAAAAATCCTGTAAATGGGGATTTATTTATTTGTTTGTTTTTATATTACAGCACTTCCATCAAGTAACAGTTTAAGAAGCTGTAGCTGAGCCTCTAAACATCCTACAAACAAGCCTTGATTTGCAGATGAGAACTGGCAGCATTCATAGAAGTAGATACATGGGTACTTTTATAATTCTAGAGTACTCTTCAGTTAAAAATTTTAGGAAACAAATTATCCCATAGTATACCAGAAGGCGGTACTTAAAAGAAGAGTTAAAGAACTAGGTAGAAAAAAACAATAAAGAAGGAAAGAAGACTATGAGAGCTGACTATATCCATGTCTGAAAACCTACAGAAGCTGATCAAGCAAAAACCACCGCATATTAAGAAAACAAAATAGGACAAACAAGACTTGCAAAGTTAAAAGTTTGAGGTAATGGCCTGGGGAAGGATAGGTGGCAGGAAAGTGACAGGGAGAGGCATACAGAAGTCAGACATAGACAGATAAAGAGTAGAGGGGCCAGAAGGCTGAGGACTTCGATGGGAACTCTGAGGGCAAACACAAGAACTGGTTTGGAAAGAAGGCTGACAGTTATTTGGAGATGTGAGACAAGAAAAGAAGAATTCAGGAAAGGATAAATGAAAAGAGGGAGCAAAAGGGCCAGAATTTGTGATCAGGATAGGAGGGCAAAAACAATAATGAAGCAGAGACTATCAGTATAGAGAGAATGGAACTAAAATCCAAGATTCTGAGATTTTTTTACAGTAGCAAAGACGTAAGATTAGCAAAAATAGTGTGTATACACATCTCCCTCTAATGGCAGTTCTCAAGCAGTAGGGTGGCTGACTTAGCAGTGACTCCATAGGAGATAAAGACAACTATTTGAGTAGGTGGCATAAAGATTTCAAACATGGGGTTTAAAACTTGGGTCCCAGTAAGATCCACGTGAATGAATATCTATCTTTTTTAAGCTTCTTTTTGCTTCTATTGAAAGCAATCCTCATATCAAACCTTAAAAGAAAGTTAACATGTAAGATAAAATCAAGTTCAGAAAGAGACAATATGAGTAGTCAAAGCAACTAAAATTTAGTGGCTTTCACTATATGCACCACATATTCTTGAACTATACAACCATACACAGGATCTCTGTCACTCACGTAATTCGTTTTTTAAGAAAGACAAAAACTAAAAGTAAAATTAAAATTAAAAGTTCTGTGTTAAACAATGGATGGAAATGGAAGTATTTTTTCATGATTAAGTGACTTAAGAGCTACCCCAGAAAACTGAAAGAAAAAAAATACAAGCAGAGACATGACTGATCCATTCTAAAGATCAGCTAAAAAAAACCTGAGGGACACAGGCTTATAACAAAATTTTCAGCTGTTCTCAGTAATTGCATGATTTCTGAGAACAAATGTGAGACACTGGCATCTAATTTACAGAAGCACTCTCCAAATCTGCAACGAACAAAAGAAGATTGTACACCAAAGCTCAGGACCTATAATCCTCCCAATGTCCTTGAAAATTAACGGATGTGTTTAATCTTAATGTGCTTCAGCTCCTCATCTACAAAACAAAAAATATCACTCAACTTTGCAGCAGTATTGCAAGAATAATTTAAAGAATTCACAGTATGTGGTGTACAACACAGAAAAGCCTATGAGGAAGTCAGTAATTGTGCATTCATAGCTGGATTAGACTAGTGTACAACAAATAAAGCTTGGGGTCACCCACTGAACAATGAGGACAACAGTAAATATTGAATAATAGCCCACACAGTGAAGACAGTGAAGCAGGAATTATGTTAGGGAAAAACAGCAAGCAATCATGTAATTAAAGACTGAATCAGAGTACAAATTAAAAATGAAAGAAATTAAGCCTCAACAACCAACTTGAATTCTGTTGAATCCACAATTGTTAAGCATGCAACCTTGATACTGGTTGTTTTTTTTTAACAACCTTTCATAGACAGCAATACTTGGGATACTATTATCTGTCACTATCATTTCAGAAGAGAAGTAGCCTCTTTGTCTTTCTAGTTCAGGACACTCATATTTCTTGTGACTGTTTCCCATGATGATTTTTTTCATTAATTAACACATGCCTTATGGCATAAATTCTATCTATCCAGAAGAGTTGACAACTGTGATCCTCTTCATCCCATTGCAGTCAATTGAGCATAAACACACATATATTATAAAAAACATCAAGTAAACTGAGGGCTGATATGATACTTATTGACAAGGTATTTAACAAAACCATAATCTCATCCCTTTAAACTGATCAGGCTAACAAGAACAGAAATTACTTTGCTTCATTTTACTCATTTAGAGAATATTTTGGAGTGATTTTCCAATCTAGTCTTCTAGCAAGTTTTTATTAGGATTACATTATCAAAACACTGTGCACTTTTACTTGCATACCTAGCATCAAAACAGTATTTAACACTGTGCCTATCATCAGAATTTAACACAACTAGAACACACCAAAATATTTATCATTTGCCATTTACTCCAAGAAGTCTTTACAAGGTTAGTACCTGCAGCTGTGCTTTCAAGAGCTGTTGTGTTGTAATTTTCTCCTTTAGCTGCATCATTTTTTCAATACGTTGGTTAACTTGCTGATCTTTCTTTAGCTCATTTTCATAAAATCTAGAACCCTGGAAGAAAATTGAGGTTTGGTTTGGTTTTTTTCTTTCCTATAAATTACAACATTTGATCTGTGAATACAGAAAACATAAATTACAGTAATAATTTCTAATGCATTGTATTTTCATATAAATGATACATAAGAGACTCATTGTGCTTTACATCTCTCTCCTCAAATGTCACAAACATTGCTCTCCATGTCAGATCCATATACTCAGATCAGTATGAAGCAAATAAAAGTTATATTATTCTTCCAATACCTCCAAGATATGAAGTATAAAACTCTAAAAGAATTTGATTTAGACATTTAATCTACATGGAGATAAATAATGACATTGTAAAAGTCAAATCCTCTTATAACACTGCGTATTCATTGACCATTTTATCTTGAAGAACATTGCAGAATTAGAAGCTATTTGGAAGAGGATGATGAAAAGCAGATGGGTACTGAAAAGCCCTCTTGCTCTCAAGCATGTAATTGCTCATTCAAGAACAGGAATGAATAAAAAGAGACATAATGAAAACATAAAAAAGACAATAATCTTGTAGAAAGGGAAATGATATGATACATTTTCTGAGTCATAACAAAGAGGGCATACAACGAAACAGAGAAGAGGAAAACTCAGAACCAGGAAATGTTTTTCTTGCAACATCTGCTTGGCTTACAAGAGAAATAACATTTTCAAGAAGAGGTAATGCCTTTAATGAACCATCTGATAAAATCTGCAAAAGTGGACACCTTATATCAAAGCCTCCAACTGCCAGACTATCACTGATGCCAAGAATTCAGCCACAGTCAAATAAGAATCAAGCATTTATATAAAAAGCAAAAATATCCACTTTTATAATAATGATAAAAAGTATGAATGGCAAGACTGTAATGCATCATGTCTTGTTGCTTAGAAGACATTGCTAACTAGAAGAACTCAGGGTGTCTCTTCTTTCATTACCAGACATGCATTTCATTTTTTCTCCCCGCTGCAATTGAACACGACCTGTTGAAACTCATTAAAAGACGTGAGTACCAAAACACTGGTATGGGAAGCAACCCAATACTTAAGAATTGCTATTAAGCTGTGGGAGTTTTTACATCTCTTGCAGTATTTCACAGTTTATATGCTAAAAAAAATTGTTGTAATACAATTGTGGATAGTGTTTATAGGGATAATTTTGAAGACTAAAGAAAAGCTTAAGGAAAAGAACACTCAAGCTCTATCTGCTATTTACATTATTTTACTTTTTTGGCAGAAATACATTCTAGTACATAAATGTTGGTATATTAGTTTTGAAAGCCCATTTTACAGTTCATTCTATTTCATACTAAGAAATGAAACAGTCATTAATCAACAAGGGGCCTGATAACATAAAGTATAATCAAAGTGAAAATGCAAGCAAAAATAAGTTTGTCAAGTAAGAGCTGTCCCACCCCTGTGGTTTACCACGAAGCAATAGCAGTCAACACAGAATGCATGAGCAAAAATCAAGTATATAAAATATGGCCACAGCAACACCAAACAAGTACGCAGTTGTGCAAGGAAATGTAAGAAAAAACAGAGTTGCTCAAATGCAGAGAAGACTCTCCAGTAACAAATAAGAGCAGTAATATTTAAATGCTTTGTAGATTTGAGGGGTTCTCTGTGTATCTGTGGTACTAAATTGCACAATGCTGGCCACTTCTCTTGAACACTGAGAAGACAGTCAAGGTAGGTAGTAAGCACAAAGAAATCCCAATGAAAATACTAGAAAAAGCTGATTACATCAAATTCATCAGTTACAGGAAAGTGATCAACACCAGTAGATCTGCTTGGCTGATACATGTTGATGTGAGCAAAAAGAATGGAAAAGGGGAAAACAAGAGGCCTTAGGAAGCCGAAAACACAATTACCTCTAGACAATGCTGTGATATTTCTTTGCTGCTTCAGGCAAAAAGGGAGCACCTAAGGTACTCACCTGTACTGCTCCATGTCCCTGTCAATTAATTCAACAGTGCCCTATGGTCTCTCCTCTTCCTCCCCACACATGCATTTCTTCTTAGAAGCTGCCCATCATGAGTGATAAAATTTGGGGGAGTATGAGGGCCATTACTGATACTAGACAACAGATACAGCAGCAGTAAAAAAGTAATCATACCAACCTTGGTAGCTTCCATGATGATTTTATTGATTTTCTCTTTATCCAAACCTTGCATTCCAGCTTTGTTATCATTAAGGCCCATTCTAAGTAGAAGTCCATCACTGCATGAGCTATTGCCAACTTTTTTCATGTCATCCATAGTATTTCTTGAAACAAGTAGCTCTTTTAAGACCTAATACCTGAGAAAAAGAACTTAAATCATATATTTGTTTCTAAGTTCTAGCTGAACAAGAAAAAAATAAATAAAAACTATGGAATTCATTTTGGGCAACACGGTCTAGTGGGAGATGTCCCTGCCCATGCAGGGTTCTTAGAACTAGATGATATTTAAGATCCCTTCCAACTCAAACCATCCAATGAATCTATGACTTACTGTATTTATTGAGTAAGCATTCTATACTTTTTCAGAAAAATCATACTTATCACATATACAAAGGCTTGTATTTCTTTAAAGTGGCTGACTTGCCACACTACCCATATAAAGCCACATGAAAGTCTATCATAGTGTCTGGAAACATCAAGATTTTCTTTTTTATTAGCTGAATAACATACATTTTTAAAAGACCCCTTACAGGAATAACTGAGTATCACCAACTTCAGGTAAACGGCTAGTACCTTAGATACGCGCATGAGATTCATGCCTGTATATCATCTTGTCAGATGAAACAATACTACCTTAAACAAAATACTGCTCACTAGATTATTAAATTAAAACACACTGATTGTTTTTTTAAGTGGCAGATGACCATTATTTATTTAGTCCTCATGCTTGCTTAAGACAAGCCACAGAATCCTCCAGAGTGATTTCTAGCTCAAATTAAAAATTTTTGTTTGCATTAAAGCTCTTGTTTTTAGAAATAGAAGGCTTCCATTAAAAGTTTTGAATAAAACTATTGTTTAATCCAAGGTAAAATTCATTCATTCTTCTTTTTCACATTAATCTGTAGAGCCATGGCATCACACTGATAGAACTTACCAAGCCTTTACCAGCCAGTTACCACTATCAGTAATTTATTACACACACATGTACCTCTGATATCTTCCCTTGTTGCTTAAAAAATAAATAAATGAATTCCGCCATAGGCTTTAATTAGATGGTAAATTGTCCAGTTATTACACTGATCTTAAAGAAACTTAAGAAAGACAATTTTATCATTTGTAACACAAATTTGTGGTCTGATTTTGACAGACTAAAATAAGCAGAATCCACATGTGACACTGGCATAAACTACTTAACATGTATTTATTACTGGAAAAGTATACAGAAATGACTTCCTACTTGAAGTTGCTGACTCACAAATCACTTAAGCTTTACTCTCATGGAAGAAGCACATTCACTCCTAAACTTCCCCATCATGCTGCTCCCTATGACAGGAGCCCTTCCTGTTTGAATGAGGCACACCCTGTCAGGCACAGACAGCAGCTCTATTAACACAATCACAAATTGAACAAATTTAAGCAAAGTAAATATGTTAGAGAAAGTAATCTTTTAAAAAAGAGTCCTCCCTAAAAAAGATAACCCCAATTTCAATAACATTTTATTAACTGAGATTATTTATTATGTCTTCTGAAGATACAAGATCAGGTAAGTAGTGCTGTATTTATCTCCAGTTTGTTGTATTTCAAAGAACAGAAACTGAGGTATAGACCAGAACTCTTCTCTTGACCCTTCAGTAGCACTTGAGATACTCTAAAGGCAACTAGGAATGGGAGTGGCTTCATCGCTCTTATGTGCACTTATCAAATACAACTCACAATGACAAGTATCTTCATAATTTTTTCCTTTACAGTAGAACAACCTCTTAAACTTAACGTACACATTCACCAGAGCAGGTTTCCTAGACTTCCATCAAAGGAAAAAGCATGTATCCCACACAACATCCAAAGTTTAATCTCAGGCTTATTAAGCAACTTCATATCAATTAGCTCCACAATAATTCTAGTGTTACTGGCAATCTCTGGGTAAGTAACTGGCACAATTCCCAGTAAATACTTTCCTAAATGTCCCTCCACTACTCCTTCTGGTTCTTTTATCACTTTTAGCTTTAAAGAAGCTAGAATGAACACAAGATAGCTACCATTTCCAGCTCCATTCTCTGCAACAATTTTTAGCTGTTCGTTATTCCTGTGTGTTTATCCCTAGACTCCACAAATCTTTCCTCCTCTCTTTTCAGATCACTCTTAAAGGCTCAGTTTTATAGCAGATGCCTTAATTACTAATTTACATTGGTCAAAAGCCTTTGGTATAATACTGTTACATATCCAGAAAGAAAAATTTACCATGATGATACCAATGTTAAAAAAAGTAATTGTTTTTAAAAAGTCTCTGAAAAGGTGGCCTCCTGATGCATTTTCTTCATGCATCTCATGCATTTTCAACTTCTTGTGTGGAACAAAATACATTGCTATCACGAGATGATAAGCTTATCAATACCAAATAATACATCAGTTAGGATAAAGAAGAAAATATCTGAGGACATGACATTAGTTACTCACCAGAGCTTAAAGGAGTACAGAAGGAAAATATCTATAGTAACTGATCCAATGTTCAGCTGTTTAAGATGAAGAGAACCTGAAAATTATCATAGTTTCAGATTAGCAGGCCTGAAAAAAAAAAAGTAAAATATTTATCATAGAGAAATTAATCTCAAAAGATACAATAAAACAAGCAATAAAACCAATGGGTAATCTGCCACAGACAAAAAAAAAAAAAAAAGAAATACTTAAATGAAATGTAGGAGGATCACAGCTTGAAACACTATGCAAAATGGGGGTGGGGGAAAAAGCAGTGTAGAGACTGGTAAAGACAATCAGTAACTATTTTAATGGAAAACTGACCTAGGGAAAGCATTTAGCAAATTTTTTCCTAAAACTACTTGTAAAAAGTAGGTAAAGGTTTAGAGTCTAATGAAACACTAACTCAGAACTAGGCAAAGAGTGACATACTTTTGGCATGCTGTCACCCCAAGAAGCTGCTGCAATACTTGAGCAGCTTCCTCTAACAGAACACAAAAAATCTCTTCCAGCATCATATTGAGTACTTAGGGTGTGAAATCTGAGAAATCTGTAAAAGCAGTTGACAGTAAAATACCATCCTATTATTCCTGTGATTTGGCAGGCGAGTCATCCATAAGTGGAGGAGGTAACTTTCCAATTGCTACTGGAAGGGCTTCTGAAAGTAAAGCAGAAGACTTGGGCACCAACAGTTAAGGCAAAGCAAAAAGTGGAGAAAATGAAGAATACCACTACTGTGTAGGAAGCTTTGTTAGTAACCTGGGATGTTTACAAGTGGAAAAAGACCAATAAAGCCCCAATGAGGCTCTTCTAGAAAATAGAACACATTCTCAACTGAACCAGTCAGACAGGATTATATACTATATGAAAGTACCAAGACACCGAAATGACAGTAAAATCCAAGAAACAACTGAGTTTCAAGTACCCCTACCTTCATTCAAATTTAGCATATTTTAGAACAGTTTACTGAGCTAGCCTCAAGGAAACGTCTTCTATTTAATCCTACACCACATCTTCAGCCTGTCTTCAATAAAAATCCTCCAATTCCAGCAACATAAAGAGTGTGTTGTGTGAAAACTTGCCTACATATTATTGTTTCCATGTAATAAAATAATACATTTAAAAGAGACAAAGTATTTATAAACTGTTTATAAGAATAATCAATTCAGTGGACACTGCAATTACGCCGCTTATTAACGTTGCACCGTGTGCTGACTGTTTGCCTTTTACAGATAATGTTAACATGTTGTGAAGAAATATTAGGACTGGAAAATAACACCAGTATGAAAAAGAACTTATTTACATACTGAATTATGATTTGATGCATGTAAATTGCATACCAGTCCTCATAAAGAAAATAAAATTCTTAAATCTTTGCTATCGCAGAGGCTCATGCTAATAGTGAGAGGCAAAGAAGTTACTAAGATATACAACCACCTACTTCCCCTAGACCTCAAAACCTAAATGTATGAATCAAGGCATATATTACTGATTTAAAAGCCCATCTCCTAAATCCCACTTGCCCTGAGTAAGTCTCCATAGTGTCTAAAAAAACGCTAATGTTGCAAATAAAACCACAATTATTAAAGAACACTTTCTCTATGACTTGTGAAATACTATTTTTAAGATGGCTAATACAAGGATCTAAATTAAACACTCTCTTTAATTTCTGTAAAACTCATAAAAGCCTCCAATAACATTTCATCAAAATCTGATCCCTCAATTATTGTAGTATGACCCCAAAATAAACTTCCTATTCTCTCAGTTAAAACATTTTAGAGTTTCCCTCATTTAAAATCTTCTATTTTTATATTAGCAAGAGCAATATAAAATTATAGTTGCTCACTTAATATACAAATGCAGAAATTAATAAAGTGATAGCTTAAAGAATCCTGTTATTATATAGACTACACCAGAAGAAAATCAGTATTATCTTAATTTCAGTGATGAGGTCAAGAGGTTAATAGGAGTTTTGTAAAAGCAATGAAAGCACAAGGAACAATTAATGGTTAATCCAGTTAGTTAATCCAGGCTTCAGCCAGTTTTGACCACAATGGACCACTTCTCAGAGTTTTGGCTAAAATTAAGTGTGTTGTAGTAAAGATCACTCTATATTCAAAAGAGAAATGCCTCTGAAGTTAGCACTATACCAAAAATATAAAAGAAGAAAAAAAAATTTGCTTTCAAATATTAATATGGTCTTTTATTATTCTTACGAAAACTTTAAAAATTACTCATTATCAAATACTACGGAAGTTTGGAGCACTCAGCGCAAGTGTGAGATGGAAAAATTTCTTCCATGAAGCAGTCATTAGTCACATCCATGTAGAAGATGGTTTGTGAGTAATGTGAAACTCCTGAAACACTTTGTGTCCATAAGGTCCTCGAAAGTCAAACACAAGTATCTAGCTTTAACACATCTTCAGTAAAATGGTAATTCAGTGGTTTAAGATTCAAAAAGAGGCAATTTCAGTTACTTCAAAACACATACTTGTCAGAAAACTTTTACGGGCTGCCTGTAACTCACCATAATACATACCAAAAGCCTCATAAGCCAAGACAAATAAACCTAACAAAATAAGCAAGCTGGATGTCTTCCCAGTAAGAAAACTACAAAAAAAGGTTACTTATAACCACTTTCATTGATATTGAGATGGAATTAAGATTAGTGTCGTAAGGAGCTTCCTCTACCAAAACCCATGAATGAGTCAGCAGTTCCTGTAGTGGATCTTGGGTAGGACAACTCATATTCACCTGTTCAGAAAAAACTTCCAGTTTACATGAATGCAAAACATAAAATATACCCTAAAGAAGCCATGTAGAAAGTCAGTGAACATTCTGAACTAAAGAATAAGAAATCAAGTAAATAAAATCCTTTTTGAAATAAACAAAAAAGCACTAACACAAACAAATAAACAACCTAAAAATGAAAACTGTTTCAACAAGAGATGTGCAAAGCTGTTAAAACTCCTCTAAAAATCAATGGGGATATTCGTGGGCAGAAAATAAAATCACCTCTACCAAAGACTGTATCTCAGAAATAAGCATGAAATACTTCATCTGTTTTATTACTTTTTGCCAAGCATGGACAAATACTTAAAGAATAAAGAAATGAAGAGTGAAGTCAGAACAAGCCAAGCAGACTAATTCAAGTGTAACTTTCAGTCCCAACCTTTCAAATGTCTCCCTTGGACTGGAAATTATTACAACTGGAAAGCACGTCACAGGTAACCTTGAAACAAAGCCTCTGGGGACTACTGAAGCAAAACTGTAAGTAATAAATAAAGAAACTACATGAAACCTTCCCAGTAAGACTACAACTCATCTAAATAAACATTTTTAATAGAAGCCACTTTGGTTTTATTCCAATGGCTAATTAAGATTGAACTGGTGGCCTTGTGGCTACACTGCTGTCACTACACAGAAGTACATTATCTAGGCAATGCATGCTACTGTTAGAGCCATCATCATTAAAGAACTAAAACCCAGCTAACACACCTTGGTATAAAAAAATCATGTAGCAGCCCTTTTGAGCAAAAAGCATTGCTTTTTCCTTCACCTACTAAGAACAAGCATGCATTTAACAAGCTAGGAAAATTCAATCCTGCTAGAATATTTTAAACATTTCTGATATTTAAAAGGTTGCACTACAAATACAAGGAAATACTGTTGCTGACAACAAACTCCTTAACTCTCATTTCCTTGGAAAAGCATGTTTCTCCACTAATGATTTAAGTATCAGATGCTCTAAAGCCTCTCCTTCTCAGAATAAACCACAAACAAAGACATGCAAGTTCAGATTGCCCTTCTGAACTACATGCTTAGCCTTCTTCAGTAAAGGGAGTGCTTGATATTTATTAGTCCTGGTTTCTGAGCAGCCCTGAGAAGAGGACTTCTGTCATTTTTAATCCTGTAGTGATTTACAAGAACAGAACATTTATTAGCGTTTAATATATGCAGTGTCAACCACCTGGGCTCCCTTGGTGCATTCAATACTGCTACTGTTTACAGTCTCTCTCAGTATAGAATAAAACCTAGCTCCCTAGGGAAAAAAGAAATCTTTTGAGAAAGACCTAAGTATTTTTACAAATTCAGTAAGGCAAGGCCCACAATAGATTAATACTGAACAGAAAACTGGGCCAGGACTTGTAGAAGTGAAAATTCCAAGTGCCCAAGCTGACATGGACTATTTTTAAGTAGCAGCTAACTTGGAATTGTACAAAAACATAGATCCCAACATGCACCTATAATCATCCATCCAAAAAAAAAGCTCTAGAATTGTGTCTTTTCTGAACTCATTTAACAAACTACACATAACTCAATCACTTTAAAAAGTGAATAGTTCATACTACAAAGCTTCTAATAATGCCCAAAATTAAATTTATTTTATGCCTTATATCAAACTGAATTATACTTTGCTTATGTGAATAAATATGCAAGCGAGAAAAGTGGAATACTGCTACTATTTCTCTGCAGGCAAGATGTAGAACAATTCTGCTGTAAATCCTGCTTCCAGCTTCTCTGTGTAAAAAATATTAAAGTCTTGAAAACTTCAGCTTATTCAAAGGGCAATCTTCTGTCTTTAATCACTTTCCAAGGCCTTTTAAACCAGAAGATTTATCTCAAGTTTCTCACCAAGTTTTTCTAGCACTTCTAGACTACTGAAAACAAATGTTTTAGCATTAACTCCATAAAGAAAATAACGAGGGAATGGAACTATTGTTATCAACATTCAACAGTAAAATGACACCAGAAGGGTAGTTATCTGCAACTGTTCCTACAGTTTTGTCTATTGCCATTATATTAATAAATAGCAGTGATCTTCTGTTTATTTTTTTTTTAACTTGAAAAAGTAATCCTATCACAGTGATTCAGAGAGACCATGACTGTTACAGAAAATCATCTCAATCATTTGTATCTCAGAGCCTACACTAAGGCATTATGCCATGGCATAAACAAAACTCCTTCAAGAATCCTGTTAAGAAAAATGGACTTCAAGTTAAGAACAAACATAACCACAAGCTTGAACACTCTAGAAAACATTTATACACTAGTGGTGAATGCGTTTTAATAACATAAAATGAACATGTTAAAAAGAAGGTACAATAGTGGAAATAAGAGATATAAAAAGAAAAAACAGATATTTTAAAGTTACACAGTTTATGATGTTTATGACTATTATATTTAGAAGTAAAACTCAAACAAAACATTTTTGTATTACAAGTAGTATATCAGCAATAGAGAACAATGGTATGTGTTCCACTGCTCTAACAAAGGTGATGACTATTTCCAGTTTTAACAGTAGTTTATAAACTTCTCACAAACTCTGAGACACCACAAGGGGCATGGATTGAGTACAGGGGCTTGTGATGAAAGAATAAACACAGCAATAAAGGAATGGAAATGGCACAGAAGGAGCTAAAGAGGAGTGAGTAGCCTACATCAGCACACCATTCTGATCATCTCCATTTTCCACTCTCTGATTTGCACCCCAGATTCACCTTGAAGCAGGAAAACCAGATGCCCTTCAAATCAAACTGGAAAACAGAGCTTTCAGAGAACACTTGACACACTACAGTCACTAATGCAGGTGCCCTCCATGAGCTCACACTAGTACTAGTAAGAACACCTTTTAAAAAATATATAAAATGACCATAAGGTCCTCAGCACTAAATCTTTCCTTTACAAATCTACTCCCACTGCACCACATTCATGGTAATGTAGATATGGCTTGATCTTATTAAGAGCATCATACAGAAAGTTATATATGAAAAAGCTGGTCAGAAAGAGGAGTTAATTTACATAAGATATTCACAATCCCAATTTGCTTTTCAAAAGAAGAAATACTGGTGATGTTACGAAAAACTTAAGAAATATTTGGAGGATGTGGCATATGTGAAAAAATCCAGTACCCCAAGCAAAGCATTACATGAAAAGATGAAAACTTAAACCTTTTAGCATTCAGTACTTATTCACTTAAGGTTTGGTTATAAAATATTAGCTAGCATTCGTAACTGAACAAATATTCACTCTAACAAGGCATCCAGACCTAAAATAATATAAAATCATGACATTTTTAATTTTTAACACCTATTTGACTCAATCAATGTTCTACAAAGAAAAAAAAAACAAACTACAGAGCTACATCTAGAATCAAGTGACTAGTTTTAAACTGAAAGCATGAAAGGACGTTGCTAGGTAGTACACATCATTTCCACTGCTATAAGGTTTTGTTCAGACATGCCTCTTCACCTCATGATAAAGAAGTTCAGTTGGAGTTCAAGTGGGAAAACGTTACTGGCATTAGAGGTGATATCACTTCACTTCATCTACATACTACAGTGAAGAACTAGGAATTATTTTAATACATATCAACATATACATAACACAGCAAATCTGTTTGCTTAACAAAAGCAGTACCCTTGGCAACAGACACCAAGAAAAAATATCTTCCTTGTTTTCTTTCCAAGAAGCTGGTAAATCAATGTTTTAGAAACATCTTAGAAAAAAATATTAGAAGATTGTTTAAAATAGAACCCACAGGACCATAAAAATTATTTCTGTGCATTCCAGTGACTGCATAATCATTAAGATGCCTGTGACAGTTCTTTTATTTCTAATTGCTTAGGACAAAAACGCTATTTTACCATTCGTTCTCTATGCTTCATTCATTGCAGTAACTTTGTATCTGAGACTTCGAGCTGGTACTAATATTATTTAACTGTTAGCTGCTACATATGTAAAGAACACATACAAGTAGCTGTCTCAATGCTAAGAGCTCTACCAAAAAAACAGTAAACCTAAAATAATAAAAGATTTCAGGCAGTGTAACACGGAAAAAATCATAAACAATTTGTCATGAGGAAGTCAGGAGAAACACCATTGCACAACCATTGCACAAGTGCATGTTCTGAAACTGAAGTTTCTTCATCCAACACTTTTAACACACTTCCTTGTCTTCAAGAAATCACAAGATGAGCTAAGTCCTTCCTACACCAGCACATTTGTTCATAAATTGTTAAGTGACAGGTTCAACTGCATTTTTTTCCTTTCTGTAAAAAGTCTGAAGACAAAAACTATCTTTCCGTTACCTAAGAGGCGAAAATACTAGACAAATACAGAACACTTTTCCCCCGGAGCTGGTGCGCTCCGCTCAACACAGGCCTTTGGGCACAGGCACTGAAGCAGAAGGAAAGCTGCGCGCAGCGTTGCTCAGCCGGCTGGGAAGGAGAGGGTAGCGGAGCCTCTGGGCACGCCTCCCCTGACCGCGGCCACCGCCGCCGGCCGCGGGCCTCAGCGGACTTTTCGCTCCGCGGCAGCGGGGTATGGCGCCGGTGCCCCTGAGGCGCACGCAGGGAGCAGAAACTGACCCCACTACTTGCGGCGGAGCGTCCCGCCATGTCCCCACGACTCACCCCGGAGACGGCAGCACCCCCCGCCCCTTCCTGCGGCCACCATTTTTGTTAAGGGAAAAGTTTGGCGCTCACCACCTGCGTCCTGCCGGTTTGAGGCAGGGAAGACGCGGACACATCTCTCATACTAAAGACCAAGCAGAACAGAAGAGCCGTCCGTCACCTAAAAAAAACAAAACCAAAAACAAAAAAAAACCCAACCTAAAAAATAAAGCAAATATCGCCCAAGCAGTACCACTGCCCTGCCCCAGCAGCAGAGAGAGGGAAATTGCCCACCTCACAGGGGCTCGGGGAGGTGAAACCTGCTGGGTAGCTCTACGGGACCGCCGAAACCAAGATGGCAGCCTCCCGCTGAGGGAGGGAGACAACCGCCGCCGACGACTACACCTCCCAGCAGGCCGTGCGCCACCCGTCAGCACCAGAAACTACCGTTCCCGAGAGGCAACGGTGAGCGCCTGGCGGGGCAAGACTACAACTCCCGTCAGGCACCGCGCTGCCCGTCGGAGGGGCTGGGAGGGGGGCCAGAGGCGGAGCTGGTAAATAGTGGCACACAGCACCGGTCTCACGTAAGATGGCGGCAGCGGCGGCAGGAGCGGCTGAGCTGTGAGCGGAGTGCGCGGCAGGCGGACGCGCGCTCGCCCCTCCTCCCCTCGCCACCTCTATGTTGTAGCTCTTACTGCGAGTGGGGGCCGAGGGGCTGCGGTGAGGGGTAAGCCCGAACCTGCGTGCCTCGGCGCCGGCCGGTCTCTGGCAGGGCAGGCGGCGCTGGTGGCACCGGCAAAGACCGGTGCCGTTCAGGTAGAGCAGCACCTTCGGCAGGAGGAGGTTGAGGCTGCGGTGGGCGGGGGCCGCTTTTGCTCTTTCCTGCTCGGCGGTGGCTGCGGCTCCTGTCTCAATGTCGGACAATCAGAGCTGGCACTCGTCCGGTTCCGAGGAGGACCCCGAGACCGAGCTCGGGCTGCCTGTTGAGCTCTGCGGGGTGCTCAGCAAGGTAAGCTGCCTCTTCCCCTCTCCACGGCCTCTCGCCTCTTCTCTCCGCTCCCCCCCACTCCGTTTCGGGGCTGGTCGAGGGCTGTCAGCACAGTCCTGTCTCTTGCCCGCTCCTGAGGATCAGGCCGAAGCGCCCGGCGACAGCCGAGGGGCCTGGTGGAGAGGCCGGGAGGCTCCACGGGAGGCGCTGGCACGGCCGGGGCAGCCGCCACCTGACAGCGGGGAGCCTGCCAGGCGGCCGCTGCGGCGCCCGGTGCCAACCGCCCGCGCCCGCTCCCTCAGCCAAGATCGGAAGAG